>OX637404.1:17778044-18978044 GCA_951799425.1 Ilex aquifolium
TGAAATTTTCTCATCCGAATTTCAATTCATTTGAGATACCATTTAGACTATTAAATTTGGGATGGAAAGTATTTTTCAAAAGAAAAAGTCAGTCCCACTACATCAGATCTTGAAGTGCTAAACTCCAACCCTAACCCTCCACACCGCCACGTGTGCCCTTGCATGCATGTCTATATATGGATAAATGAGCCAACCTTCCTCACACTTGTCAACATACCTCACCCTTCTTCAACATAGCATTTCTCAAAGCAATCTCTCTCTGACACACACACTCACTTAACAGCCAAAGAAAGCCTTGTGCTCTCAACAATGGCCGATAGACAAGCCGAAGCCGGCGCTGTCCATCCCCAAAGACCACCAAGACCCGCAACCACCACCACCAACGGCAGCACATTCCTCCGTAAACTCCATGAACATGTACCAAACTCAAAGCAACTCATGGGTTTCTTAATCCTAGTGATCTCCGGAGGCATTTTACTACTCCTCAGCGGTTTAACCCTGACCGCCACTGTTATGGGTCTCATCTTCTTCACCCCCTTGATCCTCATATCTAGCCCGATTTGGCTCCCGATCGGTTTGGTCCTCTTTGTTGCCATTGCCGGTTTCTTGTCGGTTCTCTGGTTCGCCGTCGTGGTTGTCGCCTGTATTTCATGGGTGTATAAGTACTTCCGGGGATCCCACCCGCCCGGTTCAGACCGGTTTGATTACGCCAGAAGCCGAATAGCCAACACGGCCAGTCATGTGAAGGACTATGCGAGGGAGTATGGTGGGTATTGGCAGAGTAAGGTGAAGGATGCTGCTCCTGGTGCGTGAAAGGTTGGTGAACCGGTCGGGTTGTGAGTGAGCAAGGATGTGGTGAACCGGAATTCTTTCACCCTGTTTGCTATTTTTGTCTTGCTTATGCCATCACTTTATTATAAAGTGTTTTTTATATTTGTATGAAATTGTGGGTGGTTTCAACTTTTTTGTTGTTTCTTGTTTTGATTGAAAATGTCGATGAGTTTGATGGGTGGTTTTTTGGCTCATTCGCCTACTCTGACAGAATTTATTTATAATTGAGAAAAGATTAGTCGAGGTGCTGATACACGTTCACCGTAATACCGAATTTTTATTTTTTTTTGTTACATTTATGCTACTATAACTAAGCTCCAATAGAGTATGGTGGACATTTTTTTTTTTGATTTTTTAATCAACAACCTAACACAACCTCTTAATAAAGAGTATGGTGGACATTAATACTTGTTCATTACTGGATATTAATCCGTCTTTATATAGCAGCTCATATTTGTCGAGCTTCGAAGTTCGGTCCTTGACACAGTTTGCTTCGTATGAGTAATGTTATGTTTAAAGTTTCTATATTTAATCAAAAATATTTTGATCAATATTTGGTGGATCCACAAAACTAATTTTTAATTTATCACTTCTGACCAAAAAAAAAAAACTTATCACTTCAAATTCCTTCTCTCTCCGGTCAGGTCTAGAACCTTTTCTCTCTCTCCATTATCTTTTCACAACAAAACATATAAACACACCCACACATACAACAAAACATACACACACATAACCATCTCACACACACCCCACATAAAACTCACACTCAAATAGATCGCACAATATATATATATATTAGTTAATGTCTGTGCCTGAAGGCACGACGTAATAGAAAAAATCAATAATTTAAAAAAAGGATTTTTTTGGTTGTGGGTACAATTTTTTAGACTTATTTGAGGAAAAGTGTATGGTTAAGTTATTTACTTTATTAAGTTCAATTTTAATAAAACATATTGTGTTTAGGTACAAAATTCAAATGAAATCAAAACTGTTTTACCTAAATACACTCCCTTAAATTATGCATTCTTGATTGACAGTTATATATCTAATCAAATATGTAAAGATTTCATTAGACTCTCTCACTATCTCTCTCCTTTTTTTTCTCCATCTCTCTCTCTCTTTCTCCATTACTTTCCCCATATCTCCCATATTTTCTCTCTATATCTATCATTAATAATTTATTTTCTTTTTAAATATATAAATATTTGATTTATTTTTTCATCTCTCTCCCTATTTTCTCTCTCTTCCCCCTATTTTCCCTAATCATTTCTCTCTCTCTATATATATATATATTTATATCAACATTACAACAACACAATTACACTAATCACTTACACCAATCAGTTACAATTGACTTATAATACACAAAACAGTTACTCATGCGTTTTAATAAACCAAACAGTTACACCAAACAAATACACAAATTTATAATACCAACTCAATTTGTCATTTAATTGTTTACATAAACTAAATAGTTGCACTATTTAGTATCGCGACATCGTTACACCAATCATATATACTAAATTTAGTATAATGGCAAAGTCTTTTGTGTAATGATAAACTTAATTTAGTGTATATAATTTATGTAACTATGTCGTGATACTAATTGATGTAACTCTTTGATTTATGTAAATAACTAAATGACAAATTGGGTTGGTGTTGTAATTTCGTATAATTGTTTTGTGTAATTGTTTGGTTTATTAGAACACATGAACAATTGTTTAGCATATTATATGGTAATTGTAACTAATTGGTATAACTGATTAGTGTAATTGTGTTGTTGTAACGTTGATATAAGGAGAGCGAGAAAAATGGAGAGAATAAGGAAATAAGGGTTGAGAGAGTGAGAGAGAAAGAGAGAAAAAAATAGGGGGAGAGAGAGATAAAAAAATTAAATCAAATCTTTACATATTTAAAAAAATTTATCAATATGAGAGAAAGAGAGAGAGAGATAGAGAGAAAATAGGGAAGAAAGAGTGAAAGAGTAACGGAGAGAGAGTGTAATAGAGTAATAAATATCCTCTTAGTCTTTTTTCAAAAAAATGCATTTAGGGCCAAATAAGTTTTCTTAATGTAGTTTAGCTCAAATAAATCTAAATATTTGTACCGCCTTCCAAATTACCCTTTAAAAAACTTTGCATTAGGAAGAGGAAAATAATACACATATTTCGTTTAGGAGGCCCAATAAGTTTTTTGACCTAATAAATTCAAAACATTTCAACATAATTTTCTCTAAAAATAAGATCTTATGAAAACGACAACTTATATTAACAATTTATATACTTTCTTATTGTACCCTAAAAGTTTCTATAAAAAAATAAATCCTAAAAAAAACCTCAACTTAGTGAGGTGAAATTTTATTAATAAGAATACTTTTAAAGAAACCAGAGAAAGTACAACCTTACCCCTTACAAAAGGGTTACAAATAGGAGATGTGCTCAAAACAAATTACCAAGGAAAATAAGAAAGGGAAAAAAGTACCTTGTCATTTGAAATTACACTAAGCATGCCTTCCCTATGCCCAAAAAATCGCTACCATTTAACACCTCCCCTCCCCTCCCCCCCCCCCCCCCCCCTCCCCCCCCCCCTTTTCTTTTTCTGTTTAATAATCATAGTAGGATATCCATAAGTCTTCCGCTAGCATACCTATCACCACATTCACATACATGGTTTGTCTACACTGTTAAGAAGACTTCCAAATATGGTGGCCCTCAATAATTTGGATCACTGCACATCCAATTGCACAAAAAAGATTGCCAAGTTTATCCAAATTAATTAGAAAGCTAATAATATGTTCAACCATTTTGTTCGGAATTCCACCTGAAAAGTCATCAAAATAATGTCAAACCTTATTATTTTAATGACATCAGTTGATATCAAACCACATTGCCAAAAATACCATTCACGATACTTCATATTTATAACTCATATGCCAGTGAAGGGCCATTTTTAAATTAGATTGGTTTAATACTTCACCCACCTAATAATCGTTCAAACCAGACCAAAACAGACAAATTTTATTCAACCTATTTACAAGTCGCATACTTAACTAATCCATACCACCCTACCTTTCATCCTTGAACTTTTACTTAAAAAATTGTTAGAACTCATCCTCTAATCCACTTGACACGCTCGGGTGGAAAATCCTAAAAGCACTACGCAATTGTTACTTGGCCACCAACTCAATTTATAGGGCGCCTGGTCCTCATCTGTTGTTCTCGTCTTTCGATGTGGGATTCCATGTACCATGTACGAACTGCCTTTCTTCTTTCTGCCTTGATTTTTTTTTATTTTTTTAATAATGGTATACTTTTGAACTATTATTATTATTATTAATTATTTTTAATTAATTATATGACATGTTTGATCAGTTGTACTAGCGATCTGTTAACTCGATTCTTTTGTTGGGTAGATGTTTGGACCAAATTTAAAAACTATGATTCCATCGTTTAGTGTTATTAGGGTGTGAGATTTTTAATTAGTTTAAATCTATCTATATTTATACAAATTTGATCGTGCATATGAGATAAAAATAAAAATACAAATAAAATTATTTTGTAGAGATTGCTAAGGTCATATGATTGGGTTTTTTATTCAACTTTTAAAATATATTAGGGGTGTATTGGGTAATTATATCAAATATCGAGGTTTGCATAAAATTTATCTAAAATCTATATAATATTATAGCTAATAAGTTATATTTTCAATATATAAAAGTGCAACGATCAAGTTTGATCCAATTTTCATATTTTTTTAACCAATCTATACTACTTATTTTTTTTTTGGTCGAACTGTAAACTTTCATTAATAAAAAACTGTAAATCCAAGTTTGTGATGTACTTTACCCAATCCCAACCCTGGCCTCCCTAAGAATAACTTGTAACTTTTTTTGTTGGGGGGCTGATACCTAGTTTAGGGTAAGGGTTCCTTGCCCACACTGTGAAGCCACTATGTGCGCTAAGAAGTTGCAGGATCTTCTCACATGGCAAAATTTGACCTCTATAAGCTGTTGTGCATAGTAGTATATATCCTGCTAGATTGCTTCAATCTCCCTAATTGGTGTTGTAGGGCTTTGGTTTAGCAAATCAATAAGTCTCTTAGAATCTGACTCAATAATCACAGCTAGGTGTCCATATTCCACTGTCATTCTGCATGCTCTTCTTATTGCGCTAGCTTCAGTTGCCAATGGTGATGCCGCTGTCACATTTTTTGATGCCCCATCAATAAGCTGCCTGTAATGGTTGCGCATTACCACAGCGTATGAGGCTTTCTTGTTTTTCTCCTCAAAGGCGCCGTCGCAATTGATTTTTACCCACCTCGTTGGAGGGGGAGTCCATTCCACCTCTGTTTGAGGTTGAGTTGGTTCTTTGCCATTCTCCTCTCCTCCCTATTGAGTTTCTGCATTGGCTGCAATAACCTGACTATTCCATATTCCACTCCATAGTGCTTTAGGAATCAGGAAGAAGGAGCTTGCTTTTGTGCTTATCTGGCTTTTAGTCTGGGATTGTTGGAGCAGGTGGTATCCACTTTTCACTAAGTAGTAACCTATTCTGGTATGAGCCCATCTTATCTCATCCTGCTGTTGCGTTTCACCAAGTGGAATATTGAGAATTTCTTTATAGATTTCTGGTGCAAAAGTTTCTTGGACTAGAGTAACATTCCATATGTTGTGGGGTGGTTGAATAAGCTTCTGAACTCTTTGGATATTGCTTTGGTTTGAGTTAGGAACTCTTTGATAACCTAGAACCCAAGAATCTTCCAAACATCTAATATTGGCTCCATTGCACACCTTCCGAATACACCCCTTTGTAGAGCCTCCTTCCCTTCCAGCAAGCTTTTCCAGATCCATGAGTTTGCTATTTTTGGGTTGACCTCCCATATTGATTTTCCTTTACAGTACTTGTCCTGGAGGACTTTAACCCAAAGTGAATCAGGATTACTTAGGAACCTCCAAAGTTGTTTGGCCAACAATGCCTTATTAAAATTCTCGAGGTCTCTGAATCCTAATCCTCCCTCTTTCTTACTTTTTGCTAGTATGCTTCAAGCCTTTCAATGAATTCCTCGTTCCCCCAATGCTTTGTTCCACTAGAACCTTTTAATGCGGGCAGAAAGTTGCTGACAAAAAGATTTCGAGAATTTAAAGAATGTTATGGCGTAAGATGGAATGGCTTGTACTACCGACTTGATAAGAACCTCTCTCCCTGCATGATTTAGAAATTTTTCTTTCCAACTCGCTATCTTGGATAAGACTCTTTCCTTAACCCACTCAAGTGTTTGTACTTTGGATCTTTCCCACTCCATTAGTAGACCAAGATACTTTCCTACTCTTTGGGAGAGTGGGATTCTGAGAAGTTGTGCAAGCTCTTGCCGAAGTGATTATTATGGTTGAACGTCACTATAGGCTTATTCAGATTGATTAGTTGGCCTGTGGCATATCAATACTTGTTGAGAATATCCATAAATGCTTGACAATCACCCCTGGTTGCTACAGAAAACAAAATTGAGTCATTAGCAAATGAGAGAGAGTTGGACCAGACCTGCTAATCCTGAGCCCTTTTAGTTCCTTCCTCTCTATAGCCTGATTGATAAGTATTGTGAGGCATTTTGTGACGATGATGATGAACAAAAATGAGGATATGGGATCCCTTTGCCTGAGACCCCTTGATGGATACACCCAAATAACTCTGTCTCCATTTACAACAATATCGTACCTGACAGTAGAAATGCATTGCATAATCATCCCCACCAACTTTGCATCAAACCCCAATCTAAGCATAAGATCCTTTATAAAGTCCCACTCGACCCTATCATAGGCTTTGGCCATATCCAGTTTGATGGCCATTTGGTATTTCCTGGTCCTTTTCCTCTGCCTCATTGACTGCATTACTTCTTGGGCTATGATGATGTTGTCTTGAATTTGTCTCTCACCCATGAATGCACTTTGGTTGTGTGATACTATTCTTTCAACGATGGGTTTAAGCCAAGAAGCCAGGATCTTAGAGATGATTTTGTAGGCAAAATTGCAGCAACTAATAGATCTGAAATCCCCCACTTTTTTCTGGTTGAAGTACCTTTGGGACCAGTGTTACGTTGGTCTCGTTTAGCTCTTTCAGAATAAAGCCAGATTGGAAAAAGGATTAGACTGCCCTGATTAAGTCTTCTTAAACAATTGACCAGTATCTTTGATAGAAAAGGCCAGGAAAGCCATCTAGCCCTGGTGTTTTTGTGGCTCCAAGGCTGAAAGTTGCAGCTCTAATTTTCCCATATGTTGGGATTCTTGTAAGGCTAGCATTCATTTGTGTCGTTACCATGTTGGCGATAATTTGCAAAATGTGATCATAGTTTTTGCTACCCTCCATTCCATAGATTTCTTGAAAGTGCTTCTTAATTAACTGGTTTTGCTTGTCGGTTACTCATTCCTCCTCATCACTTTTAAGCATTGTTATCATGTTTCTTTGCCTCCTTTGTGTGGTTGTGGCATGAAAGAAACGTGTGTTTCTATCACCCCATTTCAACCATTTCAACCCTGATCTTTGTCCCAGTACTTCTCCCCCCACTTCCAAAGGTCTCCTATCTCTACTTTGATTACTTTGACCTCTTCTTGAAACAAGCTTGGGTGGGAATTGTTCTGAATCTCAGCCAATTTATCCTTTAGTGACTCAATACGCTTTCTGTTGTTAGCACAGTGTGTTAATTTCCAATTTTTTAGGCCTTTTCCATAGTTCTTGATTTTCTGCTTCAACTGGTACATTCTTGACTCGTCCACTTGTGTGTCCCAGCTCTGCTCAATTTGTCTCGGTACATCTGTCCTCATCCACCCATGAGGCTTCGAACTTGAAGTATTTTCTCTGCTTTACTTGATCTGGCTCTATGTTTAAGATTAATGTAGAATGGTCTGATCCTATAGCTGGAGGCACAAGAACTTTAGCATTCAGAAAGTTTATCCTCCAATCTGGTGATGCCATTGCTCGATCCAATTTCTCCTTCACATTAGCTGCTCCTTGGATGTGGTTGTCCGAGGTAAATATGCATATTTTGCTCTCCAATTCAATCAGTTTGCTCTCATCCATAAACTCTTTGAAGTTTTGGATTTTCTTGGACGATCCCCCTCTAACACCTTCTTTCTCTGCTGCCGATACTATGTCATTAAAATCCCTTATACACAACCAGGGGATATCAATTGTCCTTCCAAATGCACTTTGTTTGCTCCATTGGCAACACCTTTCTTCATAGTTAGGATGACCATATACAAAGGTCATATGTCATGGTCCTTTTGTGCCTTGTGCTTTAAAGGTCACATTGATGTGGTTCTGACTATAATATCCTACATCCATGTTTACCTTCTTTTTTCACATAATGCACAGTCCTCCCGACAAACCTATCGGGTCTACTGTTACCTTTCTATCAAACCCTAGTTCTTTTCTGATTCTTTCTATCTTGTTTCTTCTTGTTTTTGTTTCACTTAAGCATACAATCTGGTGCTTATTTAGGATGCAAAGGTCCCTTATGGCTGGAATTGTCAAGGGAGACCCCATCCCTTGGCAATTCCAAGCAATTAGCTTCACGAATGGGGTGGGGGCATGGTAAGGCCTGCCTCCTCAGCCACTGACAATTCCTCTATCCATTCAACACTAATTTCTTGTGATACCTCCATTTCTCTGGTGTCTTTTTGTTGGACAGCCTTCATACCTTTGAATTTTCGTACCACCCTACGAAAAGAATTGACTGCTGAGCCGTATGAGGTAGGAAACTCTCAAGTACGGTTCTAAGGGAAGGAAGTGACACACTTATTCTTATTCCGACCGGGGAGAACAAGCCATTCGACATGGAGATTTTGAAATTGCAGAGGCTTGGTTCGACTAAGCCGCTGAGTATTGGAAACAGGCTATAACGCTTGCTCCTGGGAATTATATTGAAGCGCATAATTGGTTGAAGATCACTTATTGCTTGCTTTTTCTGGTTCTGTAACATAGTAATACTCTAACTCCTTCTCAGATTGTGAGTTATCCTTGATCGGTAAAATCTCAAGAAATCCATTATCCTTTCTTTTTTATCTTGCTCACCTTGCCTTCTGAGGATGTTGTTGGTCTTTGGCGTTTAAGGGATAGGCTTTGAAAAACATAGGCCACACAATTGTCTACTATTGCTTCAATCTTCGTTCTGGGCAAGGTTTCAATGGCTTTTAAGAACGGGGATCTGTTACTTGCTTCCCTGATTTGGGGGTTTCTTTGGTTCAAGGGTTGGTGATTGTTTAGGTCAGAGTTATGGTTCACTGGGGTTAGATGGGCTTTCATTTGCTGTAATGCTCTTGGGTCTGTTTAGGTGTTGTATTGGTCTTGGGTTATATGACTGCTCGCAGGTCCTCTAGTTTCTCCAGCACACGTGTTGTTAGTTCTCGAAAATTGGTTAATTTGGAAAGATCTTTAACCTCACAATAAGCTGGATCAAAATTTTCGAGAATGTCTAGTTTGCTCAAGCCATCCAATCGTACTTTTTTTGCTACAAACATAAAGTCATCACCAGAAAATTTTGGAAGATATAGATGTCTCGGTCGTCCCATCTTTCTTAGCACATTTACATTTCGTAACAATATGAAGTTGTCAATCCTTAAATCAAGGGTTTGCAAGTGTTTTAAGCTGCCTATAAATGGTGGGAATTCAAGGATCCATGACCCTCTGAAACTCAGGTACAACAAATGGATTAGATTACCTATTCCTTTTGGTAACTTCCAATGATCAATTACAAAGCGAAGTGCCTCAATTTTGCCACGATCTAAAATATCAAGTGTTAATCCTTCAATAGCTAAAACTCTGAGCATCTTGAAGTTGTTAAATTGGGATTTCATCATCCATGACACACGTCCCTTGTCAATCCTCGTCTTGCATGTTAATATTTAAGCTTCCTAACTTAAATATTAATCATATCTATCAATGTTCTATTCTTTCTTTCAGCCAAACCATTTTGTTGTGGAGTGTAAGGTGCACTCGTTTGATGAATCAAACCATTTCCTTCACTAAAAACAGTAAATTCAATTGAAAAAATATTCACCACCTCGATCACTTCGTAGGATTTTAATTTTCTTTTCCAATTGATTTTCAACCAAGGTTTTATAACATTTAAACATATCAAATGCTTGATCTTTAGTTCTCATTAAATAAACATGAGTAAACCTAGAATGATCATCAATTAAAGTAATTAAATATCTATTTTCTCCTCTAGTTAAATGACCATTTAATTCACATATATCAGAATGCACAAGTTCAAGTGTTTCAGTTGTTCTTTCATTCTTTGGAAAAGGTTTCTTAGTCATTTTTGCTTGTATGCATATTTCACATTTTTCAAAATTTTCATTTGTACATGGAATTAAACCATGCCTAGACATATACCTAATTGATCCATAATTAACATGTGATAAACAAGCATGCCATAAATTAAAAGGAGACTCAAGAATATAAATAGAAACATCAACTTTATTAATGCTCAACTTAAACATGCCATCACATGAATACCCTTGTCCAACAAAGACATCATTCTTAGAAAATATAATTTTTTCTACCTCTAGGACAGCCTTCAAGCCCTTCTTGCACAACAAAATTGTAGATATCAAATTCTTTCTCACATCAGGAACATGAAATACATTCATTAAGATCAGTTTCTTTCCAGAGGTAAATTGCAGTTCAGCAGTCCTTTTTCCATGCACCTTGGCAGTATCATGATTCCCCATCAGAACACTTTCATCCTTCGCTGCAAATTCATAGTTCTTGAACAAATTTTTGTCATTACAAACATGCACTGTCGCACCAGAATCATAACATCAATCTGCAGTCTTGTCAGTTGTTGCCATGTTGCATTCTGTAATCATGCTGATTTTTAGTTCAGCAACCATAGCTATAATTTCAGAAGGACTTGGAGGACGTTCAACAATATTGGCCTTCTTTTGTCCAGCGTTTGCCTCTGTCTTCAATTTCTTATAGAACCTGCACTCTTTCTTGAAATGGCCATTCTTGCCACAGAAAAAATATGTCTTGTTTTTCTTGTTGGCAGAATTATTACTTGAAGATTTAGCATACGTCCTTTTATTTTCGGAAATATTACCAGTCATTGTTGATTTCTGTGTATTAGACTCAATATTGTTTACTTTAGAACCAGACTCTGAAGAATTTGTATTCTCACGACTGCGAGTTTCTTCTTCTATTCGGATATGCTTCATGAGTTGGTCTATGGTAAAATCTTCAGAAGTGTGCAATAATTTCTTTCGATAATCGTTCCAAGTAATAGGCAATTTTGCAATTACCGCAGCCACTTGAAGTTGTTCAGACACTTCTATTTTAAAATCCTTGAGTCTAGATACTAGGACAAGCAATTCATCTACTTGTTCCATGACAGATTTATTATCAAACATTTTGAATTCAAAAAATTTCATACCGAGAAATCTGTCTGTACCTTGCTCGATAGATGTATATTTCTTCTCCAGGGCACTCCAGATTTCTTGTGGGGATTTGATTGAACGAAACAGATCGTACAATCGATCAGACAGTGAATTAAAAATATAACCTCTGCAGTGAACTTCATCCTCCATGCATTTCTTGCGGGTTGCTGTAGTTTCTTCATTTTCTTTGTCAGATGGTTCAAGAATAGTTGGCAGATTTTCACTTAACAGATACACAACACCCAATTCAGTAAGCAAGAAAAATAATTTATCCTTCCAGCGTGTGACGTTCGTTCCATCAAAACGATTCAACTTCAATTTAGGCTCAGAAATTCTTGCCCAATTAATTAAACGAATTTTTTGCAAAAAGATAGGGCTTGGTCACACCCACACCCGTGCCCGAGCCCGGCCGGGTCGTGGCATGACGTGGCGTGGCGAGGCAGGCTGGCGGCGCACGCGCGTGTGTGGTAAAATCGAAGGCATATAGGCACTCACTCCGCTCATAAAATTGTGGTACCCCATGGGGTCCAATCTCATAGACCAAACTTGGTCTATATATGCCCATGTAGAATTTCTTTTTCAACCAATGTGGGATTGGTGTCAAATCCCACATTGCACAACCTCTATTTTCACATTTCAAGAGGGTTACTTTGAAGCCTATTTTCTCATTCATTTCTTACTCGATTTGAGCAAGTGAATATACTAAATTATTCTCCCCACAGAATAGAATACGAACCCACGAAAGTTTACTCAAAATAACGAACGGATCCCACTTCAATTTAGGCTCAAAGTCGACCAAAAATTCAGTGTTTACACTTAAAAGACTGTTTTGGTCCAACAATCCCCCACATGAATGAAAAATTAGCTGTTAGTATACAAATGATAATGCTGACACACTATAGAGAGTATATCTTTGGAAAGATCATACATCGAGAAAGGTAGATTTTGGCCTTGAACCTTCCCTAGTGAAAGCCCATCGGACTTACCGGCTAAATAGTGAACGTGATGTCTTGAACTATTCAGTTGTTTGAAAAATCAGACCGAATAGACTTCACACAGTCTCTTTCCTAACATAATTGGTTCTCATGATTATGTTCATTTTGGCCCTGAACAACTCCTGATTTTCATGAGTGCTTTAGAGAATTCAGCCTTTATAAATTCTCACAGAAGCGGCCCCTTCACACCCATATAGGTGACTCCTATTAGGAATATCCTGCAATATCCCACTTGGATTTTCCAAGGTATAAAAATCATTAAAAACATAGCTTACTCTAATAAACTCTACAGGCAGCACTAGTTTATCATAGGAATAGGTAGGAGAGATTATCTCTTTAGTGCTTCTTTTGAATCACGCATAATTCGGTTGTCCCTTTGAACTTAGATCTTGGGATCTTCAGTCAACTAGGTTGGGTTGTCATTAAGGTGACTTTTATGTCATAGGCTTTAGCCTCATTCCCCTCGATGTGCAATTTACTTACTCTCTCGTCAAACCTTTAGTAAGCGGATCTGTTAGATTATCCTTTGATTTTATATAGTCAATAGAAATAATCTCATTTGAGAGCAATTGTCTAACGATATTATGTCTACGACGTATATGTCTTGACTTACCATTATACATGTCACTCTATGCCCTACCAATTGCAGATTGGTTATCACAATGTATACAAATTGGTGTCACAGGTTTATGTCATATTGGAATATCCTCTAGAAATTGGCGAAGCCACTCAGCTTCATCTCCTGTTTTATCTAAACACAATAAATTCAGATTCCATTGTGGATCTAGCAATACATGTTTGCTTAGAGGATTGATACAGCTGCACCACCAAGTGTACAAATATAACCACTTGGGGATTTTGTATCATTTATATCAGATATCTAGTTAGCATCACTATATCCTTCAAGTATAGCTGAATATCTTGTATAGTGCAATCCAAAATTCAAGGTATATCTTAGGTATCTAAGAACCCTGATAATTGTCTTTCAATGGTCTACTCCTGGATTATTTGTATATCTACTCAATTGACTAACTGAGTATGCTATATCCGGTCTAGTGCAGTTCATAACATACATTAGATTGTCAATGATACGAGAGTATTCCAATTGTGATATGTTTTGACCAGTATTTTTAGACAAACGAAGATTTATATCAACTGGTGTTCTAACAATACTGTTTTCATCTTTGTCGAACTTCTCAAGTATTTTCTCAATATAATGTGATTGAGATAATATAAGTCCACAAGATGTTTTAAAAATTTTAATTTCTAGTATAACATCTGCAACACCTAAATCCATTATGCCAAACTTACTGGACAACATTTACTTGGTAGCTGTAATAATATTATTATTACTACATAAAATAAGCATATCATCCACATGTAGGCAAACAATGACATATCCATTATTTATGTATTTTACATAGACACATTTATCACATTCATTAATTGTGAAACCATTTAATATCATTACCTTGTCAAATTTCTCATGCCATTGTTTTGATGTTTGCTTTAAACCATAAAATAATTTAACAAGTCTACACAATTTCTTCTCTTGTCCCGGAGAAACGAACCCTTCGGGTTGATACATATAAATTTCCTCATTTAAGTCACCATTTAGGAAAACTATTTTCACATCCATTTGGTGTATCTCAAGATTATGCAATGCAACAATAGTTATGAGCATACGAATAGATGTTATTCTCGTGACATGAGAATATGTATCAAAATAATCAAGACATTCCTTTGTTTGTAACATTTAGCTACAAGTCTAGCCTTGTACTTATTAATTGATCCATCAATTTTCATTTTCCTCTTGAAAATCCATTTACACCCTAATGGTTTACTCCCTGCAGGAAGATCTACCAACTCCCAGGTGTGATTTTACATGATAGATTCAATTTCACTATTTACAACTTCTTTCCACATAGGTGCTTTAGGAGTAGACATCGCTACATTGAAGCTTTGAGGCTCATTTTCTAACAAATATGTTAGAAAATCTAGACCATAGGACTTGGAAGTCCTTGCCCTCTTACTACGTCTAAGTGCCTCTTCACTTTTTTCATCTATAGAATCATGGTCTATATTACTAGTCGCAGTATCATGAGTTGTTTTAAGAGAACTCCCATCACATGCATTTTTACTAGGAAAGACATTTTCAAATAATGATTCATTTCTTGACTCAATGATTGTATTGACATGTATATCAGGAATATCATATTTATGCATAAGAAAATGATATGCACTGTTATTATTGCATAACCAATAAATATACAATCAATAGTCTTAAGTCCTATTTTAATCCTTTTGGGAATAGGAACCATCACCTTAGCCAAACACCCCCACACTTTTAAATATTTATAGGAAGGATTCCGACCTTTCCATAATTCATAAGGGGTTTTGTCTAACTTCTTGTGGGGTAATTTGTTTAAAATATAGTTTGCTGAAAGCAAAGCTTCCCCCCACAAGTTCTAAGGTAATCCCGAACTAATCAACATGACATTCATCATCTCTTTCAATGTTCTATTTTTACGTTCAGTAATCCCATTTTGCTGAGGTGTATAAGGCGCAAAAGTTTGGTGAATAATGTCATGTTCTTGACAAAACCTATCGAAAGGTGCGTCATATTCACCACCTCGATCATTTCTTATTGCCTTTATCTTTTAGTCAAGTTGATTCTCAACCTCATTCTTATAATGCATAAATTTTTCTAATGCTTCATCTTTACTCCTTAGCAAATATACATAGCAATACCTTGTGCAATCATTAATAAATATAACAAAGTACTTATTTTCACCTCTAGTTTGAACATATTTCAAATCACATGTATCACTATGAATGAACTTTAGAGGTTCAATACTACTTTCAATATTATGAAATGATGCTCTGGTTAATTTTGAGTCAACACATATCTCACATGATTTACATCAATATTGAATTTAGGCAACAATTCTAAATTTATTAATTTACGCAAAGTATCAAAATTAACATGTCCTAATTTACCATGCCATACATTGGAAAACTCAAGCATATAAGCAGAAGATGTGTTCTTATTATTAAAATCATATACAATTGTCATTACATTCATCTTAAAGAGCTCATCGCTCATATATCTCTTGCCTACATAAATCCCACTCTTGGTAAGTACAAATTTGTCGGACTCAAAAATCAACCTAAAACCCTTCTTACTCAACAACGATCCAGACACAAGATTCTTTCGAATTTCTGGAACATGTAACACATCATTGAGAGTAAGTTCTTTTCCGGAAGTCATCTTCAATATAACCTTTCATTTGCCTTCAACTTTGGAAGTAGAGGAATTTCCTATGAATATCCATCATTAATTACTTCATATGAATAGAACATCTTCCTATCCGAACATATGTGTCTAGTGGCCCCGATGTCCACCCCCAGTGTTATGAAAAGCTCGCCTAGGCGAGAAGCAAAGCCAGACGAGGTTGTCTCGCCTTGAACAACCAAGGCGAAGCAAACATGACTGAAGCGACCAAAAAGCGAGAAAAGTGAGCTCCTTTCGCTTAAGCGAAAGACAAGAAAAGCGAGCGTCTTAGTTAAGTTTTTAAAGTTGCTTTATTTTTTAATTATGGACCATTTGATTGTTTTATTTTTATTATAGACCGTTGGATTGGGGCAATTGAAAATAAATTATGAGATGTCCATACAACCAATTGCCCCCTTATCCCAATATATACAACACACAAACCCTAATTGTGCCTAAAGGGTCAGATGACGACTGCTACTCCTTCCTCGCTAGTCCACAGGTTTGTCTCCTTCTCTTTTTCTTCTCTCTTCTGTTTCTCTTTTTCTTCTCTATTTTTCCTTTTCTTCTTTTAATTCTACTTCTTCTTCTAGCTACTGCTCTGTTTGCTGCTCTGTCTTCTTCTTCGACAGAAAAAAAACACACATGTACTGTTTTTTCTTTATTTCTCTCATCCTCTTCTCTTTTTCTTCTTCTACTTTTTAAATTCTTCTTTTTCTTCTTCTTCAACAGAAAATATAGTACTCATTGCTTCTCCTGATTCTACTTCGACAATAGAGGTACATTTTCTTCTCTCCTCTCTTCTCTTCTTCTACTGATTCTTCTTCTTCTGGTTCTGTGTCCTCTCTCTTTCTTCTCCTCTTTTGCTTCTAGTTTTGGTTCTGCATTGCTTCTTCTTCTTCTCTTTTTCTACTTCTGATCCTGCTTCTCTATTTCTGTTTCTTCTCTTTTTGCTGATTATGTTTCTTCTCTATTTGCTGATTCTGCTTCTTTGTTTCTGTTTCTACTTCTCTATTTCTGTTTCTTCTCTTTTTGCTGATCTGATTATCCTCTCTTCTCTTTTTACTGATTCTGTTTCTTCTCTTTTTGTTGCTTCTTTGTTTATAGTTCTGGTTCTTCTTCTCTACTTCTTATTATTCTTCTTCTCTTTTTGCTGATTTTGCTTCTCCTTTTGTTGATTTTGTCCTCTCTCTTTCTTCTTCTCTTTTTGCTAATTTTGCTTTTTTTTTTTTTTTTCTGTTTCTGCTTATTTTCTGTAATGCTTAATGCTGATTTTCTGTAATACTTTTACTTATTTTTTGTACTGCTTATTTATGTCGATTATGTACTGCTTATTTTTGCTAATTTTGTATAGCTTAATTCTGGTGATTCTGATTTTCTATAATGCTGATTTTGCTGATAGTAGTGCTAATTTTTTTGTAATCCTGAATGCTGATTTTCTGTAATCCTGAATAATGATGAATGTTGATTATTTGTAATCCTGATGTTGATTTTCTGTAATGTTGAATGCTGATTTTCTGTAATGATGAATGCTGATTTTCTGTAATCCTGATTTTTCTGTTATGCATTTGAACTTGATGATTTCGCTGGTAATAGTGTTGATTTTATTAGTAGTGTTATAGTGCTGATTTTGCTAATTTCCTGTTCTGTTTTGTTCCTTTGATTGTAGTGTGATAGTGTCATTCATAAACAAATAAATGACATCGTCATCTAAAGGGAACAAAAAACGACGACTGGATTGGACTCATAGATGAGGAAGACATAATTTCAGATGAGGCAGAGGAGGATGATACAGAGGGATATGAATCTAAGGATAATGGAGAAGATGGTTTCTTTAGTGATGATGATTGATTTTTAAGTCCTTGAGATTTGTGGAGCATTAACTAAATGTTTAGTTGCTTGAATTGTGTGTCTTATGTTTTTAAATATTAGGATTTAAGATATTATTAGTGTTTGTTTGAATTTAAATGTTTAAGCTATGACTGTTATTAAGATTTAAGATATTATTACTGTTTGTTTGAATTTAAATGTTTATAGTTATGCTTGCATTTAAATATGTAGTATTTATAAAATTAGAACTTAGATGTTTAGAAGTAATTAAACTAAAATATTTACTTTTTTTTTTAACTGTTCGCTTCGCTTTGGTAAAGCGTTTCGCTTCACTTCTCGCTTCTCACCTAGACTTTAGGAGCATTGGTCGCTTCAGTTCGCTTTACGCCTTAAATAACACTGCACCCACCATTCCTTGGTATTTCTCACCAAGTTCACTTCAGATACTACAACAGAAAAACTTATGTTAGAAACATTTTCAGAAAATTTTTCTACCTCGGTTATATTGGCTTGGGCAGTCTTCCTTTTGTAGTTCTCTTGTGCTTTACGGCTTCGACAATCCTTTGCATGATGCTCCGGTTTATTGCACACAAAGCAGTTGTCTTTGAACCTTTTGAAATCACCACCCTTGGCCCCTTGTTGACCAACATACTTCATTTTCTTGTTAGTTTTATGTCTCTCTTCAATCACATGTGTCTTTGACTTCATGGAATGATTATCAACTTTCTTTTCGGAGACTCTATTGTCCTCCTCAATCCTCAATATCACGATCAAGTCTTCAAGTTTTATTTCTTTGCGTTTGTGCTTCAAATAATTTTTGAAGTCCTTCCAATTTGGCGATAATTTCTCAATAATTACAGCCACTTGGAAAGATTCACTAAGCTCCATCCCTTCGGCATGAATTTCATGTAGAATCACTTGAAGATCTTGAACTTGACTTATTATAATTTTGGAATACACCATTTTGTAGTCAATGAATCTGCCCACAACAAATTTTTTCATTTTAGCATCCTTCGTCTTGTACTTTTTATCCAGGATTCTCGTAGCTCTCTAGCCGTCTTGATTGGACTATACACATTATATAATGTGTTATACAATCTATTAAGGATATAGTTGTTGCACAGAAAATCAGAATGCTTCCATGCATCTACTGCAGCAATAACTTGGCGGTCAGTCTCATTCTCACTACAAACAGGAGCATCCTCATGAAGAAATTTTGCAAGACTCAACGTAGTAAGATAGAACAAATTTTTTTGTTGCCATCTCTTGAAATCGTTCCCATTGAACTTTTCGGCTTATCCCCCATGAGACACATGAGTAGGTACAGAAATAGGCACAACCGGATTTATAGTAGCAGGAACATTATTATCATTTGCAGTCATTTTTTATAAACAAAGATTACAAAATATTCAAAATTAGGAAAACACTAATACTTTTCAAAACACGTTACTAAAACAGAGACAATCTGTTACTGTTCAGAGTCACTGTTTGAAGTTAATGTTTCAACGTTACTGTATGGTGTCACTGTTTAGTATAACTATTTAAATCATACGAATAAACAAAGTCACTGTTTGTTGTAACTGTAACAGTTTGTTGTAACTGTTTAAATCATATGCATGAACAGAGTCATTGTTTGGCGTAATTATAATAGTTTGGTGTAACTGTTTAGTGTAACCATTTGAATTAAACACATAAACAAAACATGCAATTTTTTTCACAAAATTTTTCAAGTCTTTTCAAAATATCATAGATTGTAAAAAACAAGTTTTAACAATTTGTAATATTTTAGAACAGTTTAAAATACTAAAACATGTATCAGAAACACAACAGGGCACAGAAGGGAGAGGGCACCAAGTAAGCTAACAAGAGAGAGAATCAAGCAATATCTTGTAACAGCTTCAAGCCAAACTCTATGTAATAGTCACCATCTTTCCTAAGTAATACAATCTTTAAGAAGTAAGAGTCTTCCTTATAGTGGATGTAACTTTAGTCTCTTGGTTAAGGCAAACCACTTATACTTCGTCTTTACTTCTTTGATCACCCATAGTATACACTTTCACACACACACACCCACTCATACATTCATTCGTTTATCGGACTTCATCCAGTCCTATTCTACAACCTGAGCCAATTAATTTCGAGCACCATTAGTGTTGACCCAATTATTTTAATGATACATATCATTAGGTCAACAAATTATTTTTAAGTCTTAATAGTATTAATTGTCCAAATACGGTTGGTAGGACCAACTCTGCCCTTAAACTCAAGCTGTTTTGTGTGATATTATTAGGCAATGAGGAAATAAGATCAAAGATAGATAAGAGAGGAAACTAGGGAGTTGTTTGGTAAAGGGATATGGGGGGGCTTGACAAGATGGGTTTGGGAAAAATAGTCCAAAGCTCCCCCAAATTCCATGTTTGTATGAAAAATTCAGTCCCGGGTTTCCAAACCCGGCCTGTAGCTGACCCGAAGATTAAACCCAAGATCATGAGTTTCGTCAAACCTAGGGAGGGGGTGGGTTTGGGAAGATGGGTAAGGGGTTAAGGATCCAAAAGACAATTGTACCCCCTAACATGGGTATGAATTGAATTGATCAAGGATAAAATAGTTATTTATAGGAAAAATAGTTGTTAATAATTATAATATACCCGTGGGTCCTACATATGTATGTGTTGCATTTCAAACATGGGTATGGATCGAATTGAATGTTAAGCTCATCTTTGCAAATAGGGATTTGGGTTTGGAGAAGCCAATCCAAACCCCTCCTCAAAATTCATACAAACAAGTCCTAGAGGGCTTGGCCAGGAATAAACATTGTCTTAGCAGTTCCCAAGTTCATTTATTTTCGACACGGAGGTCGACAATTTTTGAGACTTATTTGGGCTAAAATACAACTCAAAAACTTATTTAGGGTAAAGTGCATATTTTTTAAAAATACCAGAATTGCCATTCGGTACACAACGTAGACGTAGAACCCATTTGTATTCCAATGTATATTATGGCTACAATCAGTTAATTGGAGGAAAAAAAGAGGATTTAATCATCTAAACCCTTGATCTTCGGCATCCTGATTCTATGGGAATGGGATATCCATAGCACAACATAAATGTTTATTTGTGTTCAAACATTGAATATTCCACACAAAAAAAAAAAAAAAGAGTAGTACAATAGTTCCAAATCCGACTGTTCATTATCGCCGACAGTGTGTTCATCTTCTCCGGCAAAATCTTACCGGAAATTTCAGGTGACATTCAAGTTCCGTTTTGTTTTCATTCATTGATTATTTAGTTTTTTTTTTTTTTTTTCATAATCCTGTGTAAGTTGAATATGAAAAAAGAAAAAAACCCAAATCGTAAAACCCTAATTTCCTGAAATTATAGTATGAATTAAAAATCTGTTAAAGCATATGTATTTGAAAAAACAACTTTTGAACATGTTTTTTTGATTAAAAATAGTTACACAACTGTTTTACGTAACTATTTGGAATTCCAATTATATACATTTAATATTCAAAATTTAATGGGTGTAACTGTTTGCAAAAATTAAAACATTAGCGAGTTTACCACTGCTAGCACGCTCGTGGCTTAGGCAATGAAGCTACCTTGATAAGTTTTTGAACTATCATATGTATGCTTCCTTGAGTGGGCAAGACCGTTTTCCCTTAGGTTGGAAAAATATTTGACAAATTAGAGTTGTAATTTCATTATGTTGCTTGAGAGTGAAAGAAAGAACAAAATATTTCTAATGTTTTGATCAATGTTTTTTCTTGTTGACTTTTATGCATTTCGAATTCAGTCCTAAGTTTACTCCAGTATTTTGTAGAGGATTTAATATTTCCTGGTAGTTTGATGACCTGAATTGAAAATCATTTCCTGTGAATAGGTCATGTATCCATTTAAATTCAGGATGTAGATTACAATCATTTCAACAAAATAGCCCTGGATGAGTTGGAGGTGAAAATAACTGTGTAGATATTTTTGTGGTACCAATTCTAATATTGTAGAGCAATGCTAATGGTGGGACCCAAGTACTGAATTCATTGTCGTAGATAAATTAGCCTTGATTTCTTCAAATTTTGTGTCTGGGTGTAACTGTGTTGTGTAACTATTTTTCTGATTTTAAGGTTACAATTCTTATGTCTGTTATTGGTAACTATATTGATTATCTGTTGAATATATGTATCTTATGTTTCTTGTAATTGTCTTAAGTATCTGTTACTGGATCATGCATAATGTTAACGGTCTTTATGTCTCTGTGGATTACTTGTTGTTCACATTCTTAATGGATGTAAGTCAAAAACATAGGCCAAACCAATTGCAATGTTGTATTTGTAGGGCCATTTGAAAGGGTTACCCAATTCAGAGTTTGGGTATAATACCTTATCAAGACTCCCATTGGACATAAACTCATACACAAGTAGCAATACACCTTTCTCAACACACCAACATTGGAGCTGAAATAAATAGTTGTGCCTCAAACAAACAATAATGGACAATTCATCTGAAAAATCAGTTTTACCTTCATGGGAATGTTTTTGATCTTTTCAATGCAATAACAGTTCTTGATTCTATGAAAAAAGGCTTAGTAAACAGTGCCAAATGCTACGTAAACAGTACCAAATGTATTTTGTGGATGCCTTGAGCTATTTGAAGCTGAAAGCTCTTGGGGTTGTAACAAGCTATGCTTGTAACTAATAATTGTGTCGCTGAAAATAGTTAGTATGTGCAGTTGAGTTACATTACTCATTAAAAATTAGCGTAGTTTGGAAAACCAAAAACATAATTATTAAACCATATTTTCATGGATGAAACAAAAATAACTCAAAGTTTTTTTGTATTGAATAATTAGTTCCTATATTGAGTTTATTTGATCACAAATTATAAACATCTCATATTCAAAAATTGAATGGTTGTAATTGTATTTTTTAATTTTTTTTGTAATCTTAGGTAGTTCATTATTATATATGTTCTTTGTAACTGTAATGAGTATCTATTTAGCTGCTGTGTTGAGTATCTGTTATTAAAATGTTGTAACTGTGTTGAGTATCTGTTATGTCGAATTGTAAGTTACATGTATATATTCATAGTATGAAAAAATTAGTTAAAGATTACATTGATTCATAATCAGTAATTGTGTCCCTAAAAATAGTTACTATGTGCAATTGAGTTTTAATGCTCCTAAAAATTTAGGTCACTCCCATTATGACGAGTTAAACAGTTACGATATATTAATGTATGATACCCTATCATAGTTGATGCATTACACAGGTCATGGCGAAGAAACAAGCTTCAAAAAAAAAAAAAGACATGCTATAAGGTGTATCAAAGAAATTCCACATCAGGAGTCACATGCTACAAAGACAAATGTTGATATAAATGACAATCAAAGTGAATTATACATCACTGGTGCAAGGTATAAGCCTCAATATAGATCTAATATGTTGCCATTATCAGGGCAATTGAAGAACTCCAGTTAAATGAGTTTCACAAGACAGCGTTGCAAAAAACACCGTTCTGGTTGATTTTTGAATGTATCATTGACAAAACTATAGACAAAACATGGTGTCGTAAAAGTGACAGCTGCATTCTTGAAATACTATTATGTTTTAATTTTGATACTTCAAGATTCAATATTGGAAGCAAAAAACTGAGGTTGCGGCCTAGTGATGTGACTATAATATTTGGGATACAAGATGGGTGTGAAAATATTGATTGTACAATACATGGAAAATCTTTTACACCTTTTACTGAACGCTGGTTCAAAAAGGATCGGAGGTTAACAACAACGTTGATAAGAAACAAGCTGAAACAAGTGTCTGAATTGGACAGTGAGGCTGGTTATGATGATTTGGCAAGATTATTTTGCATGTATCTGTTCACAACACTGTTTTTCTCAGTAACGGGAAACACAATGAGTTGGAGGTTGGTCCAATACATTGAAAATTTGGATGCATGCAGAAAATACAATTGGTCCGAAGCTATAACTGATACTCTGCTTTCATCATTGAAGAAGAAGAAGGAAACGCCGACGGCTATCAATGGATGCGTCCTCCTAATACCGTTTAGTGTTTTAATAAAAGTAATATGTTAATTAGAGAATTGAAATTACTTTGCTATAACTCAATATGATCTGATTACCGTAATCTTGTATGTTTTAGTACTGGCTGTGTGAACACGCCTCCATGATGACTCCCAACATTGAAAGGCCATTTCCTCGGTTCCTGAAATGGAACTTACCAAGTCTGAATAGGGCAATCAAGCAAAAATGTTTGGCAAGCATCATGCCAAATGATGTAAGTCTCAATTCATATATAGTTATCCCTATAACTTGTAATTGTTTTTAAATAGGCTACTATGTAACTGTTTGTTAATTAAAATTATTTTACCCTCAGATTGTGAAGCAAAAATTGAAGAGAACTAAGGAAGAAAGGATGTTTATCTCATCAAAGAAGAATGCAGAAAAAAAGACGAAAAAAGCAATGGAGAATGAGTTATATGACAATGAACAACTTGACACAGAGGGAAATGGTGTTGGCAAGCCATCAAGTGGCGATAATGAATGGTCAAATGAAATCAGACAATTGGTTGATCTAGTTGAATTGAATGTTACCTAATTCATATGATAAACATTGGTTGCCTCAAATGATTTCCAGTATTTTGTGAACATATTCATGATGAAATCTTACCCATTATTTTGGTCTAACTATTTGATGTAACTGTTTTGTATAACATTTTTTTTGAAGCATGTGAGAAATATTTTGTCTACAAGCATATACAGAGCAATGTTACAATGAGTTTTCTTTTTCATATAGATCCTGAAAGCATCTGATCATGTCCAGTTATGAGTATTACGTTGCAGTAAAGAAACAGGAACATGAATCATTTTCTTCAGAATAATTTGAGAGAAAGAAGAATTCTGCCTAATACCGTGTTTGTCAGTAGAGTTGCAGACAAACTCCTCCTACTGCGAGTAAAGAAGATGAATATCCAGCAAGAGTCCATCATTGAAGTGAGAACTTCCAAGATTTCTGACCATATTGTGAGGCAATTGATGTTCAGACAGTGGAAGATGAAGAGGTCTTTGATTTTGAACAAAGGTGAGCCACCATGAACTGAAGTAGACCATTAAACATTCAAAAAAATAGTCCAAAAAACTGTCCAAAACAGTCCAATAAAACAGCTATTAGAACATGTAATTTTGACCATTAAACATTCAAAAAAACAGTCCAGCAGTAAACAATCCAAAAAAACAGTCCAGAACAGTCCATCTAAAACAGTGACGTGAACAGTAACTCGGAGAAAAAAAAAAACCAGCTGTAGTAGATAATAGAGACAAATAATGACATAGTAACATTTTTCTGAGCACGTACATTAATGTCAATATGAAAAAATAATTACACCAATTTTAAAAACAGTTACACCCATTAAACCCAAAGCATTTTTTTTTTGAAGCAGACCATTAAACATTCAAAAAAACAGTCCAAAAAACTGTCCAGAACAATCCAAAAAAACAACTATTAGAACATGTAATTTCGACCATTAAACATTCAAAAAAACAGTCCATAACAGTCCAGCAGTAAACAATCCAAAAAAACAGTCTAGAACAGTCCATCTAAAACAGTGACGTGAACAGTAACTCATAAAAAAAAAAACCAGCTGCAGTAAATAATAGAGACAAACAATGACATAGTAACATTTTTCCGAACACGTACATTAATGTCAATATGAAAAAATAGTTACACCAATTTTAAAAACAGTTACACCCATTAAACCCAAAGCAATTTTTTTCCCCATTCATTCCAATTACGACCAAACATACACAAAATCGAACATATTAATTTTCCAAAAAAAAATGATTGAATAAAAAAAGAAATATAATTATTTTGTCTATACTAAAAATAGTTACACCCATAAGAAACAATTAAACCCATTAAGATCAAGTTACTTCATATGCATTCTGCATTTGCCTTAAATCAAGTTACTTCAACTGCATCAGCTGGTTTTTTTGCTTCAAATGGAATTCAACTAAGCTCCAGCTGCTTCAGGACTTTTGGATTTAGCTAGAATCTTTCCACTATGAGTCTGTCAATCGTTGTCTTAACTGACCAATTGATCTTCTCTTTCAACTGGAGTTTGTTAATGCACGACTGCCAGGGGCGGAGGGAGGCATGGGCCAGGGTGGGCACGTGCCCCCCCCCTCAAATTTTTTTTTTTTTTTAGTTATGTATACATATTATATATTTATATAATATATTATTTGTGCCCACCCAAAACCCAATATAAAAATGTTAGGCCCACATTATTTATTCAAAAAAATTAAAAAATTAAGTCCATGTAAAATAAAAAAAATTTGAGTCCATCACTATCTACCCAAACTTATTAAAAAAATTAAAATTTTGACCTATCACAATCCACCCAAACCTATTAAAAAAATAAAAATTTTGGCCCAACATTAAAAACAAAATTTTTGGCCCACCATATTTAATTGTGCCCATCATAATATTGTGTTTAGGTGATATTGATTTAAATAGACTCATACATAAATAATTGTTAACTTTTTGAACAATGTTATTGAAACCTAATTTTAGGACCTAATACATTGCGATATTAAATATAATAGTCTTAATATTTAATAAATTCTACTGTCTATCCAATGGTCACAAACCATTGGGTCTCCATCAATTAAATCTCAAATTAGGTACAACTAATATAATTGTTAACTTTTAGACATATCCGAATATGTTTTGAACATATTGATGTTATTTTATAATTTTTTTAAAATTGTAGGGTTATTTTGTTATTATATAAAAATGTGTGTCGTTATGTAGTAAATTATACGATCATAAATAGAAGATTGTTACCGTGATTTTATATATAAAAGAAATATTATTGATAAAATTAATTTGTAACACTTTCAAATAATAAAAGCATACCATGGTCAATTGTAAGTAATAATAATTAGTCGCATTCTCGATAAGAAGTTTTAATTATTATTTTCTTGTTTATGAGTATATCGATTTTTAATCTTCTATGTTTTAAAAATATTAAATATAAATTTATGAACTTTTACGGTCTATTAAAAAAAAATCAAGACATACTAGTGTGCCCACCCTCAAAAAACTTTCTGGCTCCGCCCCTGACGACTGCCCCAGCTCTTTTAATCCAGTTGATCTTCAATTTATATCAGCTGATCACTTAGTAAAGTTTGGCGTAATTCTTTCCAGTTGTGATTTTAGACATTTACATGACATTAAGAAAGTTTTAAAAGTACAATTAACTAGTTTCCAATATTATTATTATTGCCTTCACCCCAATTGTATAATACAAAAATTATTGATATATTCATGTTCTGCTACAATGTTCAGTCATCCCACAAAAAAAATACTTAGTTTACAAAATGTTACACCCATATTATAACCTCTATATTTACATATCCATAAAATAATGACTACAAAATAAAACAACAACTGAAAAAGAAATAATATTCAAATAACAAATTTATTAATTAAAAATAGTAATTCAATCACAAGGGTTTTTTACAAGTTTTCTTGTTGTGACTACCTAACTGTCCACAACGACCACATCGAATTCGTCTAATAAGTTCTCCCCTTGACCTAATTCGTTGTTTTTTTGGTCGGCCCAGCTGCTTCTTTGTTGACGGTGGCAAAATCTCAGCTTCGTCAACGTTGAAGTCCGAACGACCAAGAGTCGGGATTGGAAGTATAGATTGAGCGTATGATTTCTTGTATGTATTAACATGATAATAATAATCAACGAACTCGTTCATATCTTTCTCACTCTTCCGTATCACCGCTACTGCATGAGAACAAGGGAACCCATTAATCTGCCATTGAAAGCATGAACACGTGTCATTATGAATGTCGACTGAAACAGAAGGATTTGAATTAACTTCAAACACATCATTGTTTGAAACACTAACAGACCAAGACCTGCTTTCGGCAAATGCAACTTGTAATTTTGAATCCATCTCAGGACATAAATTTCCATTCCATGTACACGCAGTGTTCATCCTAGCACCCATTTGATTCATAATTTGGCACCTGATAGTGTCAACCATGCTCGTAATGGGTAAATGTCGTGCTTTCATAATCCACGAATTGAACGACTCCATTGCGTTAGAGTTCATCTCGCCATAACATCTACCTCTAAAGTATGCATTTGCCCAATACTCATATGGAAGATTTTCCAAAAAATGTTCGACAATGTATCCACCCTCACGTCGGAAAGTTTCAATTTTTTGGGTAAACAGTGAAATGGTGGGGGCATAAGCACACTCACGTAACAACACCACCATATGCTCCCTAAGTCCATTTGAATACCTACTACCGCTGAACTTGTCTCTCAAGTTCGCCTTCAAGTGCTGCAAACAGAAAGCGTGGTGACACATTGGAAAAATCTTTGGCATGGTTTCCAACAAACCAACATTACGATCAAAGACAAATGTAATTTCTCTATTCGGATCCAAAATTTCTGACAGTTGTTGTAAGAACCATAACCAATTTGCCTCATTTTCCGAGTCAACAATCGCAAACGCTAATGGGTATAATCCTGAAACACAAAGGTAAATGTATATAATTAAGTAAAATATTAAAACAATAGCCTACAAATTCACATCATAACAACAATATACAACACCCTGTTATATTAAAAAATATTAACAATAAACACATACAGTTACACTACTTAAGTATCACATAATACAGACATTATACAGTTACAGTATACAGTTAAAAAAAATATGCATAAGCACCATTTTTTATTAAGCATAAAAATGAAAATACAAACCACATCATACAGTACCTATGAAAAATCAAACACTAAGAAAAAGTAAAATGACCAAATACGACAAAGAAAATACAAAATCAACACGCACATACAAAAAGAAGTTAAAAGACTTATACCCTGATTACCATCCTTCCCAATTGCCGAAAGAATGCATCATTTGTACTTTCCTTTCATGAATGTCCCATCAATGAATAAAATTGGACGACAATTATTGAACCCTTCGATGCAAGCCTTGAAGGACACAAACAATCTATGGAATCGATTAGTCTCCTCATCACAATGCAAAACTATATGACTTCCGGGGTTTGTATTATTCGCAGCATCCACGTACCAACGTAACTGTTTGTACGACAACGTATGATCCCCAAATAGCATACCCTTTGCTTTTTCCACCCCCATCCATGTTTGCTGATAAGATATGTCAAGACCATAAGATGTAAGAAAATCACTAACCACGTTGACTGGACGAGTGGACGTCTGGTCACGAACATTATCAATAATCAAATCTGAAATCATATTGCAAGACAATCTCTTGTTCTTTGTGGTACGCAATGCTACTCCACATGTGTGTTCATTATTCATTTTTCGTATGTAAAAGAAACCATTAAGATTCTGAATAGTAGCATTGACATGCCATCCACACCCTTTATCATACTTCGACGTGCACTCAGCAATAACCCTATCCCTATAATTCCTCACATAATTAAACTTAAACCCAACCTCGATTGAGTATTTGCACAGAGCTTTCCGAAAATGTGTGACACCACCTTCAAACTTTTGGCCTACATGTCTTATTTCATTTGACCACCCAGCTGTCAACAATACTTTTTCCGTATGTGAGCAAAAGTGAGGGAGCAAGTCATCATCAGACTCGACACCATCATCGCAAATATGAACATCTTCAAGCAAATTATCATCAACCACCACACGTGACTCATTGTCTTGCCCAGTTACCATGACCTCAACATGATTGACATTTATCAAACGCATTATATCAAACATATTACGTAAGTTCTCATCATTTTGCAAACAACATTTTGGGTGACCTGGAATAGAATATGACATGACAACAGACAAATTCCCCAATTCTTCCCATTTTTCGCAAAGCCTACCATAAATGAAATTGAATGTAGCACGAACAGAACATCTGATAATAAAGGTGTCAACATCATATTTGCATACAAGCAACACTATTCCCTTCATTCCTGATTAAGACATTAAAAGAAATGACGATGTATCAATTCAAAGCGAAAGAATAACATTTATACAAAACAGTTACTTTAAAATTTTAATTCAAATGACTGAATTAATTAGCAACATACAGGGAGAAAAAATAAAACAAAAAATAGTTACAATATACAGGATCTGCCAAAATAGATATTGGCTGAAAAATTGCATACAAGAGCAGTTACACTAAAACATAATTCTGATTCAGAAACAGTTACACCCATTAAAAACCAAAACATTTTTTTCCCGTTCAACCGAACAACGAACAACATAAAACCATCTTTGCTTCAAAAACTGAGGATAAAAATAAATTAATTAACAACAATGACATAGTAACATTTTTTCGAAAACGTTCATTAATACCTATACCAAAAAAATAGTTACACCCATTAAAAAATAGTTACACCCATTAAATACAATTTCAAGATTCGTGGTTTCCATTTTAAATACCCTTTGTTTAACAATTGGTTGCTTCGCAACTGGTTATATTTTACTGGCTTATTTGCATTACTCAGAAATGACCACTCTCGTGTTGATTGATTTTTCTTTGGATAATGCTCTTTGATTGATGACAGTGAGAACAGAAATGAACTCTTGACCCAACCCTGCACTTCAGATTTCTTACATGGCTCAAAATGCGTTAATGGCTCTAAATGAAGGGAAACCACCACCAAAGAATACAAACATCGAGCAACCATCGACCAAACATAAAAGAAAATCGGACATAGGAATTTCACAAATCAGTGACCGAATAAAAGAAGAATTATACTTATTATGTCTATACGAAAAAATAGTTACACCAATTAAAAACAGTTACACCCATTAAAACCAAAGCAGTTTTTTTTCCTTTCATTCCAACAACGAACAAACATAATATAAAATCGAACATAAGAATTTCCCAAAAAAAAAAATGACAAAATAAAAGAAGAAATATAATTATTAACAACTTACTTTTAAGCTGATGACGGTGATTGGTAATTACAATTCCTTTTTTCGAATAAATCCACCACCGGAGAAATAAATCGACCGTTGAATAAGACTCTTACTGCTGAGATCAGTTGAACACAGATGCTGAATAAGACTCTTGCAGTTGAACATAGACGTTTGAAGACTCTTAATGCAGAAATCAGTATTTTTTTTGAACAAACTGCATAGACGTTTTGTCTTACTGGATAAATGAGTTTAACACAATCGATTTACTGCATATATCCCACAAAAACTGCTCATTCAAAATTCAAAAATTAAAGATAACAAATATGTAATCTTTACATATTTGTTTCCTCAAATAACTGTCAATGATGGCTGCATAAATTAAGGAAAGGTATTTAAGTAAAAAAAGATTTTAATTCATTTGAATTTTGTACCTAAACACAAATTTTTTTATAAAAATTGTACTTAATAGAAAAAATAACTTATCCATACATTTTTGCCTAAATAAGTCTAAAAAATTGTACCCACACCTAAAAAACCCATATATAAACATGGGGTGGCCATGGATTGAGTGGCCTGTTTGGTTCAAATATTTATGGTTAGCTGAAGATTAATTTTGAATAAAACTGTCAAACAAAAGGAATAATTTATGATTTAGTTGAAAGTATAACCTTTCATAAAGTGCAATCGAGAAAAAAAAATTATGGCGATTGATTCTATAATGGTCATATTTAATGGAGTTCAAGAAATTTTCATAAACTTTTGTTGAGGTGAATCGAATAAAATACATTACTTTATTCTAGGCTGGGGACTGGCCCAAGGGTCCCAGCCTAGTCCACATCAGTATAAATAAAAGAATATTTTGGAGCCCGGTCTCTTTTTGTGGACTTATTTGGTGATAAGTTCATCAAAAAAACTTATTTAATATAAAGTCTATTTTGATCTTCATTGTCCAAAATACCCTCATTAATTATATTTAATTACAACAAATTTGAAAACTAACAACTCCTAAATTTTAGAAGTTTGACTATCATTAAATTCTCTCTCTTATATCTATTTATATCCATATATAGAATATGACTATTTATTTATCTCTTCCTTATATATATATATAGTAACATTAAAAATAAAAAACAATAACATTCAAAAATAAAAAAATAATAACGTTCAAAAATAAAAAACAGTAACATTGAATATTGATATTTGAAAAAGAGTAATACTATTTGGACCTAAAAATCTGACATAATTTGCTAAGCTAATGATGTAGCTTCATTGGAACCATTGAATTAACACCAAGTTCCAATGTTTGATGGGATCCACAGTCAATCCAAAGGTCACAGTGAATTAAGTCAACAAACTAGGTCAGTAAATTAGGTCTCAATAACATTGCTCTTTGAAAAAAATAACATTACTAAAATGGTCAACAAAAAAAAAGTAACATTGAATAGTGATATTTCGAAAAAATAGGAACATTCAATATTAATAGTAATATACTCATCAAAAAAAATAGTAACTTGCTCAATAAAAAATAGTAACATGTACAACAAAAAAAATAGTAACATGCATAGTAACATTTCAATATTAAATTAACCATAGTCTTCTCAACAAAAAAAAAAAAACAAGAGAGAGAGAGAGAGAGAGAGAGAAATTGTAGTGATGTCAAATTTAAATTTGAATTTCATATTTTATGGGAAAAAATCTTTTAGTGTGAATCAAGAATTACTATTTAGGAAAGTAATTTAATGTTGAATATTATTTCTTAAGCTATTAGAATGATATTTTGGAGTTTTTAAAAATAGTGGATTTAACTACTTATTAGTAAGATTAAAAACAGACTTACCCCCAAATAAGATTCATTGACGGATTAAACTCATTATAAGTCTATTAAAGTGGACTCGGCCCCAATTTTCACTAGACAAAAAAATAATGTTAGTCATTACTTTACCATTTTTAATTTTAAATCTAACAATTAAAAAAATTATAATTTTAAACACCAAACAACTTTTTTTTAAGGATTAATCGCAATTTACAAAAGATACTCAAATATTTTACAAAAGATACTCAAATATTTAATTTAGGATAAAAAACATGGACACCCTCTAAGTTTTGGCAATATTACAAGGATGTCCTTGATATTTTACAAATAACACAGAGACCCCTTGAAGTTTGAAACTCATTGCACGGAAACCCCCTCCATCTCTTTTATGTTAATATTTTCTAACGAAAAGTGATGATTTTATCTCACAAAATAATATTATGTTCACAATTACTCTTCTCCAAATTTAGTACCCAAAAAATTGATGTAATTTAGTATCCCAAAAATTAATTAAATAATTTCAATATTAATTTGATATAATTTGATAAAGTTGAATATAAATTAGACAATATTAAAAGTCAATTTAATAAAATAATATTTAATTTTAGATTATAAACTTTGTCAAATTGACATTTAATTTTTAATTTTATCAATTATAAAATAATATTTAATTTATCAAATTGATATTTAATTTTTTCAAATTAATATTCACCTTTGTCGAATTAATTTTTATTGTTATCAAATTAATATTAAAATTCATTCAATCAATTTTTTGGGGTACTAAATTATATCAATTTATTGGGTACTAAATCAAATTTTATTTGATTTTATTAAATTTTTAATTTTTTTTGGTAAGAAATATGAAAAAGGGCAATTGTGAAAATAATAAAAAAATTTAGGATAAAATCATCTCTTTTCGTTAGCAACATTGACAGAAGGTAGACTGAAGGAAGACGAAAGGAATCTCCGTTTTACTTGTAAAATGTCAGAGGTACGTATAATATTAACAAAACTTGAGGAATGTTTATACACTCAATGTCATAAAAATTATACTCAAATTATCGTTAACTTTTTTGTTATTATAACTGGTGTAAACATGATAATAAATTGTGTTTTTAGATAGAAGAATGAACTACAATTTTTTTGATCCCAAAAAAAAATATATATAATTTGGCTTCGGACCATATTACAACTTTTTTTTTTATGCCATTGAAGATATAATTTGAAAATTAAAACATTTTAAAATATAATTTAATAATTTTTTTTGAGCAAGAATTTAACAATTCAATCATCTTTAGTGAAATTAATCTTTTTCGGAAAGCCTTTTGAAATTTCCAACCAATCACAGGCGTTCAAAACAAAGATCCTCATTTTCCCACGACAACGTCCAGTGATTCGCAGTCCACCTTCAAGGCTTGAACGCTTCTTCAGTCTTCATCAAGCAGAAAAACCCGCAAAACCCTCTTTCCAATGCTGCCATTCCTTTCTCTCTCCTCACTCTACCCCCGCCAACCAAAATCCTAGCTTTCAACCCCCAAACACAGAGAGAGAGAGCTCCATGGACACTCGTCGAACGTCAAGGGTGATCGACCCCAAAGTCCGCAAAGTCGGCTTCTTCACCCCCGGTCCAATTCCGGACCGGACTCAATCCGGCCCACTCGGATCCTCTCCTCCTGCCGTCTCCGGCATGTCTCCGTCGAACAATTCTCTATCTCCGGTTTGGATCCCACCGCCACGTCACGCCTCCGATAACATGTCGCGTGCTGTGGGCGTACCGGTGCCTACGACGTCGTCTCAGTTGAGACGGAGACCTTCGATTGATAAGGAGCAGGTTGTTGGGAGTTATAATGCTTCCGAGTCGCTCCTCGGGACCTCTCCAGTGCTCTCGCCGCCTTTAAATCCGATTGTTGGCGACGGTGAGTTCTCGGAGGACTCGGTGAATTGGATTCGGAGGAGCAATTCGGGTAAGTTTGCTTCTTCTTTACCAGGTGGTGGATTTGATTTAATGGTGGCGGCGAAGTCGGGTGATTTGAAGAAGGTTCACCGAGTGTCTAGTAATGGTATATTCTCGCCTCTTAATTTGGTATTCGATGTTATTGATGATTGTTTATATTGTTGTTTGTTTTCCAGCATAAATGATCAAAATATCTTGAAACTTTGAGAAAATTCACATACTTCCGTGTACATTTGGAGTTGGAATATGGAAATTAGAATGATAAGGCACGATTTGACACATGAGGGAGAAAAATTATTGGGGGAATCAATTTCTACCGTTCAATCAAGTTGGATTAATTTTGGGTTGATCTAAATCGTTTTTCTTCTTTATGGGAGTATATTTTCGACTTGAGAGGTGTAATATTAGATAGATGTCTACCAACTATTCAAATATTCAATAATAATAAACTTAGTACAAGTTGGTACAAGAGACAATTATATAAAACCCTACCATAAGAGAAAGACTAGAATACTCCTAATAAATAATAATAAATAAATATAAATATATAACCATTAATATAATCTTTAAGACTTCCTCTCAAACTCATAATGTGACAATAGGAAACATTGAGAGTTTGTCAAGAAGAAAAAAACCGAAAACACAACGTAGTATGAGATTTTGTGAAAAAGTCTGGCAATTGCGTAGTAGAAGAAACAAAAAACAATGAAATAGTTCAAAGCTGAAGATGATGGCACACAAAATGGTAGTCAATCTCAATATGTTTGGTATGACATGGAAAACATAATTGTGTGTAATCTAATGACACTGTTGTTGCCATAGTACATAGAAGTAGGAGCAGAAAAGAAAACTCCTAGATTTGTAAGTAACCATATCAACCAAACTATCTTCGACGTAATCAGTGTTATTTAAGGCGTAAAGCGAACCGAAGCGATCAAGACTCCTAAAGCCTAGGCGAGAAGCGAAGCGAAACGCTTTACCAAAGCGAAACGAACAGTTAAAAAAACAAGTAAATATTTTAGTTTAATTACTTCTAAACATCTAAGTTCTAATTTTATATATACTAAATATTTAAATGCAAGTAAAACCATAAATATTTAAATTAAGCAAAATCAGAACTTATGTATTACAAAATCAGCACATCAGCATTCAACAAAATCAACACTATGCATTACAACATTCAACATTCAGAAGAAGCAGCAGCATTAAAATCAGCTATATAAACATTAAAAAAGTAGCAGCATTAAAATCAGAATCATTAGCTGAAAATCATAATCAAAATCAGAAAATTAAAATCAAAATTAGAAAATTAGAATCATCAGAAAAATCAGACTTACAAAGAAGCAGCATTCATTATCAAAGAAGAAGCAAAAAAAAAAAAAAACAGAAAGCAAAAAAAACAGAATCAAGAAGTAGAAAAAAAACGAGAAAAAAAAAAGAAAAAGCAGCAGCAGAAAGAAGAAGAAGTTGAAAGAAGAAACAGAAAAAAAAAACAGAAAGAAGAAGCAAAAAAAAAAAAAACAGAAAGAAGAAGCAGAAAAAAGAAGAAGAAGCAGAAAAAAAAAATAGAAAGAAGCAGAAAAAAAAGCAGAAGCAAAAAAAAAAAAACAGAATCAGACCAGAAAGAAGAAGAACCAGAGAGGAAGAAGAGATACAGAAGAGAAAAGAAAAAGAGGAGACAAACCTGGACCTGCGAGGAAGGAGAAGCAGCAGCAGTCTTCGTCTCTGACCAGCGAAGAAGAACAGCATAGCAGTCGATCGTCTGGGAAGGAACAACAACAACTATGGTCTGGGAAGGAGCAGCAGTAGCGATCGATCGTCTGGGAAGGAAGAGGAACAACGATGGCCGGGGAAGGAGCAGCAGCAGCGATGGTCTGATCCCGAAAATTAGGGTTTGGGTTTTATATTTATGGGATAAATGGGGGTCATTGGGTGTATTGACATCTTATAATTTTTTTTCTAATTGCCCCAATCCAACGGTCCACAATAAAAATAAAAGACTACTTCGCCTCGGATGACTAAGGTGTTCGCTTTTTCGTCTGCGCTCGCTTTTTTCTCGCTTCAGTCACATTCGCTTCGCTTGGTGTGCTCAAGGCGAGATACCTCGCTTCTCGCCTAAGCGAGCGCCTAGGCGCACTTTTCAAAACACTGGACATAATAGTATACATAGCATGATGTTCAGCCTTAGCAGTGAAACGAGTGACACTGTTTATTTCTTGCTTCTCTAGGAAATTAGGAAATCAACCAAAAAGACATCGAAACCAGTGGTGAATTTACAATCCATGGCATCTCATCTGCCCAAGCAGCATCGAAAAAGGCACGGAGTTTCGAAGGAGAAGTAGAAGAGGACAACAAACTCTGATATAAAATATCTCAAATATGACGTAAAATATGACGAATTGCAACCCCGTGAACTGTAGTCGGAGAAGTGACAAACTAATTCACAACATGAACAACATAAGTAATATTAGGTAAAGTAGGATCAACTACCAACAAGAAGATAAAGTAGGATAAGTTAAAGGGACGCCTATAATTAGAATTATAATGCACATTAAGCTTGAGAGGAGTCTCAACAGCGTGCGGATTTGTTAATTGAGCCTGGTTTATAACATCAAGTATATACTTTGATTGAGAAAGAAGATAATTTGGCGACGAAGCCACTTCAATGGCCATAAAATAACAAAGGAAACCAATCCTTCATTTCAAATTGCTTTTGTAAATGAGTCTTCAAAATTGAGATACCCATATCATCAACATATAAGGGAAGAACAATCTAACTAGCAGAAGTTGAAAGCAGGGGTGCAACAACGAGGTGGATTGAAGCCAACAATGGTGTTCTCTAGTTGATGGGTTCATCGGAAAGAACTTTGGATTCCCTGCCGTCACACTAACTGGTTTCATGCCAGAGTGGTTTCCAAATCTCATCAACAAGCAAAAAAAATGACTAAGAAAAAAAATCTGATTGAGCTCATTTACCCATGGCTTTGATACCATGTAAACAAAGATAAAGTTCTACTAAGAAGAGTAGATACGTTAGAAGATGTCTATCATCTATTCTAATATTCAATAATAATAAGCTAGGTATGAGAGGCCTCCTACAAGAAAAAGACTAAAATTACGTGTACATTACAAGTTGAAGGCAGCCAAAGGGCCTATTTTGTGTGGTATGTTGCTCCTGACTGATACGATTATTCTTTTGTTTCCAAGTTCAAGTTTTATAGAAAATTTTTCAATCAATTGAAGGTTTTCTTTTTGTCTAAAAAATTTTGGTATCTTATTGGAAAAACCATGTACATATCATGCAGAGAAGGATGGAGGACCAGGTGCAGAAGTTCCAAAGGTATTGCCTTCAAGTTCAAAACCATTAAAGGAAAAAACCACAAAAGCAGAAAGGCGTGCCATGCAGGAGGCTCAACGAGCTGCAAAAGCTGCGGGAAAAGGTTCGAATAATTATTTTTCTTATCCTGGTGAAAATTGGAGACTGTTAATACTTCAATTTCTGTGGTATAGAGAGTTCCAGTAAAAGTTTTCGAATTTGCATTATTTGTGGCCTTTTTCATATTTTCTTGTGCTACACTGACATTTCTATTCTGATTCTGAAGTTCTTGATCCATCCAATTACTGGAAGGATGAACCCAAGCAGAATAACCATTAAAGAAAATACTATTAAACTAATGACCAGAATACTAGTTACGGTACCTACTATCCGAATAGGAATTCTTCCATAAGTAGCGGCCATTTACCTACAACATTTTTCCATCTATTTGTTTGATTTTGAGTCGGGTTTTTGGTAACTTTTTAACATCAGCATTTGATCCCTCTCTCTCTCTCTCTCTCTCTCTCTCTCTCTGTGTGTGTGGTATACTGGCGTGATAGTCAATTTCTTGTGGTAGTCAATTTCCTGAAATTTGATGGTGCTTCCTTAAACCTTACCTGTGATCCGAAACTCTTGGAATTACATGTCAATGGCAACTCATTTCAAATGGAGACGTGTCTTTCTATTCGTGTTGCTTTATTTGCTTTATTTTTTTTTTCCTGATATCGGGTAGTAGTTCTAGTTTTAAAGAATAGTGACATCTAATTAAGGAAATGGATACTGCCTCCTGATCATAAGCACTTGTATCGCCAAAAGTTTGGATTGCCAAATTTGTAGTACTCTTTTAATTTTGCTTTAGTTGTTTCTTCCTATGTAATTTTTTGTTTTCTTTTTTGTTTAATTATTGGATACCAAAATTTAAGTGAGCTTTCTGCTTGAAATTTTACTTTGGACATAAAGTGTTCTGGAGGTGGAATACTTGGTACATGAGATCTTGTCCTGTGTAGACAAAGTATAACAAAAATGAGAATTAAGGTTTTACAGGCTAATCAGGTTCATTCTGAAGTATGTGTCGAATATAAAGATTCATCACCCTTCTTCTGGCTAAACTATCTGCTCCAAAATCCGAACATGGTTGAAGTATACACCAGCAGAGCATGCTTAATCTAATGCATAATCAAGGAGCACCTTCTATCTGCCACTACGATGTCTGCTGCTCCAAACAAAGGTGTTTATCGAATTACATTGAACTCTATAGGTTAGGAATTTACAAAGATGGCCTTTTTTAGGCCACATTGGCTTCTGAACAGCAATTGTGATCTGCATGCCTGCAGATTTAAGCACTGTGTATTTGTGGTTTAGATGTTGTCAACTCTTGGGATATTGGTAGTTCTAGTGTAGTTGGATCTCTACATGTTGATACTTGGGCAGCCTGAAAAGTGTCTCAACTATTGGTCCGGTGTGATGCATTCTGGACCATCAAACCCCGCTTCCAGTCCAGTATTAATTGTTTACATTGTATATTTGGTTTCCGATTTCAAGGGAAACAATGTTGAATTTATATTTACTAATCATCCTCCCTTTCCATCAAAAGGATTGAAGTCATGGAGTAGAAATTTTTAGTATAAAACTCTTGTATCTATAATATTGATACTTATTTTCTTCTTGTGCATTAAGGATTCAATAGATCGTCTTCTGGTTGTTATTTTGTGATGAGTTTTATGGTGCTTGGCGGTGTTGTTCTTGGAGGGAGTATCCTTCCTTTTGCCCCATCCATTCCCTTTCTCCTTTTTCTTCTCCTCTTCAACAGGGTTTGGTTGCGTTTCTTTTTTCGTTTTGTTTTTTGGGGGGTGATGGTGGTGGTGGACCTCTTCCCCGTCCAGTTGATGGACCCACCAAGTTTGTAGGTTGGAATATCTTTGCATATTTGGAAGGATTTTTTGTGTGATGAGTTCCTTGAACAAATGTTTGTTTTGTTCCGTTCAAAACCAACAAAACGTTTCCATTTTCATTAGATATGAAAGAAAACGCAAGGATAATTTTAGAGTAAGTTTCCTTCGAACTTGAAAACATATTACGTTACGTTCCCAACAAAATCAGCCAACAAATGTCATTTGCGAATATCAAATGCAAAGGCTTCAGACAAGAAGTTGGAAAACCATAGGCCTGTTTGGTTTGCGTCTTTAAAAACAATATCCGAAAACAATTTTTAAAAAGAGTTTTAATAAGAAAGTATTTTATGATATTTTTATATTACAAAACATGTTTGGTTATATGACTTTGAAAATAGTTTTAAAGAGACAAAACTTGTTTGAACAGTAATCCACAACCAAATTTTAACTTATCATTTCTGACAAAAAAAAAATTATCACTACAAAATTCTTCCTTCTCCAGTCAGGCTCACGTCAAGAGCATTCTCTCTCTCCATTATTTTCTCCAACAGCAAAAACATACACACCCACACATACAACATACACACACACACAGAGAACCATAGCGCGCGCACACACACCCGCACAATACATATATACACACACACAGATCTGTGTATATATACAGATCTGAACATATATACATATATATATACACACACACACACACATAGATCTGGGTATATAAACAGATATGTGTTCAGATCTATATATATACACATATATGTACAGATCTGGTGCAAAGAGAGAGGGGAAATGGGTTGCATGAGAGACAGAGGAGAAGAATTGCGTGAGAGAGAGAAGGCTATAGTGAGAGCGGTGGAGAAGAAGAGAGAGCCCAGTGAAGCTCGATTACAGTCACCATTTGTTTGTCTCCAACGAAACTCGAAGAGGAGACCACATTAATTTGGAGATGAGGCTGTTCCCGTGTTTTTATTTTGTCTTAGAAAACACTGAGAACAACAAAATATTGTTCTCTAAAATTACACTTTAATTCCCAAAATTTTCAAAAAATTGGAGAACAACAAAAACTAACCAAATAACATCTCTCTTGTTTTTAGAGATTTGAGAATAAAAAATAGTTTTGTAAACACAAACCAAACAGGCCCCATATTTCCTGTTGGCCCCACATACGGTAATTTTGGCATTTTTTGGTACTTGTATTAATATAAGATGCTTAGATTCAATGTACGGACCTCTTTTTTATTAATTTATTTCTTTTTTCAATAATTGAGTGAATCAGAACTAAGATTTATACATTGACTCTCCTAATCGTTTTTATTTACTATTTCTTATATACTCTTAACTAGTATCATTTTATTGGAAGTAATGTAATGATGACTTGTATCATGCAAAGTTAAAATGCCACTGTAGCAGTTTAAGACCATCTCAATTCCATGTAATACCAAAAAAATGTGAAATTTGTCCTTAAGTAATTAACAACTAAGTATAAAATCAAATAAAAACAAATATGTATCTAATTGTTCTTCGACTGCATGAACAATCTCATCATTCAATAAACGGTGGTGGACATGAGCCCAGTTTTGATTTTTTTCCCCATTCTCATCAATATAGGAACAAAGAAAGGAACAAATGATGTAAGATGTTGCCATTCTGTTTGAATTCTGAATAATTGGAGATCTGACCGAAATCTACTTTGAGAGAAAAAAAAGTAGATTTATTTTTTCAATAAAAATAAAAGGTTTTATTTTTCCTTATGACTAAAAAAAAAAAGAGAAAAGCAAAATATTAAATATAGGATAAATATATATATATATATCCACCGAACAAATATGAATATATGGTTGTTAAAACCATAAAAAAGAACTTGAGTAAAGATGAAAATAAATTTTTCCAAACGTTTCCATTCATTTCTAAAAGTTTACAACATTTTTATTATGTTTCCAAGACATTTTCTTAATTTTGTATAACCGAAACACTTGAAAACGGCTCTTTTGCTCAGAAATGAAATATTCCAAATGTTCCTAGAAATTATTGCTCCCATTGGACCATTTGTATCTATATGCATTAGGATCCTGATTCATGGATCTCTCGGTTCGATAAATAAAAATAAGAGGATCGAACCATTTCTTCTGACTCTTTTTCAAATTCGATAAATGTTGGTTGATCGTATATTTCATTATAGTTCTATGATTCAGAGTATCCTTTCCTATTTGATTCCTTTGAATTCCTGTGAAACGAAACTTTGAACTTTGGATGGGTTGTGGAGGGGGCTGCAGATTACAAATTTGTTGACAGATTTATTTAATTTCTGCAGGTGCTTTTGTTCCTAGGTGTTTAGGGTATTGATCTTTTATTTGTTAAACTAGAGTGCTTGACATCTAGACTCTAATCTTTTCCAAATGCTTTTTAAGGTGCCTTCATTTCTTGGATTGCCATGAATTTACAAGCGGAAACCTCCCATCAATTAATTTGTTCAGGGGGATAAAACTAATCCCAAAATGGTGTTGCCTGTCTAGAAAATTGGAAGAGATAGGTAACCGTCTGGTTCCGCATTGCCCAACAGCTGGAAACTTGTGGACTGTGCTTCCTCTATGTGGAGTTCAGTGGCGGTTCCTGACTAAGTTAGAGCAACTTTTGCTTGTTGGCGTGGGGTTTGCCCGATTAATATGATGAGAGTGTTTGTAAATATGACTTCTGCAGGCCTATTCTGGTGTTGCCTGTCTAGAAAAGCAGAAGAGACAGGTAACCGTCTGGTTCTGCTTTGCCCAACAGCTAGAAACTTGTGGACTGAACTTTTGCTTGTTGGCGTGGGGTTTGCCTGATTAATATGATGAGAGTGCTTGTAAATTTGACTTCTGCAGGCCTATTCTGGTGCTGATACTGTTAGAGGAATAGTATATTGGTCAATTATGTGGTGGCCAATTTCATCTTGTTGGCATGCAGTTCAAAGATACTTGGTGGTATAAGGTTCTCATTTTCCTTTGATTAAGAGAGGATCAGAAGCCGAATAGTTGGGAAGAGTGGAAGGAAGAGGGAGAGGGGAGATGCTATCAATGATTAAGAAAAATCTTAGTGAATGTAAGAATTTTAAATGAAATACAGAACAGCGAAGATATTACAGAATTATCGCACTGAAGTTTCAGGTATATCAAATTTTGAAACATGTCTATGAGGTTAGCAAAACTTATCTAGTTAGAGGTGTGGACTACGATGAGTATACATCATGTCATGCTAAGCCTGGTTGAAGAACAATCAGTGCACTTGGATTTGGGGATATGATGGTATTCTACAATCTTGTCTTCTGAAGAGTTCCTTGTATCCACTTCTCTTCTTTACCGCCAAAAAAAAAAAACGTTTGTAGTCGTGCTTTCCAGCACTTTTTGGTATCTTAGTTTTCTCTACTGTAGAGTATGAATGTGTTTTTCACCTGCGAGGCTTCATCAGTTCATCCTCTGCCTTTTGCATTTAGCTGCGCTTGTTCATTGTACAGTACTGAATTCATGTAAGTGGTAATTGTGCTAATATTTGGTTGAATGTAGTCGCAGCTATTAGAGCTATTAGTCTTTGTTTTGTTTGGCGATATATATATCATCTCCATTTGTTGCTTACAAGTTACAACCCAACATTACCACTGTTCCATTTTTTCAACCCGAAACGAAGGAAGGAAGCCTTTTCTATAAAGTCTTTTATCACTAATTTCACCGGTGAGGTTTCTTATACATTGTTTCGCTTGCTCATTGTACTGTACTTAATTTGACTGGTGGATTATTATATTTCTAAGTGGTTGAATATAGTTGGTATTATTAATCATCATCTGTGGTACAATTTTTCATACTCTGTGTCTCATTCATAATTTGTTTATAGCTGAGGGGAACAAATCTGTTGCTGCTTCTTGGGGATCCCCTTCAGTGCACGAACAAATGGGGAAAACCGCAAAACAGTCGTCACAGAAGAAAGATGCTCCTCCAGTGACATCTTCTACAGCAGCTTCTGAGAAGAAAGGAGGTGATCGGACGCTGGAGAAAGAGAGGAAAAAAGATGTGCCTCCTCCTCGCATGCAATTTGATGATAAGAACCGGGTGGAAAAGGCTAAAAGACGTGCGGTAGTCAAACAAACTGAAGCTAGAAACAGAGTCGAATTGTTTCGGCATTTACCTCAATATGAACATGGAACCCAGCTTCCTGATCTTGAGTCAAAGTTTTTCCAACTTGATGCTGTCCATCCTTCTGTTTACAGGGTAAAGTTTGTCTATAAGATCAGTTGATCATCATTTTTCTATTATATTTGTTCTTGTCATCTCGACTTGATCGGGTGACATGAGATTTCGATTTTAAATGATATAAGTAGTGGATTTATATATTATCACACTAATTCCATGTTATCATGCAGACATGCTGGCATCTTGGATATTGATCCAAGCTGAAAAGCATGTATCATATTTTTGAGATTGCTGTACTGCAATATGGGGCACATTTGCATCCTTAACACGCATTGTACTTATGCTAGTGTTCTCGTAGCCATACTGGAAGTCTGGGCTATTGTCAGACTCTCATTGATTTAGGTGGAAATGGACGTGTCTTGGTGACACCTTGCACCAAGGCACTTTATGACTTTGAAGTAGGGTGAAGTAGCTAAGGGTGTTCAACAAAAGTTCTAGGCACTATGCTCCAGACTCTAGTCATTATGCTTCCTCTGTTCAGCTGATGTCAGCTCATGTCACTTTGGAAATCATTCTAAGAGAATATATAGGGGAATGATGATAGTTGAGGAGCACCAAGGACCTAGCAAGCCTTGTGTCCCCAAGCCTTGGCACCGCTGAGGTCCTTGTCACATGTGAGGCAAGGTAGACAAGGGAACGCGAGAAAATGGTGGGCCTAGAAAAGTTGTGGGGACTTGCAGCGAAGGATCAAAATTTTGTTTCAGTGCATTGTTTCAGTCACCTAGGAAACGGAAACGTTTTGACATGTTTCGGAAATGTTTCGACCTTTTTCGAAAACGGAATGAAAAAAAATAAAAAATTAAACATTTTTTTTTTCAAAATATTGGTTGAAATATATCAAAATATCTTAAAATATCTTGAAACATTCTAAAATAATTGTGCAAATGCATTGAAATATAACAAAACATTTTGAAATATTAAGGAACATCTCGAAGTATTAGAATTTCGATTTCATCACTGATTCGTTTCAGTCTCTTTAGAAAAGGAAACGTTTCGGATGTTTTGATCATTTCAAAACGATGTTTTGATCATTTCAAAACGATATTTTAATCCTTGCTCGTAGCTATGAAAGACCACATGGTTGAGGATGGTGGTACACAATTGGCACAATTGAGGCAATGTTGGTGCATGACTTCACAAAGTGTGGCTTGAGCTTAGCTCAACATGCTTGATTGGTTCATGGGCAAGCTTGGTTGCGGATTTGCAGACATATGGTTGGGACAGGTTTGTTCAAAACATGGAACCTGGCAATTGAAAGCAATTGTTGTGCATGGCCTGATCATGGGAATCAATTGAGTGAGGTTACCAGGCATGACCTGATCATGGGCGAGCTGATGGGGGCAGTTACAATGTCATGTGCTGAATTGGAGAAACCGTCATCCACCTGTCAAGCAGAGATGCAACCTGACATTATAGTTGTTGCTAGAATCATGCAACTGACTAGTTAGTTGGCTAGTAAACCCTAGGCAATTAGGGGTGTCATCTGCTATATTCCTTGTATAAGTAGGGAATGTTGGGACAATCTGTAGGCAGAGTCAATGTTAGAGAGTGTTTTTCCTGTACCTTGTGTATAGCTTGTGCATGTGTGTGTGTCCCTTTACGAGTTTGAGTGGTTGGTTGCTGAGGCAACGCCTTCAGGGGTAGCCTCCTTTGTGGAAAAGTTGCAAAGAGTGAGTTACCCAGTGATAGTTTGGCATCAAAGCATGGTTTTGAAGGAAAGATCAATTGATGGTTGGTGGAACCAATGCCGATTTGAGGGAAAATGGTGGCACGTTTGGAGGATTTTGTTGGTCCCCCACAAGCAGTTGATGATGTCGCCCTCTTTATGTAGCTTAAGTTATTGTACCAAAGGTTCGAAGAAATGTGAATGTTCCCAGAACAACTCCAAAAGGCTAAAGCTGATCTTTTTGGCGAGGCAAACACCAAGATCACTGACGTTCTTGCCATGTTTCTTCAGTGACCGATGGTTGGGAGGAGAAGATTCATGGCCCCGAGAGAGATGTGTTGCTGTTGAAGAAGGCAGTAGAATTCCACCCCGAGTTCTGGTAATGAGTGCACGCAGAAAGCCAAGGTCCCTAACCCTTAGTCTTTCTCTGGTAGTTGCAATGCCAAAGAACTTGGGAATTTCTTATGGGACATTGGACACTACTTCAAGGCAGTCCACACCCTAGATGTTGAGAAGGTAGATATCACAAGCACGTATCTGATCGATAATACAAAGCTGTGGTGGCGCACACGTTTAGAGTACAAGTATCGTCCTCAAATCACTAGCTGGGAGGCATTATCCACTGAAGGAGCAGTTCCTTTCAAGCAAAACGGCTTGGCAAGCCCGTGTTGCTTTGCGAAACTCAAGCATACAAGCACAATTCGAGAAAAAGTGAAGCCATTCTCGACCCTCATGCTTGACATCAAAAACATGTCGTAGGAAGACAAACTGTTTAACTTTATGTTTGGGCTCCAAACTTGGGCGTAAGTAGAACTACGTTGGCAATGGATAAAGGATTTACTTGCTATAATGGCTACAATAGATGCTTTAGTAGACTACAAAACGCGGGCCAACCATTCCAACGAGGAGACTAACATACTTGGTCATATTGATTGAGGATGAGGAGCCCAAAGCTTTGCAAGTTCCTAAACTAGTGCAATTATTACTGGTAGAATTCAAGGATGCGATGCCCAACTAATTGTCAGCCAAATTGCCACCGAGATGGGAGATTGACCATGTAATTAAGTTGATTCCAGGAGCGAAACCTTCTGTTAGGCACCTTATCGGATGTCTCTATTAGAGTTAGCGGAGTTAAGAAGACAACTTAGTGATCTATTGAAAATGGGTTTCATCAAACCTTCAAAGGCTCCATACGAAGCCCTTGTCCTGTTTTAAAGGAAGAAGGCACTACATGTTGGGGAAACATTTCTTTGTACCGACCGATAATGTGGATATAGGCTGCTTCAATTTCATGAAGAAGCTGACACCGAAGCAGGTAAGATGAAGGGATTTTCTTGCCTAGTTCCACTTCACTTTGCGGTACAAGTCTAGCAGTGCAAATCAAGTTGCTCATGCACTCAACCAGATCATAGTTGTTGATGGGATGGTGGCCTCACTTTGTCAGGTTGCTGGGAGACATAACAAAGGATGATCCTGTGACTAGCTTGCTACAGAAGCAGGGCTAGGAGGGTGTGAGCAAACAATTTTGGATAGTATAAGGAAGGTCGAATGGTTATTTGGTTGGTTAATACCTTAAGTAGGAATCAAAAAGAAGCTAGCTACTACCTAAGGCCATCAAATGCTAGCCGAGACTACTTCCCCTGATGGATCTTATTCTTGACCGACATTAGTTGATCCTAGCTGTAACAGAGTCCTTCATTTCTACCGCTTACAAGGTGAGAGATGTTCCATTCCCAATGGCAGAAGTAGGATGCAAGTTGGAAGGACCTAGACAAATATCTGTCCCAAAGACTGGTGGATTTTGACAATTGTTGTTGAAAGAAACATATGATGCTCTATGGGTAGGGCATCCATGGCAAAAGCAGACCCTTGCTCTATTGGTGAAAAGTTACTATTGGTCATGCATGAAAACATATGTGGAACTTTATGTGTGCACTTGTTTGGTATGCCAGCAGGACAAGTCGAAAAAGAGAAAGATGGCAGGTATCTTGGAGTCTTTTCCCATTCGAAGTAAGCTTTAGGAGAGTGTTTCCATAGATTTTATCAACAGGTAGTTAGAGCTGAATGATCTTACTTCGATATTTGTTATGGTTGACAGATTCTCGATGTATACAACCTTTATCCCCGCTCGAAAAATATATTCTGCTAAAGTTGCAATCTAGTTGTTCTTTAAACATATCGTGAAGCTTTGTGGTCTTTTCCTTAATATTATCAACGACATAGACAATAGATTCACTGGCTCGTGTTGGACGACTTTGTTGGAGTTGAACTCAACTTCTCCACGAGCAATCATCCACAGACGGATGGACAAACTGAGTGTGTGAAAGTTATACTGGAGGAGTATCTGAGGCATTATGTTACAACAAACTAGTATAACTGGGTTGATTTACATGATATTGCTCAGTTCAGCTACAACTTATAACAAAATTCCCCTACTAAGAAGAGTCCATTTGAGTTGGCAAGGGGCCAATAGCCTCTCACTCCACATGAGGTAGTCAAACAGAAATCTTAGAGGAGATGTCCTGTATCATATTGCTTCGTGTGGGCTCATCAAGAAAGGACTGATGAGGCAAATGACTGGTTATCAAAGGTAGTAAAGAGGATGAAGAAGTGAGCAGATGAGAAACGGAGGCGAGTAGAGTTTGAAGTTGGTGAGGAAGTGATGTTGAAACTAATCTCTCAAATATGGAAAAAGATCACTCGCAAGACTGCACATAATGGATTGATCTAGTGTTATGACGATCCTTTTGTCATTACAAAAAGGATTCGCAGGTTGGCTTATAGGCTGGACCTTCCCCGTAGGCTCAAATTGCACCCCCATAGCCTCAATTGCACCTGGTTTTCCATTTTGCATTCCAGAAGCAGTACATTTAACATTGAGGACCAGAATGAACCTAGTAGAAGAATTCGACGTCGAGCTCCTCCCATAATCAGGAAGCAGTATACAGACGTAGCAAAATCTATCCTTGGCTATAAGACAGAAAGTATGAGTAAGAAAAACAGGACCCATTACCTAGTCAAGTGGAAAGTGAAGTCACTTGGGCAAAAGAGATGACACTATGGCAGTTTAAAGACTTGATTAAGTAGTATCCAACTACCCTTCCAATGAGGTCGTTAGATGCTTCAAATGAGGGTGGCTTGTCAGACCCCAATTGACTTGGGCGGAAATGGAAATGTCTTGGTGGCACCTTACACCAAGGCACTCCATGACTTTGATGCACGGTGAAGTAGTTAAGGTGTTTGACAAAAGTTCCAAGCACAATGCCTCAGGCTCTCGTCATTATACTTCCTCAGTTCAGCTGATGTCCGCTCATGTCACTTTGGAAATTCTTCTAAGAGCATATACAAGGGGGTGGTGATAGTTGAGGGGCACCAAAGGCCACGCAAGCCTTGTGCCCCTAAGCCTTGGCACCGCTAGGCAAGGCATGTAACAAGGTCCTTGCCATTGGTGAGGCAAGGCGGACAAGAGAACGCGAGATAATGTTGGGACTAGAAAAGTTGGGGTGACTGTAGCTACGAAAGACTGCACGTCTAAGGATGGTAGCACATAGTGGGCAATTGAGGCAATGTTGGTGCATGGCTTCACAAAGCACAATTTAGGCTCGGCTCAACATTCTTGGTTGGTTCGTGGGGAAACTTGGCTGCGAATTTGTTGGCACATGGCTGAGACAGGTCTGCTCAAATCATGGAATGAGGTAGGTGAAAGTAGTCGGTGTGCTTGGCCTGATCGTGGGAAGTAGTTGAGGGCGGTTATTGGGCATGACCTGATAGGGTTGAAACTCGGATAAGTTGGGTATGTTGAGAGGTCAACCCTAGCCCAACTCTAGGTATATAATCTTCAACCCTAACCCTAGCCCAACCCGAGGTACTCAACCCGAGTACTGCCCGAGTTTAATTCGGTCAGGCTCGGGTTGAATTCGGGTTACTTAATTCAGGCTAATTTCGGGTTAAAAATTGGGTTGAGCTTGGGTTACTTAATTCGGGTTGATTTTTTGAAGTGTAGATTTAATTTTTCAAATGTAGATTTAATTTTTTCATATGATCTGAAATGAAGGGCGAGGCGCAGATGAAAAGAGAGGGAGGAGTGACGAGTGAGAGAGAGAGGCTGAGAGTCTCAGACAAGTAACGATTGAAAGAGTGAGGCTTATAGAGGGAAGAATGACGAGTGAGAGAGGGATCTAAGAGTGATGGAGGCACAGGGGTGAAAACGTGAAGTGAAGTGTAAGTCTGGACTCTAAAGAGTGAAGATAAATACTAATCCTAGTTAAATATATTTATATATTTATGTATATGCGGGTTGAACCTTACAATCCGAGGCCTCAACCCGAGGCTTGCCCAAATTCAATTCGGGTTGGAGTTTTTTTGTCCAGGCCCAACCCAAGTATTAAAAATTCTAACCCAAGTCCTGTTTTTTTCGGGTGGGCTCGGATTGAATTCAGGTTGGCCCGCCCAAGTTGCACCCCTATGACCTGATCATGGGTGAGCAGTTGTAGGCAATTACCATGTCAAGTGCTGAATTGGAGGAACTGTCAGCCACCTATCAAGCAAAGATGCAGCCGGCCATGACAGTTGTTGCTGGAAAGTACCATGCCTATGCAACTGGTTGGTTAGTGGGCTAGTAAACCCTAGACAGTTGGGGGTGTCAATTGCCATATTTCTTGTATAAATAGGGAATCCCAGGCCAATCTGTAGGCAGAGTCTCCTTGGCCGAATTTGTGAGTTCCTTATATTGTTGAACAATAATATAAGGTTGAGGAATGTTTTCCCTATATATCGTGTGTAGCTTGTGCGTGTCTGCACCTTTACGAGCTTAAGTGGCTGGTTGTTGAGGCAAAGCCTTCACTAGTAGTCTCCTTTGTGGAAAATTTGCAAATAGTGAGTTATCCTGTGACAGCTATATTGGTAACATATGGTTTTGTGGACCCATCTCTCAAGTTGTTATGGATGCATCTTGTATAAAATTGTATAATGACGAATATCTTTTAACTAATAGAACTAAGATTTAGTGGAGGATGAGTTATCTTGATATTTGACAAAGACTGAGACAAGTATAATATATCAAAGGGTTTTTAATGTTTATGTATGAACTTTTTTCCAGGTAGGATTACGTTATTTAGCCGGAGACATTATGGGGGGTAATGCTCGTTGTATCACAATGCTTCAAGCATTTAAAGAAGCTATCAAAGACTACTCCACACCACCGGAAAAAACCCTAGCTAGAGATTTAACTGCAAAAGTCAATAGTTATGTTTCATTTTTGATACAATGCAGGCCACTATCAATCAGCATGGGGAATGCAATTCGGTTTCTAAAGGCTCATATTGCCAAGTTACCCTTAACTATGCGCGAGTCAGAGGCAAAGGCCTCTCTGTGTTCGGACATTGATCGCTTTATTGACGAGAAGATAGTACTTGCTGACAAGGTAATAGTCAGACATGCGGTGACAAAAATCAGGGATGGTGATGTTCTTCTCACGTATGGTTCATCCTCCGTTGTTGAAATGATTCTGCTATATGCTCTTGAGCATGAGAAAAAATTTCGTGTTGTGGTGGTAGACTCACGTCCTAACCTTGAGGGCCAAACACTGGTTCGTAGGCTGATGGAGAAAGGCCTTAGTTGTACGTATACTCACATAAATGCTGTTTCTTATATCATGCATGAAGTTACAAAAGTATTTTTGGGGGCTGCTTCTGTATTGTCTAATGGAACTGTATACTCGAGGGTTGGGACTGCATGCGTTGCTATGGTTGCTCATGCATTCCGTGTTCCAGTTTTGATTTGCTGTGAGGCATATAAGTTTCATGAAAGGGTACAGCTGGATTCAATTTGTTCAAATGAACTCGGTATGTCTGTTAATATATTGATCAATACTCAACTTTCTGCTCTCCTCTACAAATATTCTTTTGGTCTGAGGGACACAGTCTGAGATGACACTTCTGTCTTTGAATCCCTGAAATGTCTGTAGGTGATCCAGATGCCATATCCAAGGTGCCTGGAAGAATGGATGTTAGTGACTCAGATAATCGGGCTAATAAGGAAAATCTGCAATTTCTGAATTTAATGTAGGTTTTGAGATTTTTTTAATCAAAACTCTGGAGAGATGTTTTATGCGTTCTGATACTCTTTCGGTATAACTGTAACAGTTATGATGCTACTCCATCAGACTATGTCTCTATGATCATTACAGATTATGGAATGGTAAGTCATCGCTTTGGACCTTTTATTTTCCAGCATGCTGGAGAGGATTTACGGTTTTTCAAAATCTATTTCTTTTGTTGCAGTATGTGAGCTATCAATTTGTTTCCTTATTTTGTTGGTTGTACTGTTATAAAAGTTGGTGATGCTAACTATGTGCAATACTTTTCAACTGCCTTAGTATATAAAAATAGACCAAAAAATCATCAACTTTTGTATATATCTCGAGTGCCTAGGGTCAATCACCTTTGAGGATTGAGGCATGAAACTGTTCCACCATCCTTGCCTGCTATGTTCATGTGGGCATTAACACTTGTGCAATCTTATGAATCGTAAGTTGAAAATATATTACAACTTGCAAAGTTCAAACTACAAAGATTGGCTTCGTGTATATGATAATATCTGTATTTTTTTTTATCAGGTATTTAAGGGTCGGTAAGGATCAAAAATGTTTGTGTGTGAGCTAGGCATTGACATACTTGCATGCATAAATATCCAGAGGGGAAAGTTAATTGCATTTATTTCAAACTATAAAAAGCACCTTAATGGATGTTTAGAGATCAGCAAAGGGGAGCAGCGATGAAGAGAAAAGTATCATGCATCTTGAATCTTAAGCTACATAAACCTTTTTAACTTGTTATGCTCTTGGATCATTTGCATGTTGATAAATCAGCCAGTGTTTATTTATTTTGTGATTATTATGTGATGACTACTGCAGATCCCAACCACAAGTGTGCCTGTAATTGTTCGCGAGTATGGGAGGGAGCACCTGTTGATATAGATGGCTCCACAATCCACATGGGCTGCAGCATTATGGGATGAAGAATGAAACCGATTTTGGTTCTGTGAATCTGCTGGATAACATCTTGTAGGCCAGTACATTATATATAGAAGTTCAGTTTTTTTAAACATTTGGTGATTATTTTTCCTGATCATTTTTTGTAGACATTGAATAATGATCATGTCAAGTTTGCTGATATTTTTATCTGGTATACTGAAATTAGTGAAGAGTGCAGTTTTCCACCTCATCTTGCAGTTTTGAAATGACCCTAGTATATATTGTTTGTATTTTCTTTCTCCAAACAAGGTCGAATTCGATGCATTAAGTTTTTTTTTCCTTGTCCATATTTGGGTTTTCAGGTCCGTCGTAGGATTGCTTGGGGTGTGTGTATGTGTGCCCAAACTCGCTTTTCCTTTCGAGCCTTTCTGGAGTTCTTACCGGTTGATGAACCCTTTTAACAGTTTCATCTATTAATGTTCTGGAAGATTGTCTGGTTCAGGAAAGGTTTTGTAATTCTCCAGTCAAGGCAACAGTTTATGCCTCTATTGTGAAGGGCTGCAATACAGGAATAAAGATTGCCAACTAAGACTGTTGTGTTTTACTATCTATCGAGAAATGAAGAAGAGGGACGCCAGCAAGTGAACTCGATGACCAGATGGAAGAATTAGTGGAGAATTAAGAAGCTAACTGTGTCAAGAGGAAAAATAATTAGGATTGATTTTCCCTAAAAGAAAACGAGTTTGACTTTGGGAGGGAGGAGAGCAAATTTTTTTTTTTTTTGGGTAAGTGGAGCAATGTTAAAGATCAATCTCCCTGACGTTTGGATACAGCAGTGAATCACAGCCGAGAGAAGACCCATTTGTGTGTTTTGGGGGGGGGGGGGGGGTGGGGCATATTCATGCCGACAATAGGTTTAATAGACAGCCACAGGATCCACCAGGTACCAAGGAGAACCAATTTTTGAAAATTTACTTGGGACTAAACAATAAAACATACACGGGTTAGCATTCTCTCCATTCTGACCTGTACATTGACGATTCTCTGTCCTCTACATACAACAGAGTAAAAAATGGAAAACAAAGCACCCATTTTCCTCTTAAGTGGAATTACTTGCATCTTCATGTTGCTACAGGACCTATGTCACAAGGCATCTCTGTCTTTGTTTGTGGGATTAAATGCTACGAATGCTCAGCCAAAAATATCATTTCTGCTTCTTGTCAGAACCTGCACTGCTGCTGTCTGATGCGGCAGCAGCAGCCAACTCCATCAACCTCTCGTAATCAATCTCAGTTGAATTATACTTGAACTTCATCCCACATTGTGTCCATGACCTGATACAAAGCACAGTTTCTGTGCTTTCATGAGACATTGAGAACCGCTGCTTATCAATCTCGTCACCTTTGCTGCAAAAGAGGTCTTCAGGTGCCACAGAAGTAGCCTGTAAGGTCAAGAAATCTCGAGCCATCATGGACAACCGAGGATAGCGTGTGCTATTCACCTTCCACCATTCCAAAACATCTGTTGATATTGTAGCTGGAGGCTCCGATAGATACTGAGTGAGCTCATCTGTGGCAGAGCTCATGCTTGCTCTTCGTTTTTTACGAGCAATTTCCTCTGCGAAAGAAACACTCCCACCATCTTCCAACTCTTGGGCACCATATGAACCACTAATTGATGGGAAATGGCTGGTAGAGTAATATCTCATGAAGTGGCTTCTTGCTTCTTCTAGATAATTTTCTGAGTTTAGACTTTCAGGGATGAGTTCCACTTTAATTCGAGGATCAAGAATTGCAGCCATGTACGTGAATACGTTGCAAACCTGGTCGTTATAGCTCTGGGCCTTAGTGGTCATGCCTTCAGCGGCATTCTTGAGCCAGTCAGGGCTGTGACGGGACTCTCTGCAGGCCACAATCATCTCAGAAATGTGATCCATGAAGAAGAGAACCAATCCAATTGTTGGTACTTTGTTTGTGCATATGTTGGTCGTGGTTTTGTAGAAGGGTTCTAGATATGCATGCATGATATTGACGGCATTCTTCTCTACCGAGTTTAGCAGCATCCTACTGCCTAGTGTCTCATATTTCCTGATGACAGTTTCCATTGATTTACCAGCCTGCATGATAAACCCCAAGTGATTATTGGTCCAGAGAGAGAGCAGTCCTCTATGCACTGCCCATAAGTTCATCCATAGAAGTAACCACTAGTGACTAGAATCCTACATACTTATGCCCTTGAATGACAAAATAACAAATATCTGAATGTAACAACTTGATTACGTCAAAACTATGCAATACAAACTATATGAATTATGCAATCAAACTAAATGCAAAAAATCAACTATTGGAGGCAGCAGCAATATATTATTGATAGCAGGTAAACAACAAATACCCACCATTTATTCTGATTATGATCAATCAATGATCATTACCAGATTAGAAGGAATGCCTAAGTGTGTAGCACTGTAGCCTACCTACAATCTAGGTGAGAATTTCAGCATTTTCATGCAGCTTTCCTGCAAATAAAAACTTACATGGTGCACTGTTAGTTATCTAGAATTCATCAGCATAGTCACAAAAGTATACCATGGAGATTCTACAGCTGAATTGCACAGCAACTAACTGTTAGCATGGCATCTCAAAGGAAAGGGAGTGGTCAGGAGTTTTGATTCCCACCATTGGTCAGGAAGAGCAAAAAAATTGAAAATGAAAGACATCTAGCTGTCTGAAACACATCTCACGACACAAGGACATCTCTGCCAAATCAATTTTACCCGAACCTATACCCTAAAGATCATGCTTTCCGTTCTCTTCCGTATCTTTTTTGTGTGTCTTGGTGTGTTGGGGGGAGGGAAAGAAATAAGGCCCTGAGAATCTCATATACAGTAATTTCAAAATCCAGTGGACATTTCATAGGTGTTAGCCAAAAAATTTAGCAAACAGGCCCACAAAGTTTTTATGAGTGTGCAAGGGACAGAAGCAAATACCTTACGTGCAATATCAAGCATCTGGTAACTGCCACTCCACCGGGCTGAGGCATCAAGCGGAAATTTCCAATTGCCTTCTTGATATGCTGTGGTATATTGAATAAAATCCTGTGAGATTTCTACGGATGCATTCATCTCTAATACAAATTCCCTGATCTTAGAGATAACTGGATTTGTAGTTCTTAAAGCATCATTTATGATAGAATTTAACGTTCGAGCTGCACAAGGAACATAGCAGAACGGACCCACTTTCTGGCTGTCCATATCATCTTTCAGGGTATGGCATGCCTGTGTGGCATTTGGACTATCATCATGGGTGCAGGAAAAAACTCTGTTCTCTATATTGTACAGCTTGAGGACCTTCACCAGAGTGTGATAGATCTCAGCTGCCGCACAAGGGAAAGGTACACGACAAATATCGAGAAGAACCTTCTGGAAGGACCAGTGTTCATCAATCCACTGGCATGTAATGCTCATATACAAAATTTGTTCATAGGAAGTCCAGAAATCGAGAGTGATTGAGACCTTAGAAGAAATCTGTTGCAGAATTGCTCTTACGTCTTCCCGCATACTCCTGAAAACTTCACGAAGTACTGCTTGAAACTTCCCACCTGGCCAGATTTGTACAGTTGGGTTGAGGAATTTAAAGGAGTTTTCTAGCCACTTTTCCTCCAAGGTAGAAAGAGGGAGTGATGCTAAAATAAGCCACTTGATGAGCAACCAGTTTAAATGGTCAAGCTCAACTTGAGATGTTTTCAACTGGGGTTGATGTTTCTTAACAACTGGGCTAGGTTGTGGTCCTTGTGGAGCTGAAATGATGACAGTATCGCCTGACTTATCATATCCTGGATGACGATTGCTGAGGTGCCTTCCCAAATTGCCTTTAGCCAAAAAAAAAGGAAGCTCAGTCAAAAACATGACAATTAGTACAAATGAATACCGATGTTTCTGTGAGCAAAGCCCACCACAAGCATGCCAACATTATAGGTAGATTGGTTCAACACGAATAAGTTTGAATCATATAAATGACTTTGGCACATCCTGTTTTGGCCCAATTAACTTTTGCTACATCTAAATCTCATGGTGAGCTTTGAGCATAACACAACAATAGATCCACAGTTTATTGCATTGGCCTTTGCTTCGGATAAATATTGCCTTTATGTTCTGAAACAACGTTTTGATTCCGTGGGAGAAAAGAAGAAAACTTGACATGAGATAGAAGCATTTGTATAGGCTTTACCAGTTGCAGTAGCGATAGAATAGCTCTGTCCGCAAAACTTGCACCTCCGACTCTTTCCATCAGAAGCTGTTTCAAAAAACTTGAGATAAACTGATGTCATAGTCTTCTTTCTTGGTCTTCCTGGAGGAACCACATTTCCCTTTTCTGAAGAACCCAACCCAATATCTATTGGGTCAATGTTCGGAATGAGTGCTACTTCCATCCCTGATTTTGGTTCCATATCTGCTTTAAGAAACAAGAGATGAAACAGAATTGTGAATTCATGCACCATAAAACAAATGCCAACATGAAAATTTGAATCTCATAGAAGTCAAAAGCATAATATGCAACTCTAGAACAAAATAACAAGCAGGCTACAATTTAAAGGTGGCGGATCCATTCATCATTCTTTACACATTTATTAAAGTACAATCTTTCTATTTCTAACAGTGATGCTACATAAAAGCAACAGCCATGAAAATGAAGTAGAACTTGTTTATACAGAGAAGTGTTGAAAAGGCCAGCAATAACCCTCGTCGTAGAAAAGGTTCTTTTGTTTGAACAAAAAGTGAATATACTTGAGCGTAATGCATAGATAAACAGAAGATTTTCTGGAGCAAATCAAACCAATCAAAATTTTGCATGAGAATGCTGAAAAGAAAGAAATGACCTTCAGCCACCAGACCAACCCATTTTGGAGCTCTCGCTTCACACATTTACGGTCATATAGCCTGGAGCTTGCTTCATTATGTTAAGGACTAAGAACACACTCCCTTCCTCACTCACTCCCCAAAAAACAAAACAAAACAAAAAAAAAAAAAAAAAAAAAAAAAGGCCTGCCACCTTACAATTTCTTGACCATTTCAACCAATGTAAAAAAGAAAATGCACACAAATAAATAAAATCAAGCATATTTGTGTACACAATATCTCTAAAGCATACCAAAAAGAAGTTAGTGAAACTCGACAGAAGCCACCATATTTTTTTTTCCAGAAGATAAATGCCACCATATTATGAAGCATGTAAACTGATACAAGATGATTTGTTTTACTTTGCGTCTTCTTTCTTTTCGTGTTTAACAATGTTTAATATTAGTGCATCGGCCAATGAAAAAGTTACAAAAAGCTCTCCAAATGAACTCTCCATCTCTTACTTACACCTACCTATCATGTTTAATTAAGTTCTCTCAAATCATTTATATCCATATATCTTGTGCACAAAGACTCAATTTTGAAAACCTAAAAAATAAAGAAATGACTAGCCCTTTGAGTTTTATGTGGCAGTGGTGCAGGGGAGAATGTTTCCATATTTGATCCTCTAGACCAAAAAGCAAAGAAACTTAATGTTTGCTCGTAGAAAAGCTAATAATCCCTCTGCTGATGATTTCCCTTATGCATGCAAACAGTGCTGTAAGCAGTTGAGCAGAGCCAAGCAACAGAAAACATCAAACACAGCTTATCTAAGCAAAGTCAAATTTCAATTGCATTGATTTTAATTTAATTCAGGAGACTCTTGCTCAAGGGCGGCACAGTCTGGCAGAAGAAACTGAAAGCATAGAAAAGCTAGTAACAAAACAAAATTTGGGCCAAGAGGTGAAAATTCAGTGACTAAAAGTTGTATTAAGTTTGGCCTAGGCTGGCCAGCTGACTAATCCCAACAGCATGGCTGTTGCACCTCAATAAGTATAAGAGTTTCCACATCTGCGCCTTCACATTTTATAGAGCACATAACTTCTTAAATGGTCATCACTGCTACCCTTACAAGTGTCATACTTCCCAGTTATACAGCCAAACATCCATAAATTTAATTATTGAACTATTTCTATGTCCTCAACAAACAATATATACAAACAGATGATCCCAGACTCCCAGTAGCCATTAAAGACCACCAACTTCTCTAAAACCTCAAGTTAAAATATCTAAATTCTTCTAGTCACGTGCAGTCCAGGACTCTGGTAAAGAACGTGTAAGTAATATTAATTTCCAGGGTGACATTGACCTCCCACTTTGATACCTTGTTAAACCACAAATGTGTTAAAACACTTAATTTGTTAGACAGGATGTAACACAAATATTTATATTCTTCAACAATAACAAAGACGCTGGACTGAGAATGTAGAAATTAATGAAAGTTTACAACAGGTGTAAGTCATTAAAAGTCACACGAAAATGGGGATTCCTCAAATTCCAAGAAATGAAACCTCGCACAAGGAATATCAGGACTAAATAGGCCATTTTCATGTGTACAATCTTCTATATTCAATTTTAACAAGCTAAATAAATATTACAAAAACTAAAATACAGCTAAGCACCCAATTAAATCACAAACTCATACTATCTGTAAGAAACGTTCTGGCAAATACCCTTTAAGCTTTTATATCCATTGTTAACATTCCACTCCATTATGTTCCCAGCTTTCCCGCCGACTGTTCCAGTCTAGTTCAAAATTATTGAAAACTAAATATTAGTAGTCTCCAAATGCTAGAATATAAAGAAATTCTGATAATAAAAGAGCAGCAAAATTGCAGATTTTTACCCCAAAATTCATGAAAAATGTGAGTGAAACGATCGTTCTTATCCGTTGAAGCCTCAGTCACCGCGTCGCAAAACAAGCTGTAAGAAAATTGTGAAGATTAATTAAAGCTCAAAATTCCGTACCAAAATTGTAGAAGTTAGGGCTTTAGGAAGGAAAGCCATACAGAGATAGTGAGTCACCATCAACCTTCAAGCTCTCACGTCTCCCAGAAAGCATATGCTACTCTACATATTATATCTGCATATGTGTGTGTGTGCGTGTGTGAGAGAGAGAGAGAGAGAGAGGGGGGGAGAGAGGGGGAATAGAGAAGATGAATAGAGGAGAGAGAAAGAGTTGCAGAGCGAGGGAGGAAGGAGACGAGGCCAAGAGAGGGAGTGGAGGTTGAATTGGGCGCTGGATCTTAGCCGGATCTGAGCCGAGCGAGGAGAAAGAGATGAACTGAGTCAGGTTTTCAATTTGGTGAAGAGAGAGAGAGGGGTCGACGCTGGTGGTTCAGCGAAGCCGTGCGCCCAACAGGAACAGATCTGTCTCTTTTTCTCTCTCCTCAACTCAAGTGACGCATTATATACGGCTCAAACGACAACGAGCGAGAGGGGCTCAGCTGGGTGCAGACTCAGCAGAGCCCCTCGTGGTCCACTCCAGTGAGCCAGCTTAGCCTCACTTTTAAATCGCACCACATTTCAATTCAAACGTCCCCCCAATACATATTAGGAATAAAAAGGCTAATCTCAACTTGCACCATGGAAATTTACTTAAATTTTAATTTTTATCCCCAAAGTTTAAAAATATCAATTTATACTCTAAAAGACATAAATTCATATCAATATTTACATGGGGCTAACTCCGCCTATTTTGATGTTAAAAAAATTTGGGCTAATTATAAATTATATCCCACAAAGTTTAAATATTTCATATTTATGATCCAAAAAGAATTTCATCTATTAATACTCGTTAAATAACTCTCAATTGTATCGTATCATAACATATTCGTGTCGTGTTTGAGTCAATAAAAAAATATTTTAAATTTTTAAAAAAAAATATAAAATACCAATTTTTTGCTTACAATACTTGTTAAATAGCTATTTTCTTACAACAATTAGATACAAATCTTTCGATTGTCCGATTAAATTAAAGTAGACAGAAAATAGTTATTTAACGAGTATTATAGTCAAAAAATAGGTATTTTTTAATTTTTAAAAAATATTAAATAGTATTATATGAATTGTCATAAATGTGAAATATATGATACAACGCAATTGACTCGACAAGAAAATATTTTGTGTTAAAAATATTTTTTTATTAACTCAAACACGACACGAAAATATTATGACACGACATAATTGAGAGTTATTTAACGAACATTAATAGATGAAATTATTTTTGGATCATAAATGTAAAATATTTAAACTTTGAGGTGCGTAATTTATAATTAACCCAAACTCTTTTAACAGCAAAATATATGACAGTTGGTCTCAGGTGCACATTGATACGTATTTATATCTTTTAGGGTGTAAATTAATATTTTTAAACTTTGAGGATACAAATTGAGATTTAAGTGAACTTTCAGGGTACAAGTTGAGATTAGCTTATAAAAATGACTTAACTATCTATTTGACGCCTAAATTATACTATTTGTGTTAATTAAGTCTCTAAATTATGATTTATATCAATTTAGCCCATAAACTATATCATTTTATGTCAATGTGACTCTTTTGTCCAAATTCATGGTTAACTTTGACGGAATTCTTTACGTGCGAGTTGGAATTAGGGTATAGTTTAGCGGTCATGAGTTGTGCATGTGAGGAATTCCGCATATTTCACGACGAAATTAGACGTAAGGATTATATTGACACAAATGTTATAGTTCAGAAACTAAGTTGACACAAAACGTAGTTCAAGGGCTTGATTGACACAAATAATTTAATTTAAGGACCAAATAAATAGTGAACTCTATAAAAATTTAGTTACCCGTAAGTAGGGGTGTCAACTCTGACTGTTGATACGACATCGACACAAACCCAACACGAACAATTATAAAATTGACACGATTATTAAATACTCATAATAAATAATCTAGATTAATGTTTAATACTCATAACACACTAAATATATTTTTTTTTTGTGAGTCTTGACACGAATACAACACGAATAACAATGACATGACACGAATAACATGACATGTGAGTCACACGAGCACGACACGTTTGACACTCGTACCCGTAAGCTTAGGCATTTCTCACATTTGTTTTCTTTTTAATTTTTTTTATTCTAGGGTGAGATGATAATTGTAAAAGTATCACAATATAACACGACATGTTAAGACAACACGAAATTAGAATGCTAAGGTTTTTTGTAGGGTTAATTGCGTCTGTGGTCCCCAAAGTATTCATTTTGTCTCATTTTGGTCCCCAACATTCCAATTTCATCAAGTTGGTCCCCAAATTATTAAAAATGCACTTACCTAGTCCCCGCCGTTGACACCGTCCATAATTCCGTCTGTTTTGAGTCATGTGTCATCCACATGACTGAAGTCAGGGGCTTATATGACATTTTGCCTTCTCCCATTACTGGAGGGAAACCTTCCCGCCATGTGTTATGACCCATTTAGACTCTCATCACATACCTATTGTCTGTTACAGAGCATATGAACCGAGAGGGAGAAAATGAGGGGAAGGGAAGGAAAGGGATCAGCGGCTGGAATGGTAGCAACAACATGCTTCTGTAGACAAATAGGCAAAATGAGGACCTCATGGACCGATACCAACCCAGGAAGAAGGTTCATTGGATGTGAAAGATATGGGGTAAAAAAGATGTTGTGGATTTTGTTACTGAGTTTTCGATTTTGAATGCATTTAACAAAATCTTGCATTTGTAGGAGGCTGGAGGGTGTGGATTTTTTGCTTGGTATGACCCACCAATGTGCGATAGAGCAAGGCAAGTGATACCCGGATTGCTGCGATCAAAGCAAAGACAGGAGAACCAACAACAAAAGGCAAAAGTTAGGGAAAAATTATTATGGGTTGCTCTGTTTTGTTCTTGGACATTTTTTATTTTCACTTGGGTGTGGCATTTCCTGTAAGTAGGAGTGTCCTGTTTGTCTGTGGAGGGTGCTCTGTTTTTGTGTAGGAGGGTTTGGTATTTTTGTTGTGTAGGAGGAGCTCTGTTTTATGTAAATGTATCTGTTTTTGTGTAGGAGGGTTTGGTATTTTTGTTGTGTAGGAGGAGCTCTGTTTTATGTAAATGTAATTATTATATTTGATGTAATTGGAAGTGTAACAAACTATTTGCATCAAAACAACTTGTTTGCATCAAAACTTGTTTGCATCAAAACTTTTGACTTATGAGTTTGAAGTGTGAGGTATTTTCCAATGGCCATGAACTTACGAGTTTGAATGTGTCCAACTAATATAAAATGTTAGGTATTTTTCAATCTATTGCCCCCATGTCATTCTCGATTAATCATGACTACTACCATTGTATTACCAATACAGAAAAGCCACAGCATTACTATGGCATATCCATAAATCCCTGTAAATATTGTTGACTACACAAACAACCTGTTAGCATCAAACAAAGATGTACATAATGTTGATTTTCATTAACCTGTTAGTTGTGACAAAAATATGTCCCTAATTACAAGTTGGTCTCTCAGTACAAACCCAAAATGAGAACAACAAAGAGTACATTTACATCACAACCCCAAAAGTCAGCAAGACATTTACATTGCTACCATTCCAGCTGGATTTATACTCTCATCACAGACCCAAAAGAGAGCAACACATCTACATTGCATATAAGCCAGATTTATACTCTCATCACATACCCAAAAGAGAGCAACACATTTACATTGCATATAATCTTGGCTCCCAAAAAAAAAAAAAAAAACAGACAGATAGATAGAAGCTGCAGATCAGTTATGGGTGTTTGTTGATTTGCTCCTCTTGAATGGTATTTTGTCCCTTCGAGTACGAACCAATGGTTGAACCTTGAACTTATGGGTGCTTGTTGATGGTGAACCTTGAACCTATATAGAGAGAGAAAAAGGTAAGATATATGAGCCAAAAAGTTCAATGAAATTGTTTAAAGCAGCAATTACCTGTTCAAAGCAAGAGATTCCTCTCACAGGAGCTTGCCTCCCTCCACCTTGGCTCACAGCAGCTTGGATAACATCAGATTGGCTCACAGCAGATTGGCTCACAGCAGCTTGGCTCACAGCAGATTGGCTCACAGCAGCTTGACTCCCTCCAGCTTGGCTCACATCAGATTGGCTCACAACAACTTGGCTTCCCCCAGCTTGGGTCCCCCCAGCTTGGTTTCCTTCTGGCAATGTAACAGTACAAGTCCTCCTGTTATGCCCATTTTTACCACATCTCCTACAATTAACTGATACATTTCCACATTTACTCAACTTATGTGGTTGTTTTTTATTAATCAACTCATCTGGTTCCTTCCTCCGTAATTTTTTTGGCCTACCAGGTTGTCTCCTTATCAATGGAGGCAATGGTGGGGTCAATCCACTTTTAGGCCACATCTTATGTCCATTAATGGGGTTTATAATTGGTTCATAAGCCTGCATGAATGCCCCCTTCTTATACTGCCTAATTACATAATCTTATGGTTGTTGTCCCCTAGTTTGTATGCAACAAATGTCATGTGGGCATGGGATCCCTGTCAAGTCCCATTTCCTACATGAGCAACAATGCTCATTCAAATCAACTGTGTATTGGTCTCCATTCATACACCTTACCTCAAACTTCAACTCACCATGCCACTCATCAATACAATCAAAGCTACCACTTTTCCATTTCTCTAATCTCTTTTGAATCTTAGGGCATATATCACCATTATAATTCCCAACCCATTCTCTCCTCTTCAACATTCTTTGAGTTAAGTAACATCTAATCCATTCTAGCATTTCTATGATGGGTTTATCCCTTGCCTCTATAATTGCCCCATTAAAGCTCTCACAGAGATTGTTTAACAAAATATCACACTTAGGTTGTGCTCTGAAGTGTGACCTACTCCAATACCTTGGTGGCTCATTGGCCAACCAATCAAATACCTTCTCATCTTCTTCTTTCACCATTTGCATCTCATAGTCAAATTCTGAAATATAAGTTGCCCTAGCACATTTCCAGAATTTCTTCCTAATACTCAATCCCTTAAACTGTCTAATCAAATTGTTTAGCATGTGCCTAGCACAATGCCTATGCTAAGATGCTGGTACTCTCTCAGTCAATGCTGGAAGCAAACCCTGTACAGCATATACAATAATTATACTTGTACCAAACATGTTAATATAAACTGATAAAGAAATAAACATGCAAACATACCTTCTGCCTGTCAGTGATGAAGGTCCACTGCTGATGGTTTTGATCAGTTATGCCTAAGTCAGTGCATAGTACTGTTAAGAACCATGCCCATGTTTCCTTCATCTCAATCTCAACAATACAGTAGGCAATGGGAAACATAGAATCATTGACATCAATCCCAACATCAGTCAACAATTGTCCACTATATGCCCCTTTCAGGTGGCAACCATCTAATCCAATCACTTTCCTGCACCCTTGAAGAAATCCCCTCTTACATGCTGCAAAATATACATAAAACCTCTGAAATATAAGTTCACCATTTTCCTCATCACCAGGTGCATCCAAAATAATTGTAGAACCAGGGTTAGTCCTCCTTAGTTCCTCACAGTAATCCCACAATCTACCATATTGTTCAATTTCATCACCATGTATCAACAACATTGCCCTTTTCTTTGCCCTGTACAATTGATTCCTTGATACATCAACATGAAAATCTCTCCTAACCCTCTTTTTAAAAGCCTTTATAGGCCAACAAGGGTTGGCCCTTAGTTCATCCATATACTTCAATGTTATCATCTTTGAGGTGACATTTCTGTTATTATAAGTTTTTCCACATGTATGCTTACCAATGTATGTCCTTATTTGGTATGTTTTCTCACCATGCACTCTACAAGCATAAACCAGCCAACTGCAGCCCCCTTCACATTGTGCCCTCACCCTCCTCTTATCATTTTTTACTAATTTTACATTTCTCTGATGTTTGATAGCATGTTGTCTAATGACAGTCTTGATCTCCTCAGATGTACTAAATAACATACCCAGTTTAAAATGTGGGTCTTCCTCATCATTTTTTGCCCTAAAAACTTCAAATTTTTTATGTTTTCTTGCATGATTCTCTCCATCAGATGAGCTAAAGCAGCTTAAAATCTCCTCAGAATCATCATCTGTATCACTGAGTTCTAACTGTTGTCTTTTGTCTTTTGCTGTTTCTTTCTGCCTATTATTATTCAAACCAGTCCATTCAGCTTCATTATCAACATAACTATCATACAACATGTCATCATAGTCACTCTCATAATCATTGTCCACCAACGTATCATACTCACTAGATTCACTAGATTCAATAGATTCACAATCAGGTTGGTATTCACCGTCTGATGCATCAGACTCTGATGCTACCCTTTTCCCTTTATCAACTAAGACATCATCATCAACCTGATGATTCTCCAATGTCATTCTTGTATAATAAGATCCTGTTCAAGGACTACATCAACTATAAAATATTGCAACTAACACATTAACTATTACTGAATAGTTTCCAATGCATAAACAAATGGTTTTCAAGGACCACATCAACTATAAAATATTGCAACTTACACAAACTATTAACAAAGAGTTTCCAATGCATAAACAAATGGTTTCGAACAAACATTTATACCCAAAAGACGATCACATAAACAAATGGTTTTGAAGGACCACATAAACAAATGGTTTACAAAATCAGTCTTTCCCATGAACCTTAGACTCAAATCTATAAGAATGAGTACATACCGATATGCACAATGTCTTCATCTGCATATTGATTCCCAGTCTTCCGTCGTTTGGAACGTCCCATCTTTGTGCTTTGCCCTAATAGTGTTCTGCTTTGCCCTAATGGTGATTGTGTTTTTCCCTAATCATTATTTGCCCTAACTGAAGAATCTTGCCTGGTTTGCAGAACAAGTGAAGACCGAAGACATTGAAGAGTCTCCTGATCAGTTTCCCTCCAGTAATAGGAGAAGGCAAAATGTCATATAAGCCCCTGACTTCAGTCATGTGGATGGCACATGACTCAAAACAGACGGAATTATGGACGGTGTCAACGGCGGGGACTAGGTAAGTGCATTTTTAATAATTTGGGGACCAACTTGATGAAATTGGAATGTTGGGGACCAAAATGAGACAAAATGAATACTTTGGGGACCACAGACGCAATTAACCTTTTTTTGTAAGCCGTTCGTTCCGTAAATGAGTGGACCTGACATAAAATGATTAATAAACAAATCGGATATTGGTAAAACAAATCAAAAGAAATACGTGACACGACAAGTTTATATATCGAATTATATACGATTCATATATGACATATATCCGATATGATACGATTCATTAGACATGAATTAATAAATAAATCGGATATGAGTGGAGTAACTTTTTGATACGAACCCGCTCAACTTGATATAATTAATAAGCCTAGATGATAATATCCTAATTTTTTTTTAAAGAAATTAAACTTTTAATATTCAATATCTTATCTCGAGTTTTCAAATTCGAGCCTTTCAAAACACATTTTATTGTCCAACAAATAGTGTAAGTTAGGTCGATTTCTGGTATGATAATTAAGAAAAACCTCGGTAACATAATTTACACTTTAGTTTGACTCCACCAATATGAAAGTCAAAAGAAAATAAATACTTTTTCTTTTTCTGTTTTGACTCCATCCACAATTTTCGCACCCAAATACTTTCGTTTTTAATGTTTCTTTTTTTTTTTTTTAGTTTTTGATCAAGTTCAATCACTCTTGTCCAATTTATTAATCCTCATTATTATATTTTTAAGGAGAATCGCACTTTATACTCCGAAAAATTTCAAAAATTTTAATTTGTACTCTTAAAAATTATATTTTTTTTCACATTGCACCGTTAATGTCATAAAATAGTTGGAACGTGACTCTTACACTAACTTTTGTTGATATTTCCGTCCAATTCATACTGATGGTGTGCAATTGGATTTGACAGAAATAACAATAGAAGATAATGTGAGGGTTACACTGTAGTCATTTTATGATATTGAGAGTCTAACATGAAAAAATTAATTTTTAAAGGTCAAAACTGAGAATTTTAAAAACTCTAGCAAAGTATAATTCATCCATATTTTTATGCATCAATATTGAATGCTATTGGAATTCATTGATTTGACGATTTTCTTTCTATATGTATCGATAAACCACTATTATTATAAAATACTACAATAGAACTATTAAAAAGGAGAATATAAGTAATCAAGTCTTGCCTTCAACAAGAATTAACTCTTTTAACCTCTTTTATTGACATAATTTTGAGAGAATTAAGGATGACTAACAAAGTTAGCCCAATTGATTAATGATTTAATAGTGGGTGTCAATATTTGAGCGGAATCAACAAAATTTGAAAATTAAGACGGTCCAAATCCGACATAATTTCTGTAATTACCATCTAAATCCTTATGTAATAGCTTCTTTTGTTTTATATCGATAAATCACTATTATTGACTATCGCAATGTTTACATGATCTATGTATACTAGAGAACGAAAGACGACACAATAGAACCCAAAAGAATGAGTCATCAAAAATCAATCGTTGCTTTTGGCAATGAATGACCCCTTTGAGAGTCAATTAGGTTAGACTTAGTTGGTTAACAAACATTTTAAACCTTACACAATGAGCTTCACTAGATTTTTTTTTTCTTTATAAAAAGAGGTGCAACACGAGAACTTCTCAGAGAGTCATCCATCCAAATACTACTTTCGCCTGAACACGCTTAATTTCGGAGTTCTAATGGGATTTAGTGCATTAGTGCTAGTATGATCACACCTCTAAGCTTCACTAGATTACCTATGGATAAATCATACAAATGTAGATCTATTTAGTAAATTTTCTCTCAATTTCTCTCAATGGTGGATCATTAGTCGTGAATTAGTAGATGATCTCTTATATGTAGTGGACTAGTAGGTTACACTTAAATTTATGACGGGTGGCCTAAAATCAAAAACAATTGATAGAAAATATACTAGAAGGAATCAAAATCCGTAACATACCTTTTAAATGTAGAGCAAGTATGCATATTTTTTTCATTTAACTACTAGAAAAGGGAGTAAATTCTGCGCTAGTAGTTTCATTACTACTTGGCAATCATTTTATTAGAAACATACCTTCAAAATTTGCATTTTTTGCAAATTGAGAACATAAACTACCCATGATTGAAGGACAGACAATACAAAAAAAAAAAATTCACTCAGAACCTTGGACAGAAACAATGACATACAAATTAGAAGAATCTGTGGGGGTATAAACAGCTCTAAGGGAAGTCCATTCTACTTCCTTTATGTGTTATTGTATTGTGTGAGTCAAATTCAAAGCTAAAAGCCCTGAGGCAATCTTGAGTACGCATTGTTACAAAAAAAAGAAAAGAAAAACGCTAAATAGACTTAAAAAAATTGACTTAAAAACTTGACTTGATAAATCACTATCATTGAATAAATAGTGAGTCCCAATAAATACTGGGACCCACAACTAACCACATCATTAAATTAAATTTTTAAGTCGGTTTTTTAAGTCGGCTCCTTTGAGATGAAGTTGAGCCACCTTGCTTCAAGAAGTTCCCTTTCTTCTTCTTGATTTTCTTGATCTCCATATGATAGCAGAAGGGTCTGGACATATTTGGTATGGGATTTTTGGTTGAGGAATAACAGGGACACTGCAGAACACCATTCATAGAATTACATAAATAAACAGACCAAAATAATAATGTGAATCGAAGTGGTATGCACGTATCTCATTTTTTCAGATAACCGAGAATCGTCCCAATCATGCATGTAGAGAGTCATGGCTGCAAGTATGTCCTTTATTTTTATTTTCAATTGAGTCCCTAAAGTTTACATAATATGATTCCTACTACAACCGTTTGAAAAAAGTGGAAAGAAAAAGTAATGTAGACAACTCAATGTTTGTTAACACTAAACATTGGGAAATAGTATGTAATCAAAATTTGTAACTCAAATTTGTATCCCAAATGAAGGGGGACCATTGGATAAGTGGGTCCCATCAAATTTTTTAAATGTGACCCACTTATCCAATGATCCCCTTCATTTGGGATGCAAATTTGGGTCGAATGTGTAATTAACCCAAAAATTTGAAGTTAATGGGAGACACAAAAATAGTATAATTTTCATGTCTGTTCATTGATGTATTCTATGCATTCAGACAAATTGAAACCCATGTAGCCCAAAAAAAAAAACAGTGAACATTGCTAATAAACAAGGGTATTTAGGTAATTTCAATAGTAAAAAGGTCATAAGAAATGAAGATTGAAACCTCACCTCAATCCAACAATTTCTATCTGAGAACAGTCCATGTTGGTTGAACTGTCTGGTGTTGAAATGGTACTCCTTGTATTCAATGCTGCTGGTTGCCTAATGGCAAGAACTTTGCAATTGAAATTATTTGCAATATTCCTTTGGTGGGCCATGGCTAACCTGCACCACATAATAAACAACACTGGCCTCAGTTCTATTCTTCCTCCCTCACCCTCCCCCCCTCCTTTTTTTCTCACAATTAATAGCAGTAATAGAAGAAAGTTCACAAGGACATATGCTTCTGATTCTGTATAAAGCATTCATGACCAGTAAAATTATTATTCACCCTTGTCCATTTTAGTCCCCATTATTCGAGTGTTGTGGACTATCTATATAATTAATTATGAGCGATATTTTGCGAGTTCGAGTTCAAAAGTCGGTCTACAAAAAATGGGGGCAAGATTATCCATTTCTTATGTCACCCCGACTTCTTCAATTTATCATAGGCTAAAGATATGTACATTAGATACAATTTATTTATTTATTAAAATACTAATGTTATTGGGACATAATTTAGGGATTTAATACATCGTGATCATTGGTTTGATAGTATTGAGACCCACTAATAGTTTAATACTGGAATCCACCGATAATCTAATAGTTACAATCATTAAATCTTCAAATTATATCTCAATAACATTGTCGTTATTAAAAAGATTTTGGAAAGTGCAATGGCTGCTGATGTAACAATGGAAACTTACATGGCCACTTCTAGATCCGCATAAATCTCTGATTAAAGATTAGGACACAGTCAGTGACAAAGATGTTGTGATGATCCTATATATAATTTTTTTGTTTTTATAACTTTGTCCAAGCACTGTATCACTCACTACTGATTGGTACAAATACACCCAACCAGAGATTTGATTCCTCCATGACCCACTGATCACTTGCTACGTGTCTTTATGATTAAAGTTTTTTGGGCTCTACCCTTTTTGGTCAAAGTCTAATGTAGCATTGCATAATATTTTTTTTCCAAGTACTTGTTTTAAGCTAAACAAGAATAATGGTTATACCTTTAAAGTATATACCTAATTCTTATTTGGTCCTTGAAGTTCTAATTATAATAGTTAAGTCCTTAGAGTTTTAATTGAGTTTTTTTAGTTCTTACATTAAAATTTAATAATTTATTATGACGGAATGATCTTTCATGGCTAATACATGACTTGGGTAAAAAAATATATTTGCCTAATGAAAAATCTATTACATGTAGGCTAATAAATTTTACTTCATTTCATCTGATTTTGATTGGAAAAAAAGATAACAAACTCAAAAATGTATGATATAGAGTGAGAATTTAAGGGATATTATAACACAAAGAGAGAAATATTAATGTATTTAAGATAAATTTTTTTGTTGGACAAATATACCCTTATGAGTAAGTCTTGTGACGTCTTTCTGTTTGAACAAATTAATAGATTTGGATAGAAGAATTGGAATGAAACATGTTTAAAACTGTAAGGATATAATTGTGTCAATTGAAATTTCATGGACCAAATAAAAAATAACATACTTTAAGGGGTAAATTATAAATTACCCTACAACTTAACTTATTTAAAAGTAGGACATTTGTTTGTGTATTTACCCCCAAAAAAAAAAAAAATTTATTTGTGATACAAGTGTTTTTTGATATATGTGATGAAGCTCGGAGAAAGAAAACAATTTCACACTATAGAACGTTACTTAAATAAAAAAAAGGGTTAATTATACTGGAGGTCCCTAAAATATAAAGTTTGTCTCATTTTGATCCTTAATATTTCAATTGTATCATTTTGGTCCCTGAAGTATTGAATATATTTCTATATGGTCTTTCAAGTAGACAAAGTCCAGATTGTTAACGATTTTTTATCATAAACTTGTCACGTAATACCTAAATATGGATAAAAAATAATTTTGATAGCTCTTAAACAAAATTTAGATAACTCATGATCAAAACTGTGTAATTTGGGTAACTATTTAACCAAAATTTAAGTAAAAATTTAGTCAAGAATTATCCAAATTATTTTTTTATCCATATTTAAATATCAAATGACAAGCTTATGATAAAAAATCGTTAGTAATCTGGACGTTGTATGCTTGAGGGATCATATAGAAATATATTTAATACTTCAGGGACCAAAATGATGCAATTAAAATATTGAGGATTAAAATGAGATAAACTCCATACTTTAGGAAACTCCGATGCAATTAACCCATAAAAAAAATGTAAAAAGTATTATCACGCAGTACTTTTGAGTTATTATTTGCTAATTTTTAAAGTTTCTTTGTTGTTTTCGGATAAAAAGTAAAAATAGTATTTGATTTGCTTAAAAAAAAAAAAGAATTTCTAGAAGTAAAAGAAAATTGGGTTGGCTGGCTTCTCTCAAACATTACGGCAAGGTAAGACACATTTGGACTGAGTTTTTTTTTGTGTGGTTTTGGACTGAGTTTACCCGTCAATCACAAGTAAATATTGAATTTATGCCTCACCATTGCCACATATAAGTTGAACTGTATTTTTTTAAGGTTAATTGCACTAAAAGTCCTCAAAGTATTAAATTTGTCTCATTTTGATTCTCAATATTTCAATTGTATCATTTTAGACCCTGAAATATTGAAAATATTTCTATGTAGTCCTTCAAACAAACATACAGCGTCCACTTGACAAGTTTACGATAAAAAACTGTTAACAATTTGTAAGTTGTCTACTTGAAGGACTACATACAAATATATTCAATACTTCAAAGACTAAAATGATACAATTGAAATATTGGAGACCAAAATAAGATAAACTCTATACTTTAGGAATTTTCAATGTAATTAACCTTTTTTTATATGAAAAAATAATTATTAAATTTTGGAGGATACACTTTGTAGATTTATTAGTGGAAGGTGACACTATGTGCATTTTATTAAATATTTTCTTGTTAATTACGGGTCCTAAATAGGATTAATCTAAATATTTTCTTGTCAATTACGGGTCCAAATTTATCAACATAAAATGAAGAAAAGAAGAAGAAAACAGAAGAAAGAAAGAAAAAAAAAAAAAAGATCCGGATCATTTCTGTTTGTTTAGATCAATTCAATTCAATAGAAGCTAGAGTGAAACTTTTAATTTGAGAGAGAGAATCTAGTAGTGTAGAAGTAGAATAAAAACTTACTTGTACAGAAAGCTCTGATCATGAAGCCCAACAACAAGAGTAGACGCCCCAATCTCTCTCACCATTGCTGCAATCTTCCCTCCCTCCTGATCACCTTCCGCCACCACAATCTCTGTCTGGGTCTGCAACACACAATCTTATAATTTCATTATACATAGAGTCATAGAGATACACGTATGCATACATACATACATATATATATATACACATGTTCATCAAATTCATCAGTAGAATAACTGGAAAAGGTAGAAACTTGATGGTTGATATGGGTCTTTTGTTAACAGATTTTCAAGTTCCTACAAGACATATTTGAGTTGAGTTGAATCGTTTTGTAAGTATGAACGTACGTACGTTGGGGAAGGTGTTGCAGATGTCTCTGAAGGAAAGAGCCAATTGGAAGCCTTTGAGGCGGAGGAGTCTGAGCTTTTTCCGGCATCTGGATCTGGCAGTGGGGAATACATGGAGGAGTGTTATCACATCGCCGTATCGGAAAAGGTTGTGAAGTGCCCATTGGAGGGCTGTTCTTGCTACTTCTACATCTTCCACAATTACCACTATTTTCTTTACATCCATTAATTCCCACCCCTTTTCCTCTCTCTCTCTCTCTCTCTCCTTCTCCCTATACAAACTGACCTGACCTCTCTCGTTCTGTCACTCTCTACAAAGTTTAATATGAGTTGGGTTTTGTCTGAACACTCCAAACTTCTCTCTAGACTTAGAATCCTTGTGAGTTGTTTCACTCTCTCTCTCTCTCTCTCTCTCTGACTTAGCTTGTTGTAGAGGGTGGATCATTGGTGATTACTTGCAAGTTATGGACGTATACAGCTCTCTCTCTCTCTCTCATGGTTAGCCAGATTGGATGAGAGAGACTAGAAAAGGACTGAAAAATTTGCATCCTAGTTTTTTGTGGTATAATATCATATTAATAGAAAGGGGATACTGGGTATCCTATAGTCCAAGTGCCCCTACCTACATAACATTTACTCACTTAATAAGGTCATCTTAACAACCACTCCCCTACATTTTTTTTTTCTTTATTTCTCTCTTATACCATTCATTGTATTTTAACAAAAAACATCTACTTATTATATAGAATGGGTTGGGTTAGTTGATAGGTTGTAAAAGTGTGACAATTAAGCAGGGTTTTTGAGTGATGATCACGTAGAAACATAGGTTTTCCTCTCGAGTTAGGCTCCCCTATAATTTTTAAATAATTGAAGTATCCTCGATTTGAGTAGTGAGGATATGCCCATATCATTGAAATGAATTTCGTTTCAAAAGTTAAAATCCCTACCATTCAAATAAAATTAGAGAATTCTCCAATTGCTTGGGAATTAGAGGGGAGCCAAACCCGCTCCTCTGCAATTTCCTAATATAATATGAGGTTCTACGCTAGGAGTCACGTTTAAGACTTTTTCCTCTCAAATAACAAAATAATTAAGAATCAAGACTCTTTGTACATTATAATATAATTAAGAATCAAGAGTTTTATACACTAATTCTATGTTTACATTTTATATTTTCATTTATACGCCTATGGTGAGACCAAAAAATAAAAATAAAAATTATACTCCTAGGGTAAGATGGTTTCTCTTGAATTGTTTTTTTCTTTAGATATAACTAATCATTGTTGTGCAAAATGTTCATAAAAAAAAGAAAAAAATTCCGTTCAAAAATATCATCTCCTACGCATAGTGCACATTGTCAGACAATTCAATTAATACACTCTCCAATGCCAAATAACCCTACTAGCTGTTTCTGTCTCTCAATTACTATTTAAAGTATCAATGGTGTACAATCAATGCTCACTTTTTTGTATTTTAGAGTATCTTCAAGGATAAATTATTACTAATCTATCTAATATTAACTAAGAATTTAAATCCTTAACTTATAAAAACGTATAACAGTAGTCAAGGTTGATCCAACTTTTATCTGCTTTAATCTAATGGTATAAATTCATCTCAATTTTTTTCCCTACTAGAAATATCTTTTTTCTGCATGGCCCCCAATGTCAAACAACCTCATTAATCCACATATACCTCTCTTCCCTTATTTCTCTCTAATTTTCTCTCAATTCACTTTAATTCTAAATTGCGTGATAAAAAAAAAAAAAAGGAAAGAAAAAATAAATTATTATTTAAAATATAAAAATTGTACGATCAATGTTCGATTTTTAGTATTGTAGAGTGTTTTCAGGCATGAGTTATTGTTGTCCATTTATGTACAACTTACATTTAATTATACAAAATATGAACCTAAACGTAACATAAATTCAATTATGCATCACTATATATAATGCGGAGCCAGGATTGTTTGCTGAGGGGGTCCAATTAGTGACGCAATAAAAAACTTGTAGTTGAATAAAACACAATAAAATCAACGTTTATATGACACATTGTAGTATTATTTATTTTTAGTAAAATTAAGAAAATTAAAATAAGCTTGCATATTAAGTAAATGTAACATAAGTTCAAATCAATTCATCAAACAATCAACAATTTAAACTCAATTATATAATCACTCAAGGAAAACTATCTTTCATTATGTCTCTACAAATTACAAAAAGCCAAAAAAAAAAGAATTTGCAGATTATACATATTTTATATGGCTTTGGATCATATATATGTAGAGTTTGTGTAAATTATACTTTGTCTTGTGAAACTATGACTCCTTTATCACTTTATTCACCGACTATTGGTTTGAACACATTGGAACCATAAGAATATTATACTGGATTATTTGTGTCTCAAATTTAACGACTTACGCAATCCTAAATTTAACAATTTTTACAAAAAAAATACAAATTAGGGTGATTAATGTTGCAATGCATTCAAATCAGTAATCAAGAGATAAAGAAAATTATGATCATTATCTAGTATAAAATATAATCTTGAAAAGTTGAGAGGGCCATAATGTCAATGCGATATAACTTAACGTATGATACGAATTCCACAGGGAATAACTCAGTTAAATACTACTAGTTGCCATGGGGACAGACAATAGTCAACTTTCTTACTCCAAATGGATTGAGCACGCCAAGGGGTCACAATATCTCAAGTCTTTTTATAGATTTTCTTTAATACATTTTTTTATTAAATTTTTTTTTGATGGAGTGAAAGATTCATTTGTATATAATGAGTTTCACTTAAACGTATGATAGATGATCTGACATGAAGAAAATTTAATATAGAATATATTAGAGGGAACTCACTCCTATATTATAAGTTGGGTTAATATCACTTTTTTTTTTTTCGTTATAAGGGAAAATCTCAAGGTTTGTCTTCAGCGAGTAGAGACGCACTTATGTCGCTTAAGCGCGGGATTCTGAGTAGAACCAAGGGCAAAGTCCGGATGTATGAACCGGTCCCTCAACTCATTCACCATTTAAGTCAGGACTTGCGTTTCGCCAGGGATTCAAGACCCACACCACATACTTAGATATGGTTCGTCCAAACAACTGAGGTTTTGTCCTACCAAGCAACCACGCTTTTGCGCCTAGGAGACTTCGAACCCCTGACCTCCCACTGGGAAGCCGGAGGCTCTGGCCAACTGAGCTACCCCAGTTGGTTGGTTAATATCACTTTTAGTCTTTATTGTATGTATTTTTTATTAGTTTAGTTTTTATTGTATCAATTTTATCAATTTGATCCTTAAAGTATTCAATTTGTGTCATTTTTATCCCTACATAGACGGACTGTTAAATATTTTGACCGAAATGATCACGTGTCATTTTTTTAGACGGTATTATATGCCCAATAACATAATTATTCCGTCAAAAAACTTGGTGGTTCATATATGTAGGGACTAAAATGACACGAATTGAATACTTTAGAGACAAAATTGATAAAATTAATATAATAAAAACTAAATTGACAAAAAATATATACATTAGGGACTAAAACTGTTACAAACTTTTATAAGTTTGTCATTGCATTATTACCTAATCATAATTATCTATGGTGATCACATGCAACTAAACGTAATGAATATCATCATTTATCGTTGGGCACCGACAGGTGTACGGTGAGTAGAGGCTTGATTAGAATAGGTGGGAATGTGAATCAGCGGCGGTCGTAGTCTTTTGTCAGTTGTAATATTTTACACTCCGACAGTGACGAGGGAAGAGCGGAGACTTCGTCAGACAATTTTCAGTCTTGCGTTTTGATCTTTTTCGTTTGTCGTTTTGGAGTCAGCGTGGTTTTCGTGTACTGTTTCGTGGTTCGGTTCGGACCACACTCACTCGGTGGAGGGAAGGCTGGTACTTTATTGGAAGGTTTTGGACATGGATGATATGAATTTTATGGGTGTCTTCTTCTCTTCTTTTTTTTTTTATCCTAATAATTAAATGAGATAAAGAATATTTTCGAACATTAATAAGATAATTGTCAAGTTGATCAAAACGTATTAAAATTTGCCTAATATTATAGTACTAGTTATTGTCCATAGTTGAAGACATAGAGTAATAAAAAAAAAATTATCAATTATAAACATAATTGTATTCACACATAAAATCAAATTATAAATATAGAGAAGAGAAAAATGAATTTAAGCACCAATTGTAGTAAGAGTAATAGGTGATAGTGGTGGTGCTAAGAGACAGTGATGGTTGTGATGGACAGCGACAACCATGGTAGTGGTGACAGTCGTGGGTGGCAACGGTGATAGTGATGGTGGGTTTTGAGTAACAATGGTGATAATGACAACTTTGGGTGACGATGGTGGTGATAGTGGATGTGAGTGGTGGTGGTTGACGATGATGATGGTTGGTAGTGGTGGTGGGGCAACGACGATGGTGGTGGCGATGACGATAGTAGTGCTGGTGGGAGACGACAGATGCTTGTGGGCGACGATGGTAGTGGTGGTAGGTGTGGTGAGAGTGGGTGACAGTGGGTGGTGGTGGTGGTAGGTGTGGTGGGAGTGGATGGTGATAGTGGTGGGTGACGACGAGTGATGGTGGTTTGTGATAGTGGGTGGCAGTGGGTGATGGTAGGCAATAATGGTGGTGGTGGTGGGGGGGGGGGGGGATGAGATGATGATGGTAGTGGTAACAAATATAAAAATGGGATGATGATGGTGGTGGGTGGTGGCAATGAACGACAGTGGTAATAATCGGTGGTGGGTGACAACGGTGGTAGGTGACGGCGATGGTAGTGGTGCTTGTGACAGAGGTGGTGGTGGGGTGATTATAGTGGCAATGGCGATAGTGGTGGGGGTGGCAGCAACTGTGGTGGCAGTGGTAAAGTATTTTATGGAGAAGTAATTTTAAAGAAGTATAAGCTATTATTTTTATTTACTTACTGATTTAAGTGGTAAAACTAATTTTGAATTATTTGTAAGTAATTAAAATAAGTTGTACCAAACACTATATTTTTTTTATTTATAAAAGTGCTTATAAGAAATTATAAATCCTAGAAACACTTTTGAAATGTCACCCCAAACAAATCCTTAGGAGATTTATTTTCTCTATTAAATTCGGGGAGTTAATATTAACCGTTGTATTAACTTTAAAATAAAATTTAAAACGATCTCAATCCTAAAAAATAAAAATTATTTTTTATGTTATATTTTATTATATATATACTGACGATTAGTCAAACCTCAAATAAATACAAATTACATCTCACTGGAGAGAAGTATGCATAGTGATTGAAGATGGAATTTGTCTTTCTTTCCTAGTCATTTATTTTGGTCTGATAAGAATAAACAAACATATTTATATTCACATTTTTTAACTCCGAACGATCTTATAACATTAAATTGAGACATTGAGGGGTCGTTTGATAACGTTTTCGTTTTGGCGTCTTCAAAATAATAAAAAACAGAGACAATTTTTGTCTCTGTTTTGTGATAAACACTGAAACAGAAAACATGTTTGGGTGTCATTTGTGTTTATCAAATTATGAGAATAAAAATAAAAAACATGTTTGGTAACTACTTCAAGTTATATTATAATTATTAGTTTTATAATTTATTGAATGAATCAAAAAATTACAAGAATCAAAGGAAAAAATCCCATTTATATAACATATATGGCTTTAATCCTTCAATATTTTGATCTGATCTTCACCAACCCACAATTTGCAGCCTGAAGAATTTCAAAGAAAAAAAAAAGAAGAAAAAAAAGAAAGTAAACCATAATTAATCCACACCCACTGACACATACACAAAAAATTTAACTCAGAACTTCTCACAAAAACAAAAGTTCAATCAAACCTTGATACTAATAAACAAGAGCTAACTTTTGTTTACATGTAGGGGCTTTTTCCAGTTTCTAAAATACATAAGCACACTAGCAATCAAAATGGCTACAAAGAGACTCCACTTGGGACTCTGCATCAATGTAAAGAAGCATAACAATCTAAGTAGCTTTTAAGGGACATTAGTTATAGAAATATTTTATTAGCTATAGATTTAATTGCAACACAAACACAATGGTATCAATCAATGAAATGACCTTTGAAGAACCTTTAACTGAAAATGACCATGCATTCTCACCAAAATTTGACATGGTGAACAGAGATCAAATATTTCTTGCCAATCTTCAAAGAGTCACAGTAAATTTTGGTAACCAACAAAGTGACCAAACTCCCCACTCTTCCATACAGTTAACTTTGGTACCCAGCATAAGAAAAAGATGCTGCCAAGACCATCCTTCCCAATTCATTTCCTAACTGCTAATGGAATCCGAAAAATCAACCCCAACCCTAACTGCTACTGAAATCAGATCTCACTCACACACACACACACACAAAAATCAGACACACACACAGAAATTAGGTGCATAAATCACACACACACAAAGAGACCCACCCACACATCAGACACATAGAGACCCAGAAATCACAGAACACATACAAACACAGAAATGAGACACACACAGAAGCAGCGATGGAGGTAGAAATCATACACTCGAGATCTGAGATCTCTTCGTTGCACAGACCAAGGCAAGAGAGAGCAGCGATGAAGAGTCATAGAAGCAGCGATTAAGGTAGCGATGGAGAGTAATGCATCGATGGAGGCAACGAAGGAGAGAAAGACGGAGATGGAGAGAGAGGCAGCGATGGAGAAAGAGAGGCAAAGGGAGGCGCTCGTCTGATATAGAGAGAGGAGAGAGAGAGAGAGAAGCGATGGGGAGGAGAGAGGTGATGAAATGGGTTTTTATATTTCAACAAAAAAAAAGTTTTGTTTTGCTGCTAATAGGACTCGAAATCTGGATCTCATTAATTCCCCACCCCTTAGCGCGTGTTGTCTCTGTTTTCAATGTTTCTTGGAACATCTTTTTTTTTGTTCCCATTTTTTTGTCTTTGTTTCCAGACAACTAATATAAAACAAAAACAAAAACAGTACCTAAACATATTTTTGTTTTCATTTTTGACAAAAATTGAAAACAAAAACACAAAACACAAGACAAAGACAATAAACAAACAACCCCTGACTTTTTTATGCATACAAAGTGACCCTCTATTAGTTACACAATGAGCCTAATGTCTGGACTAGATTGTACGAGGAAACTATAGTAGGGTAATGTCTGCTAAGCCACAAATATGGAATAACAGTAATGTTATACTGACCAAATTTTAGGACTAAATTTAGAGCTCAAATGACATGACAACTGACTTGAGCTTCTTTATTTGGTGCCATGTCATTTGGACCCCAATAAAAACTCCAAATGACATGCTGCCATGTCATTTGAGCTCCAAATTTGATCCCAAAATTTGGTCAGTATAGCATTACTCATGGAACAATTAAAATAAATTGACTCCAGTTACACAAGATATTTCAATTCAGATTTTAGTATTAGTTAATTTTTTGGGTTAATTACATCAGAGGTCTCCAAAATATGTGTTTTTATCTCATTTTGGTCCCTAATTTGTCAATTACATTATTTTAGTCATTGAAATATTGAATATATTTTCATGTGGTCCCTCAAATAGAAAACATTTAAATTGCTAACAGTTTTTTGTCACGTAATACTAGTGTTTTAAAAATCTGTCCGGCTTGACGGGTTGACCCAGTGAACCGGCATAAATCTGTTGAACTGCTCGATTCTTATGCAAACTGTTTTACCCGAGCGGTTTTCAATAAATCAGCCAGATTAATTAAACCTAGGGGTATCAAACGTGTCGGGTCAAACGGGTGACGGGTGAAAAACATATAAATCCATACACGACCCGTTTAATAAACGGGTGAAAACCTCAACACGAATAGTTTAATAAATGGGTAATACGACACGACTTGTTTAACCCACTTAGTTTTAATTTATTATTATATTTTTGTGACCGTCACTAAATTAAAAAAAAAATTATGTTGCTGTCACTAAAAATAATATATATATTTTCTGTGGTTGTCACTAAAAAAAAAATCTGCCTAATATTTTAAAATAATTATTAATTTATTATTATATTAATTTTATTTAAACAGATAAACAGGTGATAAATGAGTTGACAAGACTCACCCGAATACGACCCGTTTATTAAACATGTTTAACGGGTTAACCCATTTATCACTCAAATCCGTTAAGATCTCACCCAAACCCGCTTAATTTGTGTCAATTAATCGTGTCGTGTCGGACTTTAACAGAACTAATTAAACCATATAAAAATCTGGGTTTTGGCCTTTTTTGCCTAAATCGTGTTGTGTCTTATACTTCTGAGTCTCTCTGACTCTTGCGAACGAAGAACGACGAACGCCTCAATTCTCTTTCTCTCTCTTAATCTCTCACTCTCTCTATGTGCTGCGAGTAATAGAAGGAAGGAAAGGCCGACAGGGACTCACTTGCTGAAGTTCCATCGACGATTTGCTATTTTGCTTCACTACTTCAGGGCTGCTTCACTCCTGATTCTCTGCATGTTTCCTTGCCTCAAGTGAGATTGTGAGACACTACACACCCACTACTGTTACTGTAGGTACATCATCTCTCCCTCTCCCTCTCTCTTTTGGCCTCTATTTTGACTGACTTAGTTTCTTGGATGTTGAATTGTTGATATTGTCATACTATAATGGCAAATTGCTTGATTAGTTGAGAAGACTGTTTGATCACATTATTTTGATTATGGCTGTGTGTTGTTGATTTTGGATTTTTTGTTTGATCTAGTATACATTTATCATGTTATTTCATAATTATTGTAATTTATTATTATTATTATTATTTATTATATTACCGATCCGATCAGTGATCGGATCAGTGAGTCAATGGTTGAACCAGTCGTCCATTGATCCGATCCTTTTCTGGTTGATGTTCGGGCGGGTTTTAAAACTATGTGTGATCCTAAATAAGGGTAAAAAAGTAAATTGCCCAATCAACAAAACTCAAACCCACTCAAACAACCTTTCCCCTTCTTCCTTGTCAGCCTCCCTAGTCCCTACTGCTTCCCCGTCTGACATGCAACCCATCTCCTCTTTCCTTCCCCACCACAATCCACATAACTCCTTTCCTCACAGTGTCGATGCTGCCACCCATAGTAAGCTAAACTCCATGGAAACCAACCACCACCACTGCCCTAACAAAAGTCATTGTGTTCTTTAACTCATTTCGTGCCAAATTCAACTAATTAAGCAAGTGTCCACAAGCATAGATTCTAAAAAAAAAAACCAATCAATTACCCAGTACAACCGAGTGCCCACAATCAAGTGCACTGGCACCACCACTTCTAATTCTTTAAAGAAACAATAACTCTATGCATGGCTTCTGATTATGTACATTTCTTGAATTGGGTTTTGGTTGTAATTTTGGTGGCAATGGTGTTGACGAGGGCAGTGGTGTTGGGTTTTATCAAACCCTCATAAACACGGATCTAGAGTATTTCATAATCAAATCTAATAATTATCATAATTAAATAAGGTAATCGACAAATTTGTAAATCGTGATTCACGATAGCGACCCTTTGTTTTGCTGAATAGAAGAATGTATTGCTCTACCCTAATATCTGATGCACACGAGTGATGTAAAATTGATACGTTAAAGTGCATTGACAAAGGGAAGGCTACCACATATATATATGGAACTTTATCTCATAGTCATTTGTCCATAAAGAAGTCCTAGGAGAGTAATAGACTTCCACTCCTTATTTTTAGGGAAACCACACCCCATATATAACCAATTAAGTTACACAATCCTAGTTGAGTTAGACAACCTTTAACTCATAATTAAAATACCACATGGGTAGGACCAATAGGAATATTTTATTAAAATAATAAAAAATATTCCAACAATCTCCCACTTGGTCCACACATATAAAATTTAATTTTTGAAAATGACACGCATGGGTTAATTACCTTTAAAATCGAGTGGGCACTCTTTAATTTTTCTGGAAAACAATTGCCTAAACAACTTGGATATTGTCTTAACTTTCACCCAATACTAAAAACAACACTAACCATGGATCATGAATGTTTTGGATTTCCATCTATTGACTCCAAGACAGTTCCATGGTGTCAAAGCTAATGTAATTAGAAGAATTGAGAGTTTAACTTTATGTGGTTTTAATAAAGAAGTGGATAATAAAAAATGTACACACATCATGCAATCAAAAGTATACATATCATAGTCCATCATGTTTCATACTTGTAGTATGTCATCCTAATATATTACAACATACCGCTATGTGAAAACCATCACTAACCTATCAAGTGAAGGTTTACCAATATGTTGCCGCATCATATCTGACGTAAGCATTCCTCATGAATATATCACATATTCCTAGGCCATTATAACCCCATAGCATATGCACAAAAAAATACCCAGGTATAATATGAAAGATAAAAGCACTATTGCCTTTATTGCTAGCATTTAATAACAAGAGTAGAATTTAAATCATAACTGAAATATAAAACATAAACTTGAACATAATGGGACATAACCCCATTTTAAATAGCATAATCTAAAACCTATTCCCATACTACTAACATGCTCTTTAAAATACTTTGGTGGTAGACCTTTTGTGAGAGGATCACCAATCATTAATCTGGTATCCACATGAGGGATCTCAATGACTCCCTCTCAAGCCTTCTTACATACAACAAGGTACTTGATCTTATTATGCTTGTTGTTTTTGGTCATCCGCTCATTCTTCACATATTTGGTCACAACTTCATTATCACAGTAAATAACCAATGGTCCACAGATAGAATTCACAACACCAAGTTCCATTATGAAGTTCCATTTATGGGTTGAGGCTTGCTTCAACCCATAAATGGATTTCTTCAGTTTGCAAACAAGATGTTCTTTGCCTTTGACTGTAAAATCATCAGGCTGAGCCATGTATATATCTTCTTCAAGATCACCATTTAGGAAAGCCATCTTCACCTCCATCTGATGCAATTCTAGATCATAATGAGCTATAATGGCAAGAATAATCCTTACGAAGTCTTTGGAGGAAACATGAGAAAATGTTTCTGAAAAATCAATTCCTGGTGTTTGCTTGAAACCTTTAGCCATCAACCTAGCATTGAATCTCTCAAATTTTTCCTCTGAAACCTTTTTGGTCTTAAAGACCCATTTATATTCAATCATCTTACGATCCTCGGGAATGACCACAAGATCCCATACTTCAAGCATCAAAGGATCATCTATATCAAGGCATTTCAATTCATTTTCCTGTAAGTAAACCTCATACTCATCAGTATGACTGATCTATGCACTCTAGTAGATCTTCTTAAGGGAATGGACTCCACCACTGGGACAATAGGTTGTTGAGGAATCAAAGGCACAACTTATTCTTCCTCAACCGGGGGAGGGATCTAAATATTTGTAGGAGCTGGAAGAACCTACTAGAAAATTAAAGACTAGAACACTCCCATTATCTTCATAGAAATCAATTTTCTTATGTTTCGAACTCCCATTGACATGATCATCTTAAAAAAACTTAGAATGACTGGTCTCAACTCTCAACTATCTCTATATGTCTAAATGGACAGTAAAATCTATAACCCAAGGACCTTTCGGGATATCCAATAAAATAGCAAGATACGGTCCTAGGGTCAAGTTTCTTTATCTTGGGATTATATAACTTAGCCTTGGCAGGATATCCCCAAACATGAATGTGATCAAGTTTTGATTTCCTACCACTTCATATTTTGTATGGAGTTTCAAGTGTAGCCTTACAAGGAATTCAATTTAAGATATAAACCGTGACCTTTAAGGCTTCACCCAAAAAAACTCTAGTAAGTCGGAATGACTCATCATGCTCAAAATAGAATCTTGGTACAAGCGGTTCCTCCTTTATGAAACATCTTCTGCTCTAGTGTTTCTGGTGTGGTATATTGTGGAGCTATGCCTTGTTCCCATAAATACTTCACAAACTCTCCATGATTTACACAATCATGATCTATCCTACCATAATACTCATCTCCTCTATTGGATTGAACATTTTTGATCTTCCTATTCAATTACTTATTTAAATTATAATTCCAATCTTCTTCTAGAAACATGACATGGTCTTTTATGCCACACATTGATGAATATCCCAATAGATGAGAATGCTTAAGACTAGGAGAATTTGGCGAGGAGATGTGTAATCCATAATAAACTATGACCAATAATGGTTGAATCGTAATAAATAAATAAATAATGAAGAATCTCTAAAAGATAAATCAACCAACTGCATCATGTCTAACCAACTGCATCATGTCTAAAAACATACATAAGATTCCATATAAATGACGGGATATAAAAGGTGTCATCTAAAACTATAAAAGGAAATATGAGTATCTAATAGAAGTCAACATGCCCCCAATAGATTCAACATTTATCTTATGCATATTTTGAAGAAACATCTTATTCTCAGGCCTGGAGTTTCTATTGCTGCTAAACCACTCATTTGTTCTTATTTACCTATGTTTTGTATTTGAAACAATGTTTACTTAAAATGGACATTCTTATTGTTGAACTAGCAATTAACATCTTTTGACTTTTCTTGATTTTCTTTATTTATGGAAGTCTTTCCTTTATTTTTATTTTTCTTTAACCCTATCTTCTTAAATATTCTCAAGCCATGTAGATGAACTCCAAAACATGCTCGCTCTGTCCTAGAACCCCTCAAATGTTCTTCCTCAGTCACACATAATGTGATAAGCTGGTGCAGACTCCACTTGGTCTCTTAAACATTATAGTTCACCTTGAATGTATCAAAATATCTATGTAAGGAGAGTGTTGCCATGTGAATTAAAATATCCTCCTTAAAATTAATATCACACTCTCTCAGACCAATTACTGCCTTGACATCTTTAAAATGTTTTCCCAAACTTTCCATTACATCATATTTGAAGCTCATCAGTTTGGACAGACAGTCGTATTGAAGAGATTTCTTAGTCCTGACAAAGTACTTCTTAATCAGACATAAGCTCTTTTATAGTATAGTCACCTTAATGTCCTTTCCTAGAGACTCACTAATAGAGGCCTAAATGATCATCATGACCATACGATTGGTCATTTTTTTCACTTGGCATAATAAGCCATCATTGACTCTGTTGCATATTTCTTTGGAGCTTCAGGCATATCATCAAAGATGACAAAATCATAATTTTCAGATCCCAATGTGGGTTCAATGTTCATACGCCAGTTGTAATAATTACAATCATTCAGTGGCTCTATCTCTTCTAATTGTTTCTGAATTGAAGTATTATTCATAACTGTATTGACAAGAAATATAACCAATGTCATATCTTTAAGAGGGACCACAAAAATTTTAATGTTTCAATCCATGCTTAAGGCTAAAGTTGGATTGATCAGAGTGTTTTACTTTTATGCATGAACTTTTTACCCTGTGGGAACATATAAGGTACATCATCTAGTCTCACCTTTTGACAGAGATTTTGGCATGTTATTAGTCTCCCAAGGTCACACTAGTCAAACGTGCATAGACCTATTCAATCGTGTTTTAGTTTGATTCTAATACTTCCACTACCTTTTGGGTAGAGGGTTATCCTAATCTCCCTATCACACTCATGACCATTCTATTTACTAAACTTGTTCAAAATATCCAAATCACCTTTTGGCAGAATTAGAAATTTGCTCAAGCCAATGCACCTTGTGGTCTTAAAAAGATTTAATTATCAAAGTTCAAGGAAAACATAACCTCTATAAGTCGGTCACCTTTTGGTAGAGTGAGATTCTATTTTTAGTTATGTTTCCTTAAACGACCACTTTACGGGTCTTCTATAGCCTCTAAAGGTATGACCCATCACCATAAATGTATAGATCATATGTCTAGGTCCATTGATTTAATCGACCTAATTAATTTTCAAATCCATGCAAGCACGTTATGAATATCAATATTTAATTCTCAAGAGTTATGATGTTAAGGTTTCATGTATATGTCAACCTAAGCATATGATTTATATTACATATGATAACATGATCATAAAATCATACATAAAATATTCAAACATGTGAGATTCTCAATGATCTTTAAATTGACTACTCATGGGTCTTAATTAAACTTAAATTAGACCCAAAATTTATTAAAATAAATGATAGATATCACTTGGTCAATCACAAAATATTCTGATAAACATTGGCTTAATCAATCCAAACAGTGATAATGTGATTTTATAAATGTCCATCTAGCAGAATTATTGCACAGTTGGAACAGGTTCGAAGGATCCTGCTACTATAGTCAGAGAAGCTAGGGAATATCTAGATTATTTTCAACTATCAAACGATGCATGAAGACCCTTACCACAGTTATCTATCTCTGCGTCTTGGATCCCTACTAACGCTGGCCTGTTTAAGGTTAATTTCTGTGGTGTTGTGCTTTCGGAAGGCCAATATGCTGGCGTTGGAATTGTTATTAGGGATAACAACTGTGGGTTTGTAGTTGGAATGGTAATGAAATTTAGTTACAGAGAGACATGGACATGGAATCCACTGCTATGAAAGAAGCTATTTGTTTTGCTGTTCACCAATGGGTGCAGTCTGTTATCTTTGAAGGGGATTCAATTAAGCTGCTGAAGTCTTTTAAAGCAACGGAGACACAAGCACAAATTGATTTGGTGGGAAAGAATCTGGATAGAATCAAGATGGAACTCCAAAGATTAAGTTACCATGAAATTGCTATGGTAATGAGAAATGGTAACAGGGTAGCATTTAATTTAGCTAAACATGCTAGATTTGTTGAGGGTTCTATTGTTAGCAGGAGAAAGCTCTGAATTTTATAATGCGCCTCCTTTTTTTATGACTAGCAATGTATCACATGCGTTGCACGTAAATAATTTTTGCATACAAAATATTAATAAAAGTATTAAGTATATATGTACTTAAATTAAATATCATCTTAAATTATCAAAATTATGTTTTTATCACTCGATTACAATATAGAATTCAAAATTTTTTTCCAACGATTCGTTGTTCTAACTATAAGAAAAAAAGATAAAAATCATTTATTTGAAAATCATTTGATTTTGTTTCAACTTATGATTCATTAAATAAAATAAAAAAATTTATCAATATTCCAATCCATGCTTACTATAATTAGAAATTAGTGAGGTCAATATGGATAAAATATATGGTTAATAACACTTTTGGTCTCTAAAGTGTTCACATTTTATTAGTTTAGTCCTCAATATATGAATTTTATACCTAAAATATTCAATTATTGTTTAAATTTTCACTAACCAGATGGTCTATTAAGTTTTTTGATGAAAGTGATCACATGTCATTATTTCAGACAGTATCACGTGATCACTTCTGTCAAAAACTTAGTAGACTAAATATCTTAGGGAACAAATTGACAAAATTGATCAATGAGGACCAAATTGACAAAATATGCATACTTTAGGGACTAAAAGTGTTATTAACCTTAAAATATAATATACTACCCTATAATATATATTTAAAAAAAAATATTACAATTCTAAAATTCAAATTTTACTTAAAAATACTCTATAATCTATTTTTATATAAACTATTAATAAAACATGAAAAGTTTACTATCATTGAAGCATTATGTTGATTTAACATAATTTTTTTAAAAAAAAAAACTACGTGAAAGATTATTTTTTATCTTAAAAATAAAATAGTTGAAATTTTGGATAAAAAAAATATTAAGTATAATGTTATCTTTATATTTGAAATAAGTAATGATCTATTGGTGGAGTTTTTTAAGATTTTTTGAACATTTTATTGAAAACTATCACGATACATATGTTTTTTAAGGGTAACACAACCAACTAAAAATTTTCATAGTTTTTTTTTTATATTTATGCATAGAGAATAGATAATTAAAAGAGATGTTATGGGGTAATTTGGAGATTTAAAAAATTCTTTATAAGGGTAAAATAGTGAATCAAATTTTTTTCATTCAAGGTATTTTTATTAGTAGTATAGATATAGATATTCGGTATCAATAAAAATATCATTTCTATCAAAAAAAAAATTAAAACATACATTTTTATATTCATGTAAATCACGAAAATAGTAAGATAAGAGCACAAACTCAATCCAATAATTAGTAGGTTTTGATCCAGTCAAATCGTTGACCAAAATTTGCTTGTTAAGAGAAGATCTACTACTGCAAGATGCACTTTTGAATAATATTGGGTTGGACTTGGCCTTTTAAATTGGGCTGAAAACTAGTTAAGACTCCATGAGAATTTTATGCCCCAATAGGTCCATTGACATAGGCTTAAAGTTATGGGAAATTTGGAGGTCGGTACCTTTTTGTAGACTTATTTTGTGATAAGTCTATCAAAAAAATATGTTTAATATTAAATTCATTTTGATATCTATTATTCAAAATACCACCAATAGTTATGTTTAATTAAAGCAAATTTGAAAACTAATAACTTCTAAATTTTAATAGTTTGACTAATATTAAAATTCTATCTCTCCCATTTTTATCTATATCTATCTATATCTATATATATCAAAAAAAAAAAATAATAATATTCAAAAACAAAAAAATAATAACATTGAGTATTAATATTTGAAAAAATAACAATAATAACTTGCTCAACAAAATGGTAACATGAACAGTAACATTGATGATGTACAAAATTGGTTTGCACACCACTTGTCAATTAAGCAATATAAAATGCAGTAAAGTAGAGGGAGAGAGAATACAAAGTTTATAGTGGTTCGGTCGAGGTGAGCTACGTTTACTTGGAATGACAAGGGTCGCCGGAATTTTATTAACTCCGGTGTGGAGAGAAAGCAAATGGTTACAAGCTTTTTGAGGGTGAGGAGAGAATGATGCTAGAATGAGTGTGATGCCCCCCTAAGTGTTGGTGGGGCTTATAATTTATAATGCTCAGCATAGTAATTGAATAGCTAGTCTGGCGGTCATAATGGGTTGGGGACTGTTTATTAGTCATAACGGATTGGAGCGACTTAAATTGTACTTAAATGGCTTGGCGACCTCTCATCTCCTAAACGGGTGAGGAAGTTATGGTGTACTCCAAAGGACTTGGTCAAAGGATGAAGGAAGGTTGACTCTCTTCAAGCGGCGAGGGTGAGGCTCCTAGATGCTCCCTTGGTGGCGTAGCTCCCTGATGGGCTTGACTGACTTAGACCTCATAGGGCCTGCTGGATCTTCCATAAGATTGGGCTCTTAATTAAGTTTTGACTTTCCACATGGATTGGGCCGTTTGAGCTTGGTCCATCATTTGCCCCCCAATGCCCCATGTCCAATAGAACTTGGAGAAGTGGGCATTAAATCGATTTTGAATTCTGACGCAAGAAGACTCCCCTCCCGCTACGTCCATGTTGCGCTATGACTAGGGGATCGACCTGCTCGGACAGGTCGCGGGGATCGTATACCAAGGCTAAACGATTTTTTAAATCATATACCAAGGCTCTTCCCTCTTTCCTGTTAGATATTTTAGCTCTGTAGGATGTCTCCATCTACATAAACTCTTCCTTTTATTCCCCCTTTTGAATTCTGGAAGAGCCCTTGATTTCGAATTGGGCCTTTTTGCTTTTACCTTGATTTCAAGAAACCCTGGACTATAAATAGAAAACCTCTTCTTCATTTTACTTATTCTATTCAATCTTGAGAGAGAGCTTCTTAAAACCCTTGAGAGCCCATATTCCACCCATTCCATTGAAGCTTGAGAGAGTGAATGGGAGTGTTCTTCCTGAAATCTTTCAAGAGATTTCTTGAGTTTTGAGCATTTCAAAGAGCCATGGTGGTTGAAGGAGAGGATGTTCAGAGGTCTTCGAATCTTGGTATAGAACCCGGAGTGGAGGGTGGCGAGATGCCTACTGCCATGTATGGGATCCATGGGCGCGCAGCACAGCAGGACCGTGAGAGCAGAGAGGGTGCCTCTGTTGGGCGTGCACCATAGACGAGTGTGAAGGCTTCAAAAAGGGCTGTTTCGGGCGAGCAGGGACTGAGAGGAGCTGTCTTGGGCGAGCTGTAGGCTGTTTTGGGCGAACAGCAGGTTGTTTTGGGTGAGCAGGGTGCTAATCTGGGCGAGCGGCCTAGGTGCATGGTTGGGACTTCGAGTGCATATATGGGCGACACGAGGAAGGAGGCCTAGGTGGGGACTGAGGAGGCGGTTCAGCTGCTGGGCGTTCACGCGAATGGAGTGCTTGGTCTGCCCACTGTGGGCACAATGGAGGCGCCGAAGTTGGGCGCTCAGGGGGCTGACTTGGAGCAGTCTAGGCGCATTTTGGGCGCTGATTTAGAGCAAACTGGGCGCGATTTGGGCGCTTTCTGGGCTGCTGAGCGAGCTGTTCGCGCGGTGGAGCATAGGGACAGGTTGGGCGAGCCTGATGAGGCATTTCAGGCTGTTTTGGGCACCACTCTAGGCACTGAACCGAGCCATCAGGCGCTACAAGGCGCGGGTCTAGGCGAGTAAAAAAGAGCAAGAGGGATGGCGAGCTTGGACGGGGAGGAGTTGGGCGCCCTTGGCCAGGCGTCCCAAGCACTGGGCGCCAAGGCCTGAGCCATCCAGGCGCTCGACGCTGAGTCCAAGGAGGTCCAGGCGCCTAGTGCTGGGGTTGCTGGGACTCAGGCACTGGCCGAGGTAGGTGGGACGCGCAACTTCGATAGTGGTAAGTCTGGGAAGGATCCGACTCTTTCATGTGGAATTTCTCTAAATCAGTCTCTTCAGGGACTCTTGGGTAGTGGCTCAGGAAATTCTTCATGCCTCCGCAAGAAAAAGCACAAAAGCAAAGTAGCTGATGATGGGTCCAAGGTAAATACCCTCTCTAGTTTGCTTAACATTGATGATGATATTCTGAGGATTGTTTCTACTTATCATATTCCTCCAATGGTATTATGCCGTCAAGCTAAGATGGGTGAGCCCGCCTCTGATGACTCTTCTGGGGACATTGCTATCTATGAGGAGATACTTGAGACTGGGCTCAGGTTCCCTATGTCTCCCTCTATTTTTCGCATTCTCCATTATTTTTCACTCACCCGGGGCGATTGTCACTCAATGGTTAGAGGGTTTTGCTATGCTTTTTGGTGTTGTGGAGGAAGGTGCACCATGATGATGCATCTCCTGAGGAGTTCCATGGAGATTATACCTTGAGTGAGACCCCTGCTCCCAATCGGGGTTGGTATTATTTTACCACGAGAGATAGGCTGATCACCGGACTGAGGTCCAACTGTCATAGTTGGAAATCTCGCTTTATATTTGTTGGCGGAGAGTGAGCTGTGGAGGCTGATAAGGCTTTGGTACCAAGAGGATGGGGTGCCCTGAGAAATTTGGTATGCCTTACACTTGCTTTCTCTCCTTTGCTTTGTTTTTTTTTTTTTCCTTTTATTCATCATTCTTTTTGCAGATCCTCCTGTGCTCTCTGGGGACCAGGAGTGGAAGTTATAGGCGGTGAGGGCTTATCCTGAAAAAGACTTTGGAGTCCTTATGTCCACAGATGGTGTGACCAAGAGTTCCTCTGGGGTTCATGCTAAGGCTGCTGCTCCTGCCCTGAAGTCCGGTGGCTCCTCTTTGAAGAGGAGGGGTGAGTTGATTCTTTTGTACCTTCCTCTTTTACTTGGTGTTTTTTCATCTAGGTAACAATTTACGTTCCTTGCTGCAGTAGATAGAGAGGTAATTGGGTCTCGCCTCTCTGGTAGGAGTCCTCCTCCTCCCAAGGTGGCGAGGGCTTCTAAGGTGGCGAGGACAGGTGACGTCTCCCAAGTGACCTCTCCAATGGTTCCGCCCGTGGGGAGCTCTCCTCAATCAACCCCTCTAGCGGTACCTCGGGCGCCCTCTCGTCGAGTGACCCCTCCAGAGGTGCCTCCTTAGTCGGAGACTCCCTCAGTTGCACCTCCTGCTCCACAGTCTTGTCTAGAGTCTCGCTTGTTGGCCACACCTTTTGCCCCCAATTCATCCACTCCTCTTGTGGGGACTTCTACTGGGATACCTTCTTAGATTAGCTCCATGTTGGGTAATGCACGGGTCATCAAGGATCGGCTTGGGAAGTTTGTGCTCGCCAGTGATGTGAATGGGATTAGTGCATTCGGCACCGAGGGAATCCTCAACTCTTTTCTGGAAGGTTGGACTCAGGTAAGGGTTTGTTTTATCCCCTTTCTCCCTTCCTTCCATAAGTGTTTGACATGCTTTTGCCTTTTGTTTTTCTTTAGGCCTCGACTGCATCTATGTGTTTATTTTCAAGGACCTTCCTTTATCACAAGCTGAAACACACTCATGAAGTCGTGCATAATGAGCTTCTTATTGCTCAAGGGAGGATTTTCGAGCTCGAAGCTGCTGGCAGCGCTTCTAATATTGACCTTGTAGTGGCCCGTGAGAGGGTGACTGGTCTTGAGACTGAGCTTTCGGCGACCCATGGGAGGGTCATGCTCAGTGAGACTGAGCTTTCGGCCACCCATGGGAGGGCAGCCAAGCTCGAGGCTTAGCTTGCAGAGGTTCGTGAGAGGGCCATGCTCAGTGAGGCTGAGCTTTCGGCGACCCATGGGAGGGCGGCCAAGCTCGAGGCTGAGCTTGCAGAGGTCCGTGAGAGGGCCATGCTCAAAGAGACTGCCGCAGAGGCAGAGGTGAAGGCTGCTCAAGAAAGAGCTTCTCGGGATAAGGCGGACCTGGAGAATGGCATTGCAGATGCTTTCATTGATGGTTATGAGGAGCTCCGGGGAATGATTTATGAAGCCTTCCCCGATATTGATGTCTCAGGCTTCGTGGCAACTGAGGCGTCTGATGAGAGTGATGGAACGAGTACATGAACAGTGCCACAAATAATTTAACTTGTGATAGAAATAAATGATGTAATAGAAACGAGCGGAAAAATGTGTAAGAAATAAAAATAAGGCAGACGTAAGATTGCTTTTACAAAAAAAAGAAAGAAAAAAAGAAAGAAAAACATAACGGTATAACTATTATATGCAGACACTTCAAAACATAACGGTAAAACTATTAAGGGATTAAATTATTCACAGTTCTCCTCTAAGCCAAATAAATACGGGCAACCAATGATCTTTTGACACTTCAGCAGTTATCTCTTAATTTTTTGAACTCTTACTTTTGCAGCTATTAGTCATTAAATGCACTGCAAGGAGTAGACTACGATACATCCAAAAAAATTTCGGTACCATACCTCAATTTACTACATTTGTGGTAATTTTTATCACATTTGTTGGTAGTTTTACCATTGTTGTGGTACCCAAAAAAATAGTTAAAATATTTATCACAACAGTGGTAAAAACATTCACAAATGTTGTAAAAACACCCACAAATGTAGTAAATCACCCATAAAGGTGATAATTTTTTTGTACCTAAGAAACATGGTAAAAATAGTTACCACAAATGTAATAAAAATACCCACAACATTGGTAAAAACACCCATAAAAGTGGTAAATCAACCACAAAAGTGGTAAATATTTTGATTGTAAAATGACCCACAAAAATTGTAAAAATATCCTTTGAAATAGTAAATTTTGGAGGTATGGTACCGAATTTTTTTTGGATGTACCGTAGTTGATTGAGGTCCAATAGTTACATTTATTATTGGGAAATATTAATTATTTAGTCATGAAAGTATGATAAATATGGTTAATTAGTTAAAGAATAGTTGCTATGCTAATTGTGTGTATTTTGCAGAGGAATAGCACCAGATTGGAAGAAAGTAAGGAGAGATGAAGCATAGGCGAGGAGAAAATGTACTGGAATACGCGTCCGGACGGGACAACCCCATGCTTCCGGACGCAAGTGGCAGAAAGGCAAGGAGCTGAGGAAAGAGTATACTGGAAGTTGCGTCCGGATGGTTGAAGAACATGCGTCCGGACGCGTGTGGGTGATCTGCCAACGCCAGATTAAGAGTTTCACTCCAAGTCAATCTTTTTGGGGGAATAAAGTTATAAATAGGAGTTGAATATCTTGTAATGGGGGACCTTTTGTCGGGGAAGAATTCTTTTATTATCAGTATATCTTTTGTTTGATCATGTCTGGCTAGAAGGCTAAACTAGGGCTAAGGGAGAACTTCTTAATGAAGTACGGTAACATTATTGAATTCGATTTGAATGGTTTATGATATTTTGTTAATTTTACTTCTAATCTTTTAGCAAAGTTTTTGCTCTGTAAAAATCCTTGAGTTGTTGTGCCATGTACATCAATTGCTTGAATTTTCCTGCGAGCAAATAACTAGTTATTCTACGCTTGAAGTAATTATCATTAGTTCATAAAATAATATAATTGGACGGTTGTTCAGGTTCCTGAATAATCCGTTGATTATAACTTTTGGTTTTCTTACTTGATTTGTTTCTTGAATCAACCGACATCTGATTCTTGTTTCAAGTTAAAGTTTGATTCTTTAATCGTTATCGTATGGAATTGGGAGGGGGATACCCGATGCTCTAGTATATTTATTATCTTGATTTAATTACTCAAATCAATTTTCTTCACTCAACACATCTTTGAACTGATCATCAATTTTTAAGTTTGTTTTAGTTTTTGTGTGATTGTTTTCTTGTTACAATTCCTTGAGGGATCGACCTCGGTATTCCGAGAATTATATTACTTCGCTCAACCTGCGCTTGGGTTTACATAATTAAAGTTGAAGCAAGTTTTTGGTGCCATTGCCGGGGAATTGAAAAACAAGGAGCCATCACATCTGTCGAGGTTTTCGGTATTTGGGATTCGTCGGAAATCCGGTAATTTCGTTCCATTTTTGATTTATTTATTTTTATTGCAATCTATTTTCTTTTTGTCATTTAATTTAGATCCCTATTTTATTTAGTTTGTTTACCTATTTTATGAGTTCTTGGCATCGTGATTCAAGTGGTCATTTGATAAGAGAAGATTTAGATACTCTGTTTGGAGATTTATTTGGTTCATCTGACTCAAATAATTCGTTGCACACAATGGCTGCTAATACTAATAACAATAGGCAAAACAATCTTCCTGAACGTGAGGATCATGAGGATAGGGTAAGTAACCATGATGAGAATGATGTGGACAATTTAAATGCTAATCATGGACGGACTTTGCGTGATTTTCTACATCCTGTACGTCACACTGCACCTTCATGCATCGTGTTTCCATTAAATGCCACAAATTTTGTTTTTAAACCTGGCATGATAGTATTACTTCCAAAATTCAATGGCTTGGAATCTGAAAACCCATACTTGCACATTAGAGACTTTGTGGAGGTATGTGCTACATTTCATGATCAGACTGTGTCTGTAGATACAATCAGGTTGAAACTTTTCCCCTTTTTACTAAAGGAAAAAGTTAAGACTTGGTTGCATGCACTAAGATCTAGGTCCATAGGCACATGGTCAGAGATGCAAAGATAATTTCTGAAAAAGTTTTTTCCCACACATCGCACAAACTCTTTAAAAAGACAAATAATGAATTTTTCTCAAAAAGAGTCTGAAAATTTTTATCAAAGCTGGGATAGATTTAAAGACCTTCTTGCATCTTGCCCACATCATGGTTACGAGAACTGACGTGTTATAAGTTTTTTTTTTACGAGGGACTGAGCCCACAAATGCGTCAGTTTGTAGAGATGATGTGTAATGGTGACTTTATGAATAAGGAACCGGACGAGGCTTTAGACTATCTAGACCAATTAGCCGAGAATGCACAGTCTTGGGATACGACTTCTCAAGAACCTCCTAAAGGTAAGACCACACAATCATCATCAAGTGGGGGTAAATATCAGCTGAGGGAGGAAGATGACCTAGGAGCTAGACTTGCCACCTTATCCAGAAGGGTAGAAGCCATGGAATTGAAAAGGGTTAATGAAATTGAAACAGTACTTGTTGAAGAGGTTTGCAGTCTTTGTGAGATTCTTGGACATCCCATGAAGGAGTGTCCAACATTACCTGTTCTAAAAGATGTTTTGCAAGATCAAGCAAATGCTGCAAACACTTTTTCAAAACCATACAACAACCCTTATTCAAATACATATAATCCTGGGTGGAAGAATCATCCAAATTTTAGTTGGAGGAATGAGAATCATGCATCACAAGCACCTAAACAAAATTCCTCTAACTTCACACCCTATGTCCCACCCCCAAAGAGAAATATTGAGGAAGTGTTCTCACAATTCATGCAGAGTCAGAATGAATATAACAGACAAAATACACAGGCTATTGAAGATATGAGGATTGCAATCACTAAATTGACCACCGATCATTGCCATCAGGAAAAGGGTAAGTTCCCAGCCCAAACCCAACCAAATCCACAGGGTCAATTTAATGTGAATGAAACTTGCACTTATGACAATATTCATGAGCAGGTCAAGTCTATCACCACACTTCGTAGTGGGAAAGAAATTGATAAAACTATTTCTACTCCCGTTCAAGAATCTAAAAGAATTTCAAAACCTATAGAGAGTGGTAATGAACTTGACCCAACCAAATTCAATAAGCCTGAGAATTATGTCGCACCTGCACCATTCCCACAGAGATTACTTACTTCTATCAAGCCAAATATGCACAATGATATGTTAGAGATTTTTAAGCAGGTGAAAATCAACATTCCCTTGTTGGATGCCATTAAACAAATACCTTCTTATGCAAAATTTTTGAAAGAATTATGTACTGTCAAAAGGAAATTAAATGTGTAAAAGAAGGCATTTTTAACTGAGCAAGTATCCTCCATCATACAACATAGGTATCCACCAAAGTATAAAGACCCAGGTTGCCCAACCATCTCTTGTGTTATAGGCAACCACCAAATTGAACAAGTTTTATTTGATTTAGGAGCTAGTGTGAACTTGCTCCCTTATTCAGTATATGAACAATTAGGGTTAGGGGAGTTAAAACCTACCTCAGTCACGCTTCAATTAGCTGATCGATCTGTGAAGATACCTAGGAGTATGGTGGAAGATGTTTTAGTACAGGTTGATACATTTTACTTCCCTGTGGATTTCATAATTCTGGATACTCAACCTGTGTTAAACACTAATGCTCAAATTCCTGTTATATTAGGCAGACTATTCCTAACAACTTCAAATGCTTTAATTAATTTGCAGGAATGGTGTGATGAAGTTAACTTTTGGGAATATGACATTAGAGCTCAATATTTTTAATGTGTGCAAACAACCGGGGAATGTTGATGAGGATATGCATGAAATTAATATGATTGAGTCTCTTGTTCCAAACAGAGTACATGATTCTTCTGTATTAGACCCACTTGAAGCATATTTGTTGGAACAATCTCCTTTGTTAGAGACAGAGGAAAATAATTCTGTGATTGCTGCTTTGACTGATCTGTTGGATTCTTCACAGGTACTTGAAATAAGAGAGTTGAGACAGAAATTTGAGGAGCTCCCACCAAGAACCAATTCACCAATCCCATCTAGTATTAAAGCTCCCAAGCTTGAATTGAAGCAATTACCGGTAGAGTTGAAGTATGCATTCTTGGGAGATGATGAAACGTATCCGGTAATCCTTTCTTCCCAGTTAAATTCGGCACAAGAAGGTATGTTGCTACAACTTTTTCGGAAGCATAGGAATGCTATAGGTTGGACATTAGCTGATATAAAAGGAATTAGTCCATTGGTGTGCACTCATAAGATTTATTTGGAGGATAATGCTAAAACATCTAGGGAGATGCAACGCAGACTAAATCCACATATGAAAGAAGTTGTAAGGAATGAAGTGCTAAAATTGTTAGATGTAGGAATAATTTACCCTATTTCAGACAGTAAGTGGGTAAGTCCTACACAGGTAGTTCCTAAAAAGTCTGGAGTCACTGTAGTTGCTAATGAGAATAATGAACTTGTACCAACTAGGACAGTCACTGGTTGGAGAATGTGCATTGACTACAGAAAATTAAATTCTGTAACTAGAAAAGATCACTTCCCTTTACCTTTTATGGATCAAATTTTAGAAAGGGTAGTATCGCATCTGTACTACTATTTTTTAGATGGCTATTCAGGATATAACCAGATTGAAATTGCCCTAGAAGACCAAGAGAAAACCACATTTACTTGCCCTTTTGGTACTTTTGCGTATCGAAGGATGCCCTTTGGACTTTGCAATGCACCTGCGACCTTTCAAAGGTGCATGCTAAGTATTTTCAGTGACATGGTAGAGCGTTTTCTTGAAGTTTTCATGGATGATTTTACTGTCTTTGGTGATGCTTATGATGAATGTTTGTCAAATTTAGAGAAAGTGCTTATACGATGTGAAGAAAAGAACCTTGTGCTTAATTGGGAAAAATGCCACTTTATGGTTCAAAAGGGAATTGTTCTTGGTCACATTGTCTCATCTGAGGAAATTCAGGTAGATAGAGCTAAGATTGAATTAATTGCTAATTTACCTTCTCCCAAAACCCTTAAGGACATTAGATCTTTCTTGGGTTATGTTGGTTTCTTTCGAAGATTTATAAAAGATTTTAGTTCTATATCTAGACCACTCTGCAATCTCCTAGGGAAAGATATACCTTTTGAGTGGGATGAGTTATGCTAAGAGGCTTTTGATAAGCTAAAAGACATGCTCATCACTGCTCCAATTATGCAACCGCCAAATTGGAGTCTTCCCTTTGAAATCATGTGTGATGCCAATAACTATACTGTAGGGACAGTTTTAGGGCAAAGGGATGAGAAAAAGCCACATGTCATTTACTATGCTAGTAGAACATTAAACAATGCACAAATGAATTATTCTACCACAGAAAAGGAATTACTAGCAATAGTGTTTGCCCTGGACAAGTTTATGTCATACTTAGTAGGGTCACCTATTGTTATCTTCACAGACCACGCAGCTTTTAAATACTTATTAACTAAGAAGGATACTAAACCAAGACTATTAAGGTGGATCCTCTTACTCCAAGAATTTGATTTAACTATTAAAGATAAAAAAAGAGTAGAGAATGTAGTGGCCGACCATTTGTCTAGACTTGTGAATGATAAGGCCATAGAGACAGTGCCGATCAAGGACACTTTCCCTGATGAACAATTGCTGGCAGTTTCTTCAATACCTTGGTTTGCTGATATTGTGAATTTTCTTGTTACAGGTAACATGCCACCAGCTTGGACCACATTGGATAGAAGGAAGTTCTTAGTTGAGGTTAGAAACTTTTTCTGAGATGACCTTTACCTTTTCAAATATTGTTCAGATCAGATTATTCGGAGATGTGTGCCTGATGATGAGGTAAGTAGCATTCTATCTTTTTGTCATTCAGGAGCATGTGGAGGCCATTTCTCTATGAAAAAGACCGCTACAAAGGTTTTGCAATGCGGTTTTTATTGGCCGACAGTTTTTAAAGATTCGTATAATTTTTGTAAGGTTTGCGAGCGATGTCAAAAATTAGGGGGATTAACCCGTAGAAATATGATGCCCTTGAACCCAATTTTGATAATAGAATTTTTTGACTGTTGGGGCATTGATTTCATGTGACATTTTCCTCCATCTTTTGGATATATGTACATTCTAGTAGCAGTAGATTATGTTTCTAAGTGGGTCGAAGCTATACCATGTCAGACAAATGATCATAAAGTTGTTTTGAAATTTTTAAAAGAAAATATTTTGTCTAGATTTGGTATACCTCGGACAATTATCAGTGATGGAGGATTGCACTTCTGTAACAAACCTTTTGAAGCCTTAATGAAAAAATATGGAGTGACACATAATTTTGCATCCCCCTATCATCCACAGACAAGTGGTCAAGCGGAGCTAGCAAATAGGGAGATTTCATACATTATGAAAAAAACGGTTAACCCTGATCGTAAAGATTGGTCGTTACGATTAATCGATACATTATGAGCATATCACACTGCATATAAAACCCCAATTGGCATGTCTCCGTATAGATTGGTATATGGAAAAGCTTGTCATTTACCTGTGGAACTAGAACATAAAGCATATTGGGCCATTAAGATGTTCAATTTTAGTTTTGACAAAGCTGACACCTTACGAAAATTACAACTAAATGAACTTGAGGAGATCCGGAATGAGGCATATGAGAATTCTCGAATTAGCAAAGAATGAATGAAGGTGTTCCATGACAAGAATATTTTGCGTAAAACCTTTACACCTGCACAGAAAGTTCTTCTTTATAATTCTAGATTACATGTCTTCAAAGGCAAGCTTCGGACTAGATGGAGTGGTCTGTATATTGTGAAAGAAGTGTTTCCCTATGGAACAATTGAGATTGAAAATCCCAGCAATGGGAACAACTTTAAGGTTAACGGACAACGACTGAAACCGTTCTTGGAAGAATGTATAGTTGAAGTGGAATCCATCGAACTGGTGGATCCCCACTACGAATGATTCCTCTCTAACAATTTTTGTGTATTTTAATGTATATTATTGTATAGTGTTTCTTTTATTTTTGGAAATATTGCAGATTCAAATGCACGATATAACCGCATCCGGTATGCTATTCTTTTCCCATATGTTGTTATATGCTTATTCATACATTGAGGACAATGTAAGTTTTTGAGTGGGGGGGGGGGGGGGAGGGGGGTAGGAGCATACTGATTGATCGATTGAGCGATATACTATGCACTTCTCTAAAAAAAAAATTTTTTTTTGGCTTTGTTAATATTTTTTTAGCCTTTAGGAATTTTTAGGAGTAGAATGTATCCACTTGGGAGAAAAGAGCTGAAAAAAGTGAAATTTTTCTAAGTATACAGGGATCAACTCACTGGAAATCGCGTCCGGATGTGACCAAAGAGCCTGAACTCTCTGGAACACGCGTTCGGACGGAACTTCATCATGCGTTCGGACGGGAAGACCAAACGTTTCAAATTCCATAGGCGCGTCCGGACGGGACTTAGTCATGCGTCCGGACGCGTGACTTTTAAGGCTAATTAAGGCGGTGGTTGAGGCGCTTCCGGACGGGATAACCCCATGCGTCCGGACGCGTGTGAAAAACTATAAATAGAGGGAGGCCAGACGATTTGTTCTATTCTCTCTTCCCCTCTAGCCCATAGCACACTCTTCCATTCTCCACCGTTTTTAAAAGCCCCCGCCATGGCACCTCCACAAGCGACCACAACGAAGAGACCTCGGGCTACCACTCAAGAGTCCCAAGACGAGGATACCACATTCGACCCAATTCGCTTTGAAACCTTAGAGACCTGAGTCAGATTTTTTAAATATTACGCCAACAAGCCTATTGTCTGTGAGAGGAAAGTAGAATATGAGGATTTCGCTCGTTTGGGAGTCCGAGACATTATCACTTCACGGAGGTGGGCTGGGTTTATGGGTAGGGAGTGATGAGTTATCCCTATCCTGACACGGGAATTTTATAGTAATGCTGACGACTGTGGGAACGGAACATTCTGCACCTACGTTCGAGGGAAGCATATCAGAGTGGATGCCACAGCCATAGCTGGTTTGACTGGAATGCTTCAGGCCCGAGTCACCAATCCCGACTACCCTACGAATTACTCTGGAGATATAGTAGGACAGGCACTTCTGGGAGATGAGAGTTTTGTTTGGCCAGAGAGTCTTCGGTTCCTTCAGTAGGGAAACTTGACAAATAAATATAAGATTCTTAATCTGATATCAGTCTCTAATGTTTTTCCCCTGATGAGAAACAACCACATTTACCTTGATCGAGGCTGACTTCTATACGCTATGGGTACTGGAATGTCCATTGACCTCCCTTCCCTGATCTTTGCAGAGATGAGGCGAGCTATCGTGGACCCGAAGAAACCATCTCTTCCTTTTGCTGGCTTGGCTACAGCATTGTGTGAGCAAGCAGGAGTGGTGATCGACATCACTATGGAGCAGGCCAAGAAAATGGTGGTACTAAACTCTGGCTCCCTTTTGAAAAGTCAGAGTGTAGCCAGGCCAGTGCCAGGTTAGAGGGGTCTAGGTGGCGAGCAAGCAGCACCTGAGGGGATGGCATCGGGGGAGGAGGACTGGGATCAGTTCCTCAATATTGATGAGGATTTTGAATTGCCAGTGGATGAGGATACTGATCCCAGGACTGACAGGCAGATACTCTTTGAGCTGTTGAGAGGTCAGAGGGAGATGAGGAAAGAGATGAGGGAGTTGAGAGCTCAGATGAGGGGCTTAGGGCAAAGTTTTCAAAGTCAGGCAGGCCCTGCATCTTAACATGTTTCTTCTAGGTCCCGAGTTGGATGTTTTTCTTGATTTTCTTTCAAGTCATCTGTAGAAATCAAAGCTATTTTGGGTAGTTTTTTGTTAGGCTTGATTTCTTTTATCTTTTGGGTTATGCATTGTATGAAAATTCTAAATATTATATGAAATGCATAGTTTGTTCAGTTGTGCTATCAAATATCTAAATAACATTTTTATACATAATTTGACACCACAATATAAAAATAATTTGCTTAGCTTTAAATTTGCAACTGTTTAAGCATCACATAGAACTTTATTCTATATTTTTGTATCTCATATCATGTTCTTATGAAAACTCACAATTTGTGCACTTTAGACTTTACCAAATTGAAATTTTGTTAGGTATTTTACCTTGAGAACTTGAAACATATAGTGGAGATGCATAAAAACCCTAGTGAGTTTTGATCCAATCTTTCTTGGAGGGTTATTTACATTTACTCAAAAGAATTATTTCTTTCAGCTAATCTCCTTCAATAGTCTCATTATTTTTGTTTTGGTCAACACCAATATTGTGAATGATTACTTTACTTTAAATTATTTGCATGAGGTAGTGTGTTGTCAAGAACTCTTGAGATATGATTTTAGGCCATCTTTGATATTATTTGAGCCTAAACCTTATTCTTTGAATATTATTATCCCTAGAAGCCATGATTGAGCCTTTGAAGAAAATTTTTATTTCTTATACCAAACATATAATAACCAAGCCAATGAAAAAAAAAAAATATCTTTTACCCTTGGTTATCCCGAGATTGAGCTTTTATTGTTTATGTAATTTGGGAGATGTTGGTTAAGAAAAGATGAAAAAAAAAAAAAGAAAAAAAAGTTGAAAAGAAAGACAATAAGTCTAGCTGTGAAAAAAAAAACAGATTGAAAAAAAAAAGAGGGAAAAATAGCAAGCATGAGTTTTGAAAAAAATATGAGCAAGTGTTGTAATTTGTGCTTCTAAATGATGGAGAATGAAAGGTTATGAAAAGAAGTCTGGTTGTGTAATGTACATGTTCTCTCGAGATAGTCTTTTGAATTCCTGAATATCATTCGTTTAAAAACCCTAATCCCAAGGCCCCATTACAACCTTGAATAAAGACCTATTTGATCTCAAGAGTGTATTGAGGGATGCATGACTTGTGTGAATAAGGAAGAGAATGGTGATTATTTATTTATTGTGTGTTGATTTCCTTTCATGAGATTATGTCAAATCTTTTTCTTTTGGATTACAATTATTTTAATAGACATGTGAGCATTATTTTGTTTTGACTTAAATATCTTCTTCTCACATGTGATATTTGAGGGAATAGTCAGTAGAATCTGAGAGAATTTTTTTTTTATGAGTGAATTTTTTAGTGAGATTTGGCATTGAGACGAATAGTTGATAGTTGTAGAGGTAATTATCGGATGAGTTATTGACTTGGTATAGTTAATTCACACTACACACGATTTTATATGGGAACTTGATAAGTGCATACATTTATATAGCGTAGAATTTTATATTTTGCTTTGCATGAGCTTATAAAAAAGTTTGCATCTTAGAATTCTTATATTGTGGTAGTAATTTGTGTTATAAAATTATTATTTAGATATTTGATTACAAGTTGATGTTTGTGGGTATCATCTCTGGAAACCCTCACGAGACTATACTCGTCCACTAGGGGAAACCTAGGGGTTTAAAGGCTTGTTGCATATGCTAAATGCAATCGTGCAACCTACGAAAGTGGTTTTGTTTTGTTTTGTTTTGTTTTTAGTTAGTGTTTCTGTTTTTGTTGTTTGCCTTACTAGGGACTAGCAATGTCTGAGTTGGGGGGGTGTGATTGAGGTCCAATAGTTACATTTATTATTGGGAAAGATTAATTACTTAGTCACGAAAGTATGATAAAAATGGTTAATTAGTTAAAGAACAGTTGCTATGCTAATTGTGTGTATTTTGCAAAGGAATAGCACCAGATTGGAAGAAAGTAAGGAGAGATGAAGCATAGTTGAGGAGAAAATGTACTGGAATATGCGTCCGGACGCAAGTGGCAGAAAGGCAAGGAGCTGAGGAAAGAGTATACTGGAAGTTGCGTTCGGACGGTTGAAGAACACGCGTCCGGAGGCGTGTGGGTGATCTGCCAATGCCAGATTAAGAGTTTCACTCTAAGTCAATCTTTTTGGGGAATAAAGTTATAAATAGGAATTGAATATCTTGTAATGGGGGACCTTTTGTCGGTGAAGAATTCTTTTATTATCAGTATATCTTTTGTTTGATCATGCCTGGCTAGAAGGCTAAACTAGGGCTAAGGGAGAACTTCTCAATGAAGTACGGTAACGTTATTGAATTCGATTTGAATGGTTTATGATATTTTGTTAATTTTACTTCTAATCTTTTAGCAAAGTTTTTGCTCTGTAAAAATCCTTGAGTTGTTGTGCCATGTACATCAATTGCTTGAATTTCCCTGCGAGTAAATAACTAGTTATTTTACGCTTGAAGTAATTATCATTAGTTCATAATATAATATAATTGGACGGTTGTTCAGGTTCCTGAATAATCCGTTGATTATAATTTTTGGTTTTCTTACTTGATTTGTTTCTTGAATCAACTGACATCTGATTCTTGTTTCAAGTTAAAGTTTGATTCTTTAATCGTTATCGTATGGAATTGGGAGGGGGACACCCGATGCTCTAGTATATTTATTATCTTGATTTAATTACTCAAATCAATTTTCTTCACTCAACACATCTTTGAACTGATCATCCATTTTTAAGTTTGTTTTAGTTTTTGTGTGATTGTTTTCTTGTTACAATTCCTTGAGGGATCGACCTCGGTATTGTGAGAATTATATTACTTCGCTCAACCTGCGCTTGGGTTTACATAATTAAAGTTGAAGCAGTAGTCTACTCCACAATACAAACACAATCAAAAAGTCTACATCATACACAATGACCAAAGTGGTGAGATAACTTTACACTAGACCTTGGTTAAGTTAGAGTGAGTTCAACAAAGTCAATTTACAACCCAAATCAAAAAGTCTACTTTTGTTTGTAGTTTCCTGTGTGGTTAAAGCACATGGGGATGGATTTTAGGCACATGCGGCCACTTAAAACTACGGTTTTTTTTTTTGTTGCAGGGTGTATTGTTAGACGGTATTGTAATTGCTGTTAAGCAACTTTCTTCGAAATCTAAGGCAAGGAAATCGCGAGTTTGTAAATGAAATAGGCACGGTTTCTGACTTAGAATACTCAAATCTTGTGAGATTGTATGGATGTTGTATCGAAGGAAATCAATTACTACTGGTATATGAATACATGGAGAACAACAGCCTTGCCCGTGCTTTGTTTGGTAAGTTGGTATTTTTTCTACATCATGTACATTATGTTGATTATATGAAGTATGGTAATTAAATAGCAAGAAAACATTCACTGACAATCGGCATTGTTAATCTTTTTTCTTCACTTGTTTTTGAAAGTTGGTAGATTTTTTCCCTAAAGGATATCAATGTTAACTGAAGGTCCAGAGCAGTTGCAACTTGAACTAGAATGGCCTACAAGGCAAAAAATTTGTATTGGCATAGCGAACAAGCGCAAGGTGACACTAGACATCTCATCATATTATCCTAACCTTGTTTCTTGAATTAACACGAAACTGCTCATCAACAATAAAAATTAGTTAGCCAGTCGTGCTCGAATTATCGTCTATGTTGGCAATTCTTGTATGTAAGAGTTCATCAAAGTTATTTAAAGTCGTAAATAATACTTGTAAATTACTGAGTATTTCCATTTTTGGCAGAGGATACATGGCACCAGAGTACGCACTATGGGATTACTTAACCTGCAAAGTAGATGTGTATAGTTTTGGGGTTGTTGCATTGGAAATTGTTGCTAGAACGAACATGAAATATCGTCCTGACGGGAATTATGTTTGTCTACTTGACTGGGTAAGGAAATTTACTTCTTTGCATGTCTTGTTGCTGTTCTTCCCTACCCATTGGTGTATAGTTTTTGGTTTTCTTTATGTTCTTCCCTACCCATTGGTGTATAGTTTATGTGTTTATGAGTTCCTATATATCGACATTATCACTAGCGCTCATACAAGATTTATGACTCAACTCAACAAAGCCTTATCTAGATATTTGGGATCGACTACATGAATCTTGGTGCGTCATATTGTGCTCTACCCAATGTCATATTCTCTGTTAAATCACAAGTTATCATATTTTTTTCTTTTAAATATCTCAGTCATATATCAATAGGCATTACAAGTAGCTGCCATATAAGCATTATTTTTCATACAATGTAGTTGCACTCTCTAGAGACCAACCACAATAGATATCAAAAATTCCTAGACTCCTAGTTAAAAAATAGATCTCAATGACAATCTTAATGCTAGACAGTAAAACTTGACCATAAATGTAAAAGATTTTATTTTTATAACGAACCTAAAAGAAAAATTTATGGCAAATAGAAATCGTCCCTAAAACGTCTTTCTTATTTTGAACTATTCAACATGGACTATTGTGCTTGGGTGCATTAGAAGTTGAACTTCTCAGCCAGCCTATCTGGGGCATCAGTATTTTTTCTTCGCTAACATAAGAAAAAAAAATTATTAATGTTCTTTAAGTGTCTTGAGCTAGGGACTTCTTATATTTGAAAAACTAAAATTAGTCATGTTTGGAGTTTAAAAGGATAACGAAACCAAAACAAATTCTTTACTATGCATCCCTCAATGCGAATCCAAACTGTTAGTTTTATAGTAGACATGACACACATTCAAGTATGAATGAGTACTTTTGTTGCCCCCCTTTCTATCAGTTTAAGCTTTTAGGGTTGTCGGGGGACTAACTTGGTATCACAGTCTAGGAATCCTGCATTCAAACTACACCAACAATAGCTCCCTTAGTACACAACACAACCACATGAACGGATCACCCAAGAGGTGTCATTCATGAAGGGAGTATTAAATAAATACTCCTATTTTACCACAAGTCGAATACCTGATAACTGTCATTGGCTTTTATGCTTGTTTTAGGCTCTTGTTTTGCAACATAAAGGAAGTTTGATGGAGCTAATAGATCCAAGGTTGAGTTCTAACTTCAACATGGAAGAGGCAATAAGAATGATTAAAATAGCTCTATTATGCACTAATCCGCCACCAGCACTTATGCCTAACATGTCTGCCATAGTGAGCATGCTTGAAGCTCATGTCACTATTCAAGAACTAAACATGGATCCCAGTATTTATGACAATGAATTGAAGTTCAAAGTCCTTAGAGACAAGTATGAAGAGTTGGAACTCCCGAACTCCGATGAAACTGAGATCCTTATCCCTTCATCACACACAATACACAGTGGTTCTTCCTCCACCACCTCCCAGATTTCTACTTGATTAGTCTTGGTTCTTCATACTAAGGAGGGATAATTATGCTTTGATGGTCCATAAATAGATTGCTTGTTTAGCAAGTTTTTGTCCTACTTAAGGAAGTCGAAATATGCATTTTTTCTTTTTCCATTAAGAATCATGACCTTGGTGCAATTGAAATCAAGAGCACAGTGACAGTTGGATGATCAATAATTTATTAGTGTAATGGCTAAAAAGGATAACATGAAATGATAAATGACAGTTATTCTTGTCTTGCTTCATAAACTATGCCTAATTTGTAGTGGTATCCAATATACAAGCATCATTATTTTCTCAATATGCAGATGCACAAAGCAAGATATCCAGAAGCTAAGATGTCTCCGTTGCTGATATCCCCTGTTGTCCATTGACCATCTCAGTTGCATAATCAACAGATAAAGTAGATTCTTCAATCTCTTTGCTGACAAAATGAGATAAATTAGTGTTTGATTCCCCTTCCTGTGATGTGCCCTCGGATTGAGAGGATTGAGAGAGAGCAGCTATGACCTTGGCAGTTGTAAATTCATCCATTGGGTAAGGGGCACTGATTTTAGAGGTAATTATCTTACTCTTTCCTTCCATGATTTTTACAACTTCAGACATGGTTGGCCTGAACATAAGGGATGGGTTAGTGCACATCATTGCTAAATCTAAAATTGTGATCGCTTTTTTCCGAGAGTAGTCAAATCTGAGGGCTGGATCAACTACTTCTATAAGATTTCCTTCCTCTTGTAAAACATAAGCCTGCAAATTTTCATTGCATCCAGTAATCTAGTGAGAATTTTTTTTTTCTTCATGATGATTTTCTTTTTCAAGCATGGACACATTGAGCATATAAACACTCTCAAACAAAGTTAATAGAGTGTGTATTTGCGTTTGGCTCACCAAATCTAGAAGGTAGACACTCTGATCATTTGGCCTATAGATGACACTGTTCTTCCCACTAATAATTTCGAGAGTTACAACTCCAAAGCTATAAACATCTGCTTTATCTGTTAAGTAACCTCGCATTGCGTACTCAGGCGCCATATATCCCCTGCAAAACGCCTCAACCATGAGGACAGTCATGCATTTACCTTGAAAGAGAGAGGGTTCCTAAATTAACAAGTCATTTCTCATCAAAGTACGAGTGTTTATTATAAGAGAGTGTGACAGACGTAGGTTCCTTACGTCGTTCCAACTACTCGAGTGATGACGTGTGTCTTTTCCTCTTCATAAAGCTTAGCAAATCCAAAATCAGATATCTTTGCATTGAAATCCTTGTCTAGAAGAATGTTTGTTGGCTTAATATCTCTATGGACGATTTTCAATTTTGATTCTTCATGGAGAAAAGCCAGACCTTTTGCTAAACCGAGGCAAATTTTGACCCTAGTTGGCCAATTTAGTCTTAATTTGAGTTCCTCTGAACCTGTAAATTACCCAACTTCCACAATGTTACATATTAATATCAGAAAATTTTAAAGAGTTGTATAAAAAAACTTGTTTGATACCAAATAATGCATGTGCAAGGGAATTATTTTCCATGTACTCGTAGACAAGTAGGAGTTGGTTGTCTTTTGCACAACATCCCATTAGTCTCACTAGATGTGGATGGTGCAAAGCTAAAATAGTACCAATTTCATTAACAAACTCACGGACTCCTTGCTTTGATCTTGCTGAAAGTTGTTTAACTGCTATGAAAGTCCCATTGGGAAGTACACCCTGCATATAGATGTGCAAAATTTCTAATTAAAAGATGAACGGGCAATTAGAAGTTTATTGGGCTTATGTTAGAGTAAGGTTTGCCAACTCCACACAATTGGAAGGAACATTTGACATTATCTAAAAAGAAATGAATGCTGGATTTCGAATTCCAGAGCAAGAATTGAGAAAAATATGGACCTTATAGACAGTTCCAAAACCTCCTTCACCTAGCTTGTTTGCATTGCTAAAATTCTGTGTGGTAGCTTTTATTTGGCGGAAATTGAAAACCCCTCCAGGAAACAGCTCTATTCTGTTAAGTTCTGTTTCAATGCATTAGCAATAAAATTGAAAAATAGTCAAGAAAGAAGATGTTATCATGCATGAATGGTCAAAATGCTTATCAATGTCGTGGTGATTGAACTTTGTTATTCTTACCTTCATCATGCAATTTTTTGCCACCAAAGCAGCCCAACTTCCATAAAACACCTAAAATCAATATAAAGAAGAGCAACAAAGATCCTACAATCCCAATAATATGCACAACAGATAGCCTGCTAGAAGCTTTGTTTCTTGGAACTATTTCAATAAGATTCCAGAGAGTTATTAGTCATATAGAGGACACTACCACCACATGGCAGCATAAAGAAATGAAAGAGAACACTGAACAAATAGATCATACCAGGGGACACGGATATAGCAGATATAAGTGGACCACGATATTTTATTACGTTACTTATTGAGCCTTTGCCAGCCCAATATAAGTGAATCTCTAGTCGGTTGTCATTCAAAAAAACATTAAACTCCTTGGTTATATCCTTATTCAAACCCCCTGCTTCTACTTCTATATTGAAATTGCTCAATTTCTTCTCACCCTACAGTGAGCATTTTTGGTATAAATGCAATATGCCAAGTCAGGGACCATGACTAAAGGATCAAAATTTCGTTTAAGAATAGCTAAAATGACTGAAGCGTTTCTGTTTTTATGGAAATCGACAAAATGATTGATTATCAAATTCCTATATTCGGAGGAGTTTCAGAATATTTTGAGATGTTTGATCAATATTTCGAAAATAAATTTTAAATTTTTTTCCATTCCCATTTTTTTTGCAAAACGTTTTCGAAACATTTTCATTTCCTAGGTAACAGAAAGAATGCACCAAAACAAAATTTTGGTCCTTGCATAACTATATAGACGGATAGCTTACTAATATTTCCACATCAAACACTCGCTTCGCCTTGCTGGACGTATGTTTCATTACTTCCCATGCTATTTCAGCAAAGTGAAGTTTCACTATGTATACGTCATTTTTCAGACAAAATCCATAGTACTTCAAGGCTATTGGAGAAACGCGTGCTGTCTTATATAAAGGTGCATCAACCATGGAGATATTGCACGTTTTTTGTACTATGTATTTGTCGCGGTCTGCCCCATCGAATGTTCCCATACTACTATAAGCCCAACTTTTATTGTCACTTAGAACAAATGTTGATCCCCCATCTGGTTGCATATTTGCTTCATAATTATTATCATTGATTGATACTTGCTCACCACCACAATTTATGTATAAATGATCATCTGCAAAATATAGTACCAAAGAAAAAGGATAGAATATGTTCATCTCAAACAATCGGAAAAAATCAAGAGAAAAAGGATACAAAAATGTGTAAACAAAAACCTATAAGCAAAGTCAAAGAAAATGCACAAAGTTAAGAATATAACGACAAGGAGTGTCTCTTTTGATTCTCCTTTCTTTCTGTTAGATTGATTTTCAAAATAATTTATATATAGGATATGTAGTTTTAATGGGTTTTTCGAATGAGTAATATTATTTGAACTTAAAAATCTGATATAATTTGCTAACCTAATGATGGCTTCATTGGAACTATTGAATTAACACAAAGTTTCAATATTTAATGGGGTCCACAGTCAATCCAAATGTCATAATGAATTAGGTCATCAAGTTAGGTTCCACCAGCATTCACCAAAAGTTGTGAAAGCCTTAAAGCACATTCTACATTCACAAGTGAAAAGAAGGAGAATATATTTTATTAATAGAGACCTATTTCATGCTATAATACTATGAATATTAGTAAGTAATTAATGTAATTTGAGTTTGATTATATCCTAAATGTGATTTCGTTGTAATCAGAAATGGCGAGAGCGCATATTGTCTTAAAAAAATTTATTCTATAACGTACCTTGAAGCATTCTATTGCCTTGTTCTTCCATTATAGAACTTCTGCACTAGCATTTTATTTTCCATCTCTCTTTGTAAGATCTCTTAGACAATGGCGTAATTTGGGATTTCTTTGGACATAGAATTTATGCCTTCAAAATAAAAGAACAACAATTAAGTTTAAAACTCCACTGTTCTGTTTTTTTTTTTTTAAATGGATACATTTGAATTAGGTATGAAATCAATTTTCATGTTGATTTTTTCAATGATAGTTGTTTTCAACTTTAAGCTTTGGTGGTTGGAATTCTTAATCATGGGTCCTAAATTTTAATTGCCCCAAAACTTGTCAAAGAGTTTTACACATTTTGTATAGCAAGAATGACATTAGGTTATGTGGTGGAGAATTTGAAGTTGAATGGGGGTAGCAAGTGGTTATAGAGGAGTTTTCTTGTTTATGTGTGTGACCACTTTACATATCTTTCAATTCATCAATGTTCACAATTTATGGAAGTGGAAATTTCCAAGTAGTTGCCAACACAAGAAGAGTAAATATTAATTAGAATTAATTGCACTAGAAGTCCCTCAAAGTTTGGGGTTTATTTCATTTTGATTCCCAATATTTCAATTATATCATTTTAGTTCTTGAAGTATTGAATATGTTCTTATGTGGTTCCTCAAGCAGATAACATCTAAATTGTTAATGGTTTTTAATCATAAACTTGTCACGTGATACTTAAATATGACAAAAAATAATTTGGGCAAAAAATATATTAATCAGATTTATTGTGTTTTCTTTAGTTTTATTAGTTTATTGTTTTGGTTTACATATCTTTATATTATATTTTAACAGTCTAGTTGTAAAAGTGGCCCAAAAACTTGGTAATTGAGTTGTTAAAATGACCAAAACATTAATAACTTAAAAGTTTTAAAATTGGTGAGGCATTTCGCAATCCTACCCGACCTTCCGAGTCGATTTTTTGGACAAAAGTTGGCTCAGAACATTACCCTCAATCGGATAAGATCGGCCAAAAAATAGTTTTTCACAACTCATCGGCTTGAAACATAGAATCTAAAAATTCTTACATGTCGACTTGGGTGAACAACCCTAATTAGGGCTTAAAAAACTGTCTTCGGAGAAAAATAGGAACAATAGTGAATCATCGTAACAACTAAGTTAGGGAAGAAATTAGAAAAAATAGAAAAGCTAATACATCGGCTCAAATAATTATTCAATCGCTTAGAAAATACTCCTAAAGAAAAAAGAAGAGAAGGATTAGTAATAACAAAAGAGTAGTAAAGCCAAGGTGTTCCCTTTTAGGAGGAAGCAAGAAAGCTTCAAAAGGCTAGTCTGGCGGCTGCTGGGACAAGGAGGAGTCAACTAGTGATACCAACTTCTGATAGTAAGACATAATAACTTAAAATTTTAGAATCATGGAAGAAAAATTAGAATCAAAGTATGGACAAAAATCTTGAATAGAAAATAAATGGCTAACTAGGAAACTAGCTTTCCTAAATTGTTAATTCACAGGAAACAAATTCTGAAAAAACTTCAAAAAAAAAAAATATGGTTTTGATTCTCAAAAATCAAGATAACAATCCCACTAGAAATCAATTATTACCCTTGTTTGTAAAACTCAAAAAAATAATAAGAATCCTAGTAAAAACATAATAATAGATCTAAAAACAAGCATTGAAATAGTAAGGATGCTGAAAATTTTAGAATGTGGCCCAAATCATTCGGAACAAAAGAACTTAGTTAGAAAGAGGAGATCAATAGGTATTTTTGCACATGTATTGGGCTAGTTTATAAGGTAATGTATAGTTTTATAGTTGACGGTCCCTGAGGGAAACCTGCAAAGTTAATGTTAAGGTAGTTTTCACATTCGGTATTACTAAGCATTTTGCCTAAGCTGATCTATTTTCGTCATACTGAGCTGAGCTGATCTAACCAAATATCGTACATCTGTTAGAAACATAGAGAAAAAAAAGACATCGGAATTTATAATGGCAGTTTGGGACTAACATGAGTAATTGGCTGCATTGGTCTCAAGTTTCACTCATATATAAAAGCTAGATCAATAGGCCATATTGCTTAATGTTGGTCTTACCAATGCCTGAATCTAGAAAGGGTAGATTCGATAAAAAAAAACATATCTTTGGAGACCCCTGCACAAAATTATGACTTGAAACACAGTATTTCTCATCTTTGATTGTGTCTTTTCCTCAATTTTCTTAGCAACCAACCAGAGGGTTTAGACATGGTATATTAGGAAAATTTAGAACTTTGCAAATGAAGATACAAGGAAAGGCTCCTTGATCTTAGCAAAGATTTTGAACAAGAAATATATGATAGAAGTATACTTATAACAGCTTTATAAGTATACTTCTAACCACGAGGAGTCTCACTCATGTAATTACAAATAAAGGACCATACCAACTCCAAAAAAAAAAAAAAGAATGTAATACACTTATGCTCGATCTAGTTAGGGGAATAGGCAAAAAAAAAAAAAAAAAATTGTCATTTATTAAAGCCTACCATTGCTTGATTCTGTAGATATAAACTTACTCTGGATTTGCTGCACAAGGTTGTAACTTATAACAGCTTAGCTCTAGGGACAAAATGTAATGTCTTTCTAGTGATACTACTTGTAATGAGTAAATGAGTAAATAGTACACAGTCTGCAATGGCCTGAGCCTTTAACGAGCTTCAACTGTAGATAGAGTGACATCATTTATAGAAGTAGCTCCCACACAAGTTGGTGATGCACCTGGACAAGTATTTACTTTTTTGAAAATAAACGCAGGTTGGTTTGGAGAAGGAAGTGTTGTTTCATAACAAAGCATGAAAGCTACTTCTGATATTGTAGGCCGATCAGTAGCAAATTCTTGCACGCATAGTAGCCCAATGTGAATACATCTCAACACTTCATGGGCTCGATATGACTCGGCCAATGATGAATCAACTATATCCAGGGCTCTGCTCTCTTTCCACAGGTCCCAAACCTGATACAACATTAAACATAATCTTTAGATAAATAGTCAAACAATAGTGCTTCTCTTTAAAAAAAGCAAGAAGACTTCACAAAAGATAGTTAATTTAACTCCAACATGTCTTGTTTTCACTTCAAGTCTGATCATCTTAATTTCCTTGTTTTTAAAAACTGAAAATGCCATGTGATTCATGGTGTTAAACAATTTATGAAATAGAATTTACAATAACAAACATAAAAGTCGAGGTCTTTGCTTCTGATGCAATTGTGTACATGTACTTACATGTCCAATTAGATTAACATAATTTTCCTGGTAGAAATTGTTGTTCTTTCTGCCACTGATGATCTCCAATAGCATAACCCCAAAGCTATAAATGTCAGACTTAATAGAAAATAGTCCTTGCATTGCATATTCTGGAGACATATAACCACTGCAATCACACGACATTAAGAAAATTGTAAAAACTGAATTTAATTATGTCTTAGACCTCTCTCTCTCTCTCTCTCTCTCTTGCTGTGATACTTACTATGTTCCAACCACTCGATTTGTGTTTGCTTCGATTTGGTCCCCATCAAAGATTTTCGCCATACCGAAGTCTGATATTTTTGGATTCATGGTGTCGTCTAGCAATACATTGCTGGCTTTTAGATCCCTATGAATGATCCTTAGTCTTGAGTCCTGGTGAAGATATAACATCCCTCTAGTAATTCCCAAAATGATTTCAAAGCGTTTTCTCCAATCTACCATAGACTTTTTTGCTTTATCTGCACCACAAGTTGAATGTTCCACCGAATCAAGCATTAGTCACAATATACTTCACATGCCAAAAAAAAAATTATGTTCAGTAGATTTTAGGTGCATTTTGATGAAAAGGAAACAAAAATGTATCCAAGGGAAAGTTAAGAATAGCGAACATACCAAAGATAAAAGAGTCCAAACCTCTGTTTGGTAAGTATTCATAGATTAACATCTTTTCTTCTTCTTGAATGCAGCACCCCAAAAGCCTTACAAGATTCCTATGTTGTAGTCTTGCAATCAATTTTACTTCGTTTTTTAATTCTTCTATCCCTTGTCTTGAATTCTTTGATAGTCTTTTGACAGCTATTTCCTGTCCATTATGTAGCCGACCCTGAAATCAAATCATTTATTTTTAAAACAAGATTGTGAAATTCAAGCTAGTTTAATTGTTGCTCAAGAGCAATCTGAGCTTACTCAAGCCCATGCTACCCTGAAAGACAACCTTCATAGTGGTATGGTATGCATTTTTTTTAAGGTTGAAAGAAGAGAGGTGTACATGCACTACCTTGTAAACCGTTCCAAAGCCACCTTCTCCAAGTCTGTTAGCTAGAGAGAAGTTGTCTGTGGCAGCAAATATAGTGCTTAGATCAAAGAATTGAATATCCGAATTTGTCTCACTTTTGTTGATCTCTTTTTTGCTAGAAGATCCTTCATAGAACGGCGAACTAATGAAATTATTTGGTAAATTGTTTCTTCCTCTCATACCTGTCATTGAACACAAAAAATCTTGAAGAAAGTTTGGTTGATGACCTATATGACATATCTTGCTCTAAGGATCAGATTTTGTTTCGAGTTAATAGTCTCACATTAGTAGACAAGATGACTTGCATGATGCAGGCGGTTAATGTCTACAACTAAGAAACAAATACCAGCACGAATGTCATGATGTTATCTTAAACATTGCAATGTGAATCCTGATTTTGTATTGTGGCTGATGTTTCAACACTAATCATCAAACTACGCATCCCTCGCTTTATGTTTTTTGTTACTCGACACAAGCATAACTACTTTAGGATGGCTACTAATATGCAACATTGATCTAACTTGTAGAACTTGATGAACCGCTGAAAGATTTCTACTCATTGGCACATAAGATTTGCACTATTAAATTATGGTGTTGATGAAAAGAATAATTTATTTACCTTTCCTCTTCTTCATGGCCAACCAATATACCAACGACAATATGAGAAGCATTGCGGCGATGGATGCTACCACAATCGTCACCAACCTTTTGCGATCTAAGCTCTTTGACTTCTTTGAGAATTGAGCTGAAAAAATAAAGGCTTCAATTGATCTGATAAGGCTCAAAGACAACTTATCTTCTTAGTTGGCCATGGTGCAAACTAACCCAACTTTGGTTCTTAAAATTTCTTTTTCTGTTTTGGTATGCTTTTTGAAACTCTCATTGTGCAAAGAGTTTGAAAATTGTTGAAGTGGCTCACACATAAACAAGAAAACTCCTCCATGACTTACCTCTCCTGTTGTAGTACAGTTGGTTAAATACTAACATGATATTTTCACGTAAAACATGGATTTTTTTGGGTAGGCCATAAAGGTGGATTCAATGGTTTAAAAGTTATCCTTGGTAGTCAAAAAATTTCTACGGTCGTTATTAATATACAAAACCTAAAATACTTTCTACGGTACTTCTATAATAAGGCTCTATCACTAAAAATTCCGACTGCTAAAGCTCAAGGAATTAAACAATTACCATTGGAAATTCCACATTAAAATTGATGTCATACCTAACTCAGCTGCATCCACACGTATATACAAATCCTGACCCCCATACAAAAGTTTAATAGTATCTATCAAGTCCCCATACCAAGTGATGCAACCCCTTCCTGTACCATTAACATCAGCACTTGCGTACGCTATGCATGAGCAGTTTCTCAAGCACAACTCCATGCATTCTTTCATTTCCATACTTTTGTCCACATGTGCCATAGACGTGTCGGGCACCCTTGCACTTGTCACCTTTGCGAATCCCTCACCATTTCCACACACGTGCCCCCCTCGCTTCCTCATGCACCCTTTAGACCCATCGCTCGAGTACAAGTCACGTGCGGACTTGGGCTCAAACCCTGGAAGGCAGGTGCATTCAGAAGAATCGGAACTATATGGGTCACAATTACTATATACACCGCATTTGTTATAATTGTCACACTTATACTTGGGCGCGGACCAATATTCAATCCATTTTTGGTCATTTTCGTTCCATGCGAGCCTTTCAACCACCCCAGACTCGTTCATTACAAACCTTGATAAAATTGAGCTGTTAAACGTGCGGTCCATCGAGTAGGCCTCGTCTTGATTGTCAACATAACTAGCACTCAAGAACAAGTCATATTTCATCTCTGGTACACCATTCCATCCAAGCCCAATCCACGGTCCAGTTCGCCATACCCTAACCGAACCATTGAAGAAGAACGTCTGCGGCATCCCATTAGGGTCCATTTTCAAGGAATACTTCCCAGTTCCCGGATCCTCACATGACTTCCAGGATGTCAAGAACCGGTTCATACCGGTCCTACGGTCCACCCCAAGTTTCATGTAAGGAATCAAGGTATTTGCAGGATAATCAAAGCTTTGCCATGCAACAACCCCTTTCTTGTTACCTTGAACTTGAAGCAACACTAGGTTACCAATTTCCAAAAGCTGAGCAAACGAATCATTTTTGGTGCTAGTCATGGCTGAAACACTGGTAGACCAGACCGGGACGTCTCGGTTTTCATCGTGTAACACGAGATTTCCAGTACTATCAATAGAGAGAACGCCAGTGGAACCAGTGACTGGATTGTCCCTGTTTGCCACCCAAACTACTGTTTGTTCTAAAATTTTGTTGTACCAGATACCCACATATCGGTTACTAGAATTGGGGGGGCTAAAGAACCCGAGCGTGAAGGATCCTCCATCAGAGACTAAAATGTCACCATCTTTGAAAGGTCGGTTTGGATTAATGGTATCGATTGAAGTGCAAGATCTGGGTTTCAAAAGAAATAAAACAAAAAAAACCAAGATCTTTTGTGCAAGATACATGATCTGTTCGATTGTTTTCTTCCAAAATGTCATTTCTATATATACCAGCACAGTGACAATGATAATTGAGGAAAAAACAATTCTTTGAGGAGACCGGCATAGTGACAATTACAAGAAAGAAAAAAAAAGACACTTCATGTGGTGTCAATTCATGCAGATTGTGAAACTTAAGGTAGACAGACGAAACAAATGAGTATATATTTTGACTCCAGATCATTCAAAGTCAAAGAAAATGCACAAAGTTATGAATATAATGACAATGAGTGTCTTTTGATTCTCTTTTCTTTCTGTTAGACGGATTTTCAAAATAATTTATATACAGCATATGTAGTTTTAATGGGTTTTCCGAATTAGTTGTTAGTTCTTTTACCAAAAGTTGTGAAAGTCTTAGACTCTTAAAGCAAATTCTACATTCAAAAGTGAGAAAAAAGAATATATTTTATTAATAAACACCTATTTGATGCTATAATACGAAAAGTTTTAAAAAATTGATATAATTTGTTGATATAATGATGTATCAATTAAAAAATTCAAGAGTTATAATCACAACAATACTATTAGATCATTTCATTATCACATCATTAGGTCACAAATTATGCCAATTTTTTAGATCTCAATAGCATTACTCATACTAGGATGCATGAAAGTGTACATTCACACGCTGCAACCCTTTAGAAACAAGCATCGTAACGAGAAGCAATCCGATCATGACCATTGATTTTTTTTAATTATTGTCAATCGGATGGTTAATTTCATATATACGTACGATTGTGACCATCTAGAAGAAAATGACTATAAATGACAGATAATCCCAGTGTCTATTATTTCAACTGACGTGTCGTCACAATACCTGTTTAATGGTTATCTAAACAGTCATTATTATGTCTATAAATAAGTCAAAAGTTAGACTTTTCCTATCATTTTTTCAATCTCATGCAATCTTTCTCCCTAAAGGCTTAAATTATTTTTATTGATTATTTACTAGCTTTTTTTTTTTTTTTTGGAGAAACATAATTCTTGTATCTTGAATATTTAGAAAAATTTGAAGATATTTGAGTTTGACTTTATTTGTACATAACACAATCAAACAAAATATTTAATTTGAGTTTCATTATATCCTGAATGTGATTTCGCTGCAATTTACTGCACATCAATTTATTAGAATTGTTGAAAGTAAATATTGTCGTAAAAAAATTATTCTGTAATGTGCCTTGAAGCATTCTATTTCCTTGTTCTTCCATCATAGAACTTCTGCACTAGCATTTTGTTTTCCATCTCTTTTTTTAAGATCTCTTAGACAATGGCATAGTTTGGGATTTTTTTGGACATATAATTCAACAATGACACGTGTGAACAAAGGTATGGTACTGAAAGCATGCCAGAAAATGAGCTTGAGGAACTACTCTTGTATGAGGTACACAAGTGTGCTAATGTTAATGATGGAGAAAGTGGTTGCATGCTTGACTTGTTATGGGGATTTGATGGATACAAGGCAATTTAATGGATACATTTGAATCAGGCATGAAATCAATTTTCATGCTGAATTTTTCAATGATGGTTGTTTTCAACTTTGGTAGTTGGAATTCTTAGTCAATGGTCCTAACTTTTAATTGCCCCAAAACTTGTCAAAGGGTTTTATAGATTTTGTATATCAAGAATGACATTAGGTTATGTGGTGGAAAATTTGAAGTTGAATGGGGTAGCAAGTGGTTATAAAGGAGTTTTCTTGTTTATGTGTGTGACCACTTTACATATCTTTCAATTCATCAATGCTTATATTTCATGGAAGTGGAAATTTCCAACTAGTTGTCAACACAAGAAGAGTAAATGCACAAAAGGTGAGTTAGTTTTTCAATTTCGAGACCTACGAGGGGATCCGAAGGCTAGATGGTTCGACCATGTGCATCAATTAGGGCCATCAGTCATGTATTTGGTCCAATTAGGCCCACAGTCCAATCCATAGGCCCGTCAATTTGTTTAAAAAAAAACAAAAAAAATTGATTTGGGTTAGTTTAAAAAGGTCCATCTGACCTTAGCAAGCATATTGAACAACGTAGACCTCGATGTCTAAAATGCTGAGTCTACTAACTCCAAAAATATGCAGTCTGCATGGGAATGAGCCTTTAAGGAGCTTCAACCGTAGTTGGAGTGACATCATTTACAGAAATAGCTCCCACCCGAGCTGATGACGCATGAAAGCTACTTTTGACATGGTATGCCGATCAACAACAAATACTTGCACGCATAGTAGCCCAATGTGTATATGTCTCTACACTTTATGATCTTGATATGACTCACACATGATGAATCAACTACGTCCAAGGCCCTGCTTTCTTTCCATAGGCCCTAAACCTGATACAACATCAAATATCATTTGCAGGTAAATAATCACATAGAAATACATCTTGCTTTTTTGTCTTTTTGTTTCACTTCAACTTCGATCATCTTAATTTTCTTATTTCTTAAAATTGCACGTCATGTGAAAGTCATGGTTTTCAACAATTTACGGAATAAAATTTTCTATAATTAACGGTGAAGTAAAAGTCTTGGCTTTGATGCATCTGTTTACATGTAAGAATATGTTCAATTAAATTAAGAGAGTTTTCTTGGGAGTAACCATTTTTCTTCTTGCCACAGATGATCTCTAATATCATAAACCCAAAGCTCAAAACATCAGACTTAATATGGTGATTGTGGCGGGGATGGTGTTTGAGGTTTTGTGATGGAAAATGGCCATTAGAGTGTTGAACTAATGATGGTTTTGGGCGTTTTTGGCATGGTGTAGGTGGTGGAGGAAGTCATGATGGGATTGGATGGTCTCACTTGACAAAGTATGCCCCAATTTATCTCTTCCCTCCACCTTCCATGTTATATTTTAACAAGTGATATACAGGTTATAGAATGACAAAATTGGAGGTAGTGGTGACGTAATGGTGAAATGGTTATGAGGTGCTACTGAAAGATATGTTGGTGAGTGAGAGTGTTGGTGATGGTGGCAGAGTTTTGCTGATGGTGATGGAGGTGGTGATAAGTTGGTGCCGAGTGGTAATGGTGTGTGGATGTAGTAGTGGTGAAGATGGGGTGGTGGTGGCAGTGTTGAGATGACAATGGGGAATGATGGTGGTAGCAATGGTTGAGGTTGTTGTGGTGGTTGGCTTGTGGTGGTGGTCGTGGAGTGTTGGAGGTGATGGTTTGTGGTGGCTGTGGAGGGGTGGTGATGGTGATAGCGAAAATTTTCCCTCTTTTGTTTTCTTATGTTGTTTCTGCTTTGACTTAATGTGATAAAAGAGAAACTATATTGTGTGCTCACCAGACACCACTTATAAAATAAAGTAATGCTATTGGAACCTAATTTAATGATATAAAAAAAATTTAGTGGCATATCTTCATTGATAGTGAATTAAGAGATAACAATTCCCAAGTTAAGAAACTAATTTAAAGTTGCTTTCAAATAAGGGTATTTTAGAATTTTTAAAAAATAGTGGACTTAACTAAGATTAAAAACAAGTTTATCTTCAAATAAATTTTTTTGAAAGACTAAACTTATTATAAGTCCCTTAAGAAAAACTCTCCCCCAATTTTCACTAAAGTTATTGTCCATTCTTCTGGGCTTAAAGTGTGACACCCCAAAATCCAGGGGTCCCGTTGATAACCCATCAACCCGCGGAAACATCCGTGGATATCGCTTAACCCGACACCACATCTAGAATATCATTAAGCCGGGATTATAACCCATAATGAAAATTCGGTTTAACATTCATTTGATTCAATTAAAGTCCCATACACCGTGGTTTGTACCCCATTAGGGTCCACTTTGATCATTTAAAGGAAGGAAATTCAAAGCCCAAAGAATTGGCAAAACATTTAAAAAATTTCAGATTTTTGGAATGACTACCTGTCGGCTACCGGTAGCTGTTTCCTTCTGGAAAACAACTACCTGTTGGCTACCGGTAGCCGAAACATTCTGGAAAACAACTACCTGTTGGCTACCGGTAGCTGTTTCCCTCTGGAAAACAACTACCTGTTGGCTACCGGTAGCCGAAACATTCTGGAGCTACGACTACCTGTTGGCTACCGGTAGCTGTTTCCTTCTGGAAAACAACTACCTGTTAGCTACCGGTAGCTAAAGGCAGATTTTGCCCATTTCATTAGTTTTTCATTTCCAACTCATTTCAAACCTTCCCAAGGTCACCCAAAACATGTATAACAAAGTTTCTTACCTTATACATGATCTCTACAAGGTTCTATTATAAGTATTCAAATATGATTACAATATTTACATGTCATAAACCATTTTAAAACAAAAGGTTTACAAAATCTTGAGGTAAGACTACACATAGGCCCCCTTCACCCTTGATGCTCTCCAGGGGAGTCATCCACCGGTGCCAACCCCACACCTGAAATTGTTCCCGTATAGGGTGAGCCAATGCCCAGTAGAAAACTTTCTACAAAGGCTACTCCCTCCCTAGATGCTCATGCTCATGCAACATTTATGTATAACACATAACCAATCATTTCACAGAAGGATATGCATTCAAAATTAGAATGCAACAATGTCATGCCATGAAATGAGATGGAAACTCACTCATGCAACTTCAACCCGAGCTCTCCCCAGCTCCCCAACGCATGCAAGTGTCAATGTAGTCGAAACCGCCATTCTTGTTACACATCAATGACGTTAATCACTCTAGGGTCTTGTATAGGGGTGGATGTTCATGGGCTTACACCAAGGGTCTCCAACCCACACGGAATTCACGGACTTCCACCGAGGGTTCCGGATACACCCACACACTTTATGGGCCGAGCCAAGGGAGTACGTACCCCAATCACCGGGCTTTGCACCCGAGAGGTCGTCATGCCTCTTCTTGCTACCCTAACCCAATTCTATTTCATGCATACATACGACCCAAAGGAATCTTCAATCCCTTTCTTCCGAGTCCCTTTATCAATTACCAAGAGTGGCATTTGACTAACCATGCACACCCACACTCACAACCATGACATGTGTCCATGAATGTGATGTCATGACCATGCTCAAAATGCAATGACTACCATATGAGCAACATTTCCCACACTCATGCATATAGCTCATGAATGTGATGCCATGATCATGCCCAATATGTAATGTATACTACATGAGCAATAATCAACACATATCTTCACATTCCATGGAATTTAAATCATAAGCATATAAATTCCATAAACCATCATAAACAACATATCAATGAACATATGTCAACACATCCATAACACATTCCAACATGTGATTCCAATGGCATCAAACAACCATTTAAACAATCAAGACATTTTATCAAACACCTTATAGGCACAAATTATAAACACATAGTGCTTATCCAACACTTTCAAGGCACATTTCATAACACATAGCATGCCCCAATAGCCATAAGTCACATAATGAATTACATGTAACATCCTTAAATCAAAATCAAGTTAGGATCTAGCCTAAGCCATTTCCATGCTCCCTTTTTCACTTTTATTCCCATAGACACATATATATAAGACAATACATATGCATATACAACTTAATCCTTAGTCTAACAACAACTAAGGTAAGAATAGTCCAAGGTAGGAAAACCCCTACCTCAATAGAGATGTAGGCAATCTCTATACACCAAAACCAACCAAAAAGCTTTGATCTCCCAAATTTCTTCCTTTGAATATTCGGTGAAATCACTCCCCTTTTGGTACGTAGACGTAGCCCTCGACGAGTAGACGAACTTTAACTCTTGGACTATAGCCTTCCAACCAAAGGAACTTGGTGGATCTTGAAGAAGAAAGGTAGAAAATTAGGTTTCTCTCTCCTTTTTCTCTCCAACGTGTGAGCTCAGCCGGCCAAGAGAAGAAGAAAATCTGATTTTTCAGATATTTTGGCCCCTATTTATAATTTTAAATGTGTGGTCTACATCGCACCGCTCGTTTATCACTTTCGGGTCCGTTTTTCGTCCCGAAACAACTCATTAAGTCCCGGATTAAGTCCAATTTGATTTTATTGGAACTTTAACTTAATTTTAAGGAAATTTTATATTTCTCGTTTTTGGGGACCTTTAAAAGGTCAATCGCCACGCAGTCGTCTCGATCTACGTGCAAAATCCGACTCTCTCGGAATTCGACGAATTTTCTGGTGGTTACTAGATTTCGCGTTGCGAATCCAATGGCGCACTCCGTTCTCTCCTCCGAGGTCTAGAACATATGTATTTAAAATACGTGCAGTAGTGGCAAATTACCATTTTGCCCTTTTTCAGAAAAAGTTCAAATTTTCCCGGGTTTCACATAAAGATACTAGTCTATGAACTTGGGTTGAGAGTAATGATCATAATATATAGATTGGTCAAGATTTTACTGCCCCTGTACGGAGAGCCTACTTGGGTTTATCCTTTAATAGCCTAAAACCAGGAGATCTTATCTCCTTGGTTGTAACCACCCAAACGTTACTGGTGGTAACAACTAGCTACAACGATGAACATGAGATTAAGCTTATAGGCCACAGAAAGAAGGCCATAAACAGGGCATTCACGATTTTGAAAAAAACAATCTATCGCACATCGCTAAAGTACGGACTGCAACAAATCTAACAATAAGGAACAGTGCATCATCGTGACACCGGCGTACCAATGAGACCGATAAGCCGATCACAGTACAACAACCACGACATATTTATAGGGGTGTCCATGTGCTGAGTTATCCACGGGTTGCGTTACTCGGCCTGAAAAAAATAGGCCCGAAACATAATAGGCCAGATAGTTTACCCGCCCGAGCCCAATATCCTTAAAAAGAGGGCTTGTGTTTGCCCCGAAGCCCGCCCTACTAGCCCATCCGAAAAAACCCGTTAAAACCCGGCCCAAGAGTTGGCCCGCCAAGCCTAGCCAGCCCACACAGCCCTCCCACCCTTCCTTTGAAAAAAAACTATACTTTTAGACCGATAAATTTAAAACTTTGAAATAAGTCTCCCAATGTCAAAATTTGAAGTTTTAAATTTTTTTTTTGATCCAATAATTTAAAGTTTTAAAATTTTAAATACTATAAATAATGTATTATTTTCTTTTCCATGTATTAAGTATACAAGTTTTAAAGGATAGCAAATGATAGATAAGTGAGTAGGTGTCAATCTAGTTGGGATGCATTCATTTTATTTGATGTAATTCATCCCCTAATCAAAAATAAAATTATTCATTATTTTATTTTTGTCCATTTTGACTCTACTTTTGGTTCAAAAATATAATTTACACAAATATTAATTTACAAAAATATTCATTATTTTTAAATGAAGTTGTATACAAAAAAACCCACGAGCAGGCCCGCCTAATAGGCTGGCGGGTAGGGCTGTGAGTAGCATATCCCTACTCGAAGCCCAGCCCGGGCCGCCCAATAACTCACTTGGGTAAGAGTTTGGGCCTACACTACCCAAGTCCGGTCCGAAAAAAAATTCGCGGGCCTAGCCTGGCCCGACCCATGGACACCCTTACATATTTATTTTGTTATTTTGCAAATATTCATCTAATTCATGGATTTGATTAAAAGAACACTCAAACTTGCTCTAATACCACTTGTTGGGTTTTATCAAACCCTTGTAAACACGGATCTAGAGTATTTTATAATCAAATCTAATAATCATCGTAATTAAACAAGGTAATCGATAAACCTATAAATCGTGATTCACGATAGCGACCTTTTGTTTTGTTGAATAAAAGAATGTAGTTCTCTATTCCAATCTCTGATGCACACGAGCGATAGAAAACTGATACGTTAAAGTGCATTGATAGGGGGACGACTACCACATATATATAGAACTTTATCTCATAGTCATCTGTCCATCAAAGAAGTCTTAGGAGAGTGATATACTTCCACTTCTTATTTTTAGGGAAATCACACCCCATGTATAACCAATTAAGTTACACAATTCTAGTTGAGTTAGGTAACCTTTAACTCATGATTAAAATACCACAAATGTAGAACCAATAGAAATATTTTATTAAAATAATAAAAAACGTTCCAACTAGTGGTGGTGGTCGGTTTCCATGGGTGGAAAGTGAGTTAATAGATAGAGAAAATGGAGTTTAAGGGAGTTGGGCAACAGTGATGAAGATAGAGGGGGGAAGGAGGAGGGAGTAGAGAGAGAAGGAGGCAAAATATTCAAAAACAAATAGGATAATTTTTTTTTCCTTTGATTGGTTAATTTATTTTTTTGCCATTATTTATGTATCAAGTGACAAGTTCATGACCAAAAACCTTTAGCAATTTGGATGTCGTCTATTTGAGGTACTACATAAAAACATATACAATATTTCAGGCACTAAAATGATGAAATTAAAATATTAGGGACCAAAATGAGACAAAACACGTACTTTGGTGACTTTTGGTTCAATTATCCCTAATTTTTTCTAATCTAAACTTAAGCGAGCTACTACTTGACCTATTCTTTTTTTTTTTTTAAAAGGAAACGATGGAAATTTCATTAATTTGAAGCAATTACTTTTTCTTGGAGGGTGAGTAACAAAAACAGACGTACATTATCCTCCCTCCAAAGATATGAAACATTAAATTTTTTCGCAAACTTTCCTACAGTATTGGCTACAACATTACCCTCTCAATGAACCCACAATGAAGAAAAGCTATTAAAACTAAGGGTTAATCCCACTTTGCCCCCTGAAAGATACAATTTTTTTCACTTTGCCCCCCGAATGATTAATTTTTTCATATTGCCCCCTGAAAGATATTAAAGGATTGCAATGTAGTCAATCGTCTTTTTTCCGTTTGTCGTCCGTTTGATTCTATTATCACGTGCTTCGCATGTGATAACATGAGGGGCTTTATTGTAAAATCATTGTCTGTGCAAAATCAAACTTCTTTGTCTACCAAGATTTGGGGAATGTACTGAGAGAGAGAGAGAGAGAGAGAGAGAGAGAGAGAGAGAGAGAGAGGGAGAGAGGTAGGGGAGAGAGAAAGAAGGGAAAAAATGAAACAGATAGAAAAAGAAGATCCAGGGTTTGTGGAAGAAGAAGATCCAGAAGCTTGGAGGAGAGGGCGAAATGCATTCCATGTGTTACTGTGGTAGAACCCCTGAAACGAAGACATCGTGGACAGATCTGAACCCAGGAAGGAGATTTAACACATGTGCGAATAACGAGGTAAGTTGTTCCATTATTCATCTTTAGTTCATTTGTATCCATATTGTTCAACAAAATATTGGTGTTCAAGCAACTGATTATCACAACTTGTATGTGATAAATTAGGGATTTTTTTACAACTAGGGTTAGTTTTATTTCTTGAAAATTATGTTTTCTGGACATCGAACAACTTAGTTTGCCACTTTTAGTGTGTAATACTGATGGTTTTGATCGGTTTCGTTTCAACATTTCTTAAGGTTACAACAAAGTGTGGTTACTTTGTATGGATCGATCCCCCAATGTGTGCTAGATCACGCCAAATAATTCCGGGTTTGCTTAGTCGTGTTACCCGTTTAGAAGAGCAGTTGGAGCAATCTAGAGTAAGATTGAGGATGCTTTGGTGCTTCATGATTGCTTCCTGGTTTGTCATTGTGATCATCTATGTATCCATGAATGAAGCTGATGGATATGGCTCAGCCGTGGAGGTTCCAAATGGAGATATTTTGCCATTACAACTGTTGTGAATGTGTATCCATGAATGAAGCTAATGGATATTTTGCCATTGCAACTGTTGTTAATGTGTATCCATGAATGAAGCTAATGGATATTTTGCCATTGCAACTGTTGTGAATGTGTGATGGGTGGAGTGAAGCTAGGTGAAACTGATGACATTTTTTGCTAAGTTAAACATTTTGTTGTATGTAATCTGATGATGGTTACTGTAATGAAATACTAAAGTTATGTAATACTGTGATTCATTAGCATGTACTAATGTATCCATGAATCAACCTGGTTTATCATTTTTTTTTTTATTGAAAAAAAATCTCAAAGAATTACAAGAAACAAAAAACAGTTTCTGTTTTAAAAAAAAAAAACAGTAACTGTTTTAAACAAAACCAGTAAAAAGTATTGTTACAATTAACAAAATAGAAATTCTGTTTTAACAGCAGAATCAGCCCATCCTTTACTCCCAGCTCACAGTCTGCATCTTTTGCACTTGACAGTATGCCATCTGCATCAAATCATGCCTGCTACTGCTGGCACTCTTCAATACAGAATATGCCCCAAGCCCTTTGATCCTTGCACAAGGCAATCTGGACTGGTCCTGGAGTAAGAGTACTCTTCCAACTGTTGGCAGAACTCTATTGACAGAAAAATCAGATTCAATCATAAACTGATGGATTCACAAATCATGCTCCAGAATCAACTTCAGACCTGGTTTTTCATTAGCATCTACTAAAAGTGCTTATTCATTTCCCCAAAACAAAATGTATATTTATTTCCCAAAAAATGTTGCAGTTCAGCTGCATTACAAATATGTATAACAAAAGAGACATCTAGTTGGTATATTTTACCAAAAACAGACAACTAGCTGGTATATTTTAACAAAAGAGACAGCTTGCTTGCTGGTATATTTTAACTTAACAAAAGAGACATCTTGCTGTATAGTCCAAAAACTGATGTTGCATTTGTCTTCAACTTGGTCTGGGATGAACTACATTCTGTGGGAGACTGCTTGTTGTTGGTGCTCGCCAAGCAGACTGCTTGGAAGTATATGGTGTTGGTGCTCTCCAAGTAGATTGCTTGAAAGTAGATGCTGATGGTGTTGTCCAACCACACTGATTTGAAGTAGATTGTGCTGGTGCTCTGCAAGCAGACTGCTTGGAAGTAGATGTTGATGGGGCTGTCCAACCAGACTAATTGGAAGTAGATGGTGTTGGTGCTCTCCAAGCAGACTGCTTGGAAGTTCCAGCTGATGGGGCTGTCCAACCAGACTGATTGGAAGTAGATGTTGATGGCTTCTTGGCTGATTTGGTTGATATATATTGTGATCCATTATTCCTCCTTCTAATCTGTTAATGAATAATAAAAATTAGCTAATTTATTGAATAATAAAAACAGAAATGAGAGCAAAACATAGAATGCTTCACATCTTACAGGCAACTTTTGTCTGCCAATTGGAACATTCAATGTTGCAGATTGGGATTGAGATGGATATTGGCATGCAGAAATGGGGTTTGTAGTTTCTGATTCAGTTATAGGTTTGTCCACCTGAACATAAAACATACATTAAACGTAAGTGGGGTGGACAAAACATAAAACTTAGCTTTTAGAATTTCTAAAAACTTACTGGAACATTGGTTTGTTTCTGGTTGCACCTCCTCTTATTGTGGCCAACTTTACCACAATTTCCACAAATTATAGCTTTATATTTCCTTTTCAGCTTGATACCAGTCACAGGTTCATCAATCTCCCTCCTTCTCACCTTCTTTGGCCTGCCAGGTCTTATGCTCATTGTAGGGGGGAGGAGATTGGCATATCCACACTTGGTCCACAACTCCTTGCCATTGATAGGGCTCATTAGTTCATTGTAACACCTAAGGAAGGTTTCAACCTTGCACCAATCACCCACAAAATCCTCTGCTAACAAACCCAAAAAGTTGAGGGCAGATACAACATGTTTACATGAGATTCCTGTTAAGTCCCATTTTCTACAACTACAAGTTTTATCTTGAATATTGACTGTGTTTTGTTCTCCACTCATCCCAACCACTTCAAATTTTTCATCCCCGTTCCATTTAGGTATGAAAGCTGCTGACTCAACTTTAATTTCTTCCAATCTCTTTTGAATTCTAGGACAGATTGTTCCCCTATACTTCTTAATGGAGTCTCTTTGTCTATGAATTCTTTCCATTAACCACACTCTAATTTTTTCAAGCATTGTTAATATAGACTTTTCCCTAGCCTCAACAATACAAGCATTAAAACTCTCACACATATTATTCAACAACATATCACATTTGGGGAATGTACTGAAATGGGACCTAGACCAGTTCACAGCTGGTCTGTCACACAACCATGTATATGCACATTCATCAACAGTATGTAATTCATCTATAACCTTGTGAAAGTCCACAACTCTTGTTGACCTGGCAGCCCTCCATAACAAATCCTTCAGTGCTAAGCCCTTATGTTGAACTTTGAAGTTGTTATATAAATGTCTGACACAGAACCTATGTTCAGCATTTGGGAAAAGAGTCTCGACAGCATCTAGCAGTCCCTGAATCAAACATATACATTAATGTATCTGACATGGAAAATATATATATGCATATGGAAGAACAAAACATAATATAAATGAAACTTGCCTTCTGTTTATCTGAGATGAAAGTCCATGAATGTGTGTTAACAATGCACAGATCCTCCTTCAGAAGTTCCAGAAACCAAGCCCAAGACTTCTTCTTTTCTTTTTCCACGACTGCATAAGCTATTGGATACATCTGATTATTGAGGTCAATCCCAAAAACTGATAATAAGATGCCATACTGGTTGCACTTTAGATGACAACCATCCAAGCTAATTAAGGGTCTGCATCCATACAACATACCATTTTTCAATGCCCCAAAACATATGTATATTCTCTTAAACTTGACATCACCACTCTCTAAAGCCTTGGACTTGATTATACAAGTTGTAGTTGGGTTGGTTCTTCTTAATTCTTCACTGTAATCCCATAATAAACTGAATTGCTCTTTGTCTGTGCCACTCACAATTGCCATTGCTTTATGTTTAGCTCTGTATACTTTGCTTTTTCCCAAGTTAAGAACATGCTCTTTCTGTACAGTTTCCTTGAAGGATTTCATGGGCCATGTTGGGTTTGATCTCAGTTTATCAACATATGTATCTGCAATCCAGTTTGAAGTAGCATGTTTAATGTTGAGAGTTCTATTGCAACTGTGGAAATCATTATAGGTTTTAACTTGCATGGTGTTTTCACCAGCCATGCTGGAAGTAAATATCAACCACTCACAACCAGGCCTACAAACTGCCCTTATTCTCCATTTATCATTTTTAATGAACCTTATCTCCTTACCCCATTTGATTGCATGTTGCCTAACTGTAGCTCTAAACTCTTTTGCATTTTTGAACAACATACCTAGCTTAAATTGTGGATCAACCATGTCAGTCCTAGCATTGAAGTGTGGATACTTAACCTTGGAATTTACTCATTCCTCACTCTCTGATGATGATCTACTAAGACTGATCAACTCATCTGTGTCATATTCTTCACCATAAAAATCATTATTGTCATGCAGAATTGTCCCTTTGGCAACTCCTTTGCCTCTCTCCGTTCTTTTCCCTTTGGCAACTCCTTTGCCTTTCTCCGTTCTTTTCCCTTTGGCAACTCCTTTGTCTTCCTCTATTCTTTTCCCTTTGTTAACACCAACCAATTCAGCATCATGATCCACAAAAGTATCATATAATTCATCATCGTGCATGTCATATTCACTATCATAAAAGAATTCATAGTCTGATGACTCTCCGTTTGAGTACGAGCTACTCTCATTAGAACTTTCAAAGTTTTGATTTGCATCCACCAAACCACCTGGATTTGAATCAACTTGAATGTGGATAAACACATTTGGATTGATGTGCTCAACATAAATATCGATGACTCTGTCGCTATCAACATAGTTAATCATTTCCAAGGTTTGTCTGTTATTTTCTAACACTTTCCATCCATCAGTAGTTATATGGTGGAATCTACACAGCTCATAGTATCCCACTTCCGTAGCCTTTAACATATTCTCCAACTCAATCAAAGAAAGATGGTCAGCATCACACATATCTATGTGATTTATCTTCCCGCCAATATAAGGTTTCTTGCCCTTACTACCCAATCTACCACCATGATGCAATCAGATAGTAAAATATCCAGAAATATTATATGCATATACACCCACAAGCAAGTGGCAGACAAAGCACACATTATTCCATGTACCCCACAATGTTAAAAAATCAAAACAACCATTACTTAAGTATAATAAGTCAACTTACAACAAACAAACAAACAAACAAACAAAAAAGCACCTAAACAAAACTATCACGTGTTACACTTACACACACAATCCCCCATAAAAATTTGTCCCAAGTGGTCCCAACACAGAGTACATATAAACCCACAACGAACCCCACATCGAACAAAGACAAATACCATAACCACAAAACAATTGTATATTCACCGATAAACCGGACAAAAATTAGACAACCATAGATGTCAACACAGTCAACCATAACATGTTAAATGTACCAGAGCATGGCGCATCGCAAGAAGCCCGTGAATCGTCGATCGCTTCCCTCAATAACCACGACATCCTCTGAATCTTCAAGGTTCTCAACCTAGCCCATGCGACAGACAGACATCGAAAACCCTAAATCTCCTTCCCCAAATCTGGGCAAATCTCCATCGGCAGACGAAAACGTTTTTTTTTCCTCTCTCTCTCTCTCTCTCAGTACATTCCTCAAATCTTGGTAGACGAAGAAGTTTGATTTTGCACAGACAATGATTTTACAATAAAGCCCCTCATGTTATCACCTGCGAAGCACGTGATAATAGAATCAAACGGACGACAAACCGAAAAAAGATGATTTACTACATTGCAATCCTTTAATATCTTTCGGGGGGCAATATGGAAAAATTAATCATTCGGGGGGCAAAGTGGAAAAAATTGTATATTTCAAGGGGCAAAGTGGGATTAACCCTAAAACTAATTTCACAAACATGAATTTGATCTAGAACATTCCCAATCTTAGATAAATTCTCTTATTTGCTCCTTAATGAATCAAGGACATATTTAGAATTACCTTCCAATACTACTACTTCAAAATCGAGATCCATCCCCAGTTTTATAGCTATAAGATCTGTCATAGCCTCGACACTATTTGTGCTTAAGCAACCCACAAATTTTTGAGACAATCTTGCAAGGAAATCACCATGATGATTGCTGAATATAACTCCTACGCCATAACATCCATAAGCGTGAAAATTAAAACCATCAAAATTAATTTTAACAGCACCCAATGATGGAGGAGACCACCTCAGCTGAAGTGGTATAGTTCCTTGCTGCATACTTTGTATATACAAAGTCTTTGTTTATGTTGAACCAAATAGCCCATGCCAATGTGATTATCAACCATATTTCATCATACCTGTGAAAGACAGACTACGCTATAGATTAAGACAATATCATCAGCCCAGTAAGTTTCATCCAATGGGAATGAATTTCTTTTGTGATTCCTTATTTCCGCTCTTCGCCTACCTCGTCTGGTTAATGCCTTTCTGAAGATCCCCTTGGTGTGGGCAAAGAGGGCAAGACCACTTCGAGAGTGTTATCATCCACTCTTGGATAGATATAAACTTATCTATCGGTAAATCAAATCCCATGATGTTCCACACAGCCAATGAAAAGGAACAATTGACAAAAAGATGGATTGTCGATTCATTTGCATCCCCATATAGAAAAGCAGACATTATCAACCGATAATCGTCTTTGAACAATATTACATTGTGTAGGCAAAATATCAAGGAACATCCTCCATGTAAATTTTTTGATTTTGTTGGGCACCTTGAGGGACCAAATAAATGACCGTTGCCAAATACCTCCATCTTGACTTAAAGAGCAATTGGAATTCTGAACTCCAACCAAATGTTGCTCCATGGACAGATGATAAGCACTAAAGACATAAAAATAACCTGATTTTGTATAATGCCACACAAATTTATCATCAGGGAGTTGTGAACAAATTGGTATTGACAAAATCTCATCAACTTCAAAGTCAAGAAATGTTGCCGTAAGCGATCAATATCCCAACATCTACTTTGGGTGTCTATAAAAAAACTAAGACGTGTATCAACATCCAAATTGGGAAGAGGACTGATGACTTTTGATGGTGGACAAAAGTGTTTATGCAATATCAATCAAGTATGTAATGGCGTATGTGATGGGGTATGCTTAACACAATCGAACACATAGATTAGGTGGTTCAATCTGAGTGACCTACTCCACTAGAAATAACTATGGTGGCCGGAGAGCTTTATTACTCAAGGTGTGTAGATGTGTAGAGTGTTGAGAATTATGTGATGCCCCCTATATGTAGGCGGGACTTATAATTTATAGGTGAGTAAAGTTTCACAATGGCTCTGATGGAGCCCTGATTAAGGCAACATTATGGGGAGCGGGGTGGTTTCATGAGGCCGGCGTCATTCTCGTAATGAGCAAGGTGAATCTGTGAAGCTGGTGATGTGCACTCCAATAACTACGTTCCACAGATTCCCTTCCTAAGACGGAGATCCCAATGTGTGCTAATAATAGACTGGTCTTCCAAGATGGTGCGTTTGACCCAACTAAAATTGTGATAAACTTTTGTTGGTCTGCATATATGACATGGGTATGGTCTGTATCTGTGATCTGAGCTTGATTTGGCCGGGCCCATTAACTTTAAGAGTATATGGACGAGGAACCCATCAATCACTTTGACACTTATTTTCTTCCCATTGACAATTCTCCAGTGCATTCCAGCCTCCACTATGTGTTTCGATGTTACTACACTTCGCCAAGAAAAAGATGGATTAGAACCTAGATGGGCCTCCCGCACTGTAGTAAATGGAAAGTACTTTGCCTTAAAAACTCTGAACAGTAAAGAGTTTGGATTTTGAGTTTGTCTCTAGAACTGACAAAGCGACATTGAAATTCTGTAGGTCTCGAAAACCCATTCCTCCTCTCGATTTTAATGTATAAAGTTTCTTCCATGAAAGCCAATGAATCTTCTTAGTTGTGTCTGTCTGCCCCCACCAAAAATTAGCCATTAGGCTATTAATTTTAGAACATAGCGAGACAGACAACTTGAAACAAGACATGTCATAAGTAAGAATTGTCTGTGCAACGGCTTTAATTAGTACTTCTTTAATTGTCCGAGAAAGCAATTTCCCCTGCCAACCTTACATTTTTACCCAGACTCTCTATGTAATTGAGTTGAAATTTGCTTCTTTGACCTGCCCACAACCGATGGCAATCCCAAATAATTATTGATGAGATTATAATATTGTATATTTTATATCTCATATCATTCATCTTAGCTATGTTAGTTATTTATTTCTTTTATTTTAGTTTAGTTTTGTGTTTTATGGAGAATCTTTGTGTTTGCAGGTAAATGAATATAAAAAGGGATGATTTATGATCATTTGGATGCTATGGGAAGCTTTAGAGAAGGTTGGACTTGAATCAGGAGCATTAGAGAAAAATACAGAAAAATGAAGGTTCTAATGGTAGGGAATGTCCTAGTACTTTGTCAGAGAAGTCTTACTGGTAGGTGAAGTATGTTCTACAGGTTGGAAAAGCCACAGAAGTTTCAAAAATTTTATCAAACAAAGTTCTACCGGTAGGTTTCATTGTTCTACTGGTAGATCGTATTGCAAAAGGAATTGTTACCGATAGGAAGTAATGTTCTACCGATAGGAAAAGACAGATTTTCACGGGGAACTCAGTTAAAAATCTGATTTTTTCATATCTTGTGTAGATTCTCTACCAATTATTTTCCAAGATTTTCAAGGCTTATTTGGAGGAAAAAGAGACAAGTTAGGAAAGAGATTTTTGGCTAAACTTAGAGATATCTTTGGAGATATTTTTGGAGATTTTTAGGAATAAGAGATAGACATAATAGGAAAGAGGATCTCTAGCAAATTAGTTGTATCTCTATATCTCTATCTCTCTCTACTTTTCCCTATAAATATCAACCCATTGGAGCTCTTGAAGGATAGATCGTTTCATCCTCCTTGGACGTTCTCCTAGAAGGGGCTCCTCCTCCTCTTTCTTCGTTTATTTAGTTTTAATTTGCAAGCACAAGGTTCTTCATTATTTATGGTATTTAATTTTATTGTAGTTGTGTTTAATTCCTTGTTTTAAATACAAAGTTCTTTATTCAAGTTTATTTCAATATAAGTTTTATTTATGTACTTTTATTTACATGTCTACTATAATTGCTTTCAATTTCAATTCAATCATGTTTGAGTAGTTTCTCTTCTGGATAATCGTAGGAGGGATTCCCAACATATGAACTAGGTTTTATATCACCTCTCAAATGTGCCATTCGTTTTCCCTAATGGGATGACCTCAGTAATCGACTAAGATACTAAACAATAGATTCTTATGCTTGGAAAACCACATATATTTTACCCACTTTTGAGGTCAAGCACTTATCATAGCCTATGATTTCTGGCCATCTAGAAATCGAGGATGCTTTATATTTTGGTTGCACTTCAAAAAATTTAAGAATTTTTTCTTTATACCCTCAAAGATTAAGGCCCTATTCGGTTTGCATCTTAGAAACTATTTTCTATTTTTGGAAACAATTTTTGGAAAAAAAACTATTTGGCCAATTGTTTTTTTTTTTTTTTGAAAACTGAGAACAAAAATCGGGGATCCGTTTGGTAGCTGTTTGTGTTTTTTGTTTTCAATTTTGGAACAAAAAAAAATAAGGCATTTGATAGTTGTTTTTGTTTTTTCAGTTGTTTTGAAAACAAGCCCCAAATTTACAAATAGAAAATTAATGTTTTTAAAAACACCAAAAAATGAAAACACTTAGGGGGCGCTAGTTGAGAGTAAATATTGAATGCTACGGTGATACTATGTCAGCAATGCTGATGTGGTATCACCAACTAATAATAAAATACTAAGTGGGCAAGGTGAACCCCACTTGGATAGTTATTTGCTTACATGGAAGAAGAGTGGATAATTATTTGTTTACATGAAAAGTTAGTGATTAATTTTAGTGTGACTCATTTGTTTATTTATTTTGATATTATTGGTTGGTGATACCACATCAACATTGCCACATTGTATCACCATTGAAATGAATATTTTCTCGTTGGTTGGACTTTAATGAGGTCCAACCTTCAAGTTTTGTTAGTAGTAAAAAAGAGATTTTTTTTTGGCACCTATATAATGACCTCATAATATATCCTTTCTCTCTATCTCGAACAGGAAAAAATATTGAGTATAACCGTTACACTATGTCAGCAGTGTCATGTAGTGTAATGATTCACAAATAGGTAAAAAAATTAGCAAATGACCCCCTAAACATAAAATCCGAAAAAAATAAAATCTTAATTAAAAGGGTAATATGGTAATTAAGCAATTTAACTACGGGTTAAAAATCTATATTTTTATATAACTCAGATGATAAAATAGACCTCATCTTTGAATTCGTCTCACGAAATTGAGTTAGCTAGTCGAATTTTATTAAATTTTGAGACAGTCAGAATTTTCACAGAAAACGAGGCAAAACGTGTGATCGGGTGACACGCGATTAAATTTTTACAACTTAGTTTAATTTGTGGGGCCCACAATATAAATGATGTAGATGTTTTAATGAGAATTATCCAAGCATGACACATGACGCATTGTGATAGGCTCTCTTGGATTTCCAACCTATAGAAAGTTGACAAGTGGCACATTGTGAGCCAAGTACATGAAGAGTATTTAAAGGGAGAAAAATCATATTTTTCCCCAATTTTTCGTGCCAAAAAAATGAGAGAGAGAGAGAGAGAGAGAGAGAAGAGTTTCCATAATCCTTCAACATCTCCCACTTTCTTTAGATCATAACTTTTGATCTGACCGTTACAATTCGATCAACCAAGAATTAAAATTGTTCTACTCGACGAGGGCAATGAGACAACACCAACTTCAAGTATTTTCCACCAATTTTGAAATTTAAGGGCTTAGGGCTAGGGCTTTAAGGAGCTTATTTTGGGCATTCTTGAAAAATTTTCTCCTTATTTAGAAAATTACTTGTAATTTCAAGTTGTATATGGTTTAGGTAAGGTTATGTAGAATATTTACATATCTACCATGTATCTAGTGTAGCTAGTGGGATGTTTGGATGAAATGATGAGCATGTTATGCCTAATTCTATTTGATTTTGGGTGTTGAACATGCTAAATGTGAGTTGTATGAATGCGTATGCTATAAGTTTATAGTTTATGCCTTATAGGTGTTTGATAAAAATGTCAAAGTATGTTCAAGTGTGTTATTTGAATTGATATTGTTTATAACATGCTTAGTGATGGTAATGAAATGGTATTATATGCCTCATGATATAATTAACATGTTGATGCTTATGAGATGTTGTCACATGCTTACATGATTTAGTTAGCATTGTGATGGAATAAAATTACAATTGTATATTATATTGCATATGCACAGGTTGTACTACATTCGTGACCATTGGCATGAGTGTGAGTGTGTGTGCATAGGTTGGGTCAATTACCACATGGTGAGTTGATGCATGGGCTCGGGTAAATTAGACAAACGTCTAATTGAGTCGCATGGAATATGACATGAAAAATGTGTCGGGTATAGGAAGAAGGGATAGATTCTTCATTGGGTGCAAAGCCCGGTTACTTGGTTCACATACTTACCCGGGGATGCAATTCTAAAAAAGTGTGCCGGTGTACTCAAAATCGGAGGTGGCATGCCCTCGAATGCTGTGTCAGTTTGGTAGCTCGTTGGTATGATATCCATAAATCACCTACCCAAGAAAGACACAAGTATTTATAAATAGTCATTGGATGCTTAGCATCAATGGAGGGGGCTTGAAATGCCCAGTTCATATCATAACATCGTAACATGTGTCATGCATGGGAACCCAAGAGGGGGTTTGGTGTTAGACATGCATTCATGAAGTATTATTCATGTTTGGCATGCATGGTAGCATTCATATGTTACTTGAGATATATGATTAGCGTGTTTGATGCACATTCATATCATATGCATTAGGATTGAGAAGTATTCTCTATAGGAGATACTCTACTGGGCTTCGGATCACCCATTTGTAGGAATATTTTTCAAGTATTGGACGAGCTTCCGCTAATGGCCTTACTAGGGCTTACTTTGAGGACAGTGCCAGATTATGGCTCTTGATTTGAATTTTTATTTCCTTGTGTGGAATTGCATTTTGGCCTTGTATAATGTTAAGTACAAAACTTGTATTTTATTAAAGGCGTGTAATAAGACTTTAATGGACATTATTCTTTTGAGAACAAACAAATGATGTATGATGATGGTTATGAATTAATGGTTAATGTTTAATATTTAGACATTGATGGATTGGACATTGGAATGGTCATATGGGTGTTGTATGCACAGGTTGTGAATTGGGTAGAGCTTCCCGTATAAAGGAGACTCTGCCCGAATTTCGTTTAATTATGGATCCCGGTAAATGGGCATAACGGCATGGTATCGGGTTATACAGTATTCATGGGTATTCTGCGGATTGATGGGTGATCAACGGGTTGAGAAAGGACCCCTAGATTTTGGGGCATCACAGCTTGGTATCAAAGATTAGGCTTTAGATCTTACCTGGGTCTCATGGGTAGTGAGTCTATCATTTTCCGTTACGAGAAGACCGGGTTAGAGCATTGCATTCATGTACATTGCATGTTCTCTGTTATGTGTTAAGTGTATGAATATATGTATGCTTGAACATGAAGGATGTGGAAGAATCTAAGTGGACTTATAACCTTGGGATTAGAAAAAGGAAAAAAGAAGAATCAGAGATAAGGGGAAATGAGGCAACATTCAAACACTACCCACGTTCGAAAGTCAGTTGCTCCCAGTACTTTGGCAGAAATCTCAGAAAATCTCAAAGGCTGAGATATTGGGACCTCAGCCCATTTGAATGCTACCCACGTGTGAACGCAAACCACGTTCGAATGTCACGAGTTCCTAATACTTTTGCAGAAATCTCAGAAAATCTCAGAGACTGAGATACTGGGACCTCCGTCCGTTTGAATGCAAATTCTTGTCCGAAGGTATGTCTGTTTGAACGCAAAAGGATTGTTCGAAAGTGGTAGTCTGTTGTTTAAAGGTTTTAATTGAAGTTTTGAACCAAACTCTCATGTTCTGTTTACGGCTTCATTGCATCGTTGTGATATATTTTATGATGATTTGATGTTGTTAATGGTCCATGACACTAAGTTAAGGTCATTGATATCTCGTGTTTTAGATGGCAACTAGCGGACGAGGACGTCGAAATGGTCGAGGGGGAGGTCGGAACAACCAACCACCACCCGTCTACGATCAAGAGGCATTTATGAATTCCACGACTGCTATAGTGACTACTTTCATACAAGTTAGCGCCAACGTGGGCCAAAGAGGCTCAAGTCACCTCTAGAAGTTTAAGGTACATAAACCGCCTACTTTTATGGGGGAAGCGGATCCGATGGTAGCCTACCATTGGTTCCAACATGTAGGGAAGATATTGAAGGCAATAGAGATCACCTCTGATGCCACCAAGATAATGTTTGCGACTTTCCAACTTGAGGGAGAGGCCCATCAGTGGTGGACTTGGGCCAAAAATCGAGAGACATTGAGACGATAACATGGGAAGAATTCCAAGACGATAACATGAATAAGTATTTTTCCACGGCTCTTCGGCTAGTGAAAGCTCGGGAATTCCTGGACTTGAAGCAAGGGACTATGACGGTGATGCAATATGTGGCGAAGTTCATAGAGCTAGCCCATTTTGCGGATGACTATATAGCCACAAACTTGGCCAAAGTAAGGAGATTTGAGGATGGCCTAAACTATCCATCTAGGGCAAGATTATGGGCCACCGTCTACAAGACTTAGATTTAATGGTCGAGACGGGAACTCCTATTGAGAGGGAAGTGGATGACGCTAAGAGCACCCGGGAGGCCGGATCAAAGGATAAAAAAAATGAGGATTAATCCTCTAACACAAGTTCGGGTAAAAAACAGAAGATCTCTACACCACAAGGGTCTTAGGGGTAAGGCCGGCGTTATCAAGGCCATGGCCAGAGTCAGTTTTCCCAAGGAGGGAAGAACTTCAAGAGGACGCATCAAGGAAGCCAAAAGGCATGTTACTTGTGTCCTCAGCCTAGCCACCTGAAGAGGGAATTGCCCTCTCGGGCAAGGATCCCAAAGTTATAGGGCTTCTCGGGATTCCATAGACATATTTCACTCCTCCTTACCTTAACTTGGGCCAGGAGAATCAATATCAGCCTTCGGGTATAGGGCAAGTCCCAGCTACTTCACATGCAGGGACTCCGCAGTTAGGCCAGATGGGCCAGGGTGTAGGCCGAGGCCAAGGATAGGGATTTCAATCGGGAAAATCAAAGGCCCAGGGGCGAGTCTTCGCCGTCACTTCTCAAACTAAGCTAGTGGATCAGTCGGTAATTCTGGGTACATTTATTTTCTCTTGTTTATGGACACGAGTGTTATTTGATTCGATGCATCTCATTTATACATCTCTACATCTTGTGTGAAAGATTTGGGTTTAGAGGTTGAAACCTTAGAGGAGCCATTATATGTGAATTCTCTCATAGGAGCTAGGTTTGCATTGATAAGCTATGTTGGGGTTGTGAGTTAGAGATCTCGGGGATTCAACTCACAGTAGACCTTAGGGTCATGGACATGTCAGAGTTCGACGTCATCATCTGGATAGATTGGTAACGACACATCGGGTGTTTATTGATTATGATTGGAAGCGAGTCACCACCTACACTTTGGAGGGGATTTATTTCAAGTTTCAAGGAGAAAAGCACAATGCTTCACCCCAAGCCATATATGACTCCCGTTGGAACGGATAGTTGATGGGTTGGTTTGTGAGTCTTACACTTGAGGACAATTGATGGGTTATCATGGTATTCGTAGATGACATTCTTGTGTACTCTAAGACGGAGGAAGAGCACGAACATCACTTGAGGATTATTTGACAAGCCTTGAGAGATCACCAATTGTATGCCAAATTCAACAAATGTGAGTTTTGGCTAAAAGAAGTCAATTTTTTGGGCCACGTTGTGTCTGTGACGGGTGTATCAGTTAACCCAGAAAAGGTTGAGGCAGTAATGGATTAGGAGAAACTGAAGTCAGTCTTTGAGATACGTAGTTTCTTGGGATTGACAGGATATTACAAGAGGTTCATTGAGGACTTCTCCTGCCTAGCGACACCTATGACACGATTGACTAGAAAGAATGTCAGATTTCAATGGGATGATTCTTGTGAGAGGGCATTCTAGGAGTTAAAAAGGAGGCTGACTTCAGCTCCTAACTTGATTGTTTCGGAGAGGGGACAAAGGTACACTGTTTACTGTGATGCCTCAAAAGAGGGACTTGGATGTGTCTTGATGTAGTTTGGTAAGGTAGTTTCCTATGGGTCCCGTCAGCTTAAGAACCAAGAGAAGAACTATCCAACACACGACATGGAGTTGACGGTTATTGTCTTTGCATTGAAGGCATAACACCACTATTTATACGGAGAGCAGTTCGAGGTGTATTCGAATCACAAGAGTCTGAAGTACATTTTTACTCAATGAGATCTCAACATGAGACAACGCTGATGGATAGACTATTTGGATGATTACAATTTCAGTTTGCACTGCCATCCCGGAAAGACAAACATGGTGGTTGATGCTCTCAGTCGGAAGTCACAGGGGGTTCTAGCTCGCATAACTTCCCGATAGTAGCAAATGCTTGAGACTGTGGGATAGTTTGGACTGCACTATCAAGATTAGGCTCAGTGTATTATGGACAGTTTGACTGCCCACTTCGTCTATACTCAACCGAGTGATTGAGGCTCAACGACAGGACTCCAAGGTAGTGTCCATTAGGGACAAGGTCCAGTCAGGATCGGATGACGAGGGTTGGGCTATCCATTCTCATGGTAGTCTACGGTATAGAGGCAGAGTTCTTGTTCCTCATTCCACTAATTTGAGGGAGGAAATACTTTGAGAGTTTCATTGCTCTCATTTTGCATCCTGATGGTATAGAGATATATTATGATCTTCGCCGCCAGTACTATTGGAGTGGGATGAAAAAACACGTCGAAGACTTTGTGAGTGGATGCTTGACATGTCAACAAGTCAAGGCTGAGCACCAGAGACCGGCAGGGTTGCTCTAGTCTTTAAAGGTAGTTAAGTGGAAATGGGAATATATCACGATGAATTTTGTTACCTATTTTCCACGATCTACACGAAGACATGAGACAGTTTGGGTAATAGTGGATCGGCTTACCAAGTCAGCTCATTTCTTAGTTGTACAGATGACCTTCACACTAGAGGAATTTTGTTGGCTATACATTCAAGAGATTATCCAGTTGAATGGGATACCCGTTTTTATAGTATCAGATTGGGATCCCCGATTTACGGCTTAGTTTTGGGAGAGCTTTCAGCGAGCCATGGGCACACAGTTGATGTTGAGCACGACTTTTCATCCACAAATTGAAGGTCAGTCGGAAAGGACGATACATATTTTAGAGGATATGCTTCAAGCATACGTTCTTGATTTCAAGTGCAGTTGGGATGATCACTTGCCTTTAGTGGAATTTGCCTATAATAATAGTTATCAGACAAGCATACAGATGGTGCCCTATGAGGCCTTTGTTGGAATGGAAATCCTAAAAATCATTGACAGTGCGTATGTATCGAACACAAAAATTTTTCCTTTAAAATCTTATAAGGCATAATTAGGGTTTACCTTCGAGATCGCTTTGGTTTGATCTCGTCTCAGCACGTACTCAAAAAATAAAAAACAGACGCAGAAAGTAGTTCGCTAAACCTCACGATCTTCTGTCGTATATCCCCAAGCGCCAAAAATTCGAATGCAGTGTGGGTTGCAAGAACCTCTGAATTTCTGCTCTCTCAATCTCTCTCCAAAACGTGAGTAACGAATTGATTCTGATTTAGAGAGTTTAGACATCTATATATAAGCTACGACAGAAACCCTAAGGAGAAATAAGGACCGAACTTCCAATGGGCATAGGATTCCTATGTTCAACTCAGAACAAACATCCTATAACCCATTAATAATAAGTTAGTCCATTAAAAACTTATTATTGATCTCCTAAGCCTTATCTCAAAAATTATATTCGAACTCCTTATTATTATATGTTTAATAATCTCCCCACGTTTAAAATTACAGATGTCTATTACTGATAATTATATTTAATTGACTTCTTTTATTCCTTTAGACTTTTCCACTCAACTTATTTGTCATGTCGGATAATTAAATTTACTTGTAGAGTTTGACCTAGACAAAACTTATGAGATTCCTCAAGAGGACATCATCAACTCATTTAAATATCAGGATGTGGTTTCTTTTAATAATTAATTTTCACCATACAAATAATATTGTCTCCTAATTCACCGAGTTTATTGACTCAATATGAATCTCACTCTTTGATGAATTAAAGTGACAAACATTACATGCACGTGACAATTAAATATTTCAGGATTAAGATCATAAGAAATCATAATAATCATGAGGTATTTATTATCTTATTGAATCAGTAAAAAAATAATAACTTCAACATGTGTCTGTTCAATACACAAAGTGTACTAGCGTAATAATCCGAGACATCAAACAGTCTCCTACAATTAAGATAGACTATGCCAGAATATTACACTACAATCATACTGATGGTGTGTCCAATTCCATCTATGATTGTGAACCTATACTTATATTATACAAGGATCCGATAATCTGGTCTTCTGTGCATAAGCCGAACTCTACACACATGATTATCTACAATATAAAATATAAGACACACATGCATACCATATATTAAATATAATGTAAACATTTTTTTCACATAGATTCTCAATAAAATGGAAAGAACAAACTTTTATTAATTAATAAAACGAGCTTTACTACAAAATGTAAGCTTTTAGTATATAACTTTATCAGCCTTGTACGAGAGACCGTCTTGTTCTTCAATTTGTTGGACGGAGGTGGGATATGGACCTTCCATGGGTCTAGATTTGATTAGGGACACCTATGAAAAGGTGACCAGTATACACTCATGGCTCAAAACTGACAGAAGAGCTATGCCGATCAGCGACGGAGACCTCTGGAGATTGAAGTGGGTGATCATGTCTTCTTGAAGGTCATGCCTAAGAGAGGAATGATCGTATTTGGGAATAGAGGCAAATTGTCGTCGAGGTATATTGGATCTTTCGAGGTACTTGAGAGGATCGGGGAAGTTGCTTATTGATTGGCGTTACCGTCAAATTTATCTAGTGTTCACAGTGTATTTCATGTTTCTATGCTCCAGAAGTACATTCCAGATCCTACACATGTGGTGGATTGAGGTAAATTGGTCGTTGACGCAGATGAAACCTTCGATAAGAGACCAGTTCGTAGTTTAGATAGCCGAGACCAAGTTTTGCATGACAAGACTGTGAGGCTGGTTAAGGTGTTATGACAGCACCAAGGTGTTGAGGAGGCTACATGGTAATGCGAGTACACTATACGAGCTACCTATCCATTTCTATTCGAAGATGGAGGTACAATTTAATGTTAATGGCATACAACATGATTACATGTCCATTCATCTTATGAGTTACATGTGTGTAATTTCGTGAATGAAATTCATTTAAGGAGGAAAAAATGTAAAACCCAAAAAAATTAAAATCTTAATTAAAAGGATAATACGATAATTAAGCCATTTAAGTGTAGGTTAAAATTTTGAATTTTTATATAACTCGAATGAAGAAATGGATCTCAGCATTGGATTCGTTTTACGAAATTTAGTTACCTAGTCAAATTTCATTAAATTCTGAGACAGTCATAATTTTTACGTAAAACGAAACGAAATGTGCGATTAGATAATGCGCGATTAAATTTCAGCAACTTTGTTTAATTCACGGGACCCACAATATAAATGATCTATATGTTTTAATGAGCATTATCCAAGTGACACATGACGCATTATGATTGGCTATCTTGGATTTTCAACCTATAAAAAATTGACAAGTGGCACATTGTGAGCCAAACACATGAATAGTATTTAAAGGGTGTAAAATTCCCCATTTGCCTTGCTAAAAAGGTTGGGGGGGAGAGAGAGAGAGAGAGAAGAGCTTCCAAAATCCTTCAACCTCTTCCACTTTCTTTAGATCATAACTTTTGATCCGACCGTTAGAATTCGTTCAACCAATAATTAAAGTTGTTCTACTCAACGAGGGTAACACGGCAACACCAACTTCAAGCATTTTCCACCAATTATGAAATTTAAGGGCATGGGGGTAGGGTTTTAAGGAGCTTGTTTTGGGCATTCTTGAAGATTTTTCTTCTTATTTACGCTTCAAGATTTGAGAGTTTCCTACTATTTAGGATTACTTGAATTTCAAGTTGTATATGGTTTAGGTAGGGTTATGTAGAATATTTACATATCTACAATGTATCTAGTGTTGCTAGTGGGATGTTTGGATGGAATGATGAGCATGTTATGCCTAATTCTATTTGATTTTGGGTGTTGAACATGTTAAATGTGAGTTGTATGAATGGGTATGCTATATGTTTATAGTTTATGCCTTATAGGTGTTTGATAAAAATGTCAAAGTATGTTCAAGTGTGTTATTTGAATTGATATTGTATATAACATGCTTAGTGATAGTAATGAAATGTTATTATATGCCTCATGATATAATTAACATGTTGATACTTATGAGATGTTGTCACATGCTTACATGATCTAGTTAGCATTGTGATGGAATAAAATTGTAATTGTACATTAAATTACATATGCACGGGTTGCATTACATTCGTGGGTATTGGCATGAGTGTGAGTGTGTGTGCATGGGTTGGGTCAATCAACACATGGTGAGTTGATGGGTGGGCTCAGGAAAATTGGACGAACGTCTAATTGAGTCGCACGAAATATTGCACAAAAAATGTGTCGGGTATAGCAAGAAGGGATATATTCTTCCTTGGGTGCAAGACCCAGTTACTTGGTTCACACACTTGCCAGGTGGTATAATTCCAAAAAAGTGTGTTGGTGTACTCGAAACCGGAGGTGGGATGCCCTCGAATGCCGTATTGGTTTGGTAGCCCGTTAGTGTGATGTCCATAAATTACCTACCCAAGAAAGACACAAAGTATTGATAAATGGTCATTGGATGCTTAGCATCAATGACAGAGCCTTTGAATGCCCGGTTCATGTCATGGCATCGTAGCATGTGTCGTGCATGGGAACCCAAGAGGGGGTTCAGTGTTGGACATGAATTCACTAAGCATTATTTATTTTTGGCATGCATGGTAGCATTCATAAGTTACTTGAGATATATGTTTGGCGTGTTTGGTGCACATTCATATCATATGCATTGGGATTGAGAGGTATTCTCTATAGGAGATACCCTATTAAGCTTTGGCTCACCCCTTTGTGGGAACTTTTTTCAGGTATTAGACGAGTTTCCGCTGACGATGCTCACTAGGGCCCACTTTGAGGACAGAGCTGGACTATGGCTCTTCATTTGGATTTTGTAGTTCCTTGTATAGAATTACATTTTGACCTTGTATAATGTTTAAGTACGAAACTTGTCTTTTATTAAAGGCATGTAATGAGACTTTTATGGACATTATTCTTTTGAAAACAAACGGATGATGTAGGATGATGGTTATGGATGAATAATTATTGTTTAATATTTAGACATTGGTGTATTGGACCTTGGAATGGTCATATGAGTGTTGTATGCATAAGTTGTGAATTGGATAGAGATTTTCGTACAAAGGAGACTTTATCCGAATTTCGTTTAATATGGATCTTGGTAAATGGAGCGTAACGGCGTGATATCAGGTTATACGATATTCACAGGTTCCGCGGGTTGATGGATATGTCATACACAACCACCTCTATGATAGGAAGTTGACCCTATTTTACTTTATTTATTATTTTCTTATTGGATAGTTACACTGTATAACGGTTACACCCAATATTTACTCCTCGAGTTGTTGTCTGATCTTGTGCGCAACTCTAATCACCGAAGCTCTCTTTGATGAATCATTCTCGGCAAAACTCTCTCCGACAAATCTCACTCCGACAAAACACTCTCCAAGCTCTTTTCGACATATCTCTCTCTCTCTCTCAAGATCTATCTCTCAAAGATAATTTGATGTATATAATCTACATATACCCAGATTTGTATGTGTGTGTGTGTGGTGGGGGGAGGGGAGGGGAAGTGGCTTATTGTGTTGTACGGAGAGTTAGAAAACTCCATATGGGTCGTCAAAACCGAGCTTGACTCACTTGTGTTGCTTTTTTTGATGGATTCTCCAATTTTTTTATTTTTTTGATGGGTTCTCCGATACTACATCACTATTTAGATTGCTGGTGCACGGGATATTTCCTGCAATAATTTGAGATAGCAATTGTCCGTATGGTGAACCTGAAACAATCCACAAAGTCAAAAAGGGGGCCAGGTGTACACCCGACTTATCCCCTCCGAAGCTCAAGTCAGTCAGAGATTCGAGGCCTAAGCTTGATGAATTCAGTGTTTCAATTTTGGGTACCTTTGTTTCCTTTTTTTTTGGGGTATTTATATCTGAAAAGGTAATGAGTGCAACGACTTTAGTCCCATCGCAACATTTAATATTCGGCCCTCTTACCCAAGCGTAATGAGTGTTTTCAACTCAAATCATCACGCCTTTAATGCTCGGGCGATAAAGCGAGTACTCGGCGTCATGCCGAGTACTTACAGCTATCCCCGAGGGACCAGAGCTTCTGTGATGCCTACTCCCGGGTATTCAATGCTCGGGGGAACAGTCCCCCGGGGGATACCGAAGCTATGTACTCGGCACCTCACCATTAATGCCAGCTGATCATGACCTGCAGACTCGGGTCTCGAGGATGCAGACGCCTCATTAATGGCTGTCTGAGTCATTCGCGTCATCATAAATGTGCTGTCGTATCGTCATAAATGCTGGTGTCAGATGGCGTACTCGGCTCCTCCGAGCCACCTCTTCTCGGCGCCACTCCTCGGCGACTCCTAACCTTTGTAACGGCTAAAACTTTACACGTGTCAGCCTGGGGATTACTGAGCCGCTTAGAGTCCCTCCAACTGCCCCCCAGCCTCCATTCTGCTTGTGGCGTGGGACAAGTGTCGCAAGCAGGTTGGAGGCTTGTCAGACACGCCTAACAGAACTACGGCGGTTACTTGCACGTCTTACGCCGCCTTTTTCAAATGCACTAATGATGTTTCGCCCCTTCGATTCCCGCTCTCAGTAGGCTATAAATAGGAGATGCCTTAGTTGAATCAGGACTTTTGCAATCCTGAATCTTTCTCTAGCAATCAAGCCCCGAGCGTTCTTCTCATCTCCCGAGCATTCCTCTCGAAGACCCCTCTTGTAAGTACTTCCCTTTCGTCGAGTCCATTTCTCTTTCCTTCTACATTTCTTCTGTATTTCCTTTTAGAACCCCTCAATGGCTAGACCTCGTAGAAGAATTGAGGGAGCACCTGCTAGGGGTAATCGTAGGAGAGTTGAGGGAGCACCCGCCAGGGGTAATCGAAGACCGAGGAGAACCGAAGTTAACAAGGACAATATCGATGCCTTTAGAGCCAGATACCAAATCCCCGAGCGTGTTTTCACATTCCCTTTTGATCCCCAATTTCATAGACAGGACATAGGGAGTGTAGAAATGATGCCTTTCTGGACCAAGGATATCATGGAAGGGGGGGTGACCTTTCCTCTTCACCCCTTTTTACTAAGGATGTTGATGCAGTTGAGGTTGTTTCCCCTCCAGTGTGGGGTAAACTTTTTTAGGATAGTCATGGGCGTAGTCGCCTTGAACGCTCGGCTAGAGGTGGACCTGGAGTAGACGAAATCTTATTCTGCTACAACCTTAGGTTAGTTGCCGGGGGCAGGTATTACCTCTAGGCCCGGGATACCTCCATGTACCTGGTCACCCACATGCCTGACTTGGACAAGGGATACTTGGACGACCTGATCATGCTCGGCGGCAGTTGGGAGAAAGGAGATGGGCCCGAGTATGACGGGTTGTACTGTCCCAAAGTGCCGAGGGATGAAGGTGTGCCTTCGCCTATTCTACATTTTTTTTAGCTTTCCAATCCTCCTTAGCCATAACATCGGTTGTCTATTTTTGTAGAAGGATACCGACGTGACGCCGCTCAGCCTCTGAAGTCCCAAGTCAGATTTGAAGACTTGCTGAAGGTATGGTCCTCCAATCCGACCAACGAATACTCCCGAGCAGCACACGTCCTTCTCGGCTACCATCCAACCTACAGCCGATTCTCCCAAGTCCCTTCGCCGTTCAATCCTCAGCGTTGGCAAGACCTTTCTTCATCAGAGGAAGAGGAGAAAAATCTTGAGGAGAACCCCGACAGAGATTCCGAAGGGACCTCTTCTGAGCAGACCCCCATTCCCGAAGATATGTTCAACCCACCACTAATTATCGCCGCGACGATGGAGGCCGCCGCAGCGGCAAGGAGAGCCAGGCTCTCGGGGGTCGCCGGACCTTCGACAACTGCCCCAATCATTCCCCCGCCGACTTCACCACGTCGGGAACCGCCTCCGCCGCCCCCGCGTCCTCAACCTTCAGGGGAACCTGTCATCCCGCCAAGGGAGCAGGCTCCAAGTCGCCAAGTCCCCCCTCCAGCTGACCGGCAAAAGGGGAGAAGGGGTCGGGACCCCAAGCCTTCTGAGGAGCGCCGTCAGAAGCGCCGCCATGATGCCCCAGGCCCCGTTACCTCAGCCGAATGGGTCGCCCGGGCGGAGACCAGAACCGGACGTCCTATCCTGGAGGCGGACTCCATTCTTCGATCCCCCGACGTTGCGTTAGCCGTTGCGGGGACTTTCCAGTTTGGGGCCGACATGGCGGTCTACCAAACTTATGGGGATAATCGGCTCCTTCTGAACGCCATGCAAAGCAACATGGTGGTAAGTAAAGTTCACTTGTTCTGTTTGTTCTTTCTCTGTGTTCGGCAATATCTAACTCGGGTTTTTCTCCACTTCAGGCCTGCCAACAGATAGGGGCCATCATAGACCGCTTTTGGGAGTACAAACAAGCGGCCAAGGATGCCGAGAAGGTCATAACCGCCAAGGATGAGCACATCCGAGCGGTAGAGAGGACCCTGGCCGACCAGACCCGGCATATCACCGAGCTCATCCGTCAACGCAACGCCGTTGCTGCTGATTTGGAGAAGGTGCAGACGGGCGAGGCGGCGGCCATAAAGAAGGTCGAAGAGTATGAGCTTCGGGTCTTAGCCAATGAGGTCAGGCTGCAAGACTCCGAGGGTATCATTAATGAGTTGACAGCCAAGGTCGACTCCCTGACCGCCGAGAAGGTCGGAGAGCAAGACAGGTTGTAGCATGAGTGCCAAAGGGTGTGGCTGGCCACTCAAGACCAGATGGTCCCCGCCTTCGAGGAAGCCAAACATAAAGCTTTCAAGGAAGGGTGGGATGCTGCACTGCACGCTGCTCAAATTGATGTTCGCTCGGCTTTGTTCCAAATGCACAGCAGTGCTGCCGGACCCTTCGAAAGCACTCTTCCCGAGGAGCAGCCTGGACTTGGTCAAGCAGGTTTGGCGTAAGGGACGGCGGGAACCGAGGGCCGAGATGAGCCCATCACACTTAGTGATGGTTCTGATCACCCTTCGCCCCTTGACCTTCCTCCTCCTCCAAATCCCATTCTTACGGGGGTCCATGACACCGAGCTCGATGAGATCTTAGGGGTCGGGGAAGAGCTGCCAAGGAGTCATGGAGGCCTCGGCGGTGGGGAGCCCGGCAGCGACGAGCCTGCAATTTCTGAGGGACCTGGGGGTTTTTAGCCACCGTTTGTACTTCATTTTTGTAAATCTCCCTTTTGTATGCCAAAGGGGACGCAAAGCCCCTTTTTTATTTCCTTGTAATGAAAACTGCTTATTTCCATGTTTGTACTTTTTAATCTCAAGTAACGAATCTCGGGGTTGTATCACCCCTCGGGGCTGGGCCCCAAACGACCGAGCGCTTGGCTCATGTTATTATTTTGAGGGCGTTGCTCCAAGGCTAGAGTCTTACACCCCTCGGGGCCGTGCCCCAAACGGCCGAGTGATTGTCTCGTGTTGTGTTTTGAGGGTATTGCTCCAAGGCTGGAGTCTTACACCCCTTGGGGCCGTGCCCCAAACGATCGAGCGTTTGGCTCGTGTTGTGTTTTGAGGGCGTTGCTCCAAGGCTGGAGTCTTACACCCCTCGAGGCCGTGCCCCAAATGACCGAGCGCTTGGCTCGTGTTGTGTTTTGAGGGCGTTGCTCCAAGGCTGGAGTCTTACACCCCTCGAGGTCGTGCCCCAAACAACCGAGTGCTTGGTTCGTGTTAGTTTAACTAGCAAGAAGTTTAAAATTTAACTGAAATACTTCTTCAAATTCGATACGTTCCAAGGTCGGATTACATTGTTTCCATCTAAATCCTGTAATCGGTATGCGCCTGTGCCCCCCACAGCAATTAACTTATAAGTGCCTTCCTAATTAGGGCCGAGCTTCCCATCAGCGGGCTCCCGAGAAGCGCCCATCGCTTTTCGCAACACTAGGTCCCCCACTTGGTAAGTCCTTGTGCGAACCTTCTTCTGGTGTTGTCTTGACAGTTCCGCTTGGTACTTGGCCATTCTGATGGACGCAAGTTCCCTTCTCTCTTCGGCTAGGTTGAGGTCTTTGGCAAGCATCTGATCGTTGTCTCCCAATTCGAACGCTTGGCTCCGTATGGTTGGGAGCCCCACTTCCAACGGGATAACAACCTCAACTCCATATGTCATAGCATATGACGTTTCTCCTGTCGACGTCCTCAGCGTGGTTCTATAGGCCCATAGCACGTTGAGCAGTTCCTCGGTCCACTTGCCCTTTGCCTTTTCGAGCCTCTTTTTGATTCCAGCTAGCACCGTTTTATTGGAAACCTCTACTTGCCCATTGCTCTGGGGATAGGCCGGTGTGGAATAGTAATTACGTATCCCAAACTCTGAACAGAACTCTCTGAAGGGGTCGCTATTGAATTGAGTTCCATTGTCTGAGATAATCGCCCGAGGGATTCCGAAACGAGTGATTATACTCTGCCATACGAATTTCTTTGTTTCTATGTCCCGAATACTGCTCAAGGGTTTGGCCTCAATCCACTTAGTGAAGTAATCGGTAGCCACCAGTAAAAATTTCTTCCCCGAGGGGGCCTTTGGGGAGCGGTCCCACAATGTCGATCCCCCATTGGGAGAACGGCCAAGGACTTGTCAACGAGTTCAGATCCCCCGCCGGTTGTCGGATGATCGGGGTGAATTTCTGACACTTGTCACACTTCTGAACGTAACTCTTGGCGTCTTTCTGCATGTATGGCCACCAATATCCTTGAGTCATTGCTCGATGTGCGAGGGATCTCCCCCCTCGTGTGGCTCCCACACACCCCTTCATGGATTTCGTAGAGCAGCGGCTCCATCTTATCCTCGGGGACACAAAGTAGATGTGGTCCCGAGAAGGATCTCCTGTACACTGATGGTCTGCAGATATCCAGTACCTAGGAGCTTTGAGTTTAACCTTCCTAGCTTCTTTGACGTCCTCGGGAAGAATTCCCTCCGTTAAGTATTTGACTATGGGTTCCATTCAACCCGAAGGCATTTGTATCGGAGTCGACAATATTTGCTCGGCTCCCATTTCTTCTATACTCGGTGTCTCCCGGTTTTCGACGATGATGCGCTGAGTTACCTCCGAGGCTAATGCCGATGCCAAACAGGCTAAGGCATCGACATGAATGTTATAGTCCTCGGGATCTGGGAGACTACTACCTTTTCCAATTTCTCCATCCTGGATTTTGCCTTTTTGTGATATGCCTTCATTTTGCTGTCTCGGACCTCAAAATCACCGTTGATCTGATTGACCACCAACTGCGAATCACAGAAAACATGGAGGTGCCGAATCCCGACAGAATGTGCTATGTCGAGTCTTGCCAACAGAGCCTCGTACTCGGCCTCATTATTAGATGCTTTGAACATTAATCTGATAGCTCGCTCTATTAGGAAACCTCCTGAGCTGGACAGCACTATGCCTATCCCTGCCCCCCTTGCGTTCGAGGATCCATCCACATGAAGACTCCAGATGTCGTCTTCAAATACTTGCGCCTCTGATGGGGTCTCGGACGTAGAGAACTCGGCAATGAAGTCTGCAAGGACCTGCCCTTTGATCGAGGTACGAGGTTTATACTTTATATCGAACTCATCGAGCTCTACAGCCCACTTGGCGATTCTTCCAGTCAGGTCGTCTCTGTGAAGGACAGGTTTGAGGGGCCGATCAGTCAAGACTTCTATGGCGTGAGCCTGGAAATAGTGCCGAAGTTTCCTCGCCGAAACTACAAACGCCAGAACCAGTTTTTCCATCGGCAAGTACCTTGTCTCGGCGTCGAGTAGGGTCTTGCTTACAAAATAGACCGGCTTTTGGGCCCCTTCATTTTCTCTGACGAGTGCTCCACTTACAGACCCCTCTGAAACTGACAAATAGAGTTTGAGTATTTCCCCCGCCGCCGGAACGGACAAGGTTGGTGGGCATTTCAAGTACTCTTTAATTCCTTCCAGCACTTGGCCGCACTCCTCGTTCCAGGAGCCTTTTGCCGCCCCCTTAAGGATGGCGAAAAACAGCTTGCACCTGTCTGAAGATTTGGAGATGAAGCGGTTGAGGGCGGCCAACATCCCGGTTAGCTTCTGGACATCCTTGGTAGTCCTCGGCGCCTGTACGTTCTGCACGGCTTGTAGTTGTTGGGGGTTGGCCTCGATGAGTGACTAAATATCCCAAAAATTTTCCCGAGCTCACCCCGAAGGCGCACTTCGAGGCGTTGAGCTTCAGACCGTAACCTCGGAGTATAGAAAATGTGGTCCTGAGATCCCGGAGATGGTCGGAACCCTCTTTGCTTTTGACCAACATGTCATCAATGTAGACCTCCATAGTGACGCCGAGTAACTGCTTGAACATCCTGTTCATGAGCCGCTGGTAAGTTGCGCCAGCATTCTTCAGTCCAAACGGCATCACCGTGTAACAATAGATCCCTCGGGGCGTAATGAACGCTGTTTTTTCTTGGTCTGACTCATGCAGAGGGATCTGATGGTAGCCCGCCCGAGCATCCAAGAAGGTGATATGCTTGTGGCCCGCAGTAGCATCCACCAGCTGATCAACCTTAGGCAATGGATACTCGTCCTTGGGGCATGCTTTATTCAAGTCAGTGAAATCTATGCACACGCGCCACTTTCCTTCCTTTTTCTTGGCACACGGTGTTAGATAACCACTAGGGGAACTGCACCTCTCGAATGGAGCCGACCTCCAACAACCTATTCACCTCTTCGTCCACAGCCCTTGCATGATGAGGCGCCGTTCTACGGGCCTTCTGCCTTACGGGTTTAAAGGAGGGGTCTACATGGAGTCGGTGCGTAATCACCTCGTTACTTATCCCCGTCATCTCGGCTTGCGTCCAGGCGAAGACGTCAGAATTCTGTCGTACGAATGAAATCATTTCAGACTTCTCGGCATCGTTTAGCGATGCCCCTACGAGGAAATACCTTTCCTCGTCGCCAGGACTCAGGAAAACTTTGACCAGAGCTTCAGTGGAACGGTCGCCTGGCTCTGTGACGTGTTCATCCACCCCGGGCCGACTGGACTGTAACTGCTATTTGGCCACCACCGTCTCCGGGGTCACACTCCTGAGACTGGCCAATGACCCCGGTCTTCATGGTGGCATAAAAATAGTGTTTTGACGAGGCCTGATCTCCCCGAATCTCCATAATACCTTCCGGGGTAGGAAACTTGATATTTTGATGGTACGATGAGTGAACCGTTCTCAACGCGTGCAACCACGTCCTACCCATGATGGCATTGTAAGGTGAGTCTGAATCTATAACCACGAATTCCACCGGGATAACAACGATCCCAGCCTGAACCGTCAGGGTGATTTTCCCGAAAGGGTGGGAGCTAGAACCGTTGAACCCTATGAAGGGAGTCCTCACTGGCTTCAGGTTTTTCTGGGTGAACCCCATCTTGCGGAAGAGGTTGTCGTACAGAACCTCGGAGGAGCTGCCCGAGTCCGCTAAGATTCTCTTGACGTCGTACTTGTGTACCCACAAAGTGATCATTAGCGCGTCTTCATGGGGGAGCACCAGTCCGCCTAGGTCGGCGTCAGAGAAATGAATGTCTTCGGCATCACGCCAAGGCTTTTTAGACGACTGCTACTCACATCTGCTTTCCTCCACCCTCATGGCTTGCGAAACTTTCCGCAGTTCGGCCCGTAAGACGTTGTACGTTGGTCTTTCCACCGTACAAGCGTGTATGATGTCAATTACAGGTACCTTTTCTTGAGGAACCTCGGCATCCCTTACTGCCGGGACTCCGAGAGGTCTTCTATCAATGAACTCACCCAGATGCCCCTCTCGGACCAGCTGCTCGAGAAAGGACTTATAAACCCTGCAATCCTCAGTCCGGTGCCCCACGTCTTTATAATAAGAACAACGGGCCGTTGGGTTCCTTGTCGATGGGTTCCCTATCATCCTGGGGGGTCATTTGAAGAAGGGCTTATCTTTTATCTTGTTCAACATCCTATATATAGGTTCCTTGAAGGTCGTATTCACCCCTTGAAAGGACAAACGATTTGGAGGCGGGATAGGTGCCCCTCCTTCTCGTGGACGGCTCTCTTTCTCTTCTCCTCGGGATTGAAGCCCTCCCCTCGGGGCCGACGGTCTCCTCTTCCAGCCGGGCGTATTTGTTTATCCGAGCCATCAGGTTCTTCATATCTCCCGGGGCTTTCTTAGTGAGGGATCGATAGAGGTCGGTGTCTCTAGATAACCCTAGTCGGAATAAAGCCGCAGCCATCCCTTCGGAGCATGACTCGACCTCGTTCACCTCCTCCCAGTACCGAATTGCATACTGTCGGAGGGACTCCCCGCCCTTTCTTTTGAGCGTAAATAACTCGTCGATGTCTTTCGGTTTCTTACTGCTGGTGACGAACCGAGCCACGAAGAGTTCCGCCAACTGTTTCCAGGATCGGATGCTCTCGGGGAGGAGGTTTTTGTACCATTTCATGGCCGTGTCTCCCAGACTCATCGGGAAGACTCAGCATAGTATTCTGGGATCAGCGTCATAAATAGACATCAATTGCTTATATTGTCGCAGGTGACTCTCAGGATCCGTCCTTCCGTCATAGACTTTGAATCGGGGAACGATAAATTTCTTCGGCATCTCCATATCCCAGATTGCCCGCACAAACGGAGAACTGATTTGCTCGCCCTCGTCCTCTTCTAGTTCTAGTTCTCGGCGCCTGTCATCGAAACGTCCTTGGATGTCCCGTTGGGGTCGCCCTTTTCTCGGCCCCTACGTCGTGGACTCCGCCTGGGACTCCACCACATCTGCTGGAATTCCACGCCGGAGGTCCCATCGGGACAGGTCCGCCTCGCGGTACCCCCGCACCGAGCCCTCCTTAGGAGCTGGTTTCCCCCGGCTTCGCGGGTTGTGCCTATCGGTAGTACGGCCGCGAGCCTTTCTCCCGGGGGCCCCTTGCCTTACACCCCCGGAGGAGCCCCGACTGGCATTCCGGTTCCCAGGTTTACTGCTTCGCCAACTGGGATCGCCCGACTGTTCGAATCCATCAAGCCGCCGCCGCACCTTCACATTATCCCTTTCCAGTTGTTTAATGCGCTTTCCCATTCGTTTCTCCACCATCTCCACAATATCGCGAGCCGAAAGGCCTTGCCCCCCAAGGCCCTAGTCCCCGGGGAACGTTTGTTGCGAAGGACGCTCGCTCCCTTCTGACTGGTCCAATGGGCCTGACTCTGTGACTGCTGGGAGACGGGCAGCGTCCGCGTTTCTCATGCATAAACTCCCTCCCCCATCGCCTTGCGATCGTGTGTTCACCATGATGTAGCCACCACAGGGAAAAGTTCGTATATTTCCCACAGACGGCGCCAAATTGCACGGGATATTTCCTGCAATAATTTGAGATAGCGATTGTCCGTATGGTGAACCTGAAACAATCCACAAAGTCAGAAAAGGGGCCAGGTGTACACCCGGCTTATCCCCTCCGAAGCTCAAGTCAGTCAGAGATTCGAGGCCTAAGCTTGATGAATTCAGCGTTTCAATTTTGCGTACCTTTGTTTTCTTTCTTTTTTGGGTATTTATACCTGAAAAGGTAATGAGTGCCACAACTTTAGTCCCATCGCAGCATTTAATATTCGGCCCTCTTACCCAAGCGTAATGAGTGTTTTCAACTCAAATCATCACGCCTTTAATGCTCGGGCGATAAAGCGAGTACTCGGCGTCATGCCGAGTACTTACAGCTATCCCCGAGGGACCAGAGCTTCTGTGATGCCTACTCCCGGGTATTCAATGCTCGGGGGAACAGTCCCCCGGGGGATACCGAGGCTATGTACTCGGCACCTCACCATTAATGTCAACTGATCATGACCTGCAGACTCGGGTCTCGAGGATGCAGACGCCTCATTAATGGCTGTCTGAGTCATTCGCGTCGTCATAAATGTGATGTCGTATCGTCATAAATGCTGGTGTCAGATGGCGTACTCGGTTCCTCCGAGCCACCTTTTCTCGGCGCCACTCATCGGCGACTCCTAACCTTTGTAACGGCTAAAACTTCACACGTGTCAGCCTGGGGATTACTGAGCCGCTTAGAGTCCCTCCAGCTGGGTATATTGATATTTGAAGTGCAATTTTTAGTTTTTAGGGTTTGATATGTATATTTGTTAATGTCTAGGGTGTGTTGATTTCTAAATTTTATATATATATATATATAATTTCAATTTTTATGAGCTCTTCAAATTTTCATTTAAATATGGAATTGTGGTGTTGACTTCTAGTTGTTTTGATTTTGGTTCATTTTTAAAAGAAAATTTTAGGAAATTTTGTCCAATTCATGAAAATTCCTAAACACAAAAATTTGACTAAACATGTATTTTATCTTTTTAAATATTTTTTAAATATAAATTACTATTAAACATATTTTTTATTTTAAACTTTTATTCTTAAAAAAATAAAAAATTTATTTTAATTTTTTATTTTTTTAAAAACACAAAAACAAAAACATTACCAATAAGCTTAATCGATCGGCAATAAGTACCCCATCCTCACCCCATCTCTGATTCTTTCTCTAGGATCTCTGGCCGCCTACTCAATTAGATGTGAAAAAGCACGCACCCACAACTCGAACCAACGATGTCCGTACACGATCAAGCTGTGGCAGCAGTCCTATCGCAACTAGCTCTAGCCGCCGACGGTGCAGTTCTCGGCTTAGCCCTTGCCTACGTCGCCGTTCGGAGCATTCTTAAGTTCACCGCCAACTCCTCCGCCCTCCACAAAATCCGAGACGCCCCTTCCGTTCGCGTGTCGGACCTTCGTTCGCTCGTCTCTTCGTCCGGTGACGACGCCGTCAGTTCGGACCAATCTGACGGTGAAAAGCTAGTGATCGTTCGAGGCGTTGTCGAAGCGAAATCGGCTGTTGATGGCAATTGGAAGAGCTTGAGGCCTAATGTGCTCATCTCTCACGAGTCTGGTGAGAAAGGCGTTGTCTTGCTGAGAACGCAAACGGTATAAATATTTTCTATATTGTTAATTTGTTTTCTCAATATGCACACGTATATATTTGCTCTTTTAGTTGTAGTCATTTTACTATTCAGTGTTGATTATTCCTAATAGCTGAGATTTCATTGCTCTAATTATCTTCTATATAATTCATTGCTTAATCATGGTACTCAAAATTATCCAGCAAATTGGTTCTTAATTGAAGTCTGTGGCTCTGAATTGTGAGATTTTGCTTATTATCTTAAAGTTAGGGTTCCATCCATGCGAGCTGAATGGACGTATTTATCTTGATGCATATGACAAAAATGTTGAATTTCTGTTTAATGATTTCTCCATTCCTGAGTAACTCAGAAGACAGAATGTAAATGATTTTCCAAAAACAAGAATTTTACGACTTTATTACTTACTAGTTCATGCACACATACGTTGTACGTGAATTGTTTTTATTTATATTTTTTTTACTTTATTCTCATTTTTTTGTGATATTTGATCTTAGATTTATTTAGCAAAGAAAGTATTTGAGGTGGTTTTTTACTATTCATCATTTTAGAAGACATGATAATATACAAAGGATCTGATTTTAAAATCAAATACATAAAATAACATCCCCTATTTTATTGCTCCAACAAACATATGCCACCCGGTGGCAAGTAGGTGTTGTTTCGGTTGTCCTATGAAAAGAAGCAAAAAATGACTTAAATTCGAACCAACAACTCACATAATGCATAAAATTTAAAATTAACTTTCATAGATTATTTGTACAAATACCGTCATTACTTCATATTTTTATGCTAAATAGTAATATGCTACCACTATTGTGATCGATGAGTAACATGTTGCCATTATTGTCAATTGTTTATATGGCATTACATACAATGTCCAGATTCTCCACCTACTCAAATGACCACCATTCCGTCAATGTTTTTCCATGTTGTTCACGCTAATGGCCACTTGGAAATCTCCTCCATAAACCTTCTAACTCTAGCCTCTCACTCACCCTACGACCATTTTCCACTCTAGAAGTCCCCCAACTTCACCAGCAATGAAAAAAGGTGAAACCCCTAATATATCAAAATTCAGCTTAAAATTTGATTTTACTTTGACAAAGAAACAAAAATTCCACTTGCAATACTAAAGCATCTTCAATTATAATATTTGAAACACCAAATATAGTAATTGAGGATTAAAAAAAAAAAGGCACATTTGTTGCAAACAATTGAAACATCTCATTTAAAGCCACTTGAAAGAGTTGCTCGACTTCATCATATTCTTTCCTCAGGGATCTTACACATCACAATTGATGATATGTCATCATTTTCTTCTAGGTAGTTTCGATATTGTCTACCAACCGTCCTAAGAAAAGAGTTGCTCTAACTATTAGGGGTTCTTAAGCCTGACAACCTATCAAATATCACTCATAGGGTGTAAATTATAATAGATCATAGGAAACCCAATGGACAGGCCCTTTGGTGAAGCACACCTTCCTCCACGCATTGCAAAGGAATCCATCCACTCGGCGCAGTCCGTTGGCATCGTCAAGCCAATTGAGGAAGTAAGCAACATAACAGTTTGAGACATGCATCTTGGTCACAAAACAAATTTTTTTTTTTTGGTTTAATCAATGGATGAAAGAAATGAACATAAAGTAATATATAATTAGTCAGTAAGTGAATTACTCGTTGTGATTGTCCCGAATCGTTCGTCCGGCAGTATCCCATAATTGTAGTTTGATGGGCTTGCCATCAAGCTCAATTGTCATCAATCCTGAAAAAAGGGGTAATAAATCAGCAAGTTATGCAAGGTTATATAAAATTATTATAAATCATATCCAGAAATATAAGCACCCAATTGTGGTAACGAAGCTTGTTGTGTTAAAGAGAGAGAGAGGGAGATGAGAAGGTGAAGAGAGGTAGACGACTTTATGTTCTTTCACTGAGTCGTGAATACGCATAAGAGAGAGAGGGGGAAGCTGAAGAGAGGGAGCATCTGGGTGTTTGTTCTTCACCGAGTTGTTAATATGCAAGGAGGGAGAGAGAGAGGGGATTGGTAATAACAGAGAAATTGGGAAGTATTGATGAAATAGAGGGAGATGGGGAAGATGAATAGAGACAGGTGGCTTTTGTTCTTCACCGAGTCGTCAATACGCAGAGAGAGACAGAGAAGTTTGGTAACGGCAAAACATCGGGAGGCGTTGATGATTTAGGTTTTGTTCAGGGTAAGTAGGGCTTTCATCTTAAGGGATAAGAATGCATAATTGTGATTTTAGAGGATAAAAGTGAAAAGAATTTTTTTTGTTAAATATGTTGATATTTTAAAATAAAAAATAATATAGATATAGATATAAATGATGTGATTTGATTTTTTTTTTGCTCCTAGCCTTACGAGAAAGATAAGTGATTCGAGATTGGGATAGAAAAAAATTAAAGGTAAATTTACGGTTGTTGAAGGTGATGTTTGGATGAAGAAAAAGAAGAAGAGTCGTGTGCTATGAAAACATAGTTCATAGGTATTTCAGGACAAAAATTATATGACATCAGTGTTTTTTGGTTGGTTAGCGACGACAGGGGTGCACTGAAATTTTAAAAAAAGAAAGGGGTGTCCTTGAAATAGGATTATCTAAAGGGGACTTGGATGAAATTTTTCCCAAAACATGAATATTCTAATGGCCGGCACATCGTCGAAGATTCATTCAGTCAAAGAACCTCATCTGAACTCATGCATCATTAGTTCAGGAAAAAAAAATACGAAATACTTATGAATCAATAATCAGAGAAGTCATATGATTTTGCAGTCCAACTGACAACATAGAATCAACACCTTGGTGGCACTTCCATTCCCGTGAAAGCAAACCAAACCACAGCTCACCTTCTATTCTAAACCATGAAACCAACATGGACACCAGCTTCTCATCACCTCCTGAAATCTGCCTCCTCCGTTGCTTGCAACACTCTGAAATGTGACCATAAATTGCCTCTTCACACACTTGTTTCTCACTTTCTCGGTCCAGCACAAACTCCTTCCTCTTCTCTAAATTCCCAAAACAATGATTCCACTAATACCCACTTCATCGAGTCATCAATACAACCAAACGACACTTACTCTTTTAGAAACTGATGGCATGGTAAAGGTCACGGCTGTTATTATACTACTTAATTTAGATATGATTAGAGAAAAATAGAGATGCCTTTTATTATTATTATTATTGTAGTAGTAGTGTAGATATAAATATAGATATAGATTGTAGCATTAAATGTAGAGGATAAACATGGCATAGTTGTAGTGCTAGAGGGCAAAAGTGGAAAAAATATGTTTTCATGTATGTTGATATTTTAAAGTAGTATAGATTGTTTAGATGTTATGCTCTTCTTTGTCTGACTTTGGAGGGACTTTCGTTTGATATTGTGGTTTATATGACGTAGTGTATATACAACGAGTGGAGGGGCTTTTTTGGATGGACTTCTGATCTACGCTCTTTATTTGGGAGATCTTGGAAAGAGCAGGAGTCTTCCTCTTTAAGAACGGTATGTCTTTGATACAATCTAGTCTTTTCTCTTTTCTATGAGCTTTTAAAACTATTAATCTCCAATCAAGACATGCTATATGGTCACTGCGGGTCATTAGAGGGTTACATGCACATGGCATTACTGCAGAGTTCTATTGAAAGTAATATTATGTATTCAGGTTTCACATGCATGACACAATATTTCTTGCAGATTTAATACTATGTAACATAGATATCATGATCAATGATTGTTGATTGAGTAATCTTTCAATTCTTAAGTGAAAGCTCTGTGGTCAATATGAGCCTATGAGGCCTCTGTTTCAATAAAAAGATTGTTAAATCCATAATCACTCTTATGCATTAACAGTTCTTTTATCATAGGCTGCAACAAGTAATGCAATATTCTACTGCAATAAAATGGATGTTTCTGCCACTATCAAAAAAATTTGAAGTTGATGTTTGAACTATGAATTCAAAATGCAATGTACGACGCATTATTGGTTAGTGAGCTATCAGATTGCAAGCACATTTATGCACATTAAGTGAAAGCTCTATTCCCTTCATTGTCATGTTTAACTTATTGAGTTGGCAATAAGTTGTGCAGTGCACAAAATTTGTTCATTGTTTTTTTTTTCTTGTGATTTTTTGAGGGATGGAGTGTTCATCAGACCCTAGTTTTTTTGTCCATGGTATTCTTAAAAATTGGTATAAATGATGTGGCTTTGTGCATGGACTGAGGTTAGGACTTCTGCATGGAAAGGGTGAAAACCTTGAGGCTATATTGGATGGGGACTGACAAAATGCTGTGAAGAAACATTTGAATAGGTCCTGTATGGGATATATTGGCGTGTATGACTGGAAGCCTCGTATGTGGCTCGGTGAACAAGTCTTAGCAAAGAATCCAGGTTGAAGCATGTTTGTCAGTTTAAAGCCGGTCAATACCCTAATAGGTGCTGAAAACTTAAACATTTTAGTGGTTCTCTAAGTGCTTTACTCAAGCACAAGTAGCTACTGATAAACTGCCTGAACTATAAATTAGAAAGGACTTAAATATCTGCATGAACTCAATGCTAAATGCACTTGAGGTAGTTAAGATTTTACAGTTTAAATATCTGTATCAATGATCATATTGAGGTTTTTGATTTTGCAAGAAGTTATAAGGGAAGGGTTGGGGTTGGGATGGAGAATTGTTGAATCATGTCCATGTACTTTAGTTATCTCCATATTGAGGTTTCAGAAGTTGGAAATTGCTGTGTAGGGGAAAAGTCATTGCTACTTGTTCTTCTGACCTATTACTACAATATATACTTATTGTTTCTGGTAACTCCTTGTTTTATGGTAGATCGAATTGAGTGCCAATCACGTTGACTCTGATGTGGTTATTTGTTTTTCTCATTTTCTCCACAGGTTCCATTTATTCTTGTTGAAGGTGGTAGGTGGCCGCAATCTGATTATGTGATTGTGAACATGGATGGCTCAAGGCAACCACTACCGCTTACGACAGTTTATCATCACTTGCAGCCCATTAATGCTACTCCTTATACTTTCCTCCAGGCACTTTTTGGTCATGAATATCCTGTGAGTTCAAAATTATGAGTCACGACTGAGTTTCTGTGTGTAAAACAAAAAATTAGAATCTGAACATTCTTCTTTCTTACTACTTCTTTAGTTGCATTTAAGTGGGTTTTCTTATATGATCATTCTACCCGAGATTTTTGATGTAGTATTTGTTTGTTATCAAAGGTTGGACTGCTGGATGAAGAGAAAATCCTTCAACTTGGAAAGGATATCACTGCAGTTGGAATTTGCAGTTTGAAAAATGAAACTCCTGAGATCAGATCATGCAAGGATCTTCCCTATTTTTTGTAAGGAAGTTTGTTATAGAAGCATTTTTCTTAGATTACAAAGTTGGAGTTGTGCTTACATCAACAATTTGTCTAATCCTTCTAAAAGGTCAAAAAATATGACATCCGGTCTTTGTGAAGGATGAGTAATAAGGGTGTAACAACTGAACACGTTACTAGCTCTGCTTTTATATATATTCAATCACTATCCACTTGTGTGCCACACGGCATAATATTCTTTTTGTTGATGGGGATGCCATTTAGTGCTATTGTGACTCATTACATCGACTACTTCTGAGATATAATTGGTGCTTTGGTGCTTTTATAGGTCTGACATGACTAAGGATCAGATGGTGGTGGATCTTGCCTTTAAGACAAACGTTTTACTTTGTAGTGGAGTTGTTCTTGGTTCATTGGCAGTAGGCATCCTTGGCTATGCTGCAGTCAGGTACTATTACTAAGCTATGTAGCCTTGTATTATCTCAGTATTTTTTTGATTGGAGCTTCACTTGGTTGTGAAGAGAGAGTACTGAAACGTTAAACAAATAGAAGGTGGAGCCGTGGAGGAAGGATATGAAAGGAGATTAAAATCATTTACTTGCATTGGGTTCTGGTGAAATTTTTGTTTGTTGACAGTTCTATTTTATGACAAAAACAGTATAAAATTATAAGTGAAATCTTGCTTTAATCCAAATTGAGGACAATAACTGGTTTATATGGGTTATCAAAAGTGTTCTTTAAGGTTATGGTATTATTTGTTTTTTCAAAACAAAAAAAAAAAAAAAAGAAGAAAAATGTGTAAAACTCCAACACCTTCTAGTTCATAACTTATGAAATAAAAATCACATACATGGGGAAGGGGCTTGTAATAAGAAGAAAAATTAGAGAAGATGAGTTTTAGCATGAAGACAGTCGGCAAATAGAGATTCCAGATCAATTTACTCCTTTGATGGTTTTGCCTGTCTTTTATTTTATATGCTCTATTTTGTTGGAGTGACAATTTGGGTGGTTACTTCTTGGGACTCCAATCAATGAGGGAATCCATATTCCTAATATTTTCTTTTTTCTCCTAATCAGACTCTTGAAAAATTGAAAATGCTCCTTTCTTGCACTGGCTCTCCACCTAGTGAAATTCAGCCTCATCAAATAATTGAGGTGAAATGTGAGGTTCTGGAACAGTTGTTATTTCATTTGTGGCTCTTACTGGGGGTATAACAGTGGTAGTGGATTTATCTGGTGGATATTTCAAGCAGAATGGAGCTGCTAAATCCAGGCAAATGATTTAGTTCTTTGAAAAGCTGTGAATTAATCAAGGAAGAATAATTTAAATAATTCTTTCAAGGGTGCCATGCATTAAAATTTTAAAATTCACTAGAACCCCCAATTGACTCAATTACTTTTGATTGTCTTAATGGCCATCAAAGTTTAAGAGGTTAGAAATAGCATCACCCTTGATCAAGATATTAAGAGCTTTAATCAGATCACATTGATTTGTTCAGGAACTGGAATAGATGGAAAGCATGGAGACAACTGAGGCAGGTCCAGCAACAAAATGCTGCCGCTAACAATGAGGCTGACTCTCAGACTGTAGCAGAGGATGAGGAAACTGGAGATGTTGAAGACGGAGAGTTGTGTGTGATCTGCCTAATGAGGAGAAGGCGGTCTGCATTCATTCCATGTGGGCATCTGGTGTGTTGCCAACGCTGTGCGCAATCAGTTGAACATGAGGTAGCACCAAAGTGTCCTGTTTGTAGGCAGACTATCCGGAATTCGGTGAGGATTTATGATTCTTGAGGAACAGAAAAATTACAATTTCCTTGAGTAGCTGTTTGCGGCCAAGGTGTTCACAGGTTTGGTAAAGCAGTAGAAAACATGTATGGTCTTCAACAGTTATAGGTGAAGCAGTAGCAACAGGAATGCTACGGACTCCTTTGTGTCAAAAGGAGATACAACGAATTTTCTCAGTGATGTCGTTGAGAAGTATTTGACTTGGTTGGAAAATGAAATTTGGTGTATATATTATATATTTATTTTATATATCGTGCAGAGTTATCCTGATTTCTCTAGAATCTTGATGCTACCCTGAGCAGATTGGTTTGAGTTCATTGCTTTTTGGCCTTCTCTGGAAAGTTATTTGAAGGTTTTGCCTGTTACAACATCTATAACGTGTGTGTGCTTTCTGATGATTGGTGGACCGGCTATGGCGTAGATAATGGTTTTTGCCTTATTGGTGTAGCTTATGGAGGAGATTTTCCCCACTTCCCATTTGAGGTTAGTCGTCAGTCTGGGTTATCCTGAGCTCTAACTCGATTGTAGGCGCGCAGGGGGAGCCAGAAAGATTGTCATTCACTCACTTTTTGGCTCCCTGTTTCACTTCTCCCACGTCGAGGGGAGTAGTCAAGTGAAGGACTCTGTAAGGAAGGTAAAAAAAAAATGGTGGTGGTAGTGGGTAGCCAGCCAACACATTTTATTGCAGCATATCACAGCTGCAGAAGAAAAAGGAGAAGTACTACTATGCACAATAGGATCATCAATCAATTGTAATCTAGATGAAGAAATGTGCACAAGACGACAATGACAAAGATCAAAGACTGAATTATTTCTAATAACAGAAGTAGAAGCTAGAAAATCTTTATGTTGGGAAAGCTGAGTATCCAATGCTGAAGAAGAAACTACAATATCCAGCAAGTGATATAAGTCATTCCTCACTTCACCATCCCAATCGTTGTCCAAGACAAAAGGTCCTGAATGAAACAAGAATTAGAAAAGAAAACAACACAACAAGTAAAAGAATCTGCAAGCTTCTTAGCAGAAAGTAGATTAAAAGAAAAAAAGATGGGACATAAAACACATTTTTCAGAATGATGTGCTCCGTGATCCTAACTATACCAAGATGTGTAACTAGAATTTCAGTTACACATTGGGCAATTTTACACAATAAGAAATTGCAGAGCTAATGGTGGTAAAGAAGGAAGGGCTGCAGACCATATGATCTGTGACACCTGTGTCAATAATCCAAGGGATATTGTCTATACTAGGAGGCTTCTGAGTGTTTGTGAAGAGGCAAGTAGGTATACCAGACATTCTTGAAGTTGTTGGTACTGTGGTGGCAGAATTGAAGATAGATTGAGTGTGATTAGCAGAATGAAGTGCTGTAGAATCCTTAATCTGATGATGTTGAAGTATATTCAAAAGTAGCTGATATTGACCCTTGGTCAATGCAACCTTGTCATTGATCTCTTCTTATGGATCAGTTGTTGTGGAAATGCTGAATTGATTAGCAGATGATCCAATACCTTTTGATTTGTTAAAGAATTTATGGTCTGGAGGATAACCATAAAGCTTGTAACATTTTTCTGCTAGGTGTCCAGTTAAGTGACAATGAGTGCAGACAGGAGCTTCTGCACTGCCAGCCTTGAAACAATTCTCTAATTGGTGACCTTGAACTCTACAATGAGTACAAAAAGGTCTTTCTCTTCTTGAATTTCCTGTAGATCTTGAACCAGATCAGGAATTTGTAGAAAAATTCCTGATGGCTAATGCCATAGAATCAGGAGTAGGTTCATGAGAAACTATTTTGCGTTGCCTTTTGCTTGGTCAAAAACCTTGTTGTTCCTAACCTCTTACCATTCTCTCTCAATGTATATGTATGATGTATGTATGAAGGGGAGTGTCACTCTCCTTTGGAATGATGTCAAAAGAAAGGGCAAGGGAATGGTGGAAAATGAAATGTGCAAGTGGGCAAAAATGCTTTCCAAGCGCAAGAAGACTTTTGCGTGTCGTGTTTTACTTGGAGGTACTCCAAGGTCGTTTCCTCGGGGAAGGATGTGAATCGTTGAAAGTGATTTCGGTGAAAAGAAAATGTAAAATATTTTGTAGTTGAAGTTTGGTTTGTGAGTTGAGTTGTGATGAAATTGGAATAAAACAAGTGTTGGCTAATCCAAAGGGCTCACTCCAATGGGGATACCAAATCAACTCGAAACCTTCCTCTAATGGTGCGTAAATGAACGATTGATTCGTGGGAAGTGAGGGACTAAAAGGAAGTGAGGCTCCAAGCATAACCAGTGACAATCACACTCTCTTCTCTCTCCTCATTGATCACCAAGGCCTCAAAAGTCCAATGAGAGATATGCAAGGGGTGTCCATGGTATTGGAAGAGTCAGAGTAAGCGGGAGATTGTCTGTGGTGGGACCCTCAAGGCAACAGAGAATGGCAGCAGAATCTGGGTTGTTTCAGCAGAGCGTACCGATACAGCGTACCGGTACTGCGAACTCCAGTAGCCTCAGCGTACCTGTATGGTTTCTCTGGTTTTCTGATTTCTTGACTTCCTCACTTCCTGAGCTGTCTTCAAGCCATCCTTTCATCATCATTTACCTCAACCCATTTGGAAAGGCTTTAAGAAGTACCATTTATCACCTTTTATCTGCAAACACCACAAATCTTCATTAATAGCTAAAGTAGCACAATTCCACTCATTAATCCCCAAAAGCAAGTGAAAAAGGAATGTATTGGCACATGAAATATACAATATTTTGTGCTAATCACCTTTCTTGCTATTGAGCTAAGGAGAAAACCTTATTAACAGGAGACAAAGGATCTAACAACATGATTTGATCCCTTATATTAGCATAAGAGTCATTCAATCCCATGAGAAACTATATCACACAGTCCCTTTGATATCGATCTGTCAAGACTTTCATCTTTCCACAACTACAATCGGGAATAGGATCATAAACTGCAAGTTCATCCCATAAAGTCTTGAGTTTACCATAGTATAGACTTACAGAGTCATGATTCTGCATCAGATCTGATATTGCCTTCTTTAACATTCGATGACCATTTTACTGTGAAAAATTGTCTTGGAGCTCACTCCAAACTTCACTTATTGTATCAACAAAAGCCACACTTGGCTTAAGTGCTTGGCTGATTGAATTTTGAATCCATGAAACTACCATATCATTGCATCGTTCTCAGGTCTCCAAAAGAGGATCATCTGAATTCTTTGGCTTTGGAATTGTTCCATCGATGAAGCCTAGTTTGTTCTTTGCTCAAAGAGCTCTTCGCATTGCTCTAGACCAAGTGGCATAGTTGTCAATGCTAAGAAGATCAGAAACCAGAGTAACACCAGGGTTATCTCCGCTTTCCAATCGAAAAGGATTCGAAAAATAATTGAGATTTGAAAATCGTGATGGATTTTTTGTGACAGAAGATGCAGAAATCTCTGCATCGAGTATTGAAGAATCCATGACTTTCACTCTCACAGCTCTAATACCATGTTAGAAAGAGAATTGCAGTAGAGAATGAAGAGAAGAGAAAAAAAGAGAAAACAGAGAGAGCTAAGACATGAAGAAAATTTATGTATGTTCTTATTATTGAACTCGTTACATACAACAATATTTATACACAATTCCTCACCAAGTATCCACATGACTTCACATGGGTTAATTCCAAATTCAGATTGGGCATCTTGTCTTGATCTCGCAGATCTGTCACTGGTTATTGTATCTTCTTGGGCACCTCTCTTCTTTCTTGGAAATCAAAGAAACAGTCTGTTGTTTCTCGTTCTTCAGCAGAAGCAGAATACAGAGCTATGGCTGTTACATGTTCTGAGCTCACTTGGCTGTGATATCTTCTTACTGATCTTCATGTATCTCATCCACATGCTGCTTTGCTTTATTGTGATAACCAAGCTGCCCTTCATATAGCTGCTAATCCTTTTTTTCATGAGCGTACTAAGCATATTGAGCTAGATTGTCATCTTATTCAAGAATGTTAAGAGTATTAGGGTATTATGTGTAAATATTATAGGGTATATACATCTTTTGTATTATTATGAGTTAACTATAAATACAAGTGGTTTGTGAGAGGTAGGTTAAGTTTTTTACCACTCTCCATCTTTCTCTAATATTGTGTTAAATCTTTTAACTTAACATGGTATCAGAGCAAGGTTAATTCTTTGAAAGACTTGATTCTTTGATTATTTTGTTTCTTTCTTTTCTTTCCTTCTCTGTTCTGTCCGCTGTTTCGTGGCTTGGTTGTAAGCACCACGGTCATGATCTTCAAATCGTGGTTGATGGTGCAATGATCGCACGAGTGTAAGTGTGGTGTAGCTCCATGAATTGCGTTCTGTTAACCGCGATTCGTTAAGGTGGTGGTGGTGCTGCGCCGTTGTCGGTGGAGGTGTTGGCTGTCAACGGTTTACTGTGGCGGCATGGTGGTTGCGTTGTTGTGGTAGTGGTGCTCGCCGTTGTCGGTGGTTATTGCGTCGTTGAGGCGGCTGCATTAAACAAAGGGTTTTAGTGAAACCCTAGCAGTGAAGAAGACGAACTGTGCATCACGGGTCGGGTTGCTAAGGCGGGTTGGGTTATTCTCAAGTCTAGCCCAATCACTAAATTCAACTAGCCCAATCAATAGGCCTAATCAGCAGATCTAGTTGTAACCCAGTCCAGACCCAGCCCAATTAAGACCCATCCCAGTCTAGTCAACCTAGTCCAAATCCATTAACAGACCGGTTCCTTCAAGAAACTGATTCATTCCCGGTTCATCTCAATCTAGTTCGGTTCAGGGTTGATTCAGGCCCGGTTCAGCAGTGTTTAGCTCTTCCAAACTGGTTTGCACCGGCTCAAGCATACAATAGTCTCTCTTGGTCTGGTTCAGACATCCAGTAGTCTTTTTTGGTTCGGTTCAAGCATCAAGCAGCTCTTTCTGGTTCAGTTCAGGCATCCAGCAGCTCTTTTTGGTTCGGTTCAGCCACCCAGCACTCTATTTTGGTCCGGTTCAGCCACGCAGCAGCTTTCCCTGGTCTGGTTCACCCCTGCCGCAGTTGCCTCATATCCTGTTCCAGCATCCAGTTCATGGTTCAGGTCCAGTTTAGTATCTTGACTGGTTATATTATTTCTTTTTCCAGTCTCTTGGCACAGTTCTTGCTTTCTTTCTTTTGTTTTTCTTTGGTTCTAATCTAGAGATTTGGGATCATTTGGCTACCATGTACTCTGGCAATGGGAATTTCACTCGTGCATATGAAGTATGCAAACAATATTTTTGTCTGGAGCAGGGTACTCTGAGTCTTGAGGACTATTACTCTCATGTTCGAGGAGTGTGTGAGGAGTTGAAGCTCTACCACCCCTTTACTACTAATGCAACAGTTTGACAGAAGCAACATGAGGATTAGAATGTTGTCCGGTTTTTAGTTGGTTTGAAACCTAAATATGAGTCTTCGCTCTTAGATTTTGGGTGGCTCTAGTCTTCCATCTCTATTGGAGGTTTTCTCCCATTTCCAGCGTGCTACTTTCTCTACCAGTTCATCCAATACTGAGTCTGGTGTGCCCACTGATCGTTCAGCTCTTGTTGTCCCGAGTAGCCATAGTGACAGTTCTCGAGGTGGCCGTGGTAATCGTGGTGGTTGTGGAGGCCGTAGTGGACCTCGTTCTTGTACTCACTGTGGTCGTGGAGGGCACACTGTTAATTTCTGTTGGGATTTACATAGAAAACCTTCTGGTGCTGCTAATCAGGTTTCCTATCAGGATGACACTTCGGTTGTTGCTTCCATACCTTGGTCAGTTCCACCAGACTCTAGGTCGATTACTATTACACGAGAGGAGTATGCTCAGTTCCTATCCCAGCAACAGGCTGTTCCATCTTCCTCCACTGCTACTTTTGCCCAGTCAGGTACCGTTTTCACTTATTTATTGTCCTCCACTCGCAGTTAAACTTAACAGAGACAAAATTCAAAAGGGCAGTATCCAGACAGCTCATGTTCCACACATTTTCAGTTAGCAGACATTTTCACTAAAGCCTTGCCTTCTCATTGTTAGAGTAATCTAGTATATTAACATTAGGGGTAGATTAGTCTTTTTTATTACTATGTTTTGCCCTAGTATAAATACGTTTGTAATACATATTTGGTATATTACAGAATCAATAAACATTAACATGGTATCAGAGCCTTAATCCCTAACCTGGTGAACCCGACGGCAAACAGCACTAACGTCATCATCGCCGGTGATGACGTCATCAGTCTCCGACCGTGAACACCACCATCTTGATCGATCCTTCATGGGTTTCTCATTGGTGTACTCCCTTTCTTGTTTTGAGTTCATCTGGTAAGTCTATTGTGCATCGGCTGTTGCTTCTGGTTCGTGTGGATTTCGGTTTCTTGTGATCGACTGGTGGCTGGTTGGACTGTTATTTGATGTTGCTGGTCAGGGGTTCGTACAAAGGTTGAAGACGAAGGGTTTCGTCTGGCTTTGGGTTTCGTCTGGTAGGGTTCGTCCAGAGGTAGAAGACGACTGTTCCGTGTGGGTCCTCTTCTGTCGGGTCGGGTCTTTTGTGTTCTGTTGGTCCAGAGCTGCTTGGTATTTTCTGTTCTTGGTCTTAGACTGGTTTGGTTGGAGTTTGGCTATTGATTGCTGGTTTGGACTACTGGTCCTCTCTGTCGGTTCAGCTTTTGTGCTCTATCTGGATTTATTTTGGGTATTTTTTTTGGTGAGATTTCTTATTAACATTATGACAAGTGGACACTCTGATTCTCTTCAAGCTATTAGTATCATATTAAATGGTGAAAATTATGTATATTGGTCTTATGTTATGAAGAATTTTCTGTTGGGAAAAGAGATGTGGAGTTATGTTAGTGGTGCTTTGCAAGTTCCAACAGATTCGAAGGAAGAGAAATATGCTGAATTAAAGAATACCTGGGAAGTCAACTATGCTAAAATTATCACTTGGATTAACAACTCAGTTGATCAGACCATTGGTGTGCATTTGGCTAAGTTTAACACAACCAAACAGATTTGGGATTATTTAGCTACATTGTTTGTTCAGTCTAATTTTGCAAAGAGATATCAACTTGAGCATGAAATTCGAGCTGCACGTCAGGGAGATAAGACCATACATGAGTTCTACTCGATTATGACTAGATTTTGGGATCAGTTAGCACTTGTTGAGCCCGCTGAATTGAGTACCCATATGGTGTATCGTACTTTTAGGGAGGAGCAGCGGTTGGTTCAGTTTTTGATGGCCCTTAGAGATGACTTTGAAGGTCTTCGTGGTTCTATTCTTCATCGTCTCCCACTTCCCACAATCGATGCAGTAGTGAATGAGCTTCTCGCTGAAGAAGTCCGTCTTAAGACTCTTTCTGGAAAGGGTCTTCTTCCATTGCCTAATCAGACTGTACTGGTTGTACCACCCAGAGGAAATCCTCATTCACAGACTAGATATCGGGGTCGAGCTGCTTCGGATGAGTGTAGTTTTTGTCGTAAGAAGGGTCACTGGAAGGCTCAATGTCCTAAATTAGTGAACAAGAATGCCAAAGGGGCCTTACAGCAGCCATTTAGGCCCAAAGATCGTCATACAGCCGCAACTGCTTCACCAGTGGATGAGACACTCCCATCAGCTCCCAGCATGACTATGATAGCTGATCAGTTGCAGAAGCTTCTTTCCCTTCATCAACCAGGTGCCCTATCAGTTTCTCCTTCCACAGGTTCATTTTCTATAGGACCTTCAGGTATCTCTCGAACTGCCTGGGTCTTTGACTCAGGAGCCACCCATCATATGACTAGTAACTCTTCCTTATTTGTTTCTATTGTTTCCCCTCCCTCTATATCTGTTCTTGCAGCCAATGGCACCCAAATGTCTTTGGCTGGTGTTGGAACTATCGTGTCTTCCCAGCTTACACTTCCTGATGTCTACTATATTCCTCAACTTACTTTAAATTTAATATCTGTTAGTCAGTTGTTTGATTCGGGATTCTTAGTCCATTTTTCTTCTACTGGTTGTGTTGTGCAGGATCCACGGTCCAAGAAGCTGATTGGGACAGGCCATAGAAATGGAGGGCTATATGTGTTGGATGAACTTCATGTTCCTGAAGTTGTTGCATCTACTGTTGATTTATCTTCTTTTCAATTGAGTCCAAAATCGTCTAGTTTTTATTTATGGCATTCTCGTTTAGGTCATGTTTCTCATTCTCGTTTAAGATTTCTAGCTTTTACTGGTAGTTTGGGTAGTTTAGAATGTCATGATATTTCAGATTGTAGTGGCTGCAAGTTGGCTAAATTTACTGCATTACCTTTCAATAAAAGTAATTCTCGTTCTCTTGCACCTTTTGATCTTGTACATTCTGATATTTGGGGACCAGCTCCTATTGCTACTAAATGAGGGTCTAGATATTATGTTTCTTTTATTGATGATCATACCAGATATTGTTGGGTGTTTCTAATGACACGTAGGTCTGAGTTCTTTTCTATTTTCTCTACCTTTCGTGCCATGGTGCGTACTCAATATTCTTCTACCATCAAATGTTTCCGCTGTGATCAAGGTGGACAATATTCTTTTAGTGCTTTTCGTGATTTGTTGAAATCTGATGGTACTATTTTTCAGTCTTCTTGTACTGACACACCTGCTCAGAATGGAGTGGCAGAATGAAAACATCGTCACATTATTGAGACAGCTCGTTTTCTGTTGTTGTCATTCGGTGTTCCTAGCTCTTTTTGGGGAGAAGTAGTTCTTACAGCTGTTCATCTGATTAATTGTATTCCTACAATTCTTAATTCTGGTGTCTCCCCCTTTGAAAAACTATGTGGTAAGACACCTGACTATTTCTCCTTACGTGTGTTTGGATGTACATGTTTTGTTCTGCTCCCTAGTGTTAATTGTACCAAACTCTCGGCTCGTTCAACCTTATGTGTCTTTCTTGGCTACGGTGAGGGACAAAAGGGATTTCGGTGTTATGATCCTAGTACACAGAAACTCTATGTCTCTCGCCATGTTGTTTTTATGGAGCATATTCTTTTTTTCTCTATTCCATCTAGTTCTTCATCTCTGCATAAGTATGATCTTATCTATCTTGATCCCTTTCCCTCTAACGTTTCTCCTGATTCTTATGTTGGTGATATGACTGTGGCTGATCTTCCCTCCTCTTCTTCTTCCTCCTTGCTTGATTTGTCTGTTACCCGTCCCCCGATTGTGCATACTTATGTTCGCAGGACTCCCACTGTCTCCTCCATCGATGTTGTGCCTTCATCTGCACCTCTTGGTTCCCAATCAATTTCTGACACCGTGGATCACACTCCTCGTTACCCTCAGCGCACTCGGAAGTGTCCTGACAGGTTTGGTTGGTCCAACTCTTGCTATTCTTCTGCTTTTTGTTCTTTCCTAACTTCTATATATTCTATGTCTGAACCAACCTCCTATAAGGAGGCTATACTTGATCCTCTTTGGCAATAGGCTATGGATGAGGAGCTTTCTGCGCTACATAAGACTCGAGCTTGGGAGTTGGTGCCTTTACCTCCTGGTAAACGCCCCATTGGTTGTAAGTGGGTTTATAAAATCAAAACCCAATCTGATGGTTCTGTGGAAAGGTACAAGGCTAGATTAGTGGCCAAGGGGTTTGCTCAAGAGTATGGGCTTGACTATGGTGAGACCTTTGCTCCAGTGGCTAAGATGACCACGATTCGCACAGTAATTGCCGTGGCAACCGTTCGTCAGTGGAGCCTATCCCAGATGGATGTGAAAAATGCTTTTCTTCATGATGATTTGTCTGAAGAGGTCTACATGACTCCTCCTCCTGGGTTGCCTTGTAGTCCTGGTCATGTGTGCAAACTTCACAAGGCTTTATATGGTCTTACACAGGCCCCGAGGGCATGGTTTGCAAAATTCTCTTCAGTTATATGTGACTTAGGCTTCTGTGCTAGTGATCATGATTCTGTTCTCTTCCTTCGATCCATTTCTTCTGGTTTCATACTTCTATTACTTTATGTGGATGACATGATTCTTACAGGTGATGACACTGCTGGAATTCAGTTGTTGAAAACTCAGTTACAGGATTATTTTGAGATGAAAGATTTGGGTCCACTTCGATATTTCTTAGGGATTGAGGTTGCTTCCTCTCCCAAGGGTTATCTTCTTTCTCAGTCAAAATATGCCTCAGATGTTATTCAACGAGCTGGCTTCTCGGATACTCGAACTGTTGACACACCCTTGGAGCTTAATGTTCATTATACTTCCTCTGATGGTTCTCTTCTGCCTGATCCTACCTTATATCGTACTATTGTTGGGAGTTTGGTGTATCTTACTGTTACTCGTCCAGATATTGCTTATGCAGTTCATGTGGTTAGTCAGTTTGTTGCTGCCCCTACCACACTTCACTGGTCTGCTGTTCTTCGAATTCTTCGATATCTACGGGGAACATTATATCAAAGTTTATTATTTTCTTCTTCTTCATCTCTGGAGCTCCGTGCTTACTCTGATGCGGACTGGGCTGGTGACTCTATGGATCGCAAATCCACCACTGGTTTTTGTCTATTTCTCGGTGATTCTCTTATTTCTTGGAAAAGCAAGAAACAAACTGTTGTCGCTCGCTCTTCTGCAGAAGCTGAGTATCGTGCTATGGCATCTACCACAGCAGAGATAGTTTGGTTGCGTTGGTTGCTTGTTGATCTTGGCATTCCCTTGACTACTCCTACTCCTATGTATTGTGATAACACCAGTGCTATCCAGATCGCTCATAACTCGGTGTTTCATGAGCGCACAAAACATATAGAGATTGATTGTCACTTTGTGCGCCATCATCTTCAGCTGGGCACGATCTCTCTCTCATATCTTCCTTCTACTATGCAGTTGGCCAATTTCTTCACCAAATCTCACACTATTGCACGCTTTCGTTTTCTCCTTGGCAAACTCTTGATGTTGGATGCTATCACATCATGAGTTTGAGGGGGGATGTTAGAGTAATCTAGTATATTAACATTAGGGGTAGATTAGTCTTTTTTATTACTATGTTTTGCCCTAGTATAAATACGTTTGTAATACATATTTGGTATATTACAGAATCAATAAACATTAACACTCATATTCTTCATGCTCATTTGTCCAAGATGGGAATAGTTAATCTCAATTCTCCATCTTCCCCAGAGAGGGAGGGGGGGGGGGGTATTGCAGCATATCACAGCTGCAGAAGCAAAAGGAGAAGTAGCTGAAATTGAAAGAAAAGGGAAAGGATAAGTTTATTAATTTGTTAGACAGTTAATTTGTTTGTTAGACAGTTTGTTTGTTTGTTTGTAGTCTGTTGAGCTGTACTACTGAGCTGGAGTTAACCCATGTGAAGTCATGTGGATACTTGGTGAGGAATTGTGTATAAATACTGTTGTATGTAACGAGTTCAATAATAAGAACATACAGAAATTTTCTCCATGTCTTAGCTCTCTCTGTTTTCTCTTCTCTTCATTATGTACTACAATTCTCTTTCTAACACATTTTCACCCAAGTTCTTGCAAGCATGCTAGTTTTCATTTTATTTGCACTGGATATGGTGTATTAATACGACCCAATTTCATGTTCCAGTGGATCTCGAAAACTAAGACCACCTCCCACTTGATGTAAGAAATGTTTGAATTTCACTTAATTCTTTTCTCCATTTAGGTACATCCTTGTATCCAACTAATATTTAGCTACGGGATTTCGCTCAAATGCCTCTAATAAAGTCACAAACCCACACAGCCATCTCTCTCTCTTCCACTTTCATCTCCCAGTTACTATCATACTTCCTCAATAATGCTCTAGCTCCGTCAAGGGCATCCTCTCCAAGCACCTCCCTAACAAACCCAACACCTCTCTTTCTTTCACACCACTTCTCTTTCCTCTCGCCTGTGTTTGTCAATGCCTTCGCAGCCTCTACTTCCATCATCCTTCTTTCTTCACTCTGACGCCCTTTAAACGCCGCACTTGCTGAGTCTAGGAACCTACATAAGTACTCCACTCTCCTCAAGAATCCTATTGCAAAGTCCCCAGTTGTTGCAATTTTCGCTCAAAATCATGCCTTTTGGCTCCAAACTCCTCACTACTCTCGAGAACTCAGTTCTTGTGTCTGGGGTGTGATGATTCAGATTGTGTAGTCTAAACTGAGCACAAATGACTAAGGTTTCTTCATGTGAGGAATGATAACTTGGGGATTCAAATTCTTTAGTGGGTGATTATCAAGCCTATTAATTTGTAAATTGATGTTCCTGGCCTTGGCAAACCCCAAGAGTCGTGACGAATAATTATACCCAGGTGGACCATTTGCAATAGAAATGATTTGGAAGAAAGAATCTCCATTTTCATTATTGTATTGAATGACACAAGGTCTACATTTTTTACAAATTACAAGAGCTAACTATCTTACTTCTGACTCACTTTCTTTTCTAACTAACTGAATCTGTTAATAACAATAATTATATCCTAACTAACTACTGTAACTAATTATGCCAGCTCAGCTCTTGGATCATCTCATTTCAATTCAATTGCATGTGCATAGCTCTCTTGAAGTGAATTAGATACATTCTGGTGTGCTGAAACTCCAAGTCCAACCATGCAACCTCAACTGCAGCAGAGATACTCTATATGCAGCTTCACCTTCATCTATGCAGCTTCCGCCACTGAACACCATGAGAGACCCAATATCAAGAATGTGAAGATTTTGCAGATGATCTTCTTCTGCGAGAATTTGAAGAATTGAGGAGTTTGCAATGTTGTTAGGGATGCGAAACCTGGGGTTAATATCATTGAAATTAGTTAGGGTCTTCGGAAAAAATTTGGTCCAACGGAAGCAAATATAATGGCCTTTGCTGAAACAGAGGAGGTGGTGGGTCAGTGCTCGGAGCTCATGGAGAACGTACAGGAGGTGTTGAACACGAGTCAAGTTTCCAGCAGTGATGGCTACAACACAAGGGTTGAGCAAGTGCTCTGCCCACCTTCCTTCTTTGTTATCACTAGGGCCTTCACCTCATCGAGGTTCTCATTATCAATATTCAACTCAAAAATTTTGTTATAAAAAATATTTTGTGAATGAGATGAAATCATTACGTAAATTAAACTATAAAAATAAAATAAATACTTAAATTATGTAAAAAAAATTTCTCAGCAAATGAAAGCACTTGACAATCTTGAATCTTTGAGACAGCTGAAAGTTCGGTCTTGAGACTTCAGAAAAATTAGAACACTTGAGAGTTGTGACTTGTGAGTTGAGAGAAAATGAGAGTTAAGAGCAAATGACTGAATGAGAGTTCTTTTTTGCAAATGTAGTGGGTTGAAATGAAATGCGATCAGCTTTATTTATAAATTATACATTAAAAAGTAGCGGTTTATTTATGACCGCTAGTTGTATAAGTGGAGAAAGAAAATTTTTTATGACTGTCTCAACCGCTGGCTTAGACGGAAGATAGTCACAGACGGAAAAGACAAGACACTGACACTGAGATAGTTAGTGACTCACAGAAGTCCAAATCCCATGTGAATGTGGTACTCAGTTGAAAAAATTTGAACTCACCTAACTTTCAACATTCAAATTCTCACCTACCAAATTCTAACCTACCTTTTTTCAAATTCTCAAATTCTCAAATTTAGTGGGCGGGATATTGGGTCGGGCTTCGATTTTCGATTTTTGGGCCAGGCTTCGGGCTTCGAGCCGGGTAGTGGGTTTAGGGGTAAATCCAAGCTCTTTTTTAAAGGATATAGGGCTCGGGCGGGCTAACTATCAGGCCTATCAAAATTCGGGCTTATTTTTTTTGGGCCCGATAACGGGACCCGTTGGTAACCCGGCCCAAGGACACCCTACCCTTCACCCTCATCAATGTTCTCATTATCATTATTTGACTCAAGAATTTCGTTATAAAAAATATTTTGTGAATGAGATGAAGTCATTACGTAAATTAAATTATAAAAATAAAATAAATACTTAAATTATGTAAAAAAAATTTCTCAACAAATGAAAGCACTTGACAATCTTGAGTGTTTGAGAGAGTTGAAAGCTTGGTCTTGAGACTTCAGAAGAATTAGAACACTTGAGAGTTGTGACTTGTGAGTTGAGAGAAAATGAGAGTTAAGAGCACATGACTGAATGAGAGTTTTTTTTTTGCAAATGTAGTGGGTTGAAATGAAATGCAATCAGTTTTATTTATAAATTATACATTAAAAAGTAGCAGTTTATTTAGGACCGTTACTTGTATAAGTGGAGAAAGAAAAATTTTTATGACTGTCTCAGCCGCTGCCTCAGACGAAAGACAGTCACAGACGAAAAAAGACAAGACATAGACACTGAGACAGTCACAGACTCACAGACAGGGCCGGCCCTAGGCCTAGGCCACTTAGTTGGCCGCCTAAGGCCCCCAATTTTTGCAAAATTTTGGGGCCCCTTATTAAGAATTTTAGTTATGGGTATATATATTTTGGATAGATTGGTTTGAGACTTGAAAGGGCCCAAATTTTATTGATAGGTCTATTAACACTTAACAACTTACCTAGAAAATTGCTCCTAGCTGTAGTAGATTGTTAGACTTGTACAAGGAAGGATAATGTCTCACTCTCTCTCTCTCCTGTTAGACTGTTGGACTTCTATAGCTGTAGTGGATTGTTAAGTTTTAACGCCAGTTTTTTGCCATAATTTTTTTTTTTTGTTCAGGATTTAACGCCACTCTCTCTCTGCGTGAAGTTTGAATCTGAACAAAGAACACCAAAGTTGGAATCTGAACAAAGAACACCAAAGTTTCATTTTGTTGGAAGTAGGGGCGGCCCAAAGTTGGAAGGTCGTTGCTACAAAATTTGTTGCTACAAATTATAACACAAAATTTGTTGCTACAAATTATAACACAAAATTTGTTGGAAAGTTGTTGCTACAAAACAAAAGGATCAATCCTTGCTGCCAACAGTACCAGGTTGTGTTGTTCTTTAACTTTTATTTTAGTTTAATTTAATTTTTATAAATTTTGTGTTATAATTTTTCATTGTAGTAATTGCAAGTTATATAATTAGTATGTCTACTCGAAGATATGATTCTGGATGTGAAAAACGTAAAAAGAAGAGAAAACAAGATGAATTTATTGAATCTCAAAAAGGAGCACTCGATAAATTTGTTATTAGTGATAAACCAACTGCAACAAAAAATTCAAATGATGATTCAACGATTGAACTATTAGATAATATATCAAAATCAACGGAATGCCAAAAAGATTTAAAAGAAAATGAAATTAATAAAGAATGTGAACTTGTTAGTGAAGTAGAAAGTGATAAAGAATGTGAAAATATTACTGAACTATTAGATTATGTTCCAATAAATATCTATGATCCATGACAATGGAAAAATATTGACACAAAATTAAGAGACTTATTAGTTGAAAGAGGTCCTATTAGGGAAAATGATTTAGACTTTCCTAATGATGAAATTAATAGACATTTTTCTATTACATATTACGCTCGAAAATTGTCACACGGAGAAAAGCATGATAGAAAATGGTTAATATATTCAAAAGATTTAGATAGAGTATATTGTTTTTGTTGTAAGTTATTCAATTCAAAACCTAGCACAAGTCAATTAGTCAATGAAGGAACTAAAGATTGGAAAAATCTTAGTTATAAGCTCAAAACTCATGAAACAAATAATGAGCATATCACTAACATGAATTCATGGGTTGATTTAGAATAAGATTGTCAAAAAATAAAACTATCGATGAAAATATTCAAGAACAAATTAACAAAGAAAAAGATTATTGGGAAAAAGTACTTGTAAGAATTTTAGCTGTAGTAAAAACTCTTGCTAAAAATAATTTGGTATTTCGTGGGAAGAATGAGAAAATATATCAAAACAACAATGGAAACTTTTTAAGTTTAATTGAAATGATTGCGGAATTTGATCCAATAATGCAAGAACGTGTTCGATGAATTAAAGATGGTGAAATTCATAATTATTATCTCAGGCATAAGATACAAAATGAATTAATACAAATGTTAGCTTCTGAAATTAAAAGTGTAATCATTAATAAGATTAAAGAAGCAAAATATTTTTCAGTAATATTTGATTGTACTCCTGATGCAAGTGATCAAGAACAAATGACTCTTATATTGCGATGTGTAGATATTTCAACAAGTCCGATAAAAATAGAAAAATATTTTTTAGAATTTTTGGAAGTAGATGATACCTCTGGGAAAGGTCTTTTTGATGAACTTATAAATGTAATTAAAAAACTTGGACTTGATGTAAATGATGTAAGAGGACAAGGATATGATAATTGATCTAATATGAAAGGAAAACACCAAGCTGTACAAAAAAGACTACTAGATATAAATCCAAGAGCGTTTTACACACCATGTGGATGTCATAATTTTAATCTCGTACTTTGTGATATAGCTAACTCTTGTCCTAAAGCCATATCTTTTTTTGGAGTATTACAACGTATATACTCATTATTTTCTTCTTCAACAAAACAATGGAAAATTTTACAAGATAATATATCTATGTTAACTCTTAAATCATTATCTCAAACACGATGGGAAAGTCGTATCGAAAGTGTTAAAGCAATCAAGTATCAGACTCCGAAAATACAAGATGCTTTAATTCAATTAGCAAAAATTAGTGAAGATCCTAAAACAAGGAGTGAAACCACATGCTTAGCTACATATGAGATTGAAAACTTTGAATTTTTATTGGGTATGAATATTTGGTATGATATATTATTTGTTGTCAACACAGTTAATAAAAATTTACAATCCAAAGACATGCATATTGATATTGCTATTGATCAATTAAAATGACTTATTTCTTTTTTGGAATCATATAGAGAAAATGGATTTTACTCTGCTTTGATTTCATCAAAAGAGATTGCACTTGAAATGGAAATAGAACCAGTATTTCGAGAAAAACGTAATTTTTTTAGGAAAAAACAATTTGGTAATACAATTGAGAATGCAGTAACATTATCAGGTGAAGAGTCTTTTAGAATTGAGAATTTTTTATTTATAGTTGATCTAGCTATTTCTTCAATCAAGAGTAGATTTGAACAATTCAAAATATATGAAAATATTTTTGGTTTTTTATTTTGTTTTAAAAAATTAAAATCCTTAGATGATGATAGTTTGAAAAGTTATTGTCTTAACCTTGAAACTTTTTTGAAGCATGACTTATTTTCGGATATTGATGGTTTAGATTTATTTCAAGAATTGACTGTATTAAGAAAAGTTCTACAATCTGAAATTAATACTCCAGCTGAAACCCTAACTTATATAAAACGATTAGATTGTTTTCCAAATGCATGTATAGCTTTTAGAATATTGTTAATAATATCAGTAACAGTTGCTTCAGCGAAGAGAACTTTTTCGAAACTTAAATTAATAAAATCTTATCTCCGATCAACTATGTCACAAGAAAGATTAAATGGATTAGCTATATTATCTATTGAAAAAAATATATTAACAAAACTTGAATATAAAAATTTAATCAATATTTTTGCATCTCAAAAAGCTAGAAAAATATCTTTTAAATGAATATATTTTAATAATTATTGTTTATTAATATGGCCCACTTTCATATTCTCGCCTAGGGCCTCCGGATTTGTTGGGCCGCCCCTGCTCACAGAAGTCCAGACCCCATGTGGATGTGGTGCTCAGCTGAAAAAATTTGAACTCACCTAACTCTCAAATGATTCTCACCTAACTTTTAACATTCAAATTCTCACCTACCTTTCTTCAACTCTCAAATTCTCAAATTTTGTGGGCGGGTTATTGAGCCAAGCTTTGGGCAAGCTTCGGTCTTCGGGCCGAGTATGTGGGCGGGTTATTGGGCAGTGCTTCAGTTTTTGGGTCGGGCTTCGGGCCGAGTAGAGGGATTAGGGCTAAACCCAAGCCCTTTCTTAAAGGATATTGGACTCGGGCTCGGGCGGGCCAACTATTGGGCCTATCGAATTTGGGGCTTATTTTTTTTGGGCCGGGTAACGGGAGCAGTGGGTAACCCGGCCCATGGACACCCCTACCCTTCACCCTCATCGATGTTCTCATTATCATTATTTGACTTAAGAATTTCGTTATAAAAAATATTTTGTGAATGAGATGAAATCATTACGTAAATTAAACTATAAAAATAAAAATACTTAAATTATATAAAAAAAAAACTTTCTTACCAAATGAAAGCACTTGACAATCTTGAGTCTTTGAGACAGCTGAAAGCACAGTTTTGAGACTTTAGAAGAATCAGAACACTTGAGAGTTGTGACTTGTGAGTTAAGAGCAAATGACTCAATGAGAGTTTTTTTTGCAAATATAGTGGGTTGAAATGAAATGCAATCAGCTTTATTTATAAATTATACATTAAAAAGTAGCCGTTTATTTATGACCGTTAGTTGTATAAGTGGAGAAAGAAAATTTTTTATCACTGTCTCAGCTGCTGGTTCAGACGGAAGATAGTTACCGACGGAAAAGACAAGACACAGACACTGAGACAATCACAGACTCACAGAAGTCCAGACCCCATGTGGATGTGGTGCTCAGCTGAAAAAATTTGAACTCACCTAACTCTCAAATAATTCTCACCGAACTTTCAACATTCAAATTCTCACCTACCTTTCTTCAATTCTCAAATTTTGTGGGCGAGTTATTGGGCCGGGCTTCGGTCTTTGAGCTGGGTATGTGGGCGGGTTATTGGGCTGGGCTTCGAGCAGGGTAGGGGGTTTAGGGGTAAACCCAAGCCCTTTTCTTAAAGGATATTGGGCTCGGGCCAGCCAACTATCGGTCCTATTGGGTTTCAGATTTATTTTTTTTGGGTCGGGTAACGGGACCCGTGGGTAACCCAGCCCATGGGCACCCCTACCCTTCACTCTCATCGATGTTCTCATTGTCATTATTCGACTCAAGAATTTCGTTATAAAAAATATTTTGTGAATGAGATGAAGTAATTACGTAAATTAAACTATGAAAATAAAATAAATACTTAAATTATGTAAAAAAACTTTCTCACCAAATGAGAGCACTTGACAATCTTGAGTCTTTGAGACAGTTGAAAGCTTGGTCTTGAGACTTCAGAAGAATCAAAACACTTGAGAGTTGTGAGTTGTGAGTTGTGAGTTGTGAGTTGTGAGCAAATGAGAGTTAAGGGCAAATGACTGAATGAGAGTTTTTTTTTTGCAAATGTAGTGGGTTGAAATGAAATGCAATCAGCTTTATTTATAAATTATAGATTAAAAAGTATTCGTTTATTTATGATTGTTAGATGTATAAGTGGAGAAAGAAATTTTTTTATGACTGTCTCAGCCGCTGGCTCAGACGAAATACAGTCATAGACGAAAAAGACAAAACACAGACACTGAGACAGTCACAGACTCATAGAAGTCCAGACCCCATGTGGATATGGTGCTCAGCTGAAAAATTTGAACTCACATAACTCTCAAATAATTCTCACCTAACTTTCAACATTCAAATTTTCACCTACCTTTTCTTCAACTATCAAATTTTGTGGGCGGGTTATCGGGCAGGTTCCTATCTTCGGGCCGGGTATCTAGGCGGTTTATTGGCCCGGGCTTCAGTTTTTGGGCCGGGCTTCGGGCCGGATAGTGGATTTAGGGATAAACCCAAGCCCTTTCTTAAAGGATATTGGGCTCGGGCTCAGGCGGGCCGACTATCGGTCTTATCTGAAGAATCAGAACACTTGAGAGTTGTGACTTGTGAGTTGAGAGCAAATGACTAAAGGAGATTTTTTTTTTTGCATATGTAGTGGGTTGAAATGAAATGCAATCAACTTTATTTATAAATTATACATTAAAAAGTAGCCGTTTATTTATGACCGTTAATTGTATAAGTGGAGAAAGAAAAATTTTTATTACTGTCTCAGCCGCTGGCTCAGACAGAAGACAATCACAGACGGAAAAGACATGACACAGACACTAAGACAATCATAGAAGTCCAGACCCCATGTGGATGTGGTGCTCAGCTGAAAAAATTTGAACTCACCTAACTCACAAATAATTCTCACCCAACTTTCAACATTCAAATTCTCACCTACCTTTCTTCAACCCTCAAATTCTCAAATTTTGTGGGCGGGTTATTGAGCTGGGCTTCGGGCGGACTTCGATCTTCAGGCCAGGTATGTGGGCAGGTTATTGGGCCGGGCTTCGATTTTTGGGCCGAGTAGTGGATTTAGGGGTAAACCAAAGCCCTTTCTTAAAGGATATTGGGCTCGGGTTCGGGTGGGCCAAATATCGAGCCTATCGGGTTTCAGACTTATTTTTTTTTTGGACCGGAGTAATGAGACCCGTGGGTAACCCGACCCATGGACACCTCTACCCTTCACCCTCTTCGATGTTCTCATTATCATTATTCGACTCAAAATTTTCGTTATAAAAAATATTTTGTGAATAAGATGAAGTCATTACGTAAATTAACTATAAAAATAAAATAAATACTTAAATTATGTAAAAACTTTCTCACCAAATGACAGCACTTGAAAATTTTGAGTGTTTGAGATAGCTGAAAGCTCGGTCTTGAGATTTCAGAAGAATCAGAACACTTGAGAGTTGTGACTTGTGAGTTGAGAGCAAATGAGAGTTAAGAGCAAATGACTGAATGAGAGTTTTTTTTGCAAATGTAGTGGGTTGAAGTGAAATGCAATCAGCTTTATTTATAAATTGTACATTAAAAAGTAACCGTTTATTTATGACCGTCAGTTGTATAAGTGGAAAAAGAAAAAATTTTATGACTGTCTCAGCCGCAAAGCTCAGACGGAAGACAGTCAGAGGCGGAAAAGATAAGACACAGACACTGAGACAGTCACAGACTCACAGAAGTCCAGACCCCATGTGGATGTGGTGCTCAGTTGAAAAATTTTGAACTCACCTAACTCTCAAATAATTCTCACCTAACTTTCAACATTCAAATTCTCACCTGCCATATTCTCACATACTTTTCTTCAACTCTCAAATTCTCAAAATTTGTGGGCGGGTTATTGGGCCGGGTTTCGGTTTTCAGGCCGGGCTTCGGTTTTCGGGCCTAGTAGTGGGTTTAGTGGTAAACACAAGCCCTTTCTTAAAGGATATTGGGCTCGGGCTTGGGCGGGCCAACTATCGGGTTTCGGACTTATTTTTTCTGGGCCGGGTAACGGGACCCGAGGGTAACTCGGCCCATGGACACCCCTACCTTTTACCCTCATCGGTGTTCTCATTATCATTATTCGACTTAAGAATTTCATTCTAAAAAATATTTTGTGAATGAGATGAAATCATTACGTAAATTAAACAATAAAAATAAAATAAATACTTAAATTATGTAAAAAAATTTATCATCAAATGAGAGCACTTGACAATCTTGAGTTTTTGAGACAGCTGAAAGCTCGGTCTTGAGACTTCAGAAGAATCAGAACACATGAGAGTTGTGAATTGTGAGTTGAGAGCAAATGACTGAATGAGAGTTTTTTTTTTGCAAATGTAGTGTGTTGAAATGAAATGCAATCAGCTTTATTTATAAATTACACATTAAAAAGTAATCGTTTATTTATGGCCGTTAGTTGTATAAGTGGAGAAAGAAAATTTTTTATAACTGTCTAAGAAATTGGATCAGACGAAAGACAGTCATAGACGGAAAAGACAAGACACAGACTCTGAGACAATCACAGATTCACAAAAGTCCAAACCCCATGTGGATGTGGTGCTCAATTGAAAAAATTTGAACTCGCCTAACTCTTAAATAATTCTCACCTAACTTTCAACATTCAAATTCTCACATACCTTTCTTCAATTCTCAAATTTTGTGGGCGGGTTATTGGGCAGGGCTTGGGGCGGGTTTCGGTCTTTGAGCGGGGTATGTGGGCAGGCTATTGGGCCGGGCTTCGGGCCGGCCAACTATCGGTCCTATCGGGTTTCAGATTTTTTTTTTTTGAGTCGGGTAACGGGACTTGTGGGTAACCCGGCTCATGGACACCCCTACCATTCACCCTCATCGATGTTCTCATTGTAAATGAGATGAAGTCGTTACGTAAATTAAACTATAAAAATGAAATAAATACTTAAATTATGTAAAAAAAACTTTTTCACCAAATGAGAGCACTTGACAATGTTGAGTCTTTGAGACAGCTGAAAGCTCGGTCTTGAGACTTCAGAAGAATCAGAACACTTGAGAGTTGTGAGTTGAGAGCAAATGAGAGTTAAGAGCAAATGACTGAATGAAAGTATGTTTTTTGCAAATGTAGTGGTTGAAATGAAATGCAATCAGCTTTATTTATAAATTATACATTAAAAAGTAGTTGTTTATTTATGACTGTTAGTTGTATAAGTGGAGAAAAAAAAAATTATGACTGTCTCAGCTGCTGGCTCAGACGGAATACAGTCACAGACAGAAAAGACAAGACACAGACACTGAGACAGTTACAGACTCACAGAAGTCCAGACCCCATGTGGATGTGGTGCTCAGCTGAAAAAATTTGAACTCACCTAACTTTCAACATTCAAATTCTCACCTACCTTTCTTCAACTCTCAAATTCTCAAATTTTGTGGGCAGGTTATCGGGCAGGCTTGGGTCTTCGGGCCGAGTATATGGGCGGGTTATTTGGCGGGCTTCGGTTTTCGGGCCAGGTTTCGGGCTGGGTAATGGGTTTAGGGATAAACCCAAGTCCTTTCTTAAAGGATATTGGGCTCGGGCTCAGGCAGGCCAACTATCGGTCCTATCGGGTTTTAGGCTTTTTTTTTTTGGGTTGGGTAACGGGACCCGTGGGTAACCCGGCCCATGGACACCCCTACCCTTCACCCTCATCGATGTTCTCATTATCATTATTCGACTCAAGAATTTCGTTATAAAAAATATTTTGTGAATGAGAAGAATTCATTACGTAAATTAAACTATAAAAATAAAATAAATACTTAAATTATGTATAAAAACTTTCTTACCAAATGAGAGCACTTGACAATCTTGAATCTTTGAGAAAGCTGAAAGCTTGGTCTTGAGACTTGAGAAGAATCAGAACACTTGAGAGTTATGACTTGTGAGTTGAGAGCAAATGACTGAATGAGAGTTTTTTTTGCAAATGTAGTGGATTGAAATGAAATGCAATTAGTTTTATTTATAAATTATACATTAAAAAGTAGCTATTTATTTATGACCGTTAGTTGTATAAGTGGAGAAAGAAAATTCTTTATGATTGTCTCAGCCGCTGGATCAGACAGAGGACAATCACAGACGGAAAAGACAAGATACAGACACTAAGAGAATCACAGAAGTCTAGACCCCATGTGGATGTGGTGCCCAGCTGAAAAAATTTGAACTCACCTAACTCTCAAATAATTCTCACCAAACTTTCTACATTCAAATTATCACCTACCTTTCTCCAACCCTCAAATTCTCAAATTTTGTGGGCGGATTATTGGGTCGGGCTTCGATTTTCAGGCCGGGTAGTGGGTTTAGGGGTAAACCAAAACCCTCTCTTAAAGATATTGGGCACGGGCTCAAGCGGGCCAACTATCGGGTTCGGGTTTATTTTTTTTTGGGTCGGGTAATGGGACACGTGAGTAACCCGGTCCGTGTACACCCCTAACTAGGGGTGTTAATCGTGTCGGGTTAAACGAGTGACGGGTGAAAAAAATATAAACTCATACATAACACGTTTAATAAACGGGTAAAAAACTTTAATACGAACACGAACCGTTTAATAAACGGGTAACAGGACACGACTCGTTTAACCTGTTTAAAAATCGCTAAAAAAAAAATAAAATAAATATTATTTTAACAAATTTTTACACTCCATTTCTTTGCATCTAGCTGTACTTTCCTCAATTGGAGGAGTTTCAGCTAACAACCAACAGCCCACGTGAAAGCCACGCCACAAAAGTTAGCCAAAATGAGGAGGCCCACTACCTTTTTTTATAGGCAACTAAAGCTTCATCTCTCCACTCACTTGTTGATGTGGGGTTCAAAGAAAAGGCAATTCAATGCCTCAAAGTCTCTAACACTTCTAAATTCTTCACTCACTGAAGCAAAGTACATTAATCAGCTGAATAATCAACTTTGTGCAATGTTATTAATAAACGGAGTGAGGTTTCTTTCAGATGATCCTCCTCCAACAATTGCTTGGTGACAGTTCTTGAAATTTCTTTGCCCTTCTCATCATTTATGTCCTTTCTTTGTTCTCCGAATCCATAAATCTCTTCACAAGCTTGGCAATTTCTTCTCTTTTCAGCAAACTTTCCTTACCCATATCTCTCTTCACTTCCCACCCCACCTTCGACAATAAACTTACTAATATATATATAATAATTATTAATTTATTATTATATTAAATTTATTTAAACGGGTAAACGGTTGATAAACGGATTGACAGGTCTCACCCGAACACGGCCCGTTTATGAAACGTGTCTGACGGGTCAACCTGTTTACCACCCAAACCCGTTAAAGTCTCACCCAAACTCGCTTAATTCGTGTCGATTTGTGTCAGTTTATCGTGTTGTGTCAGACTTTGACAGGCCTAGTTATCACCGTTATTACAGTTATTTCCTACTGAATTGGCTATTGCCCTGTTAGTTCCAACTGATTTCTTTACTACCACCCCTTGTTCAACCACTACATCTCCATCATCCACCTCATTGGCCTGACGGTGCTGATTCTTTTTGAGGTTCTAGGATGCCTTGGGAACCAAATCATCAGATATTTTTCATTTCTTGGATGAATCGTACAACGGTGGATGATTTGAAATGATAGAATCTGATGATACCTAGAAAAAAGCTCTAACTATGAGGTCAGACACAGTAATCAGGGCTCCGCAATCCAGACCTCAAGCTCTCATCAAAGAAATCAAACGGGAAATTGAAAGGGAAACAACTGGCTAGTGAATGGCATCCTCAAAGCAATGGAAAGCTATAATCAAGGCACAAAACTCTCAACTAACCAAGATCCTCTCCCAAAAATCAAGGAAGATCCAACGGATGAAGGGCAAAGATCTCGGTGAAAATCCCTTAGAGATAGGAATTACACTATAAATACTGTACAACGCCTCAATCAAGAGGCAGAGAACCCTACTGGCATCAAAGGCATCTTGTAAAACATTTTCTAGATGAATATAGATTCTAGGAGCAAGAGACTCCATTGAAGAGTGGACTAGCCGAGCTCCCAAGCCGGTGAACCATTATATTTCTACGTGTTATACACACCACACCTCGGACAACTAGAGCATTCAACCACCAATTCACGGGCCTTGTAGCTCAGATCTGTTCCTAGCAATTATACTCTAACTCGCTGCTCATTCATGTGAAATAACACCATCAGTTTGGCGCCGTCTGTGGGAACGACTGTTCCTGTTACAAATAAGCTGATCTCTCAGTGACTGATGGTATCAACTCGAAACATGAGCAGAAGCCAAACAAACCCACCACGAACACAGGATCAGCAGGAAGCCACCAACGGCAGACAACCCGAGAACGTCCAAGAGACTAATTCCCCCATTAACAACGAGATGGAGGCCCTTCGCCTAGTCAACCAACGTTTGCTAAGGGAAAACGCAGAGCTATCGAAGCTCATACAATGCCCACAAGAGGCACGACCGGCCCAAGAAGGCCAGAATTATCCCCCTCATAGGGAACAACGACACTTGGACCCCCTTACAGAGGTCAACGAAGGAGGAGAAAGCAGCCAGACCAGGGGGCATGTTCCCTACCTACCCCCTAGGAATGGCCACAACGAAGAAGTGAAAAGTCATAACGATGAGGGCGAGAGGGACGATTTTTTCCCTTACCAGCAGGACATGAGAGAGCAGCACTGGGAGCAACGCTTCAAGGACATCCAGCAAGAGCTCAGCCACATGAAGGAAGTTGTAAAGAGCAAGACTCCGGTTACAATGGACGCCCTAGTACAACAGACCGAGTCCCCATTCACCACTGGAGTGCTGCACTTTCCTCTCCCACCAAAGTTCAGGATGCCACAAATAGAGATCTTTGACGAAATGAAAGATCCCGTAGATCATCTCAACACTTACAAGAACCAGATGGAGCTGCATGGATACCAGGATCCTGTACGTTGCAGAGCTTTTGCCATCACGTTGAAAGACTCTGCCCTAGCCTGGTTTCACAGGCTCCCACCAGCCTCGATCTCATCCTTTAAAGAGCTCTCCATAGCTTTTGTATCTCATTTCATAGGAGCTCGGACCTACCGAAAGCCGAGCTACCACCTGTTGAATGTAAAACAAGGACCCAACGAGAACCTACGGTCTTATGTCCAAAGGTTCAATTCAAAATCCATGAAGGTAGAAATTCCAAATGAGAAGTTTGATATCACTGCTTTCATTGCTGGATTAGGAGTGCAGTCGAAGGATTTGATATTTTCTATATCAAAGAACCCGCAAGCAAGCGTGGCAGAGGTGCTGGCTAAAGCAGAAAAGTATATTAATGGCGAGGAAGCCCTTCTCTCAAAGGTAGGGAGCTCATCCTCACAGAAGGAAAAAGTGAAGGAAGAAAATAAGAGGGATCGAAGTCCTAGGAAAGAAAGAGGACGAGATAGGTCCCCAAGAAGAGACAGAGATCGCTCCCCCAAGAGAAGGGAAAATGTCAGAGAACTAGACGAGCTCTTCAGCTCATGAACATCCGATGAGCTCTTCAGCTCATAAACTCAAGATGAGCTCTTCAGCTCATAAACATCCGATGAGCTCTTCAGCTCATGAACTCAAGATAAGCTCTTCAGCTCATAAACTCAAGATGAGCTCTTCAGCTCATAAACATCCAATAAGCTCTTCAGCTCATAAATTTAAGATGAGTTCTTCAGCTCATGAACTCAAGATAAGCTCTTCAGCTCATAAACATCCGATGAGCTCTTCAGCTCATAAATTCAAGATGAGCTCTTCAGTTCATAACTTGAGCCAAGCAGCTCACGATGAACTCTTCAGTTCATAACTTGAGCCACGCAGCTCACGATGAACTCTTCAGTTCATAACTTGAGCCACGCAGCTCACGATGAACTATTCAGTTCATAACTTGAGCCAAGCAGCTCACGATGAACTCTTCAGTTCATAACTTGAGCCACGCAGCTCACGATGAACTATTCAGTTCATAACTTGAGCCAAGCAGCTCACGCTGAACTCTTCAGCTCATAATATGAGCCACGTAGCTCGCGCTGAACTATTCAGTTCATGATATGAGCAACACAGCCCACGAAGAACTCCAATAGTTCAGAAAAGAGCCTAGGAGCTCGGAATGGGCTATTTAATTCCTAAAAAGAGCCGTGTAGCTCATGATGAGTTCCCTAGTTCATAAAAAAAAAAAAAAAATCCGGCAGCTCATAAAGTCAATAATTTTGCTTTAAGAAGCACTTCTCGAAGCAATGGGAACAACTAGGAACTCGGCAACCGTAGGAAAAGCTGCAGCTCTCTGCACCTCGAGCTCATGCAAATCGAGGTCGATGTGTGGAAGTCTATCTCAATTCAGCATCGACTCAGCCCCTGCCCAAGCTCGCTTGGGCCAAGGGCTGGGGGGCAACTGATGATACCTAGAAAAAAGCTCTAACTATGAGGTCAGACAAGGAGGTCAGACACAGTAACCAGGGCTCCGCAATCCAGACCTCAAGCTCTCATCAAAGAAAACAAACGGGAAATTGAAAGGGAAACAACTGGCTAGTGAATGGCATCCTCAAAGCAATGGAAAGCTATAATCAAGGCACAAAACTCTCAACTAACCAAGATCCTCTCCCAAAAATCAAGGAAGATCCCACGGATGAAGGGCAAAGATCTCGGTGAAAATCCCTTAGAGATAGGAATTACACTATAAATACTGTACAACGCCTCAATCAAGAGGCAGAGAACCCTACTGGCATCAAAGGCATCTTGTAAAATATTTTCTAGATGAATATAGATTCTAGGAGCAAAAGACTCCATTGAAGAGTAGACTAGCCGAGCTCCCAAGCCGGTGAACCACTATATTTCTACGTGTTACACACACCACACCTCGGACAACTAGAGCATTCAACCACCAATTCACGGGCCTTGTAGCTCAGATCTGTTCCTAGCAATTATACTCTAACTCGCTGCTCATTCACGTGAAATAACACCATCAGAATCAGTAGGAGGTGTGCTAGGGACAATGGTTATGGGGGATTTGTTGCTCAAAGAGGTAGAACTATTGTTGATTAATTCTTGGTCCTGGTCTTGGTCTTAAGCCCACCATGAATCGCCATTGATATCTCTAGAGTTGAGTTGTACGGATCATCGATGAATTATGGAAGGTATAGTAGTGAACCCTCTAACCAATCTAATATGTGATCTAAGGTGGGGTTTGAATGGTCATTGTGTGTTGTGGGGGAGAGAGAAAGGAGGGGAGAGGGGGAAGCTATGGTATGGTGTTTGATCATTAACCAAAGATAAGGTTGTGTATCGCCCCAAATCTTGGGGTCCTTATTACTCGTTAATCCTTATTAATTTACTTAAGGCCTTGATCCCGGTGGACCAATTTCAGCGAAATTCCAGCGGAGTCTCTTTTGTACAGAGAGCTCCACCCAAAACACAACCTATCTCAAGTCAATTACAATGACCTTCCAAGGTCCAATGTAAACATTTAAGCAATTCTCATGCCTTAAACATTAACCAACAACTCTAAATGTACAAAACATTCATTTTATCAAAAGAATAGATACAAATGCCCCATATTACATGCCTTAACAAAAGAATATACTTGTTTTGTATAATTCAAAAATACAAGTCTATCTAAGTAATTACAATTAGGAATAAAGGAATCTATGACATCAAAATAGGAGCTCGGACTTCGGCTTTATCATCATGTTGGGCCCAAGTGTGGGCCATCTGCGGAAACATGCATTGTACTTAAAAATATTTTCCCACAATGGGGTGAGCCAAAGCTCAGTAGGATGTCTTCTAAGAAGTACGCCTCACAACCCAACGGTATAACTCAAGAATAGATATATGTAACATGTGACATAAATAAATGCTACCAATGATGCTATTATATAAAGTGATGTTTCATTCATGCAAAAACCAATACTGAACCCACCCCCGAGTTCCCACGACACATGTGATGCCATGCTCATGAACCAGACACTCCACACCCACACCATTGAGTTATATGCTCACCCAATGACCTTTCATTTAATATCTTGTCTTTATGGGGTAGGTAATTTATGGAATTCCACCAACGGACTACTAAATCGACATGAATTTTGAGGACATCCCACCCTGGTTCGGCATACACCGACATTTTTATGTGTTTTGCACCCGAGGGAGAATTTATCACTTCTTGCTATACCCGGACACATTATCATGTATATTTTTGTGAGACTTAATCGGACCTTAGTCCAATTCCCAAGCCTCACCCACTCACCTATGTGTTAAGTGATCAACTCATGCACAAACATACATTCCCATGCCAATGCATCATGGATATTGTGTTAAACCCGTGCACATTCCATGTATGCCCAAATACAATTTAGATAGACTTACAATCTCAAAATATAGCAAGAAAGCATATATTTCTCATTCTAGTATTTCATCAAACATGTGATATGCATCAATTAACCCACATAACATACTCGTCCACACAATGACATTTCATCAAACATGTAGGGTGCATAGATTCATACATATAACATACATGCCATAATTAACTTAACAACATGCTCATTTACCTAATACTACAAGTATTAGAATAACAAACTCATCAATCCAAAAGAGAACTCACTAGCTACACTAGACATATGCTAATTATACAATTAACATACATATATATTATACCTATATCACATATACCCATTAAATTGAAATTTAGTACTAGGTAGAAGGGAACCCACACCTCTGTAAAACCCGAGAAAATTTAAACCTTTGTGAAAAAGGGTAAAACGGTAAATTGCCACTAAGGTACAGGTTGTAAACCTGAATTTTTCTAGAACTCGGATGACGAAACGGACCTCACCGTTGGATTCGTCTCGCGAAATCTAGTTACCACGACAAATTTCGTTGAATTCCGAGATAGTCGGATTTTTCGCGTTTTACGAGACGAACGGGCCCCGTGTGACCCTGTACACGAAATTTTTTATAAAATTTCCAAGTTTGGGGAAATATTAGAGACAAGTGAAATAAAAATATTTTAAATTTAAATCGGGACGAAATTTAATCGTTTCGGGGTTAAAACGGACCCGGAAAAGAGAGGTCGTGTGGCGCGTTGTGGGCCAAGTGTTCCAAGGGTATATAAAGGGGGGAAAATCAGATTTTTCCCCCATTCTTCTTGCCGTTCAGCCGATAGAAAAGAGGAGAGGGAGAGAGCTTGAAATCTTCACTTCTCTCTACGATCTAGAAGGCTACGAAGCTCGGATCCATTCAATCCAAGAATTAAAGTCGCTCTACTCATCGAGGGCTACGCGGCTATACCAAAAAGCACAAGTTTTACCGAAGGTCAAGGTACGGGATTTTCGGGAAGTGAGGGTTTTTGCTTGAATCGGGTCTTGGAACTTCCCTTGGTCGTTCCTCACGCTTCAAGAGGTAGGGTTTCTTCCTAATAAGGTTTATTCCAAGCCTATAATGTTTTTATGGAATGGGTAGGATGATAGCCTATGTATCTCTTGGCTATTGTTGTGAAATTGGATGAATTGGGTATTGAAATGGGTAAAAGAAATCCTAGCTTGGATGGATATTTGGAAGTTACTAAATGTGATTTCTATGATTGGATATGTGAAATGAACCCAATGTGAATTCATGTGTTATATGAAATTGTGGGCGTGTTATGTGTCTATATATATGCCTCGAAATTTTAGTATGTTGATAACATGCTTGAAATTTGTATTATGGGAATTATATGCTTTTGATATGATTTTGCCATGGAATATGAGAAATGTGTTGAGAATGTTCATATGTCACTCATATCATATCGAACATTGTATTGGTGTTGCAATGGAGCACCACATTTCATATGCACGGGAACATCGCATTTTAGGAGGTGTGTGTGCATGGTTGTTTGTCTTCACCACACATGGTGGATGACGAGTGAGCTCGGGTAATATGGGTCGATGACCTAGACGAGTCGAATGGTTTATATGTTGATAGGGTTGGGGTAGCAAGAAGGGCTAGAAAATCCCTCGGGTGAGAGACCCGGTGATTGGATACGCACTCCGTTGGTATAAGAGCCCATAAAGTGTGTCGGTGTACGCGAAACCGTTGGTGGAAGTCCATGAATTCCGTGTAGGTTGGGTGACCTTTGGTGTGAGTCCATGAACATCCACCCCTACAAAGACCCTAGAATGAAATGTCATTTGATGTGGAACATAAATGACGGATAGATACACATTGGCACTTGCATGTGTAGAGGAGCCGGGAAGGGCTCGGTTGATGTGCATGAGTGAGTCTCACCTCATTTCATAGCATGGCATTACATGTTTCAACATGGAATATATTCTTGTTGTGGATTGTTGATTGATAGCATGTGACATTTCATATGTATTTAGGTTGAGGAGTAGCCTCTTTAGGAGATACCCTATTGAGCGTGGCTCACCCTTTATGGGAAAAACATTTCAGGTGTGGGTTTTGCTCCGGCGGATGGCTCATTTGGAGAGCATCAACCATGAAGGGGGCCGGCTTGTGGCCTTAGTTTAAGTTTTGTAAAACCTTTAACAAAATTCCATTTTGATGTATATATATTATGGAATGAATTGTAATAGAGATTGTATGAGTTGGGTATTATATGGAAAATCTCATTAAACATGTATTGAATGAGTTTGGAGTGTATGGGGTAGCTTTAAGGATGGTTTGGAGGGGAAAGAAATCCATTTTTATGCTCACAGTCTGAAAACCTACCGGAAGGTGTGTGTCGGCCTTCCGGAAGGTTTTGCTAAAAACCCCAGCTTGCCTTGTTCACAGCTAATACCTTCCGGAAGGTTTTGCCCACTGGAATGAACCTTCCGAAAGATTTTAGCTACTGGAGTAAAACCTACCGGAAGGACTTGTCTACTGGAATGGACCTTCCGGAAGGTTTTGCCTTGGGTTTCTTTTTGACTGCCGAATTCTTCCGGAAGGTTTTGTTTTCTGGAATGAACCTTCCGGAAGGTTTTGGCTACTAGAATGGACCTTCCGGAAGGTTTTTGCTATTGATGTAGACCTTCCGGAAGTTCTTGAAATTGATTCTTTTCATTTAACTGTTCTTTCAGCGACCTTCCGGTAGGTGTATGTCGACCTTCCGGAAGGTTTTTCCAAAAAAATTTGAAATTTTCAAAATGCTTAGCCATGCTTTTGGGCTTTGTTTTCTTTGGTTCCTATGACATAAATGGACATAAATGGAGGTATAATTGACCATGTGGATGGTAAATCCGATTAAAAGCATGTGAATGACGTGGTGTCGGGTTATACGACTATCACGAGTATTTCCGCGGGTTGACGGATGGTCAACGGTTAATAAAGGACCCCCGGAAATTTGGGGTGTCACAACCTCTTAGAAGCAAGTGGTGGTGAAGAAGTTCCTTGAAAACCCACAAAGCCTCCCACAAACCCTTAACCCGAAATTGGTGAAAAATTTGTCAATCTTGGTGTTGATAGATAGCCCTCGTCGTGTAGAGCAACTTTAATTATTGGTTGATTGAATTCCAACAGTCGGATCGAAAGATATTTACAAAAGAAGAAGGGGAAGTGGAAGAGTTCTTCCAAGCTCTCTCTCTCTACCCAAATTTGCAAGGAATGGGGAAGTGGAAACTTGTCTTCCACTTTTTGGCCCCTTTATATATTAGGTGTAGAGCTTGCCACATGTTCTATTTCTATTGGTTGAAAATCTTAGAGAGCCAATCATATTCTGACACGTGTCATATTTGGATAATGTTAGTTGGATAGGTATTTTAATTATATCACGAGTCCCATGAATAAAATCCAAGTTATTGGACTTGTAATCGCGTATCACCCGATCACGTATTTTGCCTCGTAATACGTGAAAAATTTAACTGTCTCAAAATTTAACGAAATTTGTATGCCCAACTCATTTTTGTGAGACGAGTCCAATGGTGAGGTCCGTTTCATCATCTGAGTTATATAAAATTATAAATGTTTAACCTTGCTTAAATGACATAATTATCGTATTACTCATTTAATCGATTTATTAAATTTTTTGGGTTTTACGAGCTGAGTATGAATTATCAAGAGACGGCAAACTCCTTTTCTTTTGATAAAAAATAAGAGATTTTCTGTTTGAGATTGCCTTGTGTTGTGGCCCATTTGGCTAAAATATATATTGATTCTGAGAATGACAACATTGACCAACAAATAACCCAATTGTCGTTCTTAGAATCAATATATATATATATATATATATATATATATATATATATATATATATATATTACCCTTTTTTCTTAAATAAGGATTTCACTTTCAGCCAGTCCCAGATTGGTCTGAGCTCCAATTAGGTTGATTGTTGATTCAACTTAATGCCATTAATGCTTTGGGACAAGGATAAGCTAGCTACTAGTCTTGCATAGAGATTTCTATCTATCTATAAGGAAAAGGGCTGATCGTGATGAGAAAGAATAAATATTCAATGTAATGGGAATACCATGTGAGCAGAGTCATCTGGTATCACTATTTAATAAAAAATCAACAAATGAGAAAAGTTAACAAATGAAAGACCATACAGGCATGAGGTCTGAATGTGTAGACGCTGCATCAACATTAGATAATTACAAGACTTGAACACACAACATAAATCCTTAAAGGGTTTCCACCATTAACCTGGGTAGTAGTACAACAGAAAAAAAAATTTGTTCAAAAAATCGGTCTTTGGGTATCCAGGCATGGTTTATGCCTGGATCTCTTATTTAACCATGGTTGGATCTCTTATTTGAGCTTATCATATGCTTACCGTGGGCTTAGACATTGATATCCATGCCTACTTTTTTTATTTTTCTCATACATTTTGACAAACACTTGGTTTGCAAAAACACTATTATTTTTTTCATGCATTTTGACAAACACTTGGTCAATATTGCAAAGTGATTCGCCAATTACAAGTAAGAGTGGTCTCAATTTTTTTTTTTTAACTATTTTTTTTTAGGGGGAAAGGGAAGGGGGAGGGTGAGAGTGGTCTCATATGCATAAAGAATGAGTTTCAAATCTAGAATTAGAAAAAAAAATCTAAGAAAAAAAATCAAAGTGTTTTCAAGAGGCGGACTCATATTTGAAAAGGAAAAAAAAATCCCAAATCATAAAATTTGAGGTTAGATCTGTGAACTACATACAAAATTTAGAAAGATATTATCTGAGCTTGAAATCTAGTGAAATTATGTCTGTGGGGTATTCTGATGGGCTCAATTAAATATGATTTTTCTGATGCTAGAGTAATGCAAAGTTTCGATCAAATTGTAACTTTGAGCAGTCAGTTTCCTCCCAGCATATTTTTATGACTTTTTGATTTATTGTAATCTTTGGGCCCATGGTCACTAGACATGCAATTTGGTGTTTGGGTGTTGCAGATGTCAGTGCAGGAGTTTCCAGCAAACTCAACCATGATGGATTTGTTGGAAAAAGCTGGTCAAGAAAGCTCTAGATGTACTCCATATGGATTTTTAGTGAAGGAAGAGCTGAGGCTAATGAATAGAATTAATTCATTGTTGAATATACAATTCCCGAAATTCTCTCACATAAATCCAATTTTTTTCCAAATAAGGGGTAGTGTAATAAAGTAAAAATACGAAAAAATCGGGATTGAAAAACGTCCATTGTCTAATGGAACTGTGAGCTTGTTAGTGATCCCACCTACAAGTTAAAAATAGGTGATATGTAGAATTAACTCCAACCATACCCGATAAGTCATTAACAGAGTACAGGGAAAAGATTCAGCGCATGTATGACCAAGTTCTAATTGTACAAGGCAAGTGCCTGCCAGCAGCGGCATGGTTGGGTGGAGAAGCTGACCCTTGGATGTTTTCTATTTTTGCAGTGTACCATTTACTGGCCAATTATTTATTCTTGTATATGTGATAAACATTTATACAAACAGTGCAGGAATGCGGAAATGTGAATACATAAAATAAGTCATACTCAGTTACGATCTAAACACAACGAATCAACAAATTTGAATACTGTTTTACTATTCCTTCCAAACCTCCTTGAGAATCATGAACACCTTTGAACATGAACACTTCGACTCACGATAAGTTAGGATACACGAGCCAAACCCAAATTTCCACCATTCTAGAGGCTCACACAAGTCACAATATAGAGAGAGATTGGAGAGCATCAATCGTAGTAATTTTTTATATCTCACGTGTTGGTAGAGTCCCACTATATATAACATATGTGGGGATAAGGTGGAGAGATTTTAGGAACCAAATCCATCGTTATCTAGGCTTGACCAAGGTCAAGTTAATCCAAACACTGACCATCCTTATCTATTTGGATTGTGAACGCCAATGGGCGCCGATCCGACTGCATATCCAAATGCTAATATCTCCCACCCGCACATGGCAATGACAATGTTGCAATATTCATCTCTCTGCATAACTCTATCATTGTGACTATTCATATAGACTAAAGAACAGTGCGACCGCTGAGTCCACTTGCACTCGGGAGCACTACACTAGAAACCTTCTCAGGCCAGCATAGAGACATCAATCCTTTAGAAAACAAGTAAAGGAATAAAGTAACTCACTATGCCCCAGACCTATTTCATTACACCGAGTTAAGTATCTCATGCTTTCCTAGCAATGTCCTGGGAGACCGAATCAATCATGGTCCTAGGTAACATGCCAAAGTAGCAAACATCAATTTGTCACTCTATGAAATAGTCAAAGGTCACATAGGGCACAATGTCAGAACAATTCATGGAAAAATTATCCTTTGGGACTCACATAGTAAGGAAGTAGGGATCCATTCACTCACCTCCTTGTCTCGTTCGTCAAGCACATGTATTATGAAGTACATGTTATAGTGGAGTAACTCTCCCAGAGAGTGTATGTCATAACCTCTAACACTGTACAAATCTTAGTCTAGTCACTCCCCGAGTGTCTAACCCGAGTCCTCGCATTGCTCGCCACTCGTGGCGCCAAAAATGTAAGATCTCACATCTGGATATCAATACATGTATAATGGATAATGGATAATGAGCATATTCATTATCTGTCTCTATCACTGGATCTCATCTTGGTTCTAACCAAGGCAACATGTATTCGTTAAATAATAATGTCTCATCTTTGCTCATTATCTCAAGCGCCAAAAGTGATTGCTCATGTGAGTGAGCCAATCCAAACCTGATGACACACTCAATAATATATATGTGTTGAATGTTATTTATGCCACATAAATAAGACATGATAATTAAAAAAAAATGCCATGTGCATAAGCAATAAGATATCTATTCAAACATAAAAGAAATATCCAACAAATGGTCAACTAATACAATCAAATACTATGCAGCACAAATGCCCTAACATGAGCTCTATACACATCTCTAGGAGTTGGCTTAGTTAGGGGGTCAGCAACCATGTGGCTCATAGGAATGTATTACAGGACCACCTCTTTTTGTGCAACTGTCTCTCGAATAAAGTTATTCCTCGAGTCTATGTGTTCGGTTCTTCTATAACACTTGGGATCCTTGGAGAAAGCAAGTGTTGCCATGCTATCACAATGTATTGTCATTGGATCTGATGCATCTGTGACAAATCCAAGATCCTCTAGGAAACTCCTCAACCACATTGCTTCTTGAACCGCTGACATACAAGCAATGAACTCTGCTTCCATAGTGGAAAGGACTACACATGTCTATTTCTTGCTACTCCAAGATATGGAGCCTTGGTTTAGCAAAACGATGTACCCTGATGTTGATTTACGCTCATCTAGGTCATCACCCCACATCAACATCGATGTAACCAATAAGTCGTAAATCCGAACCCTAATAACATAGAATGTAATCCGAAGTCCCCTTAAGGTAGCAGAGTATCCTTTTGATTTCTTTCCAATGAACAATCCTAGGATTTGCTTCAAACCGGCTGACTAACCCAACCACATAACATATATCAGGCCGAGTACACATCATAGCATACATCATCTTGCCAACTGCACTGGCATATGGGAAACGAGACATCTTATCATTTTCTTCAGGAGTAATAGGGAAATCCTTTTGGCTTAGGCCCTCGTCTTTAGCTATAGAAGTGTCAATGGGTTTAGCATTGTGCATATGAAAATGTTCAAGGACCTGCCTTAGGTAAGCCTATTGGGACAAACCAAGTAGTCATCTTGAACGATCCTTACAACGAGCACATAACTTACTTCACCAATGTCCTTCATCTCGAAATGTGAGGATAACCACCCTTTAGCAGTGGCAATCATCTCTTTTTTATTCCCAGCCAATAGAATGTCGTCAACATACAAACAGAGGATAATAAAACTTCCTTTGGATCGCTTAATTTACACACAGTGATCTTCTTCGACCATCGTAAACCCATCATCAATGATGGCTCGATGAAATCTCAAATACCACTGTCTAGATGATTGCTTCAAGCCATAGTAGATCGATTGAGATTGTAAACTTTGTGCTCTTGACCTTCCATAAGGAAACCAATTGGTTAATCCATATAGATCTCCTCATCCAGTTCTCCATTGAGAAATACAGTCTTAACGTCCATTTGGTAAAGTTAAAAATCTAAGTTTGCGACAATGGATAAAATGAGTGAATTGAAGCAAACCTCATTACCGGTGAGAATGTTTCTTCATAGTTTATTCCCTTAAGTTGGGTAAATCATCTTCCTTGCGTTTGATTTTGAGAACCTATTTGTTCCCAATGGTCTTGCGCCTAGGAGGAAGGTCAACCAAGTCCCAAACTTGATTGGTCTTTATAGACCCCATTTCTTCAATCATAGCATTCATCCGTTCTTTGCTAGCAACAGATGAGATAACATGTCGATAAGTCTTAGGCTCATCATTGTAATGGACAACAATCATGAAAGTTTCCCTTTCAATCTCAAATCGATGACGGGGAATGTTTTCACATTGCTCTTACGCAGATGAGTACCAGAAAAACTCTCATTCACTGGCAATGAGTCACCGAGTAGTAAGTCGCTCCCACTATCTCCAGGAAGTTGAGAATTTTTTTTCTCTGTCTTAGCTGGACTGATAGATGCACTAAGTTCCTAATCATCCAATTCATAGAGTTCCATCCTATGACCCACCTCGCTTCTGCTAGGGAAATCCTCCTCGAGAAAATCCATATATCTCGACTCAATTTTTGTCACACTTCCATTTGGCTGCTCCTTAATGAACACATAACCTTTGGAGTGTTCAGAGTACCTTATAAAAATACACTTCTTACTCCTAGGTCCTAACTTCCCATGCTTATGAGAAGTATTGTGTAAATAAGCTTCAGATCCCCATGGCCGCAAGATACCTAGATCAGGCTTCTTGCCGATCCATAACTCATAGGGAGTGGAAGATACTGATTTGGAGGGTACATGGTTAAGAATGTAGGCCACAGTCAGTGAAGCATCTCCCCAATAAGAGATAGGCAAATTAGCTTGCGCCATCATCTATCTAACCATGTCTGATTCCTCCTCTCTGCCACACCATTTTGTTGTGGTGTGATGGGAATCGTTAACTTTCTGATAATTCCCATGATCAGATAGATACTTGTAGCCTCGATCAGTTCTTAAAGCTTTAATTTTTTTGTCCATTTGATTCTCAACCTCATTCGTGTAAAGTCTAAAGCAACCTAATGCTTCTGACTTATGGGAGATCAAATAGACGTGCCTAAAGCACATGTAGTCATCTATGAAAGTGATGAAATAGGAACCACCATGCCTTGCCCTCATATTCATTGGACTGCGGATATCATAATGAATTAACTGAAATGGGATGTATGCCCTTGTGGCCTTTCCAAATGGTTTTTTGGTTGCTTTTCCTACTAAGCAATATTCACATGTGGACAAATTAATTTTAGTGAGTGGGCCCAAAAGGCCTTCTCGAGCTAATGTAGTCATTCTATCTTGTCCAATACGGCCTAATCTACATCATATTGTTGTTAATTCATTCTGATATCTGTGGCCCAATGACTGTGAGGGCAAGGCATGGTGGTTCCTATTTCAAACGGTTTTTGGTTGATTTTCCTGCTAAGCAATGTTAACATGTGGACAAATTAATTTTAGCGAGTAGGCCCAAAAGGCCTTTTCGAGCTAATCTAGTCATTCTATCTTGTCCAATATAGCCTAATCTAGCATGTCATTTCACATAATCAATATGAGAATTATCAACAGAAGTTAGCAGATAAAACAAATCATTATTCATACCAGAATAAATAATATCCAAAATCATAAAACCATCCAAAATAAATCCACCACCATAATAAACTGTCTCATGGTAAATGTCAACTTTATTTCTCTCAAAACTAAAGTGAAAACCTAAGCTAAGTATAGAAAGAACTGAACATAAGTTTCACCAAATCCCCGAAGTATAAAGTACATCATGAAGATACAATGTGCTCCCATGTCGCATCTTTAAATTGTAAGTATCAATGCATTGCACCTCCAAACTGGAGTCGTTCCCCATGTAGACTCTCATACTTCTAGCCGAAATCGATGATACTCCAAGAATCAGTTTCGATCCCTCGCTAAGTGGTCGGTTGTCTCTGAGTTTACAATCCACACTGGGAGAGATTTAACAACATATACACTAGATGTAACAAAGCATGTAGAGCAAGAAATAAGATCATGGAGTACCTTCTTCGCCTCAATGCATTCACGAACGAAATGGCCCAATTTTCCACAATTATAGCAAGTCATTCGGGACTTGTCTTTTTTGCCAGCTCGTTTTCCTCTTTTTCGTTTGATGACCTTCTTAGGCTTGAGTGCACATTCCCTTTGTTTGAAGCTCTTCTAGTCTTCTTTCGGCCAGACTTAAAAGTCCCGCGAGAACTGGATTCAACAACATATGTATGAGAGGGCTTAGCTGTCTCTAGGTGCTCATCCTCCAGCTCCAAATGACTCACAATGTCCTTGAATGTCCTAGCATTCTCGTTGTGTGTCATGTTTACCCTAACGTGCTCCCAAGAATTGGGAAGGGAATGAATCACAGTCTAAACCTGCTACTCATCAGTTAAGTCATTTCCAACTACCTTTAGCTCACATATCATGTTTGACATTACCCTTAGGTGTTGTTTCATCGTATGATTAGCACGTTTCTGGTAACCGTCAAACCTCAATGTTAGGCTACGTAGCTTCGTCGCTGAGGTAGCACCAAACTTAGCTTTGAGAGCTTCTGTAAACCCCCACACTCTTATTCTTATATAGCAAGTAATTATTTTTGAAATGCTAACATAGGTGATGAGGTATGCATGAACCCTATAAATTGTAATAGTAGGAATAAATACTAGGGAGACAAATTGATTGTGAAATTTAAATTTTGGAGGTGTTTAAGGTTGATAAGGGTAACTAAGCAAAAATATTAATTTTTAGGTCAAAATAATATTATCATTGAACATGGGAGATCTAAAAAAAAAAAAAATTGGAATAGCCGTTTAGCACATATAGCGGTTCGGAGGAATAAAATAGTAATTTTAGTGTTTCGAGTGTAAATTTACTTTAGTTTTGAGATAAATCATAAAATTAAATATTTTTAGGTTAAAATAAAATTAAAAATGAATCCGGAACGTCGAAAAATCTTAGGATAGTCATATGGATCAAATTTTTTAATGTGTAGTGGCAAAACCGTAATTTTGGAGAAAACTCAAATCAGCCCATGAACAGTAAAAAACGGGACTGCTGGGTTTAAACCCAGATTTCAGCCCATTTTTCTTCCATTTTTCTCACATCTCTCACTCAAAACTTCTTCACCCATCTTAGAACTATGGAGAGAAAGAAAGAAGAAGAGGAAGAAGAGTTCTAGGGTCTGGGCTTGGCTTGAGAAGCTTGGAGATCAAGCTTGGAATTTTGATTTCTAGGAAGGGGTTTTCTTCCATTCTCTTGCATTGATGCTGGGGCATACATATATATACATTCTTTTGATTCTAAATCTTATATACTTGCTATGAAATTGTTGATTCTTGATATTTATGCAAATGTGGTCATGTTTTAAACAATGCTATGGTGGAATCACCATTAAAACTCTTTTCTTGGTCTCAAACCCTAGTTCTCAAGGAAAAGGGGTTTTTCTCTTGATTTTTCATTGATTCTTGAATTCAAAAACTTTAGTGCTTGAAATTGAACCACAAAATGATATTTATGAGGATCTCTTGTATATTTTCTCACATTGTCTCTATTGTGCTACTTTATGAGAAATTTGGGGATTTTTGGGAATGGCTTGTTGTTTTTGAGAAATTGTGGATATTGTATTTCTTGTATGGTTGTTTTGATGAACATGGGTGAGAGGTTCCTTGTAAGGATGCTCATGCCAAAAAAAAAAGACCTTGAGGGTGAGAGGTTCCTTGTAAGGATGCTTGAGAAACCAAATATTGAGGGTGAGAGGTTCCTTGTAAGGATGCTCATGCCAAAGAAACAAGACATTGAGGGTGAGAGGTTCCTTGTAAGGATGCTCATACCAAAGAGAACAATATTATATCATGTGTGGGTTATTGGTTTACTTTTGGGAAATTGTATGGCTCCATGTTGGTAATTGGTTTCACCTCTCCGTTTAACTTTATTGTTGTTCATAAACTAGAGATCTATTAAAATGTTACGATTTTCCTTCAAAAGTTATATATATGATATTTGTGAAACGAGACCGACTTGTTTTATATGTTTCTAAACCTTGTTCGAGTTTGGAAGGATTTTCCTACAGAGCTTAGTGCTCACCCCCTACAAACAATATCTCTTTTCAGATTATGGCCTAAAGGAGGAGCTTAGAGTTGATGAGCCGGCACAATGGGAAGCTCCAATAGACGGGAACGTGGATCCCGAGATTGATGCCTAGAGCTACATGCTCTTAGGTTCTACCCTATGAAGTTATTTTGAGCCAATGTAATGTCAATATTTTTGGTTATTCCGCTGCAAGACAAGTTTGATTCCTTTGGATGTAATTGTCATAGTTTGGCATATTCTTTTGGATACAATGACCATGATTTGGCATAATCTTTTGAGATGATGTTGTAGATATCATGTATGATGAATGAAATTTCTTTATGGATGGAATTTATTAGTTGCTCTCATGATGTGTAGGGTTTTAGATAGTAATGTCGTCCAAAGTAGATATGGACTGTTTTAATGTAAAAGAAAAATTGCATGTGGTTATATGAATATGGATAAATGGACCCGGTGTGGTCAATGTAGTATAATTGCACAGGTTGTGTTTTGGGTAGAGCTCCCCGAACAAAGGAGACTCTGCCCGAATTTTGTTAAATTAAAGACCCCCGATTTTTGGGGCGTTACAGCTTCCCACAAGTCAAAGATAGTAGAATACCGCTCAAACTCAGCCAGCAGATCATTATGCATACTGCTCAACAACATGATGTGAGCTATGCGGCTTTTCTTAAGCCACTACCGGTATGTATCATGATTTTTGCGATTTTAAGCACCAGACCCCTGCTCAAGTTCATCCATGGCACCATTTAAGGCCTCTATGACCTCTTGTTCATCAAGCACATATTGAATTTTGCGAAGCCAGATGGCATAGTTGTCACCGTCAAGTTTTTCACCCTTGTTCAAATCAGCAATAATCTGTTTTAAAGCCATGAATAATTGTATTCGATGCACAAAAGGTAAGAATGCAATCATAGCATATATCACATGTTCGATGATATATTTTCAAAATTTAGCACCATATATTCCAACATTGTATATTTATCACAAATTTAAAAATTAAATAAATATCAATCAAGTATAAATTCATAAAAGAAACATCGCTATACTCAGAATCACATTATGCCATAAATGCTCAATTAATCATTATTTAATTGATTTTGCTCAAATATACCATTAGTTCCTAGGGAATAATATTATTTTATTCCAACCAAAAAAATATATTTGATTGAAGCACAAATTAAAGTATGCTTTATCCCCGATAAAAATTCATGCTACTATTTAACAATTATGTTCAAGTATTCCAAATAAATGAACTAACATGCTAAATAATACCAACATGCACCAATCATGTCAAAAATACATAATATAATATTCCAGAATACCAATTATACTAAAAAGTGATTTTCTGGAATTTCTGCTATTTTCTAGAATTTTTTCTATAATAATATAGCCAATTATGTCAGAAATAATCATCATGCTTCATTTAATCCAAAATTCAGATATTACAAGACTAAAAAACTCAAAATATCAAATAAATGTCCTTATGAATTTTTCTGATTTTTTCTCGAATTTCTGGAATTTTTAAATAGCATAATAATACTTCAAATAAATGAACAAATATGTTAAAATGATCATCATACTTCATTTAATCCACAATTCAAGTTCAAATAGTATAAAATTCAGAATGTCAAATAAATGGCCTACTAAATTTTTTGGATTTTTCTTGAATTTCTGAAATTTTTAAATAGCATGATAATATATCCGCCCATTCTCATGCGTGGAGAGTGACGGAAAGTGCGGGATCATGATGATATCCGTTTTTTTTTTTCCTATTAACTCATATTCTTGTGCAGAATATGATGATAAATTTTTTAGAATTTTTGAAGTTTAAGTAATTTTTTATATTTTTTATATTGCCAAAAAATAAAATGTAAAAACTCACTCCCTCACTTAGGAGCTTGAAAATCTATTCAAAGTTCAGTGGTAGGTGAGACTAAGCCTAAGAAATTAATGGGTTCTAAAAATTCAATTTTTGAAATTAATTAGCTATTTTTTATGAATAGGATGACCTTGCTTCGGGGCTTCAATGTCTTGAGCTCATATGTGCCAAGCTCATTAATCCCGAGCTTCCCTTGGTCACGTCCTGACTCCATGCTGTAGCCCAGTTCAAGCCCAGAGGGGTATTGCCTTGATGGGCTTCTCAGGCCGCTATCTATGGGCTCGAAGGGTCTTGGGCCCAGACTTAAATTTATCATTATCAGCGGCCTTGTTCATAACACACAAGAAGCAAGACTTATCATACAGAATCTTAGAGGGTAAACATATTATCAGTGGGAAAAATTACAGCAGTATATCCAAAGAAAAGAAAGAAAGAACAACAACATACTTTATTTCCTATCCCCAAAAGTCCAGCAATTAAACGGAAGGAAGATAATATAACACTTGAAGAAGTTCCAAGCATACTTTGGTTATTCAATGGAATGGTTCATGTTAGCAAAGACAAATAACTGTAATCCAACTCTACTCTCACCAGCTGCATTACGAAAAGATGTAAGGCTACCAAGTGCTTCAAACACTGGAGCTGATAGAGTACGTCCAACATTATACATCAAGATCAACCAACATAAGAATGTCTAGTGTGAATACAGGTATAAAAGTGTACTATAGAAGTCCTATGGCAGATAGATATAGCTGTCATGGTAAGTACATTTACAGTGATGGGAAATTAGAAATGCAAAGGCTTCATTCAGTTGATGTCGAGGAACAAATCAGAGTAGCAACTTTCTCTGTAACTCAATCTAGTTTCAATTATTTATTTTGTTGAAATCTGACAAATTAATTACAATGTTGCAAGATTAATGGGAAGTTCATTGCAGAATTTATCGTAGATGTCTTGAATGAACAACTTTTAAATACAATAATTACATGAGGTGCAATATGAATACATATGGTATCAGAAAATACTGCTCATGTTTCCTTGTTGGAGACTGCCTCTGGAAGTTTAAAGGTGGGAGGTTTATCAACACCCCTCCTTGAATACTCCCTCCATCTTCGAGCTGCTGCAGCAGCTCTTCGTGTTTTCTCTGTCACTTCCTCCTCTGCAACAGTCATGTATAACCTTGGTTACATTTATGGATTGAAGCAAAAGCCACATTTTGAGACATTTTCTACCGACAGAATTTATGTTTTTCTACTGATAAGATCACACTCCAGCGTGCTTTGACTTATCTCAATAGATTCGATTCTAAAGTAGCACGGACTGCAAAAAGTCGAATATGAGAAGTCTTAACCACAAAACCCCCAGAAGAAACCAACACTTAAAATAAATGAAGAAAAATAGAACAGAAGTATTGTGCAAGTACAAATTGTTCTAGTTTGAAGGAAGTTTAATATGTAAAACCAATAAACTGAAAAACTGTCTAATGGAACTTCTTGTCTTATAAAGACTTTGCCTTCTTGAGATCAAGGGTTCAAGTCCCCTTCCCTCTTCCCCTTCCCCTCCCAAAAAATATATATATATAAAAAAAAAAGTTCTCTGAAGGACTTACTCAAAAGAGAAAGCCAGTAACGTTGAGGCACAAAAATATTTTATTGTCTAAAGATTGGGGAAACTTGAAATACAATTTCATTAACGTTCTCATTTGACTTTCTTTTTAAGTTCACTATCGTGAGTTTCTCACCACGTTCCTTACACTTTCAAGGTTAATTTGACATCAACCCTTACTGTAATTGCTTGTCTAGTCAAATTCTACAACTAAAGGAAAACTAGCTAAATATATTTATATATATATTTAGCCAAATATAATATGCTTTCGATGTTTTGGTAATTCAACGATCACCTAAAATTTAGAATACAAGATTATGGTCATTTTTCAAGATAAAGTTGAGAAATACTTCAGCAGTGTTCATGACGAATACTTAAGCAAGCAATTGGTTAAGTATAACTCTAAGATTTTATACATGATCAATGCTTTATCGTACACAGAATGTTAGACAACTAGGAGGCATATATTTAAAAACTAAGTGCGGCAAAAGTGCAATTATTAAAATCGTCATGTGGTAAGGCCAAAAAGGTTAGAATTAAAAATGAATAATTCCTGAAACTATAAGAGTAGTACTAATAGTATATTAATATACATTAAAAGAAAATTAACTTAGGTAGTTTGAACATGTTTATAAAAGACCTAGTACTGTACCAGTGAGAAAGAGTGATTTGATATATATCGATGGTAATACGAGAGATGTATGCCAAAATTAACTTTCAATAAGATAACAAAAGACGATATAATAACTAATGGATCAATGGAAACTATGGTAGAGTACAATAAAGAAAGAAGATTTAGGTAGCCGACCCCAAACTGTTGGGATGAAGCTTTGTTGAGTTGAGAAAAAGCCACCAGTGATTTCGGTGAGAGGCCAAAGTTTTATAGTACCATTGTGGATTGTTTGACACGACAAAAACCATATACCCTAAATAAAAACATAAACGAGCAACATAATTGTTGGAAACCAACAGAGAGAACATAAAATGCAGAAACAAGTACAGAAATAAATGAAAGCAGTATATTAAAAGTAACATTAGCACCAAGTCATGGAGCCTCTCAAATGAATTATAAGAAATTAGCCATTTCCTTCAACTAAATCCTTCTTACCTGTATTTTGGTATTCTTTGGGTTTACCCCAAAGGTTGCTCCAGTATGAATCAGTTTTATTAGAGCCTTTCTGTTTCACCATCCTTGATTTAGCTTGCTCCTGTAAAGAATTTATAGATGTCACCCATCAAAATTCATGCACATGAAAAGTACATCTGCCTAGCACCAAAGAAACATGAGGACCACATTCAATTGCTGAGATAAAGGAATCTACATTAGAAATTTAGAGAGAGAAGATATAAAAAAATATGATTGTAGTGGGCGGTCAGTGCACGAGACTCCCGCCACTATAGAGTTTGTAGAGGGTTAGATGTATGCAGCCTTCCTCCTACATTCAAAGAGGCTTTTTCTGCGACCCGAATCCTTGACGCGCCGTTCATAATGGAGCAACTTTACAACTACCCCAAGACCCAACCTCATGAAATATGATTGGAGTAAACTACAAAAATAGAAATGGAGAGGAAATGAAGATTAAAATGCAAAATTGAGAGTGAAAATTTTCATTATCTAGATTTGAGCATTAATAAGAAGATCACGATGATATAGCTCATCGAATCAAAATAGGTTGGTAGAGGAGAAGTGACTCTGCATGTTATGCTACAAACGAATAAGGATGTTTATAAGGTCACAATATGCTTTACATACAAGTATGACAAAACTAAGCAACAATGCTATCACAAATGAGCGTAACCAACATGAGACTGTCAAGACGGAGTGGAGGTAAGATAAGAAATTACTGAATTAGGAATGAATTCAAGCATGAGAAGGTAAGAATAGCATAAATTCAAAATAAATTGAGAAAACCTGATTAAAAAAGTTGGCAACATGTACAACGAAGATCAATAAATGCACCAGTGAAGAAGAATGACATTTTCAACATTAGTAGAAGTAGTTTTCAAACACAACACAGGAGGCAGAATCACTCACACAACCAGACCTCAACAACAAAACACAGAGGTCAAGAAACAATAGAAACAAGTGTTGGGCGAATAAATCTGAAGCAAAGCAAGCCAGAAACACCAAATAATATGGCTAGGTAAACAGATCTGGAACACAGTTGAAGTACCCAGGCCAAAAACACCAAAAAAAAAGATGGCAAGGGAACAAATCCAGAGCTGTTCTGATTTAACTGAAGCCAACTGCGGGCCAACCAAAGCACCACAAAGACAATCGAAACCCAAAACAGTGTTGTGGACACTTATATAGTTCAAAAAATCCCTCTAAAACACTTAATCACACCGGGGCATCTCAGAACTTCGAAAAAAACAAACACTAGAAGATAATAGTGTAAACCCCTATGTATTTATAATATATATATATATATATATATATATATTAAGTCCTATGTGTTGCATGCATAAATGATGAGTTGGGAATAAGTTGTATTAAAAGATATTAGGTATTTTGAATCTTATACTTATCATTGGGAGAAGTTAGGAAGAGAATAATTAGATATTGCCTTAATTTTTTACATATAACTTTTTAGTTTAACATTAGATTGAGTTACAAGTTTGACAGAAGAAATTATATCCCAAGAGCTACAAAAGTGTATTTTACAAAGATTTTGGAAATCGACTTTTAACAAGGCCCAAATTGCATTGGAAGTTCATACAGGAAGTGGAGTTACGTTCGAATGCAAGCCACGTTCGAACGAAGCAAAGTTACAGTACTTTGGTGTCTGATAGATATTGAGATACTGGGAGCAAGGCATGTTCGAACACATGGCACGTTCGAATGTAAGTGCGATTTTTATTGTGATCAAGTTCGCGTCGACTGTTCAGATTCTGACCCTATAAATACCTGATAAACATCCCTTACATAAATTTCAGTAGTTTTCAACACTAGGCAACCCTAGAGAGTGAGAGAAAAGGAGAAAACACAAGTTTCGAAGAGATTTTCACCTCAGGAACAGATCGAACACGCTAAGTTTACGTACAAACATCGGATAAAGGTAGAGGTTTCTTCCCAAATCTGTCCATTGATGCTAGGGTAACTATGTAAGTATGTTTTAAATTCCTATCTTAGTTATATGGTAAATATTCATTGATTCTTTAATTTCTTGCAATTACTAGAACGTTGTTAGCGGGATTTATGTTTTATAACGCAAAAACTCTTGTTTTTACTTCTGAAACCCTAAACTTTAAATAAGTAGAGGTTTTACACATGTTACTCGCTAATTCTTGAATTACAAACCCTAATTCTTGATTTTAATCAAATAAATTATGATTTGAAGATCTCTTACATGTTTTCTTGAATTATTCTAGTGAGAAAGTGATTTGATGAAAGGTATTGGAAATTATCTCTTGTATTGGGGTATGATGCATATGGGTTACCTTCGACCGGGTATCGTAGAGTGTTTAGATGTTTATGGGACCTTGAGGGATACCACTGTTTCCTATCACTCGTAGTGGGTTGGTTCCTCGCGGGGTTCCAAACACTATTCGTTCACCGCATATCGAGGCTGAGGGATGGTATACGATAATCCTACGAATGATTTGTCCCTACCGATGCGTCGATATATGCTCTTCCAGAAGTTGTTTGTAATGTGACCCTATGGGGTGTTACTTTAAGAAGGTGAAATTTTGTGGGTCAGGATATTTTCGTTGTGTAAATGCACTGTAGTCAAGCTTGAATACATGAGATATGTTGTTGAAATTGGTTTATTGTTTGAAAGTTTGTTTATTTCTTCGTTATTTTAATGCATTCAACGTAAACTTGAAATCTTATAAATGTTATTGTTTTACTTCAAAGGTTATATATGATATTTTGTAAAGTGAGACGACCTGTTTTTATATGTTTTAAAACCGGGTTTGAGAGGATGTTGCTACAGAGCTTAGCGCTCACCCCCTACAATCAATATTTTTCAAATTTCGAACTTGAGGAAGATCTCGGCCTAAAGGAGCATGTAAATTGGGAAGCTGGGATTGACAGTGATAGGGATCTCGAAGCGTATGTTTGGAGATGTTATTTTAAATGAGGGATTTTAATTATTTGGGTTTTATTAATGTATTAAACATTCCTTAGATGATTAGCAGTTTTGCGAGTAATATTCTTTTAGTTGTGGATGTAATCTCCAAATTTCGGATATTGGTTTTGGATTATGCTTTAGTTACTATGAATAATGAATGAATTTCTTGTTGTTTATGGATATTATTAGTTGCTCTCAAGGTATGAATGGTTATTAGTTAGTAATTCCCAAATGGTGGAATTTGGGCCGTTACAAGTAGGGGCTAGAACAACCCAAAAAAATTGTCGAAATTTGTCTGTGCACTATTCCGATGACTGGAACAGTAGCCTACAGTCAAAAATCACCAAAAATAATGACAAAACACACCAAGGAGAGCTGGGCTTCTCACGAAACTCTTCTTGGGTCCTAGTCGGCCTCCTCAAGTAAGGATCCAAGCAACAAATCTCATCAAATTGCCCGAAAATACCAAATCTGACAATTCGACTCTATTTCGCCGAAAATCATTCAAATATAGGAAACTCTTTTTAGATGACCTCAAAAATTATGAAAAAAACACCATAATTACCAAGGCACAAATTTGAGTCGGAACATAGTTGGAGTCACCGAAAATTGCTAATGTCATTTTTTTGGCGATGATGTCATTTTTACAACTAACTTTTCGACCATTAGAACCAATCCTCCTAATCGTTTGTATTGTGTTGTTCTTGCAATTATTTGCTAAAAAGAAAAGAAAAAAGAAATTCTATGATACCAAGTTAAAAGGTAAAGTTGATATTAGGGTTTAGGAAAGAAAGAGGAAGGGTGGGAGAGAGAGAGAAAAGGGAAAGAGGAAGGGCGGGAGAGAGAGAAAAGGGAAAGAGATTGGGAGGAATAATTAGTGTGTCGGCTATGTTGCCCTACACTCTCTTGTTTATGGCAAACTGATATTATGAGAATTACAATATTACCCCACACTACTAATAATATAAATAAGAACACTAACGGAGGAGTTATTGCGACATCACAATATCAAGACGTTGAAATTGAATAGTCAAGTATTCAAGTCTGAATTGAAGCCGGATTGATCACTATTTCTTTTTGTCGTATAGTAGTAGTTAGGTTTTAGTTTAGATTTTCATTTTATTATTTTTTATTTGTTTTTAAGTATGCTTTTCTTTTTTAGCTTTGTAATTTTTTTAGACTTTAGAGTTGTTGCAGCACCAGGTATTCCTACCTCTTTAATCTTTGTTCATTATTTTTACTGAGCATTTAAGTATCTATTTTTACATTGACGACCATGTTGAATTTAGGTTGGGGGGTGAGAGTGTGTTTGATGTTGTGAACAATTTCTATTTTATTTGAATTTTATAGGTTTATTTATAAAAAAAAACAGATTTGTTAATTGTTTTGAATTATGATTTTATGACTTGACTAGCATTGGGATAGGAAATATTTAATTGGGACTTGAACTTGTTTATATTTAAGCTTATTATAGAAATTTATAGTATGTTTTAGTATTTCCTGATCAGTTGAGAGAGGAGGTTATGAGTTGTGATGTGGTTTTGAAAGATAAGCCAGATAGATTGAGATATGGTAGGGGACTAGTACTGGTAATTTTTCAGTCAAGTCAGCTTGGCAGAGTGTTAGGTGAGCTGGTGAAAGGATGGAATCTGCTTCTATTGTTTGGAATATCAATACTGCTCCAAGTGCTCAGTTAATTGGATGGAAAATTTTAATGGGGGCCTTGCCTGTGGATGCAAGAATTCAGAGGTTGGGTATTCCCATTACTAGCAGATGCTGTATGTGTTATGGGGAATCTGAGAGTGAGGTGCATCTGTTTGTGCAGTGTGATTTTGCTGCTGCTATATGGCGAAGATTTGCTGATCTGTTTGGATTTTCGCTTATTGCAGAGGAATTGCCACTGGTCAGGCTTAAGAGGCTTTGCAGAATTTTCAGAAAAAAGTCAGTATGCCAGGGATTGGCAAGGAGTATTGCCTTGTTAATCTATTGGCAAATCTGGAGGGAGAGATGTAGGAGAGTATCTGGGGAAGGGTCTTTGAATTCTTATTGTGTTTCTTAAGATTTGTAGTCTTTTGAGATATCAGGCGAGAAATGTGAGGGTGAGGGTTAAAGAGACTGAAGAAGAGAAGATGGTTTTAAGGCAGCTCAAGGTGGAGGTTGTTTGTAGGGTGCTTACTAAGGCAGTTTGGGTTGGCTGGAAATTTCCAAGTGCTGGGGGTGATGAAATTGAATGTCGATGGTGCCTCGAAGGGGAACCCTGGTCTAGCTGGAGGGGGTGCTGTTCTGCGAAATGAGTGGGGAGGTTTGGTTCTAGCTGCTTCCTTCTTTTATGGGGAATGCACTAATATGAAAGCTGAGTTTTGTGCTTTACCGAATGGGTTGGAAATGGTGGTTAGATATGGACTGTTGCAATACGAAATCTGGATTAAATCTGATTCGTTGGTGTTGGTGAACACGGTGTTAGGAAATAGGGAGTGTGCATGGCCTTATCTGATCATTTTGGAACAGATTAAGGTTCTTCTTGGAAGGATGAATTTTCAGTTAAGTTGTGTACCGGGAGGCGAATTCTGTAGCAGATGGCCTGGCTAATAGGGCTGTGCAAGATTGATCATCCTCTGACTTTACTGTTCGAGGGCTGCCTAGTTCAGTGATGAGGTTATTGGTACAGGATCAGCAGATGCTGCCAGTTTTACGGGCCAAGCGTGTGGTGAAAATCGATTATGGGTAGAATTGTTGCTGACTATTTGGGTGGACTGTTGTTTCGGTGGAGGTGTTGTTTCTGGCAGATGATTAAAGCCAAATCTGGCTTTTCCTCTTTGATGCACTGCAGATTTCTGATGGATGCACTGCTGGGGTTTGCTGGCTGGTGGACTGCTGGTTGCAAAGGAACAACTTTAGATACTTTGTCATGTTTTGGAGGATTAAAGCCATGTTTTGGCTTCTTTGTTTCTTGTAATTCTTGGCTTTCATCAATAAAATTTTTCTCATTCTTAAAAAAAAAAAAATAGTATGTTTTAGTATCATCAGTTGTGTTCCCAATTGAAATTGAGTGCACATCTCTCAATAAGCTTCTTTTCTCTATGTTTACCATTGTATACTTTGTCATTGACATTTTGTTACTTAAACGTGATGTTAGCTGTGGTTTGTTGACTAGGTAAAAGATGAATGATTTAGCCAATAGAATTAGACGATAAAGTATTTGATAATTTCCTTCAAATGAAAGCGTGTGCATAATTTAAATGAAAATTTTCTGAACTTAGTAACTTATTGATGCATGAATTATTTTGAAAGAATATGGCACGTGTTTGATAAAAGATAAAACACATGCAATTTTAAGTAAACATTTTGATACGCCAAATAATTAGCTTGAGACATAAATAGATAAAAAAAACTTCAACTTATCAAAATGGAAAAAGAAAATGACAGAACATGAAGATGAAGATACCAGGACTTTAGTTTGTCTCTTCTCCCATCGGGTGCTTGCCTGCCACATTAAAAGTGAACTAATTAATAAGGAAAGCAAATAATAACAATAATCATTGTATGAAACATTTTAACTGTTTTATGTGGGAGCTCTTCATAAATGATAAACTGGAAATTAATGAAGATTTATACAAACACAAAGCTTTCCTGAATAACTATTTCAAATCATCACATCACATATCATTGATGGTGTAAAACTGTTCAAAGAGCTAGACATAATATTTACTAAAGAACCATAAATGCTTGAACCACAGACAATTTACTCTTTTACTACAACTTCTTTTGGGGTAAGGATTGCCATCCACTAAAATAATGAACAATTTTTGCAAGTAAAAGAAAGACGAAGAAGAAAAGAGAAAATATTATTACGGCACTTAGTTTGTGCAATCACTTTATAACCTAGGATACACAATAGAGGCCCATATATAGTAGAAGTAACAAAAAATAAAGTGAATGACTAAAATACCCCTAATATTAATATGTTACAACACTCTAATACCCCCCCCCCCCCCCCCCTCCTTTCAAACTTGATGAGTGCATAATATTGCATATTTTGTCTCATATCATTCATCTTAACTTTGTTTGTTATCTATTTACTTACTTTAGTTTAGTTTTGTGTTTTATAGAAAATCTTTGTGCTTGTCGGAGAACTGATGTAAAGGCAAAACTTTGGGAATGAGCTATGTGAGCCTGGAGTTGAACCAATAGAAATTCAGAAAAAGTGAGGTTTCCTACCGGTTCATCAAGCAGCAGATAGAGGTTCTACTGGTAGCTGTAAATTCTTATCGGTTGAAGCAAAATAAAAACTTTGCTACCAATAGGTCATTACTTTCCTACCTGAAAGTTCAAAACAGAGAGCAGTTATACCAATAGCTTTGAAGAGCTACTAGTTCACCCAGTTCATTGTGTGGTTCTAGTTTCCTACCAGTTCATGTGAAACAATAACTTTACTACCTGTAGGTCTGAACTTGCTTCCTACCAGTTCATCAATGTTTTATGCCAGCAAGAACTCTTTTTGGAAACAAATCGGCTGGGGATTTTTAAAGCATCCTATTGGTGGAAAAATAAAAAGGAAGAATTAGCCAATATTTCCTATAAATACTAAAGCTAGGCAAGGGGAATGGATCCATCGTTACTATTCTTCTACCATTCTTTCTTCTCCAACCTTAGAAACTAGGGTTTTATCCTTTTAAGTTTTCTACATGTTCTTCGTTTCTTATTTAATTTACGCAGGAGGGAGTTCATTGATTCTATTTCCTGTAATCGTTTATAGTTTCAATTTCAATTCAAGGTACTTTGTTATTTCAATTCAAGTTCAATTTCTCTTTTATTTATGATCATGTCTTCAATAATTTCTTTTAGTTTTACTTTTGAAATGAGTGAGTAGTCATTTTTGATATGATCGGATGAAGGATTCTTATCCATAAATGGGTAATTTGACCTAATTAGGGTTTATGGTTTAAAGTTATTTCATTAATTGACAGTTGATTTTGGAAATATAGTTGATATGTATATCTCTTTACTTATCCGTAGACAATTAGTTTTCACACGGATAATTCTTGGAATCACTGCAATCAATAGGACTGTAATTCTTTTACCAATTAATTCAATCAATTTAAATACACATTTGTTATTTTCTTGATTCTAAATTGAATATTTTCCATTCACTGGCGTTTGATTACAATCTTGAGCGAGTTATAAATTAGGTCAAAATTTCAAATTACAGTGAGATTGTCCGGTTTCTTTTAAATATTGTACCTTAGTTTATTGTTTTTCAAAACACTTTCAAAATTCAAGAGTTTTACTTTTCTTTTTACTCATCATCTTTGAGTTACAACTGTTTTCCCTGAAGAGACGACCTCGATAATCGACCGAGTTACTAAATGATATACTTTTCTACGCTTGGGAACCCATTTATTATTCACCCACTTTAGAGGTCAAGCAAAACTCATGATGTAGTAACCGAGAACATCAAGAGTTTGCCAATTGCAAGGTAGAAGGAAAAAAAGGTAGAGATATGGTGCCCAGCTAAAGAAATTTACAGTCAATCTCAACATGTTTCGTTCGCTGACGAAAAATTAAATTGTGAGCAATTTGAATAGCATTGGTGTTGTCACAATACATAGAGGTAGGAGCAGATAAAAAAATGTCAAGATCAACAAGCAATCATCGTAACCAAACTATCTCAGCGATGGTAGTGGTCATAGTACGGTACTAAGCTTCATCGGAGGAAGAAGCAACAACAACAGTTTGTTTCTTATTGTTCCAGGAAACAACATAATCACCAAGAAAAAGACAAAAATTAGTGGTGGACTTGCGATCCATAGAATCACCGGGGCAATTAGCAACTAAGCAAGCCCTGAACTCCATAGAAAAAGAGGAAGAAAATAATACTCTCATGTAGAAAATCTCGAAGATACCGAAGAATGCGGAGAACAATAGTCTAGTGAACAGTAGCAGGTGAGGCAACAAATTTGCTAACAACATGAATGACATAAGAGAAATTTGGGCGAGTAACTGTAAGATACACTAGACTCCCAACAATCAACAAATTTGTTGATTGTAGGATCAGGAAAGAGAGTATCATCAGAGAAAGTATAACGAACATTAAGGTCTAAAGGTGTCTCAATGGTCCAATTATCTAATAAATGAGCTCGCTAGATAACATTTTGAGGTATACTTGAACTGAGAGAGGGGACAACCTTTGAAAGAGGAAGCAAACTCAATCCCAAGAAATACCGCAACGAACCTAAATCTTTCATCTCAAAATAACCCTACAATTAATCTTTCAATAGTTGTATTCCAGAAGTGTCATCATTTGTAATAATCATATCATCAACATAAAATAAAAGAACAATAATACCTGAGGAAGTGGACCACAAAAAAAATAGCAGAATCATGATCACTGGCATGAAAACCCAAATTCCAGATGACTGAAGAAAACTTGACAAACCATGCCTTGAGAGTTTGTTTAAGGACATATAAAGTCTTCTGAAGCCTGCATATTTGACCGGCACTATGAGGCAGTCCAAGAGGAGTCATAAAAACTACTCAAGATAAATCTCCATATAGATAAGCATTTTTCACATCAATTTGAGACAAGCTCCATTAACGAATGACAGCTATTGCAATCATAGTACGAACAGTGGTCATCTTAGTCAGAGGAGCAAAAGTCTCATCATAATCTAGGTTATACTCCTGAGCAAACCCCTTTGCTACTAACTGAGAGTTGTATCGTTCCACAGAACCGTCTAATTTGATTTTGATCTTATAAACTAACTTACGGTCCATGGTGCGTTTGCTAAGGGGTAAAGAGACTCACAAGCTCAAGTCTTATGTAAGGCAGATAGCTCCTCACCCATAGCCTATTGTCAAAGAGGATTAAGTGTAGCCTCCTTATAGAAGGTGGGTTCAGACAGAGAGTTTAAGTAAGAAAGGAACAAAAGTTAGAAGAACAGCAAGAGTTGGAGAAATCAAACTTATCTGGACACTTCCAAGAGCACTGAGGATAGCGAGGAGCATGATCAACAGTGTCAGAACTTGATTGAGTGACACAAGAAAAAAGAGGAGGCACCACATCTATAGGAGAGACAACTGGAGTCTTGCGAACATAAGTATGCACAATAAGGGGATGGATAACTAATAAATCATAAGGAGAATGGGAAAGGGATGGTAAATCTGACGCAGTTATATCACCAACATATGTATCATGAAGAATACCAGCTGGAAAGGGGTTAATGTAAATGAGATTTGATTTATGTAGAGATGAAGAACTGGATGCAATTGAGAAGAAAGGAATATATTCCATAAAAATAACATAGTGAGAGACATAAAGCTTGTGAGTAATAGGATCATAACAACGATAACCCTTTTGACCCTCACCATAATCAAGAAATACACATAAAACAGAACATGCAGAAAGTTTTGTACGAAGAACATAAGGGAGCAAGACAAAACAAGTACAGTCAAACACACATATAGATGAATAATTAAGTAACTTACCACACAATTTTTCAAATGAGACATCAAAAGTGAGGATAAAGAACGAAATTCCCCATCAATGTACTCTCAAACAAGAGTGAAATTTCTCATCAATGTACTCAGTTCCATTGTCACTACGAAGGACTTTGATTTTGGCATCAAACTGAGTACCAACTATTTTATGAAAAGAGCGAAAGCAAGAAAAAACTTCACTTTTCGTGCGCAATAAGTAAATTCAATTAAGACGAGAATACCAATCAATAAAAGTGACAAACCAACACGAAAAGTCACCACACATCAGAATAAATGATAACAAAAGGAACAGTGCTTTTATTATTAGTACTAGGATAAGAATGCTTATGCTTGGTAAATTCACAAGTATCACAAACAAAAAATTGTCTATTACACTACTTTACTAGACTAGGAAAAATATGTTCTAAAACACCAATTGAGGGATGTCTCAAACGCCTGTGCCACTGTAGTAAGATATAAAAGGCTGAACCATTTTCTGCCCAAAGAGCTTGACAAGGGGACTGAGGGAAAACTTCATCATCCAGGATATACAGACCACCATGTGCTCTACCACTCCCAATTGTTTTTCCCGATTCCAGTTCTTGAACGTTACAATGAGTAGGAAAAAAATCATTGAACAATTCAAGGATTTAGTATTAATACTACCAACAGACAATAAGTTAGTAGAGAAATTAGGAATATGAAGAACTGAAGAGATGGATAAGGAGGGTGAGCAATAAATTGAAACTTTCATGGAAATCAAGGATAAGGATCCATCTGCCACCTTGACTTTATCCCTACTTGAACATATAGAATATGAGGAGAAAAGACTAGAAAAACCTGTCATGTGGTCTATGGATCCAGAATCTATTATCCAAGGAGCATATAAGGATAATGCAATAAACACACTAGATATACCGGTGTGATTAAAATTGGAGGAAGATGAATGATTAAGAGCTGGGGTAGAGGAAGCATCAAGTCGCACCATCAAGCACCTACGAGTCTGTATCTCATCCTTCGAAAAGGTAGACAGGGTGATGCCACTAGACTGAAATAGAGTCTCTGAAGAATCAATTGTAGGACATCCAGTCAACTTCCAACAAAACTCCCGTGTATGTCTTGTCTTCCCACAATAATCACACTTCTACTCATCTCAGTAGACTTGGACATGGCTGAACTCATGTCGCGTTAAGGGATAACAGCCAATGCAGACTGTTCCTAAGTAGGAGCATAAATTATAGCAATCCTCTAACTTTTCTCTTGCTGAACATGGGCATAGGCTTCCCGTAAAGTAAGAAATGGACAACAACCCAAATCTAAACCCAATCTGATCATATTTAATATTAAGACCCGCAAGAAAGCTATACACTCATTCATTTTTCACCATCTGTAGAAATTTAACGGCATCATTAGTACAATCTGCTGTGAAACTCTGGTAGTAGCATGGTTATCAGAACTGAACCGATAGAGGGACTATGTCAATGGTTCGCCGGTTCAACCGGTAGGTTAACTGGTCGGACCGATCGTATAATAAAAAAATTATAATTCATAATTTAATTAAAAAAATATGAAGAATATATTTTTCGACAATAAAAATTATAATTACATTACAATAAAAATCACAATCACAATAAAAATTACAATCACATTACAATTAAAATTCCTAATTAAACTTGGAATTTCCTTCCACGCCTCCCAAAGACTCATGATCACAGCCTCCAATCCCCACTGTCACTCTGTGATCAGACTCTTTTTTTCCTCTTTTCTCTCTTCCATACAAGATGCAAGTTACAACCCCTTCATATTCAACCTTAACTATTTTTTGTCTTCCATCAAGTGCGTTGTGTTGCTGCTTTATGTGTGTGAGATTGAAACAGAGAAAGATTCAGAGAGAGGGAAATAGAGCAAAGGCGAGAGATTGAGTGGAGAAGCAGATCGAGACTCGAGTTCCAGAGAAGGATGCTTGTGCCTGTGCGTCGTCTGGACCGGAGAAGAAGAGAAGACAAAGATATATGTGGTTTTCATTGATTTAGGGCTAAATTTGCCCCAAAAATAAGTTATATATATATATATATGAGGTATTATTTGAACCGTCGGGTTATATGAACCGTCCGGTTCACTGGTTTTCACCAAAAATCGGCCGATTTTACAGTTCTTTACCTGTTCAAGTGCTCAAGCAGTCTATTAAGCAAATTGGACCGGTGTAAGGCCCAATTCACGGTCTGACCGGCCGGTCCAGTTCGATTATGATAACACTGGCTAATAATCAAACTCCTGCCATAAAGTAGTCAACTCCATATAATAAACTGCAAGGGTCTTATTTTTCTAATTGGTCTCTCACACTTTCTTTTGAAGATCATACGCCTAAGCATTATTGCCCTTTAGAGAATACGTATGGAATGCAGTAGTCCAAATCTTATGTTATATCAAGTAACAGAAAACCACGACTGATAGACGGTTGCATTGAGTTAAGCAACCAAGACATAACCAAAGCCTTCTCAGATTTCCACTGCTTTAACAGGATACCTACCTCACTTGGCTTAATTGCTTCCATCCAATTTCTCAAGGCTAATTTGGAGAGAAGTGTTGTTTGCAAGATCACCTAAACGGCTCAATCCACTTCCTCCGATACTTACCCCGACATTAGTAGATGTTGTACTACCTTCAGACATGCTTATACATTAGGGTCAACACAAAATACCAAACAATCACAGTAAAAAAATAGCCCACAACCAAAAAATACCTACAATAGCATCCAAACCTTACCTGTGGAACAACCCAAAGCAACCCAAGGCTCCAATAGCCTCTGCACAATGACGGGACGCAAGAAAGAACAATTTTTTGTGGTGAACAGTGCTGCTAAATCACTGTTTGGGCAAATACTCCTCAAAAAACCAATCTGAATCCAACAAAAAGATATGGGCTCTCTACAACAGCCCTAATCGACCCTATTCGAACTGGTCAAACCCAAAAAACTTGAAAAAAGATTTAAAAATTGAAAAAATCAGACTGATGACTTCAAAAAAAATCACCATAATTATCTAGAGATGATTTCAGTTCATCTCTGAAAAAATCAAAAAATTTCAACATGGGTGGGTGCTGACATCAGCATGTCAGCGTCTGACAGATTTCAGTGCTAACTTCACGAGGTAATTTCTGACCAATTCCAACAACTTTAAGACGTTAAATTGTCAGGCTCTGACGTCAGATTCTCAGCGTCTCACAGATTTTCGAGCTAACTTCTCGAGGTAATTTCTAACCTATTCTGACAACTTTGAAACACTTGGAATTAACGTAAGTGAAAAGGGATACAAACTAAGTGTAGAGCCCCCGTATATATAGTCAAATAATAAAGGTACAATAAGGATAAACTAGGAAAAAGAAAACCCTAATAAACTAGGAAATATCTCCAACACTCCCCCTCAAGCTAGGCGCAAAAATATCAACTAAGCCAAGCTTGACAACTGAGTCCTGAAGAATGGATAGAGTGACAGGTTTTGTGAAAACATCTGCAACCTGATCACTAGTCCCCACAAACAATGGAGTGACAATACCACAACTAACCTTCTCCCGAAGAAAGTAAACATCGATCTCTATATGTTTCGTCCTCTCGTGTAGTACAGAGTCAGAAGCGAGCTGAATAACAGATCGATTATCACAATATAATGTGGATGGAGAAGTCACTGGAAATCCCAACTCGCCAAGAATTGATCGTAACCAGATAATCTCACACGTGCCAAGTGCCAATGCCCGATACTCTGCCTCTGCTGAAGAGCGGGAGACAACCGCCTGCTTCTTGCTCTTCCAAGAGATAAGATGAGTCCCTCGAAAAGCACAAAAACCCGTAGTAGATCGACCGTCACACGCTCCCCCATAATCTGAATCTGAATAACAGGCTAGAGAACCAGTCTGAGATCCTGATGCATAGAACAACCCAAGTCCAGGACAAGACTTGAGATACCGAAGAATATGATAAACTGCATCAAGATGAGGCTGACATGGCCTGTGCATGAACTGACTAACTCGGCTGACAACAATGAAATGTCTGGCTTAGTGTTGGCTAGGTAGATAAGTCTACCTACCAACCTCTGATAAACAGTCGGATCTCTCAACTCCTCACCTTCAGCAGTAAGCTTCAGGTTTGAAATCATAGGTGATGATGCCGGTTTGCACCCCAGCATCCCAGTGTCTGAGAGAAGATCCAGTACATACTTTCTCTGAGAAAGAACAATACCCCTGCTACTACGGGCAACCTCAATCCCAAGAAAGTATCGCAGAAATCCAAGGTCCTTCACATCGAAGGCCTTCCCAAAGTCTACCTTGACCTGCGCAGTCCCAGAAACATCATCTCCAATAATAATAATATCATCAACATATACCAACAAGATGACACACTGTCCAAAAGTATTCCGTCGAATGAAGCAGGTATGATCAGAATGACATCTGGTGAACCCTAAACATACAACCACACCACTAAAGCAAGAGAACCAGGCTCATGGTGACTGTTTCAGTCCATAAAGAGACTTACACAGTCGACATACCTTTCCAGCATACTCCCCCTCACCACGAAAGCCTAGTGGTGCATCCATATAAATAATCTCGTCCAGATCACCGTGAAGAAATGCATTCTTCACATCCAACTGATGAAGAGGCCAAGAGTACTCCGCAGCCAGAGAAATAATCAATCGAACAGTAGTCAATTTTGCTACGGGGGCAAAGGTAGCACCAAAATCACGACCTGGTACCTGAGTAAAGCCCTTCGCCACAAGCGTAGCCTTGTGACGATCAATAGTACCATCCGCCAGAAACTTCAGGGTGTAAACCCAGCGACAACCAACAGTCTTCACCCCTGAAGGTAAAGAGACAAGATCCCATGTATGATTATGATTACGTCTGCATGGCAAGAACCCACTAGGGCTCCCGCATAGCCTCTGAAACAGAGCGAGGAACCGGCGTATCTGATAAAGTCAAGTTATAAGCTCGAAATGTAGGAGACAGATCACCATAAGAAACATAAACAAAGATCGGATATAAAACCCTGGCGGTCCAACCATAATGAACAACTGGACGGCGATCACGCTGCGGATAACGACGCCCTAAATCATCATCTTCCACTGATAATGTCTCATCAGATAAAGTAACTGGCTCAGTACCTGCAATCTCATCAGTACTAACAACAGGTGCATCAATATGCTCAACGAACTGAGAAGTATTACCTGCATCGCCTGAGGTAGAGGGAACATCAGCAGGGGGATGAGGCGAGGGCAACGAACATAAACCTACAAAGAAAGAGGGACTGGTGACTCTGGACTAACAGGGATGAGTGACTCTGTAGTGATAGTGACCAATGGATCTGGCTCCTGTGGTAATGGAAAATCAAAAAGAGTATCATCACCTGGAGGGGAAGACACAGGACTGGAAGAAAAATAAGGAATATGCTCAAGAAAAGTAACATCTAGACTATGATACATACGGCGCCTAATAGGATCATAGCACCGATACCCCTTAGACTGATGACAATAGCCCACAAAGACACAACGAATCGCTTTATCATCAAGCTTATGGCGAGTAGGAGACCGATCCTGAACAAAACATGTGCAGCCCAAAACACGAGGGGGGACCAGAAAAAGTGTCCGTTCAGAGAATAAGACCTGTAAGGGAGCCCTATGCTGAAGAACACGACTCGGTGTACGATTGCATAGAAAGGTAGAAGTCAAAACAGTAAAATGCCAATAAGATTTTGGTACCCCCATACCTCTAAGCATACAACGTACCATCGCTATCAGACTCCTATTTTTCCTTTCAGCAACTCCATTTTGCTCAGGAGTATATGGACAAGTGAGCTGCTGAAGGATACCCTGGGAAGAAAGGTGAGACACTAAGGCATCAGACACATATTCTTTGGCATTATTCGAACGAAGAGCACGAACAATGACATCGAATTGTGTCTTAATCATCTGGAGAAACTGAGTGATGATTGGGAGTACATCAGACTTCCTATGCAAAAGATAGACCCAGGTACAACGGGTATGATCATCTATAAATGTCACATAGTATCGAGCACCTGACAAAGCAGTAACTGGAGAGGGTCCCCAAATAGCAGAGTGTATTAGGTCAAATGGCTTGGGTGACTGGTGCATGCGAGGAATATAACTGGTCCTAACATGTTTCGATAGAGAACATATAACACAATCAAGTTTACCATCAACACAAGCCTTGCTCAAAGCAGGAAACAACATACATAAATATTTAAAATTTGTATGTCCAAAACAGTCATGCCACAACTGAACAGTTTGTGACGAAAAATCATAACGACAAGTACTAGGTAAAATACTAGCATGTAAGCTAGGAACAGATAAAGACAAATCAGGTGCAGGTGATGGAGGTGAAGGAACTGGTGAAACTGGAGGTGGATCGCCTAGATAATACAGTCCATCTCTCTCATGTCCCCTAATAATAATCCTCCTGGTACTCAGGTCCTGCAAATAACACAAATCAGATAAGAATATAACTGCACAGTGAAAATCTCTGGCTAACTGATGTACAAATAATAGATTCATGGCCAACTTTGGCGCATGAAAAATTGAATGTAATGTAAAGTCATCTGGGAGGCGGACTGTACCCCTACTAACAATAGGGGCATGTGTCCCATCTGCTAGCTGAACCTGTGTATGTAACTGCTCGTCAAAAATGGTGAAGTGATGGGCCTCACCTGTCAAATGACCATTCGCACCCGAGTCCAGCATCCAAAGAGGAGACGGACTGGCGCGAGCATGAAAGGCACGAGGTATACCTGTAGTGGTGGCAGTAGCAGAAGTCGGACCCTGAAGGGTCAAGGCGGACATAAGTATATCCAATCGGGAAGTGATAGCATCCATATCACTCTGCCAAGGAGGAATAGTAGGAGTAACAGTAGGAGCAGCGGAAGTAGGTGGTAGTATCTCAGCAATAGCAGCAGTACGACCGCGAGGAGAGGGCTTAAGCTCCGGATGGAGCTTCCAGCAAGTAGCCCTGAGATGTCCTGGTTGGCCACAATAATCACACTGACGAGAATCTCCCTGTCTGCGCTGATCTGAGGCGCCCTGACGGCCCTGGTCCGAGCGCTGTCCACCTCTAGCTGAGGATCCTGAACGAGACCCGGCAGTAGCTGCAAGAGCCATCTGGTCGGCTGGAGGAGTCAAGGCCGTAACTGGAAGTGATGCAATACGGAGGCGGCGCTCATACTGCTCAATCATCGCATACACCTCATAAAGAGACGGAAGCCTCATCATTGACAAGATCTGTGAACGAGGTCCCTCAAACTCATCACGAAGCCCCATAAGGAACTTGTGAATCCTATCCTCCTGCTCTCGAGTATGCAAGAATGCTGCTCCCTCGGGCTCTATTCTCGGAATAGCAGCAAGAGCACGTAAAGTCTCATACTCAAGCCAGCGTTGGGTCAAATAGCCATAATAATCCTGAACTGTCATATCTCCCAGCCGAGCATATGAGAGCTCCTGAGAAAGCTCATAAACACGAACTCCCCGTCCTGACTGAGAATACATCTCTAATAATGCGCTCCATAACTTCGGAACATAGCTATAAAACTGGTGAATCCTGCAAACAGATGACTCCATCAAGCCAAATAACCATCCAAGAATGGTGCAGTTCTCAGAGAACCATGCAGAATATCCAGGGTCGTTATCAGCTGGCTTAGGGTGAGATCCCGTCAGCCAACCAAGCTTCCCTATACGGCCTAAGAAAAGCTGGAATGAGCGAGACCACTCAGCGAAGTTACAGTCATTCAACAACTGTGCCGTAACTTTCTGAGAGATCATGCTCGGCAATGCTGGTAATACAACTGTACCAGTAGGTACTGTATACTGGTCAAACATAAAAGTGGAAGTACCAATAGAGGTCTCAACGGTAGAAGTGTCAACAGTAGGGGTCTCAAGTCCCTCCGTAGTAGTTATAGCAACAATAATACTAGGGCACCCGTGACAGAAAAACAACTCTAATATAAATAGAGAGACAAAATAAAGGAGAACAATATACCTCCAGTCGAACTGTAGCGACAAATATAGAAGGTCCAAAAAGCTCCCAAATAATCAGGTCACGGTGCCTAGAAATCCAAGAAATATATAAGTGATCTACTACATCAAAAGTAGATCAACAGCAAAGAGGATCCGCTCCCTCCTAAAAAAGTCCTAGGACGAAGCCACAACGAAAAACGCGACCCGACAGTGGACTGGACAATGACCCAGCAGTAGGAGTTCGGGTTATTGGGTTGCTTTAATATGTCTAGTATTATTGTTATATAGGCAGTTGGTATGGGCAATGGGTAAAGTATTATATGAGCAGTGGGTAAAGTATTATATGGTAGTCTCGTTGAGATGCTGGGTCGATGGGTTTTGTGGGGCCGTGGGTATGCTTGGTCGGTGCTGGGTAAAGGATGGACAGTCGGTGTTTCGGTGTTGGGACTGGACTGATTTTATTGGTGCAGTTGGTGGCTAACGGAGAAGAGGATTGGCAATCGGTGGATTCGGTGGAAGGCAGGGGTGTTGTTCGCTGGGCAATGGGCTTGTGTGTTGTTCGCTGGGCAGTGGGCTTGCAGTCGGTTGTATACTGGTCGGTGGTTCTATTGCAGTCGGTTGTATACTGGTGGTGGTTCTATGTGGCTGTTTCGGTGGTGGGATTTTGTGGCTGTTTGTCGGTGCTGGGCAGTCGGTGTTGCTGGGTGTTTCGGTGCTGCTAGGTTTGTTGCAGTCGGTGGAGTTTTGGGTATATATGCTGGGTTTATTGGGTCGGTGGTTCCTTTGCAGGTTCTGGTTTGTGGCTGTTGCAGGTTCTGGTTTGTGGCTGTTGCAGGTTCTGGTTTGTGGCTGTTGCAGGTTCTGGTTTTGGTGGTGATTGATGATGAGGGCTGTTGATCGCCGGTGAGGATGACGGAGGTGCTGTTGGTTATTGGTTTGATGGGTGATTGGTTTGGTGTTGGTGTGGTGGCAGTATGGTGGCAGTATGGTAGCTGGTGGCTGCAACGTGGAGGAGGGGCTAGGGCTAGGGTTAGGGTTAGGGTTAGAGGGTGGCTCTGATACCAACTTGGAATAAACGTGAGTGAAAAGGGATACAAACTAAGTGTAGAGCCCCCGTATATATAGTCAAATAATAAAGGTACAATAAGGATAAACTAGGAAAAGGAAAACCCTAATAAACTAGGAAATATCTCCAACAGAAACGTTAAATTTGATCTCCGCTCTGATACCAAATTAGATTATAGATCCGTTAGGGTTTAAAGAAGAGAAGAAGGAAGGAAAAAAATGAGAAGAGAGTAGTGTGTAGGGCTACACAGCTACATCCCAATATATAGCAACACAAAAGTACCAAAAATACCCTTAAGGGTTACATCCTAAATACCATAACATAACACCTTCAAACACTAGATCATGCAACAATATCACTCCAGTCAACAAATCATCAACAACCCATACAAAACAAATCAGCAACAGAAGAGGAACAACAGCAGGGAGGACAGAACAGAAGAGGAACAATAGCAGGGGAACTCCTTACGTGGAGAACAGGGGGTGCCGACTCCTATATCAGCTCAAAACTCAACTAAATCCACTACCCAGCATTCAAATCTGCTAAAGGATCAATACCAGATCCAAATTGAGTCCTTTAGATAGGATCTCAACCATCAAACTCAAAGAAATCCTCCAAAAATTCCAGATCGAATAATTTTGACATAAATTCTCCAAAAACTTTTGAAATAGAAAGACTTACAAAATGACCACGAAATCGAAAACCAAGCATACCATTGCGAAGCCCAAGAGCAAATGAGAAGGATGGAGGTCTCCAGATGGATGACATCATCACGTCCGATGATGACATCAACCATAATCTGCTGCCCACAAAATTTTCTGTTGAACTCTACAATGTCTTAACTGTGTTTTGGGACCATAACATGTTCTGATACCATGATAATATTGATCAAGAAAGAAAGAAGAAGAAAAGAGATAATATTACTATGGCGCTTAGTTTGTGCAATCACTTAATAACCTAGGATATACAATAGAGGCCCTCATATATTAGGGCAACAAAAGATAAAGTAAATGACTAAAATACCACTAATATTAATATGCTACAATACTCTAACAGCAAGGATATTAAAATAAACTTGCTTTCATTAACAGAAATAAATAGAAAAAAACAAGCTTCAAAAAATTCTACGAGATTAAAATAAATCCACTACAGAGAAAAAAGCTATGGCTATGTGGTTGAAAAAAGAATTGAGTGAGGTTTGCAACTTCTTTTATGGACATTCTCAGCAGCAAATGAAGTGTGATCAGACCACTTAGAACCTAAACTCACGTTTAGGACTAACAAAAATAAGTCTTACCATTCTGAAAACATCTACTGATGCCGATCCCATTCCAGCAACCATCAGTGCAACCTGATCATCATTAAGAAAACCCCTAGAATTAGCGATTTTAGGTCTTAGTTTGAGTGAACATGACAGATGAAACAAATATATAAATTTAGCCTTCCAGCAAAAGAAAGGCAAATAAATCTAAATTCTTATCATGAGAAATTTTTTTACTACAACGCTACTTATAGGGTGTCTGGATGCAATTCTGCTTAGAAATGAACTTAAGCACGGAAAAATTCTTACAAAGTTGCAATAGATGTAACGCTGAAAGTAAAGTGCTGAATTTCAATCAAGCATGCCCTGTTCCAGGAGATCCACCCTTGTTATCCATCTGAGCAACTAAATTATGTAGCCAGACACAATGTAGCCAGACACAAGTTCTGGTAGGATCATACTAAGCCTGGCAGGGCCTGATTACTAAGTTGATATCTTAATATTTTACGATATTTTGCTCTTAATGACATTATATCCTAGCTTTGGCGTGAAAAGTTTTTATCCCGTGTGGATCTCCTGACATGCATAAATTTTTTAATTATCATGCATCCATTAGAATAGGCTAGGGCAGGCCCAGAGTAAGAATGCATGCCATGCCTGCTACAACACATTCTTGGAGATTATAGGTCGACTTCACCTAGAAAACAAACCCTCCTTAAGTCGTTGGTGTAAACCCCTCTAGGTATTTCATGAACTTGAAGTTGCTTGCCCACAGCTTATGAAGATGGTGAGACAAGACGGTAATATCAGATCTACAGATAGGAACTGCAAACCTATCGTTGAAAGCTAGAAAGCGATAAGTGAAGTTATTCCTTACATTAACTCTTTCAACCCTCCGCATTTCATCTTCAAGCAAAGATAATTGTGCCGCAGAAATCCAATGGATGCAATCAACAGGGCTGAAATGACAAGGTGACTGTTATCAAACAGCTGGCCGGAATCATTTTTGAAAATTTATAACATACAAGAATAATATTGTCATCAAAATTCTTGATGATGATCCCTCTCCTAGAAACCTCAAATAAACAACTCTTATTTGCAGCAAATAGAAAGCACCTAAATCTTATTAAAGACAACTAAGTACGGGGACAAAGTGTTTCTGCCCTAAACCAATTATTATTTGCACCTAGAATGGGAAGGAGCCATCTCTAACATACCTGAAACATCAGGCAATGTTGCCTACAACAAGTTTAGGTTAGTTAATCTGGGCAAGTAAGATTTCAATCAATTTGAGTTTGGGTTGTCTGTCTCTGCCAAAAGTCACCAGGTTTTCTCTGTTTCTTGCCAAAATTCAAAGTAAATCTCTGAACATATATAGGTATCCAAGAATTTGAAAGAAACTGATCTGTATTAATTAAGGCATCATTTCTCCAAGATTCTTACCATTACCTGCTTAAACTGTTAAAAATGATAAAGAGCCTAAAAGGAACAAGAACTTTATTTGAATGATAGAGTTTGTATTAACTCCTTTCTCAGTTACTAGTTAGCTAAGGCCAATACCCAATTGTGGACATTCCAAGCCTGCAAAGATGGTTGCAACATGTGGTAAGCAAAGGTAAAACTCTAATAAACTCGCTTACGCCAGGAATGCTAGGAGAATGTTTTAAAGATACATGCATGCACAAAAATATGATAACAGTCTTCATATGTATCAGAAACTATACAGTTAAAAAAAGATAGATATATAATCTTCATATATATGAAGTACCCCTGAGAAAACATCTCACTTAATAAACAACAGTCACTGTATCCACTCCACATCATTCAACAATAGCCCGTTGAAACACGGAATGAAAAGTTTTTCATTTATTTTTTCATATGAAAAGTATTTACCAACTATCAATAGCTTGTTGAACCCTCTCAGGGTTGCCAGACTGACTGTATACCCTGGCTCTTCCAAAGTCTTCCTCAATAGCAAACACATTTGCACAAACATTGGCACAGTTTTTGCAGCCTGTGGAAACCCAAGATAAAAACCAAATTTAAAAATCCAAGAACATGATATGTAGTAATCCAAAAGTTATTATAACACGGAGGTTGCTATAGAGGATCTGCTGTTACCCACACCTACAACAATGTTTCAAGCCCAATATCGGTTCCCCAATTAAATTTTCAAATGGATCTCAAAAGTGCAACAACAATAATATTTAGTTTATATGATTAAGGCACCTCTCAACTCATTGCCAATTGGATACTCTAACAATATGGATATATGTGCTTGTGTTCAAGTTTAGTAGATATCAACACCCTCCAAAGTTCAAGAAAACGTCACAGTCTGCCATAGTTTATGAATTTATATTCGCATCCCCTGTGTCTGGACTCATCATCATCTATCTTACGAAAATTCTGTTCACTTTTGTTGAATGCAAAAACATTTTTTTCATAATAGGTGGAACTTGAACAGAATAGAGTGCAAACTCCACACATACCTATGCAGCTAAACTCGTCAACAAATACATGATCCTTTGTGCTAGAATCATCCAAGAAAGGATTGATTGCAGTCAAAGCGTATCCATGAATTTCATCATAAACCATTCGCTGCACTGGGTCACTGAGAACCTGCACTGCAACAGTCAATTCAGAGAGAAAGCAGAAAAAAGAAATTTAAATTGTCGAGGGACTCAATTTCCAGTGGGAACCCACCGCATAAACCTCATTGATGAACATGCAGAAATTTGTTGTCTCTGGATCATCACCACTCAAGTCTGGATGGCAAGCTTTCATGCAATTATAATAGGCTTTCTTAATCTGCTCTGGTGTGGCATCTGGAAGCTGGTAATATGGGCCAAGACATAAAAGATATATTAATGTAGGGCATCATACAACAAATAACATTTATGCATATATTGGAAAGGGCTTTACTTGCAGAAAAGGGCATTGACCACGTCTTATTTAATGACTTGTTGGGACTTTAGATCAAATCCTAAAAGTAGTAAAAGCTCATTCACTGCAACAAAATATTTCGTCTATCTTAATGATTCAAACAATGATAATGCCTTTACTTCCCCAGCCATACACCAAAAATCCATATATATACCGAATTCAAATACCAAATAAGCACCCTTATTGAAACCAGTATTCAAAATATCCTATTTTCACTTGTACCTTACCCATGTCTTTATTAGGTCCACCCATCCTTTTTGGGAGAGAGCCAATATGAACTTAGTCCAGTTTGGGGCTTTGCATCTGACATTCATTGGGCTTTCCTCTTCGGGAGCCTATCTCCTCGCGATTTCGTACAATAAACCCATCTGCACAGTGGTGCCGTGGAACTTTCGGAAAAGGGTAGTGTGTAAGCACAACAATGAAACATGATGAACTCACATACAACCTATGTGTTTGTCCCGGACATCTGCACAGTCTTCCCACGCTTTTTCCTATTCTAAATCTCAGGCAAGACCCATTCGGTGCCTTTCCTAGTCTCCCTCACAAAAATACAACTTGAATTTGAACTACAATTCAAATCAAGTCCTACTGAAATTGCATTTTCGTGCCATATGTGCTCAGACTTTACTTTTTCCCCCCTTTTCTATCCAGTCCAGCATTTGTTCTCGAAGTTCTTCGTTTCCATGTAGAAGCAAACTCTCCACATTATGACCAAACTTTCCTTAAGTAATATATAGGCTGGATCGATAGACCTATTCCCTATTGTCGGCAGATAGACTCATACATTTCTTCATCTTCTTGAAAGTTCTCTCTCTTCATTGATCGATTGTGTCCCCACTAAAAGAGAGAATGAGATTGTTCGCTTTACTTCGGGGGAAATCAAAGAAGGCACTGAAAAAGATAGTGAAATTAGGGCAAGAAGAACTAAAGGCTCAAAGATTTAACTATTGCTACTTATTGACCCACAGACCAGCTACAAGCTAAGTTCGCTAGCCGCCAACCACGCTAATGCGTCATTCTTATCCCTTCCCGACGAATCTTCCTTTGATGTGAATAAATGAAGAACGAAGGCACGTGCAAGATAAAAGAAAGCACATATTTAGGCAGGAGCCCTAGTACATTGAAGATAGGATAAGCTACACACGAACACATTTAATTTAATTAGATAGGCACCCCCATGACTTGAGAAATGACAGTAGGCCCCAATCGTTGGATAGAGTTAATCGATTCCATCAAAAAGACTGCTTTACACTTAATTTTAACCTTAAATGTTAAATAAATACTAGACTCAAATTCTTACCCGGACTTATTCTCAAACTCATAAACCATGCCCAATACCCTCCTCGTTGAGAAAGACTTACCCTCATAGAGGACTAGGTTGAGAAAGACTAAGTTTGGGTCTTTTCTAGCACAGAGAGGCTTACCCTAGGCTGAAAAAGGCTCCCTCTATTTATAGGCAACGAATTAAGGTGGTCTTGAAAATTAAGAAACCAAAAATTTGTACTTGACCGCTCGAGCAGTGGGAGGGTGGTTAGATGGCGGTGGTCACAGGAATGAAAAAAGGATTCAAACCGGATCTAAGAGAACAGGATCGCTTGAGCAACCCAGAGGGCGATCCCTATTGTTCCACTGTTTAGCCTTTACCTAAAATTTTCCCAAGTCTTTAGAGAGTACTCTAACGAAGACTAGCAAACATAGGGTAGTCCCTACTGGTTTAAGCCTAAAACCAAGCAAAAAGTTAGTCCACTTGAACACTAAAAGGTGTTGCTCAAGTGGGATCCGATAATGACTAATCTATGTTTTCAAAACACATTTAAGATTTAGAAAATCTCTTCGTTGAAAAACAAATAGGAGTCTTATTTGGATCAATTACTTAGTCCATATTAACACTAATCATCCTAAGTCTATGAATTAAACCAAGGGATTATCTTAGGTCTCTAAGGTCATTACCTTTGTCTTAAGCAAGAAGGTGCATACTAAGTCTTTCTTTGATGTAGCTTAAAGAGCACACTCCTCCCTCTTTTTGTTACTTTCGGATCTTCATCGTTGTAACATCATGACCATCGAATAGGTTGAGATTTAAATAGACTTCATGAAATTAACCAATTACAAAATATGTTTCTAACAAGCTCTACTTTATCTTGACACTGCCAAGGAAATCTGGGATCGCTTGGCAACTCTGTATTATGGTATTGATAATTTTACTTATACTTATGAGGTGTGCAAACAATATTTTTGCCTTGAACAGGGTACTTTAAGTTTAGAGGACTACTATTCCCGCATTATATGTGTTTGCGAGGAGTTTAGGATGCACCACCAATTCACCACTGATGTCACACTTATGCAGCGACAACATAAGGATTTGGATGTTATTCGCTTCTTTATTAGTTTGAAGTCGAACATGAGCCTATTTGTGCCCAAATGTTGGGAGGTTCTAGCCTTCCCTCACTTTCGGATGTATTTTCTCGCTTACAGTGTGCTACATTATCAGATGATCTTTCTAATTCAGGCACTGATCATGGTTCTTCTATTGACCGTTCAGCCTTAATTATCTCCAATAGCAATAGTGCTAGTAATCGGGGTGGCCAGGGCCGTGGAGGTGGAGGTGGAGGTGGAGGTGGTCGTGGTTGTGGTAGCCGTGATTCTAGAGTTGGATGTAGTGGTGGCTATGGAGGTTGTAGTGGCATTCGCGTATGTACTCATTGTGGTCGCAGTAACCACACTATGGATTATTGTTGGGATTTACATGGCAACCCGTTTGGGGTTACTAATCAGACCTCCTATCAGGATGATGTCACCTATCTGTTTGCACCATTATGTCATTCTGCCCCTTCTGACTCCGATTTGGTTATTGAGCATGCTCAATTCATGTCTCAAAAACATGCAGTCTCAAAAACTTGCATTCTCATCTTCCTCCACGGCTACTTTTGCTCCCACCTGTTCCGACCACATGACTAGTTCATCCAGTATATTTTTCACTTATTATTCTGTCATTCCATCTTAGAATGTTACTCTTACTAATGGAACTTCATCTAAAGTTTCTGGTTTGAGGACTACTGAAATAAGTCCTGATATGTCTTTGTCATCCGTTTTATTTGTTTCACAATTTCTTTTTAACAAAGATCAAAATTTTGTTTCGATGTATTGTTTCGATCACCTAGGAAACAAAAACGTTTTGACGTGTTTCGAAAACGTTTCGACCCGTTTTGAAAACATAATGAAAAAAATAAAAAATTTAAGAATTATTTTTTGAAAACATTGATTGAAATATATCAAAGTATCTTGAAATACCTTGAAACATTCTGAAATAATTGTGCAAATGCATTGAAATATTATAATACATCTCGAAACATTATAGAATACCTCGAAATATTAAAATTTCGATTCCATCACTGTTTCGTTTCGGTCTCCTTGGAATGGAAACGTTTCGGACATTTCGACCGCTTCAAAACGATATTTTGATCCTTGCCTTTTAGTTTAATGTCTATTAGTAAAATTACTCATTCACTTAACTGCTTCATCACCTTTTATCCTATTGTGTGTTTCAGGATCTAAAGACGAAGAGGAAGATTAGTACGAGGCATGAAAAGTGTCTCTATTATTTTGATCCTGGTCCATCACTACGAGCTATCCAGATATCATTATCTTCATTTCAGTGGCATTGTCATATTGGTCATCCATTTCTCTAGAATTTGAAGCGTCAAGTTCCTAATCTTAGTCATCTATATCTTGTGAAACTTGTCAACTTAGTAAGCATCACTATGTGTCTTTTCAGTCTAGAGTTAATAATCGTGTCCTTTTGAGTTAGTACATTCTGTTGAAGTTATAGTCTAGTTTATTAGGGTTTTACCTTTGCCTTTTTTACCATTATTATGACTATTGTTTGACTATATTTGTATCCATTTTTACTCACAAATATTCCAAGTTGATATCAAAGCGATACCCTAACCCTAACCCTAACATCAACCTCCACCATAATCCTAACCCTAGCCTCCACCCTTCCCCACCGACACCACTACCATCCAACTACTTAGATCAACATAGCAACCCAGCGAACATCATCATCCTCCAGCAACTCCTCATCAGCGAACATCAGCAACCTCACCACTAATCACCAACAGAACAACCTCAGCCACCAACGATAGCAACTACACCACTCCACATCCACCGACCGCAAAACCACCTTCAACACAGACCACAGCGAAACCGACAACAACACAGTCCACTGCCTACACACAGACCATTGCCCAACCCAGTCCACCAGCAACCCATCAACAAACTGACAGCAACACAAACCCAACTCCCAGCCTACTACACCGACCCAATAATTAGTCGACAACCCACTGCCCAACCCAGCAACAAAATCCACCTAGCGACCCAACCAGCAGCAAACCCAACCCAGTCAACCTACATTGCCAGTCCAACTCAGCTGCATCGCCTTCTTGCTTCGCGCTCTTCGTCGCAGTGTCGCTATCTCTTTGCGCCACTGACTTCTCTTTCCTAAGATTGTAATATCTAGGACCTTTTTAAGAGGGATTGGATCCTCTTCTCTGTTGATTTACTTTTGATGCAGTAAATCACTTATATATTTACTTGATTTATGAGCATTGTAACCTACTTATTTAGGAGTTTTCTGGACCTTCTTTATCTGTCGCTACTGTTCGAATGGAAGTATATTATTCTCCCTTATTTTGTCTCTCTATTTATCTTAGAGTATTTTCTATCACGGATGCCCACATATTGTTGATATGGCTACTACTGAGGGACTTGAGACTCCTACCATTAAGACCCCTACTGTTGAGACCCCTACTGTTAATACTTCAACCTGGAATGTGCCACCTAATTCTTTTACTTTTATATTTGACCAGTATACAGTACCTACTGGCACAGTTGCATTACCGGTAATGCTGGGTATAATATTTCAGAAGGTTATGACAGTTGTTGAATGGTCATAATTTTGCTGAGTAGTCACGCTCATTCCAGCTTTTCTTAAGCCATGTAGGGAAGTTTGGTTGGCTGACGGGATCTCACCCAAAGCCGGTTGATGACGACCCTGGATATTCTGCGTGGTTCTCTGAGAACTGCGCTATTCTTGGATGGTTATTTGGCTCGATGGAACCATCTGTTTGTAGGATTCACCAGTTTCATAACTCTGTTCCGAAGCTATAGAGCGTATTATCAGAGATGTATTTCTAGTCAGGACGAGGAGTTCATGTTTATGAGCTTTCTCAGGAGCTCTCATATGCTTAGCAGGGAGATGTGATGGTTTAGGATTATTATGACTATTTGACCCAACATTGGCTTGAGTATGAGGCAATACGTCTTCTTGCTGCTATTTTGAGAATAGAGCCCGAGGGAACAGCAGTCCTGCATACTCAAGAGCAAGAGGATAGAATTCACAACTTCCTTATGAGACTTCGTGATGAGTTTGAGGGACCTCGTTCCCAGATCTTGTCAATGTCGAGACTTTCGTCCCTTTATAAGGTATATGCAATGATTGAGCAGCATGAGTGACGCATCCGTATTACATCATTTCCATTTGTGACCTTGACTCCTCAGGCTAACCAGATAGCCCTTGCAGCTACTATAGGGTCTCATTCAAGACCCTCAGCTAGGGGTGAACAACGCTCAGACCAGCGCCGTCAGAGCACCCCATAGCGCTGGGGGATTCTCGTTAGTGTGATTATTATGGCTGACTAGGACATATCAGGGCTGCTTGTTGGAAGTTCCATCCGGAGCTTAAGCTGCCTCTTCGCGGCCGTACTACTGCTATTGTTGAGGTACCACCACCTACTGCCGCTACTCCTGTTCCTACTGCTACTGCTCCTCCTTGACAGAGTAATATAGATGCTATCATTTCTCGCTTGGATATACTTATGTCAGCCCTAACTTCTCAGTGTCCGACTAGTGCTGTTGTGACTACTACAAGTATACCTCGTGTCTTTCATACTTGCACCAGTCCGTCTCCCCTTTGGATGTTAAACTCGGGTGCGAATGGTCACATGACAGGTAAAGCCCATCACTTCACCACTTTTGACGAGCAGTTACATACACAAGTTAAGTTAGCAAATAACTTTACATTATGCTCGATTTTTCATGTGCCAAAGTTGGTCATGAATCTATTATATGTACATCAGTTAACCAGAGATTTTTACTGTGCGATTGTGTTCTTATCTGATTCGTGTTATTTGCAGGACCTGAGTACTTGAAAGATTATTATCAGGGGACATGAGAGAGATTGACTATGTTATCTAGGCGATCCACCTCCAATTTCACATGCACCTACTTTATCTTTATCTGTTCTTAACTTGCATACTAGTATTTTGCCTAGTACTCATCATTATGATTTTTCGTCACAAACTGTTCAATTGGTAGCATGACCATTTTGGAGATATAAATTTTAAATATTTATATATGTTATTTCCTGATTTGAACAATGCTTGTGTTGGTGGTAAACTTGCCTGTGTTATATATTTCCTATCGAAACATGTTAAAACCAATTATATTCCTCGCATGCACCAGTCACCCAGGCCATTTGACCTAATACACTTTGATATTTGGAAACCCTCCCCTGTTACTGCTCTGTTAGGTGTCCAATACTATATGACATTTATAGATGACCATACCCGTTGTACTTGGGTCTACCTTTTGCATAGGTAATCCGATGTACTCCATGTCATCACTCAGTTTTTCCAGATGATTAAGACACAATTCGATGTCATTGTTCGTGCTCTTCGTTCGGATAATGCCAAAGAATATGTGTTTGATGCCTTAGTGTCTCACATTTCTTCTCAAGGTATCCTTCACCAGCACACTTGCCCATATACTCTTGAGCAAAATAAAGTTGCTGAAAGGAAAAATAGGAGTCTAATAGGAATGGTACGTTGTATGCTTAGAGGTATGGGGGTACCAAAATCTTATTGGCATTTTGTTGTTTTGACTTCTACCTTTCTATGCAATCATACATCAAATCGTATTCTTCAGCATAGGGCTCCCTTATAAGTCTTATTCCCTGAGCGGATACTTTTTTCGCCCCCCTCGTGTTTTTGACGGCACATGTTTTGTTCAAGATCGGTCTCCTACTCGCCATAAACTTGATGATAAAGCGATTTGTTGTGTCCTTGTGGGCTATTGTCATCAGTCTAAGGGGTATCGGTGTTATGATCCTATCAAGCATCGTATGTATCCCAGTCGAGATGTTACCTTTCTTGAGTATATTCTTTATTTTTCTTCCAGTCCTGTGTTTGTCCCTCAAGTTGATGATACTCCCTTTAATTTTTCGTTACCTTAGGAGCTAGATCCATTGGTCACTGTCACTACAGAGTCATCAGTCTCTCTTCTTCCAGAGCCACTCGTCCCTATCAGTATAGAGTCACCAGTCTCTCCTCCTTTGCAGGTTTATGTTCGTCGTCCACGCTCTCATCCCCATGTTGATGTCCCCTCTATCTCATGCGATGCAAATAATATTTCTCAGTTCGTTGAACATATTGATGCACCTGTTGTTAGTACTTATGAGATTGCAAGTAATGAGCCAGTTACTTTACCTGATGAGACATTGTCAGTGGAGAATGATGATTTAGGGCGTCGTTATCCGCGACGTGATCGTTGTCCAGTTGTTCGTTATTGTTAGACTGTCAGGGCTTTATATCCGATTTTTGGTTATGTTTCTTATTGTGATTTGTCTCCTACATTTCGAGCTTATAGTATGGTCTTATCATATACACCGGTTCCTCGCTCTGTTTCAAAGGCTATGCGGGAGTCCTAATGGGTTCTTGCCATGCAGACGGAGATGGACGCTCATCAGCGTAATCATACGTGGGATCTTGTCTCTTTACCTTCAGGGGTAAATCCTTGTTGGTTGTCACTGGGTTTACACCCTGAAGTTTCTTGCGGATGGTACTATTGATCGTTATAAGGCTAGGCTTGTGGTGAAGGGCTTTACTCAAGTACCAGGTCATAATTTTGGTGCTATCTTTGCTCTCATGACAAAATTGACTACCGTTCGGTTGATTATTTCTCTGGCTACCAAGTACTCTTGGTCTCTTCATCAAATGGATGTAAAGAATGTATTTTTTCACGATGATCTAGACGAGACTATTTATATGGATGCACCACCGAGCTTTCGTGGTAAGGGGGAGTATGTTGGAAAGGTGTGTCGACTGCGTAAGTCTCTTTATCGACTGAAACAGTCACCACGAGCCTAGTTCTCTCACTTTAGTGATGTAATTGTACGTTTAGGGTTCACCAGATATCATTCTGATCATACCTGCTTCATTCGACGGAATATTTCCGGACAATGTGTCATCTTTTTGGTATATGTGGATGATATTATTATTGCTGGGATGATGTTTCTAGGACTATACCGGTCAAGGTAGACCTTCGGAAGGCCTTCGATGTGAAGGACCTTGGATTTTTACAATACTTTAAGATTGAGATTACGCATAACAGCAAGAGTATTGTTCTTTCTCAGAGAAAGTATGTTCTGGACCTTCTATCGGACACTGGGGTACTAGGGTGCAAATTAGCATCATCACCCATTATTCCAAACCTAAAGCTTACTGCTGAAGTTGAAGAGTTGAGAAATCCGACTGTTTATCAGAGGTTGATAGGTAGACTTATCTACCTAGCCAATACTAGGCCAGACATTTTATTTGCAGTCAATCGAGTTAGTCAGTTCATGCACAAGGCGTGTCAATCTCATCTTGATGCAGTCTATCATATTCTTCGGTACCTCAAGTCTTGTCCTAGACTTGGGTTATTTTATGTATTAATATCTCAGACTGGTTTTCTAGCCTGTTATTTAGATTCAAATCATAGGGAAGCATGTGATGGTCGATCTACTATGGACTTTTGTACTTTTTGAGAGACTCATCTTATCTCTTGTAAGAGTAAAAAACAGGCACTTGTCTCCCGCTCGTCAGCAGAGGCAGAGTGTCGGGCACTGGCATTTGGTACATGTGAGATTATCTGACTACGATCGATTCTTGGCAAGTCGAGATTTCTAGTGAATTCTCCATCCACATTATATTATGATAATCGATCTGCTATTCAGCTCGCTTCTGACTCTGTACTACACGAGAGGACGAAGCATATAGAGATCGATGTTCACTTTCTTCGGGAGAAGGTTAATTGTGGTATTATCACTCCATCGTTTATAGGGATTAGTGATCAGGTTGCGAATGTTTTCACCAAACCTGTCACTCTATCCATTCGTCGGGACTGTGTTGTCAACATTGGCTTAGTTAACATTTTTGCGCCTAGCTTGAGGACGAGTGTTGAAGTTCTAATCTAGTTTATTAGGGTTTTGCCTTTACCTTTTTTACCCTTATTATGAATATTGTTTGGTTATATATACAAAAGTTCTACACTTAGTTTGTATCCCTTTTCACTCACAAATATTTCAAGTCATTCTGATAAATGGGGTCTTTTAAAGAATATTTTATCTAATAAATTTCCTTATTATGTGACAGTTGTGAATAATTATTCTCGTGTAACTTAATTATTTCTCATGAAAGCTCGTTTTGAATTGTTCGCTATATTTGAAACCCTCCGTAAGGAAATTAAAACCAATTTAGGTATCGTATTTGTACTCTACGTTGTGATAATGCTTGTGAATATAATTCTGACATTTTTGCTACTTATCTTCATAAAACTAGAATTATTTCACCAAACTTCATGTGCCCGCACCCCCCAACAATACAATGTGGCCGAATGTAAAAATCGTCATTTAATGGCAGTGACTCGTGCACTTTATTTCAGATGAATGTTCCTAGATGTTTTTGGTTGTTGTTGTTCTTACTCCATGTCATCTTATTAATCGTATGCCCTCTACCATGTTGGATGGACACAATCCATGTTCTATACTTTTTCCTCATTCTCCCTTATTCCGCTCACCCTCTAAAATCTTTGGGTATGTTTGCTATGTTCATAATTTGGTCCCAGATTTAATAAACTTGCTCCCCGTGCTACAAAATGCGTCTATCTTGGTTATTCTCCCACGCAAAAAGGATATCGTTGTTATAGTCCCACGTTTTACCGATACTTTACTAGTCATCAGAGAACTTCCATACTACCTGTTAAACCAATTAATTATGCATGGACTATCCATGTTTTTATAGACTGGAACCACCACTCGGCATTAATCATGAGGAATTTTAGTTCGCACATTTTGGCTGATGACCTCTGAGAAACTCTTAAGGCAATCAAAATATGTTCTGCCATGTTCATTTCAGAAGAGATAAACTGCATGACGCAGAAGCATCGACCTTCAGCTTCAAAACACAATCCGCCACAACCTACTGCACTAAGGGTGTTGTACATATGAGGCAAAAAACCCATATTACATCCTAAAGATGAATAAATCATCATGTTGGTCACTTAACAGACAAAAAAAGAACGGTTGTAATTCCTCAATCAATAGTGTAATGGAATTGTGAACTCCCAACAACAGACATTTGTGTCCGTTTTTAACCATAGCCAGCACAACAACCATTGAACCTCAACAGGATCTAAGTCAAGAGAGTTGTTGCAGAAAATTGATTGCACGTTCTCAGTTGTGGACAAAATATAAAAATGTGGAAAAAGGGACCTATTCGCATCCTTCAGATCTCGCCAGATAACTGATACAGCGGTAACGGGGATACAAAGAACTCACTGATTCTTTATGTATCAGGAACACCAACAATCCTGAATCCACAAGGAGGAATTGAAACACTCTGAAATGTCATTGATAGAATGAATTGAATAAAACTCGTAACGAAGCCTAAAACCCTATTAAGTGTTTCCAAAACGGATCTAAATCCTAATTACAAGAAAGTTACTAAAAAAATTCAAATACATGCTTTTTGAAGTTTAGAAAAATTGACATGGTTTAGGAAGTTATTCACTCTAAAATATTCCTAATAAAACTCTCATTCTAACTACATAATAAAACAGTAAAATCGAATATAAAAATATAAGTAATTGCTTGAAACAACTCAATGTGTCTCGCTTATTTGTATCATCTTTATACTTCATATTAACCTTTTCAAGCACACATTTACATAAATTTGCTATACCCTCCAAATTGATAGGATACTTTTCCACTCGTCATCTTTCAACAATCTTAGCATGGCCTTTAAAATATCTTGGCAAATATTTGATAAAGTCAACTCAATATCTACCTCAACTCGACTTGTTTTCAACTTAAGAATGTCTGAATTATCAATATCAAATTTTGTCTGGCAATCAATTTTCATTTTTAGAAAATCACCGGTGTACATCCATTGACTCTATCAAACCATCATAATTATCAAGAAAATCGTGAGAACAATGTCATCAACTGGTAGCTCAAAATTATCAAGATCAAATAGACGCTGAAAATCTTCAAAATAAAAAGTCTCTAAAAATCCAAAAATACCACGAAGTCCAAATCCTTGTCCCTCTCCTTCTTTGTCTATAAGTTTTTCTTCTAAACTTTACCTTATAATCTCATCACAAATTTTGTCATCTTCATCGATTTCACTAATTCGTTTTATCGGATCAAATTACAATGACTTTAGTTGTTGTATTATCATCTGTAGCATTCCCATTAATTTCATCTCTAGGTTTTTTCTCAAAATCCTCCTTATGATAACCATTCAAAGGTTCTCTAACATTACCATAAATCCACTGAACACCATTATCTTCTTCAATCTTTTCTTCTTGATGGCCTATAATTTTTTTCTTGTTTGAACTTGCATTTTTATTGAAGGAAGTAATATTTGCGTGAACAGTCTTATTACTCTATTTCGAGTCCTCCTGTTGCTAAAATAAGTAGCACTCATAATGTAGAGGTAAAAACCTATCTTTTAACAACTGTTTTATCTTATAAAAGACCAAATTGGAGTTTTTCGTTGCCTTGTGGTAAAATTTGCACTCATTCCCACCATGAACAATGTTTACCTTTAGTTCATAACCCAACGATTACATCTTCTCCTCATCATTTGTAACCTCCATGTAATTGACAAAACTCTCAATCTTGGTCACAAGCAAGAAAATCTTCTATATGAAAAGTAACCATCAAAATTAGGAAGGTCAACTTTCATAGAATCAAGTCTATGCACCATAATCATGGCTATCAAACATACATGTAGTATACTCATCATCACCACTAGAATCTACAACTGGTGTTGGATGGACAAATGCATCACCAACATTCTGTCTCATGAGATAGACAAAAAGATGATCTCAAACGAATTGAACATGTCCTATAGTTGTTATGTATCCTCTCCCTATCGGCATACTTGTTTGGACCCAACGCCAACTAAGAAACCATAGCCTACAATTCTTGCAAGACATGTTGGATATCTTGTTAGAATTGCTGGATACATTGCTTTTGTTGTTACTTAAAATCCAAGAATTCGGCTCTCGTCATGGGGGAAATCGTCACCACTTCACTAATTAACAACCATGCCTGGTTAGTCAAGGCTCTAATACCTATTGACCCAACGGCAGCTTGGACATAAAGAAATCACCATTTTTTTAAATATCGAACACACCAGTGATCCTAAATCCACAAGAAAGAAGAGAAACTCTCTGAAATATTATTAACAAAAATGAATCGAACAAAACTCGTAGAACATTGGGACAATTTATAAGAAGCCCAAAACACTAAAAAGTTTCCAAAACGAATCTAAAAAAGTTACTAAAAAAATTCAAATACATGTCTTTTGAAGTTTAGGAAAATTGACATGGTTTAGGAAGTTAATCACTCTAAAATATTCCTAATTAAAGTCTTATTCTTACTAAATAATAAAAAAATAAAAGCAAAAATAAATATATATTAATTGTTGATCTCATTCAACATCAATAAGCCAAAGTAAGAATACCATCAAGCATATAACAGAGTGTGTACCACCCACATATATTCTTTGCTTGTCTTCAACTTAGAAGGCTAAACACATCTCTTTGGCCAGCTGATTAATTACAAGCCAGTCCATGGTGAATCGACCAGAATGCAAAGCATATCGCACTTAACAATGCACTCTTTTAAAACCAACCCCACATGATACCATTAATGCTAAGAGTGCACCAATTCCAACTTCATCCTTCTAGGGGCTATAATAGACTTTATTGTATGAAATAATTCGTTCGTGGATGTACAAATATGCATGAAATGTTTATAATTATAATATGATAGTTTGTTTATATTAATGCATTTTAGTCATTGAGTACAGAAACTCCAAGTTATGTATGTAATAATACATTTATATGTATATATACATATATAGGGTACGACTATAGTACTAACACTCCATTTGGTAAGTGTCAATGCATTTATATGTCAATGGAATGAATGTGAGAATGGAATAAACTTAGTAATCATTAGTTACAACTTGTTTGCATCAAGTAACTATTCAATTGGGTACATAACAAAAAAAAAAAAAAAAAGTTAAGATTGATCTTAAAAAGTCAGAATTTACAGTAAGCCCACCACATTAAGTTGTATCTTCAACATTATTTGCTAGTATTTTTTGGCACCGTACAGAAAAGCAAGTTCAGGTACCCCGGACTGAGTATATATATATAGAGGAGGGGGGGTGAATATTTTTACTAAAATACAGTATTATGGGGCATAGCACAAAATCTGTATCTTCCAAAAAGGAACTATCCATGCTACGTCACTCCATCCTCCACCATATTATTATACCCAAAAATTCAAGATACAGTAGAAAGAAAAATCACCAAAACACTTAACATTAGTAACTGATATCAAACAATGGTGTTAGCATTTTCGCATGCATGCATACAAATACACACCCAATATAGTTACTGAAGATTGGGCTTGTGATTGTGCTCCTTTTAATGCAGGGTACAATAAATATTATTGTAATTAAGAATCAATTATTATGGTGGACAATAATATATTCATAAGTCATAACATATAAGAAAAACAAGGAAACTAAAAAGATGAAAATAAAAAATATAAGAAATTAATTTTTGCCACCCCTTGATCTCCTATTTGGAAAAGTCATAGTAAATTGAAGATGACAGGATATATTAGGTCACTTGGCTAGAACTTTCAGTTAAAATGTCATAGGAGTTGTAGTGATACCAGACCCAATACAGCATAATAATCGTCAGCAATCGCCTCCGATGGTGCCGAGCCCGGGGCTACGGCCTTGACTCTGCCAAAGCCTCTTCGTTTACCACCATGGCCCATCATATTCCAACTAACACTGCTCCATCTGCTTCTTGAACATAAACTGTGCAATGGGTTTTGAAATTTGAGGGGGTCTGTGCACACTGGAGACAGTAATTGAGCCATCACAGCATGCAACAATTCAATACTGTCTGGAGTTCTTCAGTCGTGAAACAGAGAGAGAAGCGCATAGAAATGGGAAAAAAAAAAATATAGATTTTTTGTGGGTTTAATGTAAAAAAATGCTAAATTTTGAGGAGGGAGAAATTTTAGAATGAATTTGGGTAATGATGACATGTCAAGCCTATAGCCATTTGTTTTCCAAGAATCTAGAGAAGACTTGACCGAATCTGAGTTCTACGGGTTCCAAAAAAAAATCTGAGTTCTACGTACGTCTCTGTATGATTGTCGGACACTGGCATGTGTTCACACGTGTGTAGACATCGCATTTCAGATATTGGCATGTGTTCACGCGTGAATAGAAGTGACTAGTGGGTGGGGTGGGGTGGGGTGGGGTGGGGTGGATTAAAATAAATTCAATTAATTTTTTACTCACATATTAAATAAGTTATAATTGATTGGGTTTAAAATGAATTGTGTTAAACTCATTAATCTATAAAATAATTAAAATTCTTAATAAATATATTAGTACATTAAAACACACACATTAATAGTACACCAAAATACAAACCTACACACACTAATACACCAAAATACACATAAATTAATACACTAAAAATACACACACTAATCTATACCACTTATAAATATCAATATCTGCGAAAAACTTTTGATTTCCTATTTCACCCCTAATTATCTATCTATTTTTATATCTATACTACTTATAAATGTCAGTATTTGTGAAAAACTTTTGATTTTCTATTTTATCCTTAATTATCACCATAAAGTCAATTATACCCACATATTTTTCTGTCTTTTATGCCTATTAGACTTCCAAAATATTTTGAGCTCCTTTATTATTTGTATAGCTGGATAGATTTTTATCACTATGATCTATCAGTACATTTTTCTTTTTTCATTCAATTCGACAAAATCAACTAGAATTCTAATATAACATTGAAAAATAATTGCTAATTTTTAGGTGATAAACACAACCATCCATGTAAATATCTAAGACCAAAACTCTTGTGTTATAATATATCATTAGGTCGGTAACAGTATGTTTCTTCATCCAAAATTGTTTTGTTCTATTTGTATTTCTCAAAAGCAGTTGGTGCTTCTCCAAAAAATAAAAAAAAGCAGTTGGTAACTGTTTGGGCTTCTACATACTATTCTCAAAGTTTAAGTTAAACAATTAGAAAAAGAAAAAGATGTTCGAATGCAGAAAGAGGTAATGAAAACTTTATTTCACGAAGGAACTAATTGATATTGAGATGTAGAACTATATGGATATGCCTAATTTATGTCTCAGGCACACTTTCATTTTCTTTTTCTTTTTCCCTTAATTTTTTTCAAATCAATTTACTGTATATTAGGTGTTTTTACAGGCTATATCCTAGAAGAGAAAATCAAGTAATTACAGCAGAAAAAAGTGGCACACTTACAAAAAGAGGTAATATAAGCTTGATTTGATGGAGGAATAGATCAGTATTGTGATATAGAACTTTGTGGATGTTTTTAATTTTTTTGATGCTTTTTTTTTTATTTTTCCTATATTTTTGTTTACACTTTTTTTTTTTTTTGTTTTAAGAAGAAAAGAAAAGGAAGCAACAAGTGACTATGTGGGCTTTTGCAGGCTAGCCTAGAAGAGAAACTTGAAAGACTACAAAAGAGAGAGGATGTACACATTCAAAGAGGTAATGAAACATAATTTAATGGAAGGAAGTTTGATGTTGCAGTATAGGACTTTGTGATGGGCTTTCAAAAAGAGGTGATATTAGAAGAATGATTGGACTATATGGAAGTTAAACAATTTTAGAACTTGGAGAGCTGTTTATCTTTGACATTTGTTTTTCCAGAATTTCATAAATAACACCATTCACTTTTTGACTGGATGAAATTTCGGGAAGTTCTCTTGATGTCTGTTAATTGCTTCCATCTAATGTCTTGATACTTTCAGGTTGGGTTTGAGGAGAAAATTAGTCAGTTAATTGATAAAACAGTCACTCTGAGTTTGAAACGGATAATTGGTTTTAAACTACAAAGTTGTCACATACTAGGTAGTTTCTGTTTATCGGGTCTCCACATAACCTTCATGTACATGTCATTGTTTATATTCTCCGTAAAAGAAACAACAAAAAGTAATAAAAAAAAATGCACCACACCATAATCATCAAGCTTTTAATTTTCCACTTACTACTCTCTTTCATTATTTTATTTCTCTTGTTTCTTGCCTTTAATTTGTGATAATAAAGAAATCTGTAGAATCTACCTTAATTCTTCCATTATATGTAAACATGTGTTTCTCAGCAATGTGTAAAGAATACAAGTGACAAGCAAAAAGGCTTAGCATCAGCAAGTTCTTCTTCTTGCATGTAAGTTAGCCCTCTTCCTACATTTTTTGCTTAACAGATTTATTTTTATTAGCAATTATGAAAGATTCAATTGTTCTTCGAAGTAACTCCCCGCCAGTCTCTCTACCCTTCAGTTATCTGTCACATGGGTTAGTTTGAGTGGTAATTTACTTTATTTACCAACTGTTGCTTACTTCCCTCATTACTTGGTTGATTAACAATTAGATTTTGTTAGGTTTAGGTTTTGTTTACAGTTCAATAAACAATACAAGCAAAGTGAAGCTATGCTATTTCTACATGACCCAACATCTTAAAAAGAGGAAGCAAGCAAACTTATTAAATGGACAAGGATACATTATACATACCTTTGCGGTCACCCAATAAAAAATTGAAATGAAATTTAAGAAATTATTTTCTACCATGTGTATTATTTTTTTTCATGCATAAATTTCAATTTAATAGTATCATAATAAGAATTTCAGTTTAAGTACCTGTTTTTGGCTATGCAACAAAGTGCAAATACAAAAACACAACAATTACAATCTAATCAAAATATAATATAGATATAATATGAAGAAATCAGACCAACTCAATTACCTATAAATGTTTTAATCTCACAATTTATGTGTAATCTATCTTATCAATCTTCATGGAATTTCATTTGCCAATGGTTGTTAATTTATCAACAAACACTTATGCACACAATATATACTCAAATGAAAATTTAATCACATATGCTATTGTAAAATTTAAGCATTCATGAAAAATTTTTGAATTCTTAATTTACCTTTAAAGAATGCTAAAAGACAAGAATATTTATTATTTAATAACTGATTTAATGTTATCACTCATATAATGTCTAAGAAATTTAATAAAAATTTTATTTTTAAATTTATTCACGTGCAACGCACGTGTCCATTACTAGTTACCTTAAAGGCAATTATGCCCACAAAATATTAGCTAGATAAACTTTATTTCTATGACTTTCAAATTTTTTGCTAGATAAACTTTATAATTGCATATATATATATATATTAGTAAGATAAACTTTATCTCTATGATTTACATTCCTATTTGACCTCTAATTATTACCTTAAAGGCAATTATGTCCACAAAATATTAGCTAGATAAACTTTATCTCTATGACTTCTAAATTTTTTTCTAGATAAACTTTATTACTATATACTTTATCTCTATAACTTCCAAAATTTTTGTTAGATAAACTTTATCACTATGACTTGCTAGTATATTCTTATTTTTCATTCAATTCGGCAAACTCAACTAGAATTATAATACCATGGGAAAAAAAATTGCTATTTTTTAGGTGATAAACACAACCATCGAAAATTCATTATTCAAACCATATATTTTTCTTTCTTCCAAATTTTTTGCTAGATAAAATTTATCACTAATATTCCAAAATTTTTGCTAGATAAACTTTATAACTACATATTAGCTAGATAAACTTTATCTCTATGACTTCCAAAATGTTAGCCAAATAAAATTTATTACTATGATTTGCCAGTTCATTTTTCTTTTCCATTAAATTCAGCAAACTCAACTAGAATTCTAATACCATGAGAAAAAAAAATGTCATTTTTTAGGTGATAAACACAACCATTGAAAATTCATTATTCATGGGTATTATAAGGATATATATGTGTGTGTGTGTGTGTGTGTGTGTGTGTGTGTGTGAGTTAAATGTAGGGTGCTGGGAGAAGAAAAAGGAAGAGAAAAAAAAGAAAAGAAAAGAAAAGTGAGGAGAAGGGGAACAAGATTCGAGAAGCTAAGTGATTATGCACTTAGGTTTTCAGTAGGATTGAATTCAAGGGAGCTTTGAAGATAAAATCCTTGTTTTATTTGTTAAGTGTAGTTTTCGGTTTTGGTTTGTGGATTTTTCATATTGGGTATGTAATAGATATGAAATATTATGTATTTGGGGATTATAATTGATGGTATATATATTGGGAATTGTGGGGTTGAGAGAGAAAGATTGGGTAAGAAGATGGAATGACGAAGGGTTTTTGCCAGACTTCTACTGATAGGAAATGATGTCCTACCAGTAGGACGACATTCTGTAAGAATTCTACGGGTAAGACTTCTACCGGTAGAAACATGAAATTCTCACCATTTTGTCGTAACGTTTGTAATTTGTTGTCCACTCAACTTCAAACCTTCTTTAAACACTTTAATGGGTTTGAATCAATTTTATAGTATTTTATTTTCCTACGAACACGTCATTAAACCTAAGGGTTGGATACATTATAGCAAATGAAAAGGGATATTGGGAAGGCATCGGGTTAAGCTTGATTAATCAATTATGCATGTGTAGCATAATATCATTTGTTAGTAAATGATATTTATGTGATTTATGGCGTTGTATGTTAAGTGCGGAGACGATGACGTCAGCGTCAAATTCACCTAAGACTACATAAATGGACTAAGTTAGATTTTGGAATTGAACCTGAGGTGAATGTATTGATTCATATTGATTGAAAATGTGTATGAGTTTAGCTATACTTATGTGATTATAGATAAATTGTGAGTTGAAGAATTTTGTATTGTGTGATGATATTTGGTCATGAGTTTGAGTTATGAATTGAAGGATTATGGGATTCTCTGTGATCATAACTGCTGAGACTACTGGGCATAGACAGTAGCGATGGAATTGTTGAGACTACTTGGCATAAACAACAGCGATGTGATTACCATGAAACCCGGACGAAAATGGGTAACGTTAATTATTGTTGGTTGGACAAATAATGATATTAAATCCTATTACGTGGATTATCTTATTACTATGCTTTGATTGGATGTTTTCTTTCTATATGTTTCAAATATAGTCACTAGGCGTGTGGTTTTGCTTTACCCTCCACAGTTGCTTGTTTTCAAGGACATGGGAAGTAAAAGGAAGTCCACTGGGCTGTCTTACTTGACATAGATAGGTTGACCTCATAATGTACAATATGTCATGTAGCATAATTGTACATAGTTTTTGTTGGTTGTTAAGGATGTGATGCCCTAGTCGTGTTGTAACACTGTACTATGTAAATGTCATATTTTCATATTTAAGTAATGGCTTGGAAATTATTGCACATGTTAATAACTCTGGTTTAATTGTAGATTAAAGGTTAACAAGTTTAGAATTACCCACACTATATCTGTCTTCCAGGATAGGATGTGATAATTTTTGGTATTAGAGCTAGTGCTTGATAGGTTTTGTAGACTTGTCGAGTCTAGACGTCACAGTGGACCTTAGGGGTTTTTCTGTCAAGTCTTATGGATGGCATATATATTTATTGGTTAGAGTGATGTCATATTATTTTTTGTTCACTTACCCTAGTTGCTTGACAGAGACAATTATGGATTCAGTGATTCGAAAAAATATAGAGGAAGCGGCTTTTTCTACTCCTGCCGGTGACAAGGGTAAAAAGCGCAGGTGTAGGTTGAGCAGGGTGAGCGGGCATCTAAACAGACGTTATTGCTTCTTGATCCTCCGACTTTTACTGGAGTGTCTGGTGATATTGTGGCTGAAACTGGCAGAGAATAATGGAGAAGATATTTAAAGTTATGGGGTCTTACTGAAGAAGAAAATGTGCCATTGACTACTTTTATGCTTGTGGAGGAGGCTCAGTATTGGTGGGAAGCTATCGAACATTTGTTGATTGCCTTAGAAGTTGGAATTGCACCTAAAGTAGTAGCCTGGAATATTTTGTTACAGCTTTTGATAAGAAGTATTTTTCTCTAGTTTATCGATATAAGAAGGGAAATGAGTTTATTCACCTTACTCTGGGAAATATGTCGGTCACTAATTATGAGCACAAGTTTACATCATTATCTCGGTTCGTTCCATCTATTGCTAGGTGTACTAGTTGATCGGGAAGTTGAATTTACCATTGAGTTGATGTCGAGCACTACTCCAATTCAGGTGCACCGTATCATATGGCTCCAGCTGAATTGAAAGAATTGAAGATGCAGTTATAAGAACTATTAGACCACAAGTTTATTCAACCCAGTGTATCTCCTTGGGGTGGCCCGGTGTTATTTGTTAAGAAAAAAGATGGTACTATACAGTTGTGTATTGACTACTGACAACTAAATAAGGTAACTATACAGAACAAGTATCCTTTGCCACGTATTGATGACTTGTTGGACCAGTTACAGGGTGCCAAGGTGTTTTCAAAGATTGATCTTCAATCAGTGTATCATCAGTTGAAGTTGAAGGTGAAGGATAGTGATATATCCAAAACAACTTTTTGGACTAGGTATGACCATTATGAGTTTTTGGTTATGCAATTTGGTTTGACTAATGCACCGACCATATTTATGGCTTTAATGAACTGTGTGTTCCAGCCTTAGCTAGACTCATTTGTCATTGTATTTATTGATGATATCCTAGTTTATTCTCGTAGTATAGAGGAACATGAACATCATTTGAGAGTGGTATTATAGATTTTCCAGGACAGGCAATTGTATGCAAAATTTGGCAAATGTGAGTTCTGGTTGAGTGGTGTTGTATTCTTGGGCCATGTTATCCCAAGTGATGGTGTTCTAGTTGACCCAACAAAGATTGAAACTGTTGTTAAATGGAAAAGACCAAAGTCGATGACTGAAATTCAAAGTTTCTTGGGGTTAGTAGGTTATTATCGAAGATTTGTGCAAAAAATATCTATTATTTATATGCCTTTGACTCAGCTAAGTCGTAAAGGAGTGAAGTTTGATTGGAATGACAAATGTGAGCAGAGTTTCCAAGAATTGAAGAACAGGTTGACTTCAGCTCCAATGTTTACTATTTCAGCGGGAAGTGATGTTTTTGTCATCTAGAGTGATGCATATGGGGTTTGGGGTGTGTGCTAATGCAACATGGTAAGGTATTCGCATATGCTTCTAGGCAATTAAAGAACCATGGGCGTAATTACCCTACACATGATTTAGAGTTTACTGCTATTGTGTTTGCTTTGAAATTATGGAGACATTTTTTTTATGGTGTAACTTGTGAAATTTATATTGATCATCAAAGTTTGAAATATCTATTTACACAGAAGAAGCTAAATTTGAGGGAATGGAGGTGGATTGAGTTAATTAAAGTTTATGACTATACTTTTCATTATCAGTCAGGTAAAGCAAATATGGTAGCTGATGCATTGAGCAGGAAGTCGATTCTGGATTGAACTTCTACACATAACTTCTAAGGGATTCGTTTGGTCCTTGTTTAACGTTCAAGAATGGTAAGACGGCTTCTGATAGGTTCACGCCTCAATGAAGTGAGAAACGAACTAGATGGAGAGTTCTCAAAAGAAAGAGATCAATGCCAGTGGTAGCCTGTTGAACCAGGCTATCACTGACCCCTTGAGGGTAATGGTGAAAGCCCGACAGCGGACGGGGTCTTGATAACCATGGAGCTCCATTTGGTTTTTGTACTGGTTGAGATGCTCTGCGGGGTCTTTAGTCCCATCGAACGCCTCTACATGCGGCATCTTGAACTTTTGGGGTAGTGAAAAGTGTAAAATTTTCGTGGTGAAAGGGGGATTCGGTTTGCTAGATCAAGCCGTCCATAGTCACAGGGGCTTTACCCTTCACCACTTCTTTCACATTTCCCAACTCTTGCTGGATTTCTCGGAATCTCTACTCCCAAAACTGGTCAATGGCATTTGCTAGGGAAGAGGAATGCAGTCTTCTCTTGAGTGGCTCCAGCTCAACTGTGAGCTTTATCATTCGTTTTTGCTTCTGGCTGTCGCTGGTGGTGATTTTCTCCGGAATGACTGTGGTCATGGACGTTGGTGACTCCATTCAGAGGAGGTAGGTTTTGACGATCCTGAAGACGATGGTTGTTCTGAGCTGGCTGTGCAGAAGGCACAAGGGGCGCAGGTGGCGCCTAGTGGAGATTGTGCGCATGAATCAACGCGACGAGGTCCTGATTCTGCTTCATCAACTGCAACATGGTCTAGCGGTACGTCTCCAACTCGTTGATAGGAATTGGGTTTGTCGCCGGGGGATCGTTCTCAAGGTTCACCATCGAAATTGGGAGGTTTCCTAACTGGTTTTCGAGGATGGTCCCCTGCTAGTTCTGCAACGTCTGTTGGTTCCCGTGAGCTTTACTCATATTTCAAGTAGAGACCATCAAACTACCAAATGCATGGAGAAAACAAAGAGGAAACGATGAAAATTGTTCCCACAAACGGCGTCAAACTGATGGTGCTCGAAATTAACGGACTTGGGTCGCAGAACAGAACCGGGCGAGGCCCAATGTGCATGTGATTACTTAAGTGGGTGCATGCGAGGGTATATGTTGTAGATGAACAACGAAGAAAAGATAGAAAAATAAGTGTTTCGCCTTAACTGAAGGACTAAGGTTACATCCACTATAAGGGAGACTCTTGTTCCTTGGGGGATTGTATTACTTGAGGAAGATGGTCCCTGTTATAGAGAGTGAGGTTTAAAGTTGTTACAAGATATCACTCGATTCTCTCTTACTTGCTTACAAGTATCTTCGCCTACGTGCACTGTAGCACTCCCAGCTATTTATACTACTAATAGCTAGGGTTTTACATTTGTCATTCTTAGCTGATCTAGTGGTCCGCTCTATATCGATTTCCACCCTAGCACTGTGGTCCTAGCCATTTCTGATTCCACTATCTGAAGACTATTGTCCTTGATCCGTCTCCACTACCAATGGTTACTGTTCATCAGAGCTACCAGATAGTGTTATCTTGTCCCCTGGTCGCGTGTCCCTTTATGACCTTTAGCCATGTTATTTTTTTTTTTTAAAAAACCAGATTTGATCTCAAACTTCAAATGCTCATAACTCATCAATCATAACTCCGTTTTTGTATGTTTTTATATGTCCAGAAAGCTATCAAGACAAGGATTCTAACCACATAGCTCTTGATTTCTAAAACGAATATGTAAAATGCAGTATATAAACAAAGCTACGAATTCTCAAATTAAGGTTTGATTTTTCTCATGCTACATAGATCCAATAAATCTCATACTTTTTCAGATATGATCTAGCATGTATAGGAAATAACATATCCAAAAATTATGGCCTGAATCGATCGTTTCATTTAGGTAACATTATCAAGCTTGTAAGTATGTATTTTCATGGGCTATGCATAGAAAAACGACTATACTATATTTGTCATACCATGAACCACATAATATACATTCTAAGAGCAAGAAAACGGTATATTATGACTCCAATACCAATATAGGAATGCGGAAACGTGAATACATAAAATAAGTCATACTCGGTTACGATCCGAACACAACGAATCAACGAATTTGAATACTATTTTACTATTCTTTCCAAACATCCTTGATAATCACGAACACCTTTCAACACGAACACTTCGACTCGTGATAAATTAGACTACACGAGCCAAACTCGAATTTCAACCGTTCTCGAGTCTCACACAAGTCACGATATAGAGAGAGAGTTTGGAGAGCATCAATCGTAGTAATTTTATATATCTCATGTGTTGGTAGAGTTCCACCATATATAACACATGTGGAGATAAGATAAATAGATTTTAGGAACTAAGATAAGGAGTAGAGATTTTAGGAACCAAATCCATCCTTATCTAGGCTTGACCAAATTCAAGTTAATCTAAACACTAATCATCTTTATCTATCCGGATTGGTCCGCCCATAGACACTGATTCGACTCCATATCCAAATGCTAACAAACAGCTACATGAATGTTGTTACTTGGAATAATGACCAACTGCATTCAACAAAAGGCAAAAAAGTTCTGTTTGTCTTGCTATAAATTCTATTATGCTAGCATGTGCCTTGTGCCTTGTGCTGCCTCTTTCAGGTTTGGTTTTCCTGTGTGATTATGTTATATATATCCAGTTGGAGGCTTGTGCAAGAGAATGTCAATAGTTTTTAAAATGTTTGTTTATCATACAAATGTTTGGTTGATCAAGTGTGTTCAGATAATATCTTTCTTATGAATTTACCATTACCCAGTAAAGATAAAAATGTGCAAATAACATCGACTTCCTCGTTAATGTACTTTGAACAACTCTCATCTTGAATGTTTAGCTACAAGAGGAAAGGATACTAGTTGAGAAGTATTTTGCGGCATATCTGTCTTCTGTTCTTGGGAAGGGTTTGGAGTAGGATCAACACCCTCTTCATCCTCCATTTCTTCAACAGGTTGGCTAGTATGCTTGTTAAGAATTGCAAGCTGGTAGTTCGGGTTGATCAAAGTATCCTGCTCAGGAGGAAGTGGGACCGCTGGCCCAGCTATTGACTTTGGCAACGGGATTTTGTTCCGGTTCCTAGCCAACTCAAGTAGCACCTGAGTGGTTGATAAAAATTGGTCATGCACGCATCAAATCAAATCGCAGACAATACAGATAGACACACCCACATGCAAGTATGCACAATGACAGTTAATCTTTAGAGTAGAAACATTAGATGTACCCTTGAGCAGAGAGACACTTATTTGACCACTAAATTTGTAATACTGGTGACTCGGCAACAAAAGCTCATGCCAAGATTTTGAGTACCTCAGTGGTTATTGTCCAAATGGACTGACCCTGAGATTGAGGGTTCAAGCATTGGTACTCCTTCCTTCTCTCAGCAACAAAAAGCTCATATTATCAGTTAAATATCAATTCCAAAAGGTATGGACACATGATGCAGTCCATAAGAAGCTTAAGAAGGAATCAGTTCTTTTTCTTTTTTCTATTGGAACATAAGAAAGAGTGAATTCAAGGAAGAGATTTTGGAATTTATCTTGATTCCAAAGCGAAGCTCACTTGGGAACATCCGTGTTAGAATGCAGCTGGTCAGTTTCTTATATGATTCCCTATATTTTACAAGTCAAGGGCACTGTTATTTAAGGCGCAAGGCGCACTAAAGCGCCAAGGTCCCTTGGGGCCTAGGCGCGAGGCACAAGCCGAGGAGCGGCCACATCGAAGTAAGGTGCAAGTTATAGATAACATGCAAATGATTTTCCAAAATATGATGCAACATCAAAAAACATAAAATATAAGCAAATATTCAAAAAATGCAAACATCATAAAATATCCAGATTCCCAAATATTTCAAACAGAGGCTAACTTCAATAAACAGAGGCTCATTTCATAAACACATGGATTTATTGAAACAAACTTGATTTAGATAAACGAAACTTTTTATTACAGAGACAAAGCTCTTACTTCTCAACTTCCCAATTTAAGCAATGTCAATTCATATGAATTGTGACAATAATAAAGCATTGAACCAAAAATTGTAAGAAACCAGTTCAATTATTCACAAGAACAAAGCGATATCATTTATCAAAACACAGCAAAAAAATAAATTAAGTTTAAAAAAATATAGGACAAGTATGACACTTGAATTGGGAGAAGAGGTGACTTTTAGGACTTTCTTTTGGCATTGAATTGGGTCAGATTAGATTTTATAATATGTTTTCTGTATCACTCACAACCAACACATCATGTACTTGCACAAAGATAATGACCTGCATGCATCTGGAAGAGAAAAAGACAAAACAAAAAAGTTTTCACTAAAGTGCGCCTGGTAGGCGACTTGGGCCTTCTGCCTCACTAGGCGCCTTATTCACGTGGCCTTGCCTGGTTTTGGCAAGGTGCTACAGCTGGGACTTGCTGCACCTTGGGCCTAGGCGCAAGCTTGAGCGCGCCTTTAACATCACTGGTCAAGGCAATTTCTGTGGTTTTAAAAAACTCTGGACAAGGGCTTAGTAGTGGTCTATGGGCCTTATTGTACTAGTATTAGGTTTGTTGGGTTTTAAACTTCAATTTACAGGTTTAGCAAAAAGTCCAGGTTTCCAAGTTGAGAGTCCGTGCAATGCTTTGAACACGACAGATGTCATTTTAGAGGATATTGCAGTAACTTTTAAAAGCTCTTTTAGGTTTATGTAATGCAACACAAACCTCAGTGTGTGAGGTTGTAACGCACTAAAACTTAGGTGTGATCATGTCCTTCCTTTGTGCACTTTAAAAGAATCAATCTTAGAAACAATTCAATATTTCCACTGATTCCCTTCAACAAAACTTCAAAATAGCCTTTTTAAATATTCAAACAGACCCCCCAAAAAAATTATGCTGATAATATTCACCATACCAAGAAAACTAACCCTAGAAAACCTAACTCAAAGCACTTTGCTTACCACCCCATTTTAAGCAGGAAAGGGAGGGTAGTAAAGTGCATATCTCTAACTGATAGCAAATTTCTGTCAGTAACCCCATATTAGAAGTCATATAATGCAGCTTTCTGCTCTGCCTGAATTCCATGAAATAGTCGCCATTTCCAGTCTCTCATTTAAATCAAGTCCATACTTCAATCAAATGCTAAAATACACTTGCATTAGAACAAGTGGAAGTGAATTTTTAGTTCATACTGAAAATACCTTTCAAAACAAATAGAAATTCAGCATCAAGACAAATGAGAATCATCACATTGATTAACAAAAGCCTGAGGTAGATTATGTACCTCACGTGGTGGGGGTTGTGAGAAGCTGAAATTGACTTTGGATTGAATAGCAAGCTTGACATCGTCACAGTCAATTGCAGTCTTCCCAGCGTGCTCTGAATAGACCTGTGCATCAGTCAATACATCAACAACGTACCGGTACCAAAGTTCTAGGAATTGGTGTACAACACGAGGTTCGTGGTCATCGACACCCATTGATTTTAGTAGTGTTTTCACAATCTTTGCATCCCTTGGCAAAGTCATCTTCTCCCTCGGCCATTTTCTTTACTGTACTCTTTCTACTGCATCAAGAACCAAAATCTGCAGTTGTTTGGGCGACTATTCAAAGCATATCACAAATTTCAAGCTAATGATGATGTTTCTGACTAAGCATTCCTTGATTCCAGTTCAATCCTGTGCATATGAGCAAGGAATATAGAAATCCAATTTATGCATACGTATTGCTACTAAAGGCATATAGAAATCCAAAACCCTAACCATATTTTTCACCAAAGAATTCACAAGGTAAACAATTGGAGGTTAAACAAACTAATGTTTCGTTCCTCCCAAATGAAACAGAAAGAAGACCCAGTCAACAGAACTAAGTTAAAAGTACGATGATCCACAGAGTTAGAATACCCAATAGAGAGAAGAATGTAAGGACCTCTGCTTATCGATGCAACAAAAGGTTGGAAGATGAGCGTGTGAGAATATAGATGTACCGGATATAAATAATCCTATGATACAAAATCAAAAACCAACTAGTATCTACCACGTTGCTACACAAAATCCAAGGAGTGACTCCGAACCCAGCAAAGGGATCAGGTCAATGGGTCACCGTTTCAACCAGTCATATAATAACAAAAATAAAAAATAATTATTACTGATAATAAAAATGCCTAAACATTATAAAAAGGGGTGTGGCTCTGTATGAGGCTCGTACTGCAAAGCAAGCAAAGAAAATATAAGGGCACGTGTTGGCTTTCGTGCAAGAAAACGGCCTAGCTAACGTGCCCCTTATCGAAAACTCAAGTTTCACTTTGATCAATATGAGAAAGATGGTATGTTTAACGTATTATTAGATCAAACAAAAACTCAAAAATTATCAAACATGTATCCAACACATCCAATTTCCAAGACAATTTATAAAGCTAAATTGTCATATGCATATCTGCTAATGTTCCAAACCATTAAAAAAACAACAGACACTGCCCCAAAGTATGACAATAAAAAAGTGGGAACCAACTAGAATTGCATCAAAACACACACTAGAAGAAAATAGGAACAACTATAAGCATTACCAAACTAACATCGACAAACCAACATCAACAAACCAGAAAAAAATACACAGCAGAAATCTGTACAGAACCAGGAAAAAAAAACAAAGAATGGTCAGTGATTCAAAGCTCCTGTGCTACCAGACAAATCTTACCAACCAACCTCAAATTACAGTTTAGGCGTAATGGATGTTGGCTAATTTTCCAGACAAGAAGCAAATGAAGTTTACTCTTTAGAGTTTTGCAGACTTTTTAGGTTGATTTTAAGAATACGAAGCCAAAATATTTGGGCTAAAATCAAGACCCAGAACGAATGAAATAGCCAATGTATAATGTCCACAACATAAGCAATTCAAATCCTTATGAAGTAGAAAATAAAACTGAGGATATATGAGAACAGTTGAAACTTAAAGCAGAGAAAGGAAAGGTTACTGGGATCTTGTGGAAATTCCTACAAATACAATCGTAGACCAGAAAACAATCACTATGTCTACATAGATACGCACTCAGACAGTGACCAAGTGATGAAGTACCTGTCAACTGAAGAAAATGCACGAGGGTCTGGGTATTATTAATGCAACAACTTAGCCCTACATCGATTCAAGGCAGCGAAATGAGTGAATGATTGACGATGGTGGTGACTGCTAGGATTTGTGGATGCTTGACTCACCTTAACAAACTAACTACCTCCTCCCTCCTCCCTCCTCCCTCCTCCCTCCTGCCCTTTTCGTTTGAGTTGTGCTTTGGCAAAGGCTGAGCAAGGAAAAATTTGGGACCCTGAAAAATACCCAAGAGAGACAACCTTTCTTGGCTAATGGGCTGGATTTAGGCCCACCAAATACATGATATGGGCCTACCCATGACCCATTTGCCACAAGACTGTGCCGAAAGTCAAATTTCAAGTTTACTGAAATACCCAGACTCATTGCTCAAATTGATTTTCATCAACCTTCTGATATCATTCTCCTCCCAAACTGAGAGTCCTCTCTCTCTCTCTCTCTCTCTCTCTCTCTACAACAATCTTAGATATTAAGTTAGAGTTGTTTTATATGTTTTTTGAAACAATTTTTTTAAATTTTCAAAAACACCACCATGTCCACACACTTCCACTCCCACCATCACCATCACCATCACCACCAAGGGCGGAGCCAGGATTTTTGTTTATCCCGGGCTAAGCTAAGGTAAGCATTTTTTTTTTCTTTAAAGGAGGGAAATATATAAAAAGAAAGGAACACCATTACAAGAAGCAAAGAGGAAAAAACCACAAGTTGGCTTTTATCCTTTCAGATAAACGGATGATTTACCAAATGTACAAGTAAATCTGAATCAAAAGGAACAAAAACAACCTCCCAAAGCATAAAGGATCCATGAAAACCAAAAGACCAGCGGATAAGCTCCATAGACCATCACATTCTTACTAAAGAAATTGGACTCTTCGATCCTTCTTAGAACAAAAGGCATCTATTATTGAATCTGTATCGATTGCTTCCGTTATTTCTCTTTCAATGTAGACAAAAGGCATCTTGATTATAAGCAAGATGTTTCCATATCGGAATACGCAATGCGGGATCTCGTTCAAGCTCATTCTCATCAAAAGGAATCCTTGAAACTTTTATTTGAGATTGAGGACCTTGAGGTTCAACAGCCGCAGGAATCATAAGAACATCAACACTTGTTGATGTTTCTACTAGACTCAAAGGGTCAAAAGTAGAATTTCGTGTTTCTTCTCCACTTTTCTTTTTGAAGAACGAAAAAATTGTTTTTGTTCTTTTTCGTTCTTGATTTTCCATCCTAATAAAGTAGAGAAGGGCTGAAATTAGAAAAAAAGACATATAGAAAAAGGAATGGTTGATGCTACGCAGAGCGAAAGGGACGACAAATAATTCAATTACCAATTACAGAAAGCCCATTTAGAGTGGAGAAATTGAATAGTCATAGCAAAACAGAACACATTCAAACAGGTAAGCTAGCTTACCCATCGCAGAAAGGAAGAAAAATTATAAGGCACAATGATCTTCCAAGCACTAGGAATTTTTTATGTACAATTCAGCCACAATTGAGAGCAAAAATATACACAGCTGAATAGAGATGAAGATTTCAAAATTATATGCACAATTACAATTTACAAAAGGTCTTATTCAAGTTAAGAAAGAACAGTTCCCCATCACCCCCAATCCAGAAAATTAGATACAGGAAGTAGTTTTTTTCAAAAAAAAATACAGAGCAAAGCAATAGTAACCAAACCAATATGAACAGAGAATTCAATTCAAGCTGTGAAGTTAACAAGCTGTTTTAAGCCAAACAGAAGGGAGAATATATATATATATATATATATATCTTGGTCTATATGTATATATATTATATATATATGCAAGATCTACAACAATATTATATATGCAAGATCTACAATATTATATATATATATATATCTTGGTCTATATTATATATTATATATATGTATCTTGGTCAATTTTTGTGGCTGCGCACCTGCCAACTTGGGACCACAGTTGCACTTCGTATAAATAATATAGAGAAAGAGAGAGAGAAATACCTTGCAACTTGCAAGCTTACACAGTTGCACACTTGCACTTGGGACCACTGCCAGGGCGCCGCTTGCGGGAAGGTGGACCACTGAGAGGAAAGAAAGTAAAGAATATAAAAAAAGTGGGGTTAAAAACCCTAGATATTTTTTTTTTTTTTTTACTCTGGGCTTCAGCCCACCTCTAAAAATCCTAGTAAATTTTTTTTTTTTTTTTACCCTGGGCTTCAGCCCACCAACAGTTCCGCCCTTGATCACCACCCTTCCACCAACACCACACTTCCACCACCACCAACACCGCCACACCGCCACACCCCATCACCACCAACACCACGTCCACACTTCCACCACACTATATTTCCATCATCCTTCCACAAACACCAGCCAAAAAAAGCCACCACGTTCACCACACTAAAGTATACAACACAAAAAATACTAAAAATGATTTTCTAAAACTCTTCTTAAATTTTTTTTTCGAATACTGTTTTTTGAGACACAAATCAAAGAGGCTTAAAATTTTCATATTATACCTTCAATGTATTAAAAACATTTTAACGTGCCCCTTCCGTTAACTTCTGTTGCTCATTCCGTTAACATCAACAGAATGATTTTTGACGGAATAAGTAATGAAAACTATTTGAAGAATAACAATGCAACACTTTCAATACATTAAGGGTGCGACGTAATAAATTTAATCTTTGAAGATGTATCGTGAAATATACAGAATTTATAATCTCTCTACCATCCCTTCTAACCCTATCACCATTGCCATCCTTATCCCCAACTCGTCCTAACGTTATTAGATGTGAATTAGTTAATAAAGATAGTGAAATTTTCAAATATGAAATAATTATTCGAAGAGTTTGAGATAGTTTACATTGGCCATTTGAAAGAATTTAATTGGAGAAAACCTATTAATCACCATTAAATAATTCAAAATTATGAGAAAATATAATTTAGGGAGGAAAATATTTTCGGACACCTTCTCTCCTAAATTAATTTTATAATATATAGTATAAAAGTATAGATATAATTATGGGTACTATTTGACTCGAATAACTTCTCTCAAAATATGAGACTAATATTAGGACAATGGAATTATACGTTATTCCAACCTTCATCCAAATACAATATAAGTGGGATAGAATAGAATATTAGGCTATTATTACTACTAATACAGAGGAGTCGTTGGGTTCCAGTATTAAAGGGTATATTATAAAATTATAACATATTAAAACTCTCTAATCTCTAATTCAACATTATTTGGTTGCAAAAAACACTCGATATAGTCTTATTTCAAATGTTTATCTAAATAATACACTCTATTTATACTATTGAGACAATTAGAGGTGGTATTATAGTTCAGTTCAAACGTCTTAAATTATAAATTTACTATTTGACCCACCAAATAAACAAAAACATTACTAACTAGACAAGATTGATAATTTTTTTGTCAATATGTAATTAGTATTATATTATTCCATTCTTAGTCCAGTGTCTTACCAAACACTGGATTATTGTTCTATATTTAATCTTATATTTTATCCGCTTATACGAAATTAGTCTGTATTATCTAATACAATCCATTTTTTTACAATTCGATGACCAAATGAGGGAATGGATTAAAAACCAATTCTCCTATTTGACTCCTTCATATACCCAACCCAAACACCTACTAAATGATGTTTAAAATCTGGAGAAGGGGAACATTTTGATCACTGTGTGTGCCAACATTTATTAAGACCCACTACTTATTCAATAATTGTGATTATTAAGTACACATTTGAAGTCCAAATAGTATTTTCCTTCTAAAAATAGAATAAAATTTTCAAAATGAAAACACCTTCGTAAAATTAACTTCATTCCAAAAATAAAGTTATTTTTCCTAAAATCGAACTCCTTTCTAAAGTTAATTTCTTTCCTAAAAAATATAAAAATGATATTAATTTTCACACTAGATTATTTGACAATAACCGGAGATTAAATGTGAGATTACTATGTCAATTAAAACCCAGAATGAGATACCGATTTTCAATTAATGTTATTGTCATCCAAATGATTTTTTTAGGAAACAAAACATATTATATTAAAATAAAAACAAAATTACATAAAGTTGGTTGGATATAAAAAAACATATTGTCATCCAAATGTTTTTTTTTTCTTCAACGAAAAAAAAAATTGATTTGATGTTGAGTGGTTGAAGTCGAAAAAATGGAGAAATTTTAAAAATGAGATCCAAATCTCTCTTTTGATAGAAAAGGATATACAGATTTCCTTCCGTTTTCTCCTCTTTTTTATTTGGTCCCTTTCCCTCTCGTGTATGGTGAGTAACGTGCTTTCAATCTTCTCAAGAAGGTGATCAAAGGCCACCCATTTTCCGTCCTTCCTTCGTTTCCACCCAAAATTTTCATCTCTTCTAACAATGGAAGCAGTATTGCAGGGTTGTTCTTGTTCATGGTGGCTTGACCTACGTTGGCTCTCTACTACATCACTGTGAATTTCTCTACACAAAAGTTTCAGGAATTCACATCAGCTTAAACTCATAGCATCATCCTCTTTAACAGTGACTCCGTGATTATTTATAATAATTGCCGGCATTGGGTCAGCCCAACAACAGGGCAGTGGCCATTAGACTAACCTCTAACCTCGCCAGCCATGACTCAAGTTCAGCTTATTGCATAACTAAGCGTACACTCGAGCATCTTGGACTCGACTTGCTCATGCTATTGAACAAGATGAACTTGAAAAATGAAGTATAACAAAGAATTCTCCAACACAATCAACACCACTTGATAAAAATAAGACCCATACACGAATTTTATTCAGATCAGTTTGCCCAGTAATTGTTTTTCCTTCAGCTTACAAGAGAGTATCCAGTATAGTTCTGTCCTACGTTCAATTAATTAGGTGGGCGATAGATGCCCTTTAGAAACTATCCATATTCTACAGTCCCATTTTAGCAAGAACTTGCTTCAAGCTTTGACTGTTACGGTGGGCTATGCATGGCCTTTTAGATACTATCCATAATAATGTCTCCAAGCTAACAAATGCTAGTTAGCGACATGTTGCTGTACACTGTCTGCTTTCTATAAACTCTGAGGAAGGAGAAAGCTTACTAAGTGACATGACACCAAACAGACCGCCCACGGCCCCGTCCTGCATGGCCATAACCCCTTCCACGATAGGAGCCCCTCAATCGTCCTACCCTGCCTGGACCATGGATGCTACAACCAAGTCGATGCCTTTGAAACTCACCAAATGTCTGAAAGACCAATCAAAAAATCTTGACAATTGGAATCCAAGCAACTATCGGAAAGCCATGGACAGAACAGAAGTGCATTACCTCAGTATCTAATCTCCTTTGTTCAGCAAACTTCACCTTTCCTCTCCCAGACTCGTGATAAAGGGGATTGCAAGAAAGTGAATCAAAAAAGTCATCCTTGCAATAAACAGGCTGTAAAACGGGGGAAAACAGTAATGAGAAGCCGGTGAAAACATTATTCTTGTTATGATACACAAATGGTACCTGTCTCACCTTGTTATCCAAATTTGGCAGTCCATCTCCAGCTTCCTCTTGTCGATCACTTTTGTCAATCTCGTTTCCTTCCACTTCTTTGTCTTCATATCCAGATTTGTTACTTTTATCAAGAAAATCCCATACCTCCTCCTTGTTGAATTTTTTATTCATTGCCTCAAAATCAAAATCCTCAGTAAAATTGATCACTGTAGGTGACACCTGCAAAGCAAATATTCAGTGGTGAGGTTCAAGTACAATTATGACAATGGAAAAAACCTGCAAGGATAATTCATCAGGGGGTACATGATATATGCTTGAGCATACATGCATATGCAATGCTTTTGATAGAGGGGGAACGTGACAGAGATGGAACGAATACCATAAATACCCTTAAGAAATTCCAATCATTGAAAAATTGTGAAAATCACTTTAAAACCCATAAAACCCGACAATATGTTCTTCATTACAATTAACCTTGTTGACAACAATTTTTTTTAAAAGCTTAAGCTACTCGCAAGGGAGTGTAACATAAGTATTTATATTGTTGACATGGGCCCTCACGTGTGTGTGGCTAGATCCCCTCCTTGGGTGGGCCAAGCACACACGAATAGTAATTCCAAGCGGGAGTCAAGATTTAAACAAAAAACCAACCTAGCTCTGCTACCAGAGAAAGAGAGACCTATCTGATATCAGGTCGACACACATAACATCATTTATGCTCCTCAACACCAACCACCACCTGGGAATCGCTCTCTCCGTTCCGTCTTCTGACAATTATACCACCATTAGCATCAGCTCCAAGAAGTAATTGTTTGGTTCAAACTTTTGCTTAGACATCGTTCTCACCCTTCAGGTACCTCTGATTCTGACGGTAAAAATGTTAAGAGCTTCAAACAATTATCTTCATGCCCTTAAAGGTGGAAAAGTTCTCCCTCAATTCCCTACTGAGTACTGACCCTAAACCTCTTTTAGCCAGCCCTCTAGCTAGCCAGGATCACTCGCAATTGCCAGGATTAAGTTCGAAATGGCAGCGACCCCCAACATCCATCCATAAGAGAGGCCAACAGCACGAGGCCAGGCAACCAAACTGGGCTAGCCTAGTTGAAAGGGGCCAACTGCCGCTCCTGTGGGGGGAGGAGAGATAGAGTACAGAAGCAAACCCCTCTTTTGCCAAAAATCAGCCCTAAAAAAAGAGAAATATGGACAAGATTCGACTAAGGGCAATTGGTTCAGGGGCAGAAGTGTGTATTGTATTACGTGAGACAGGGCCTGAGGGCTCGTAGTACACAGATGGGTTGTGGTGGTAAGTACAAAGAAGTGATTATTTCCTTAGCAAGCTAGGACCCAAAGCCCGGCGACAAGAGGAAAAAAAAAAGGAACAGAAAACGAGGAAGAGAACATAGTTTTTTTTTTTTTTTAATAAGAAACAAATTCTTGTATTAATAAGAAGTAAAAGATAAGTTACAAAAAAAAAAAAAGTTGGATAAGATTTCAAACAAAAACAAGTACAAAAAGAGCCTATAATAGTGATGCAGCAAAATACTCATATCTACTGTAAATTGCTATTTAGAAACAAAAATGACACTTTCTAATGAATTTCTGGCAATAAGATAACAAGAAAAAGCATTAGAATCAAAGATGGAACAAGAATGTATGAATTTCTAAGGCAAATAGACCCAAAAAAGACGCATAAAGATGTATTTATACTACAGTCACAACAGCCCTAGTATTGTAGCCCTTCATGACTATTTTAAAAAAGACTAGGACCATAAATATTACCTATAAGACGCATCAAACATAAAATAATGCAGAAAATAAAATCATAATAAAAAATCTACTAACTAAAACTCAAGTTAAGCCTATTAATGGGCCCACGTGTTCTTGATAAGCCTCTTGGATGGACCAGCATCAACTCCTCCGGGTTGGAAGAAACTCAACTCCGACAAAAGAGTCTCCACAACTTCATCGTAAACCTTTAGAAACTTCATCGTAAACCTTTAGATCGATCCCTTTCAACTCCTACTCGGCAATCCATGTACTTTCACTAGTTGGTTTTGACCACTTAAAATCAACTCTACTCAAACATTTTTGTGATTGGACTCATCAAAGAGCTAAAATTCTGTATAAATCTCTAGTAGAATGAAGCCAATCCATGGAAACTGCAAAGATTACCCATAGATTGTGGTATTGGCCACTCCTTGATCGCTCTTACTTTCTTTGGATCAGGTTGTAAGCCATTTGCTGAAACAACAAAACCAATAAACACCATTTCATGGCACAAGAAAGAGTACTTCTTCCAATTTATAAGAGTTTCTCCTTGCAAAGAAACTCTATTACTTGACATAAATGGACTAAATGCTCCTCTTGAGTCCAGCTATATAATATGTCATCGAAGTAAACAACAACAAATAATCCCAAGAAAGGTTTAAGTACCTCTGTCATAACTCGCATAAATGTACTCAAAGCATTAAGTCTAATGGTATCACTAACCACTCGGAGAGTCCATCCTGTCTTTTGAAAGCGATCTTCCACTCGTCACCATTTTGCATTTGAATACACTTGGATTTAGAAAACATGCCAAGCTTGTAATCTTGTTTATGCACGACTATCCACACACATTATCCATGAGCCATCCTTTATGAGCACAAGTAAAGTTAGTACAACACAAGAACTTTTGCTTTCACGCACCAAACTCTTTAACTTGTTTTTGCATTTCAACCCTATGTACAGTTGGCCTTCTGTAGGTTGGTAGATAGGGAAAACCAGTGTTATTTAAGGCGTAAAGCGAACCGAAGCGATCAAGGCTCCTAAAGCCTAGGCGAGAAGCGACGCGAAACACTTTACCAAAGCAAAGCGAACAGTTAAAAAAAAAAGTAAATATTTTAGTTTAATTACTTCTAAACATCTAAGTTCTAATTTTATATATACTAATACTAAATATTTAAATGCAAGTAAAACCATAAACATTTAAATTAAAACAAACACTAATAATATCTCAAATCAGCAAAAAATAGTAAATCACCATTTAGCAAAATCAGCACTATCAGCAAAAAATTAGCACATCAGCATTCAGCAAAATCAGCACTATGCATTACAGCATTCAGCATTCAGAAGAAGCAGCAGCATTAAAATCAGCTATAAAAACAGAAAGCAAAAAAAAAAAACATAATCAAAAAAAAAAAAAAAACAATCAGAACCAGAACCAGAACCAGAACCAGAAAGAAGAAAAAAAATAGACGAAAAAAAAATGAGAAAAAAAAAAAAAAGAAGCAGCAGCAGCAGAAAGAAGAAGAAGCAGAAAAAAAAAACAGAAAGAAGAAGCAAAAAAAAAAAACAAAGAAGAAGTAGCAGAAAAAAAAAACAGAAAGAAGAAGAAGCAGAAAAAAAAAAAAACAGAAGCAAAAAAAAAAAAAAACAGAATCAGAATCAGAAAGAAGAAGAACCAGAGAGGAAGAAGAGATACAGAAGAGAGAAGAAAAAGAGGTGACAAACCTGGACCAGCGAGGAAGGAGGAGCAGCAGCGATCGTCTGGGAAGGAGCAACAGCAGCAATCGTCTGGGAAGGAGCAGCAGCGATGGTCTGGGAAGGAAGGAGCAGCAGCAGCGATGGTTTGGGAAGGAGCAGCAGCGATCGTCTGATCATGAAAATTAGGGTTTGGGGTTTATATTTATGGGATAAGGGGGTAATTGGGTGTATTGGCATCTTATAATTTTTTTTTCCAATTGCCCCAATCCAACGGTCCACAATAAAAATAAAATAATCCAACGGTCCACAATAAAAATAAAAGACTAATTTGCCTTGCATGACTAAGGCGTTCGCTTTTTCGCCTTTCGCTTAAGCGCAAGGCGCTCGCTTTTCTCGTTTTTTTCTCGCTTCAGTCATATTCGCTTCGCCTGGTGTGTTCAAGGCGAGATACCTTCGCTTCGCCTCGCTTCTCGCCTAGGCGAGCTTTTCAAAACACTGGGGAAAACTGCACCCGGTAGTAGATCAAATGCATGTTGGATGTTCCTCATTGGTGGCAAGCCTTGCGTTAACTCATCAACAACCAGCTCCTAAAAATCTTTCAAAAGTTGTTGATTTCGAGTAGATAATCATGCAATTCAACCCGTTGGGCCTCCGTTACACCCCTACCAACCAGTGCGTAGATAATTCTCAGTTCTCTACTCTCAATTTTAAATTTTTGGGCTGTCAAAAGCCTATTAACCTTGCTAGCATTAGGAAAAAGGTAGCTTCTTCCTTCAGAGGCTGCAAAGTTAGGTTCTTACTATCTAGGAATATATATTGGCTTTTGTATAATGAACCAGGTCCTTATCATACACCCACAGCCTCTCCAAAAGAATATGGCATGCATCGATAGGCACCTCATCACGCCTAGCCTCATCTTCAATATTATTCCCCACAGTGAATTTAACCAAGCAACGAGAAGTAACCAGTACCTTATTTACTCTTCGAAACCAAGCAAGCTTATCAGAATTATGGTGTTTTGCAGTCAATAACTTCAAGTTCTCTATGGCCTCCTTTGAAACAAAGTTCTCACACCTACCCCCATCGTAAATAACATTGCAAATCTTACCAACGCAAAAAACTTGCGTACAGAAAATATTATGTCTCCTCCAATCCTCCTCTTCTTCGATCTTGAGTGTTGTTACCACTCTCTGTACGACCAAAGACTCCCCCTGTATTGGAAGAATTTTAACATTTTTCCTCATCATCCACATATTCCTCATAAATAGGTTCCACTACTTCCTCTTCCTCATCCTCAAGCTCTACTAAGTTAACTCTTTGTTGTAGGCATGCAAAAGATGTGTGCCCTTTTTCTCCACAAGTGAAACAACGAACCTGTGAAGCAAGTTCTGTCTTTGAACTGTTAGCAGCAGCAACATATTTTCCATCAAACTTTACAATTGTCTATCCTTTCTCACCTTTGTTTTTTTTTTGATAGGAAACAAATACGTTATATTAATAGAAGTCACAAAGTACATAGAAAAAGTTGGATAAGAAATCCAACCAATGGAAAGAAAATAGAAAAAGATCATCAAACACAAGAAGCTTCCCATCCTACCAAAATAATAATCTAAGGATTCTGATAACACTGCAATTGAACCAACACACTATTGAATTTGTATCAATCTTACAAATATCAGTAGCATGCATATCATTTTCACAAAAGAACACAGCCTTGTCCACTTCAAATTGCATCAATTGAACTTGAAACTTTAATCTGTTTAACAAAGCAAGTTTATGATTAAAAAAAAAACAAAGCAAGTTGAATCCACGTCCATGGGATGAAAATGTTTTCTCTCTCACAAATCACCAGACCATTTGCCAAAAATAGATGAATTATCAGCCTTCTGAGTCACAAACTCTCTGTTCATATTTTCATACTTTTCGAAATTTGACGAATTATTAACCTTCTGATTTGTGAACTCTCTGTTCATATTTTCATCACCACCTTTCCTCATTCCAAATTTGTCACCCTTCCTTAACAAATCATCCACCATCTTCAAAACTCTTGTCCATTCTCAGCCCTCAACCCCTTGACGAACATCTATAAAACCTCTCAATGTAGAAACAAACTTCGAAACAGTGAAAAAGTTACAATTCCTATTTGAATTCAACTCAGCCCACAACTGATACGAATCGCATCTATATTTCTTGAAGAACAATCAGAACCACTATACCACTTCACCTCCTCCAACACACTACATACCTACAGTGATAGTATAACTAGCATTTCAAGATCTTTCAGTAATCTTAATAGTATCCCCCATGACTCTTCATCTATCTCTACCAAAAAAATCTTCTGATCAATTTTCACTTCATTTTGAAGATTGTTGAACCTCTTCATTCTTTGTCTTGCTAACATGAACTTGCTATTGAAATTTTTACCATATTCATAACATCATATGATCTGGATGCCATAGGCAGAAAACATCTTCAACAATTTCATGCACTAAAATTTACTGATTCCTCAAAAATACCACCTCATTACTTCCACCACCTATCTGGTTAGTTGTAGCAGCCCCACAACTATTTTAATGAACAAATTTTGTTGACTCCGAACACCAGTTGTGTCTCTCTGTGCGGCAGCATCAATTTGTCCAGATAATGGTCTTCTTGTACAGTAATGTCACATTCTCTTTTCAGCCATAAAGGCATTTTTTCGAGCATCTTCTAGGTTGAACATACGAACCACCCTCATCTCATCACTAATTGATTGGTTCAAGCCTGAAAGAAAACGAGAAGTAATTTGTTCATTACTTTTGCTTAAACTAACACGAATAGAGAGATTATTGAACCTAAATGTATGCTTCTCCACCATCATGGCCCTTTGTTTCAAGGAGTGAAATCTTTCATATAACTCCATTGAATAATCAACTGGAAAAAATTGTTTCCGCATATTTACCTTCATACGTCTCATGTGCAAATTTTCCGCTTGCCTTATTGAGATCGCTACTTCTCAACATGCTTCTCAACCATTAAAGTGCAATACCCTTCAATTTAAGCTTCACAAATAGCACTTTCCTCTCTTAAGCCATCGATTTCCACTCAAAATAGATCTCCAAACTGGATTCCTAATCCAACTAATCTTCGATGTGCATCTTTCCAAAAAAGTCAACAACTTCGATTTTAATTCCTCCACCGTTCAAATCAATTGCATGAACTAATCTCTCTTCAAATGCACCGCGATTCGGGATGGTCAACATGCTTGATTTCATGGAAGCAATTCTCCTCTTTTATTACATCATTATCCTCTAGACAACCTTCCGGTATGTCCAATGGTTCACAATTGCCTTCCGGACTCTCCATACGGGTTGAGATCTTCGGAAAAGGGTTGATCCCTCTCTTAAGCCATCGATTTCCACTCAAAATAGATCTCCAAACTGGATTCCTAATCCAACTGATCTTCGGCGTGCATCTTTCCAAAAAAGTCAACAACTTCGATTTTAATTCCTCCACCGTTCAAATCAATTGCATGAACTAATCTCTCTTCAAATGCACCTCGATTTGGGATGGTCAACATGCTTGATTTCATGGAAGCAATTCTCCTCTTTTATTACATCATTATCCTCTAGACTACCTTCCGGTATGTCCAACGGTTCACAATTGCCTTCCGGACTCTCCATACGGGTTGAGATCTTCGGAAAAGGGTTGATCCCTTCTTATAGTCTTTGGTTGAGGTTAGGTGACTATAAGCTTGATCTCACCCATCTCAGTTCGCTACAACTTATTTCCTCTTCAACCACGACCTTTACCACATCCGGCCATGATGTCAATCTAGGATTCTTAAGCTCTAATAACAAATTGGTGCAACAAAATTCTCAGATCTACTATAAATTGCTACTTAGAGCAAGAATCAACACCTTATAATGAATTTTCATTAATAAGATAAACAAAAAAAAAAACATTATAATCAAAAGATGGAACAAGAATATGTTTCTAAGGCAAAAAAATCCACCCTAGAAAGTTAAAAATTTTGATTTTCTAGAATAAGAATAAGAAAAAATCTAGGAAGCTTGGATACGGACACGGGTGTCGTATCCGATACGATACGGACACGGGGATACGACAAAATTCCAAAATATAGGACATGAGTACGACAAGAATACGGTTAATTAAAATAATATAATATATTTTTATATATATAATAACATTAATAATAAAATTGAGTAATTAATTAATATTTTATAATTTGACAAATGAGCTAATATTAAATTTGATTAGTGGGCTAATATGTTATGGACAGTTGGCTAAACCAATTGGCAGTGGGTGACAACTAATAAGATATGATTGTAATTTAACATAAAATATAAGAAGTGCAAGGGTTATTTGTAAATTATTTTAGCAACTAGGGAAAAGAAAAAAAGAAAAGAAAATAATAGGAGTTGAAATGTAAATTAAGACAAACAAAAAACAATTAAAAAAATAAAAGGCAGCCCTAATTGATTTTCAACAACTAGGGTAAGCCGTGGAGTTCATCATCCAAAGAACTCAGGCGGCAAGAGAAAGAGAGAGAGAGGGGTCGAAGAGATACCTGAAGATGAAGACGATATACCTACTCGAAGAGGAGGAGATCTGTGGTAGTGGCTGATCAGGTACGTCGTCTTCTTCCCGCTTTTCTTTTTTCTGATTTCAAATCCATGGTTGTGGCCGTATCCCTCCGTATCACCCCCGTATCCGAGCCGTATCCGTCCATAACAAATATTTCTTCACTGTTCAGGACACTTGTGGAAGTATCGGACACGTGTCCGGCCGTGTCCCACGCGTATCCGTGTCGGACTTGTCCGACACCGCCACGTTGACCCCCGGAGGAGTATCCGTGCTTCCTAGGAAAAAACTGTCTACAAAGACTCAAAAAAATGTATTCATACTCGAGTTACAACAGCCCTGACATCCAAGCTCTTGATCACTTTAATAACTTTTTAATCCTAGCCTTCCAAGATTATTAAAAACTCATGTGACAGTCACCTGACTATTTTTAAAAAGATTAGGACTATAAAATACTACTCATAGACTCACATAAAAGATAAAGTACTACAGAAAATAAAATCATAATCCAAAAAATCTGCTAACTAAAGTTCAAGTTAGTAGGCCGCTTGTCCTTGATAAGCCTCTTGGATACTCCCGCATCACATGGGAAACAAGACGGCGGGTAATGAATTAGGTGGTGGCATAGTTGTCAAATCGCAATTCGTATCGTAAATCGGAATCCTAATTGAGAATCGTGAATCGTAAGATTCGACACAAAATTTGAACAAAAATAAAAAATAATATTTATATATTTAAAATAGGCAAAATATTGAATATAGAACATTATTGCAATCTAAAAATAATCAATTGATATAATCACGTCGTCTAAATGGAAAGACGCTAACCTTTCGCTACATTTTCATCTTTTACTTAACCGTTTTCAAATTCAACAACTTAAAAAAAAAAATTCATTAAAGAACTATGGCTATTCAAGAACCAAAACAGTGACACCCAATACAAATTAAGTTACAAACATGAATGGGAAAAGAATAAATAAGAAAATTGATTGAGATAAAATATACAGGCCAACATTATGAAACAAAAAATTAGAACCTAACAAACTATCCATGAAAGAATTAAGAGCAAAAATTAAAGTTTATTCTAAAATATGATAACAGAAGATTGAAAAATCCAATGTAAAAAAAAAAAAAGGCATGCTAGGGCTTGCTTACTATTAAGAAGAAGAAGAAAAGCAGGAGCAGGAGGCATACCTTCAACCGATGACGCAAGAGCTTTAGCCGTGACCTTCAGCCGATGGCGCAAGAGCTTTAGCCGTGACCTTCAGCTTTTGACAACGCGAAGCGAGCTTAGATGACGCGAGAGAGAGAACGAACAAAGAGACTGAGTTTTTATTAGGGCGCGAGTTCCTCAGTAAACAAAATGACGTCGTTTTACTGCTAATGACGTCGTTTTGCAAAAAAATTGGGTTTTAAAAAAAAAATGATTGAATCGTGAGATTCGTGCAATACAAATCGAATCATATGAATCGTACGATTCAGATGCAATTCAACTCTAAAAACGATTCTCATATAAAATACGAATCTTTTTATAGCCGTATCGAACCGAATCGTACGAATCGAATCGCGAATCGTATGATTTTGATAACTATGGGTGGTAGTGTAATGGCATTTGTAAAATGCACGGATAAATGGCGATGGTATCAAAATTGCATAATAACAATAGTTGATTGCGGGTGGCAGGGGTTGATGGAACAAGACTACCAGAAGCCTAACAATCTGTAAAGGGCTTATTGTTCATTTTAGGTTGTTTTGAATTTTATCTTAATATGGTTACCACTGTGTAGAAAAGGTTTAGGAAAATAGCAGTATGAGAAACCACAGAATCCCTGTTACTGGAGGTTAACAATTCAGACAGTGGAGGTCAGTGTTCAGGGAGGTGCCTGTAATTAGGCATGACCTTATTAACTTCACATAACTTCAATCTAAATTCCCTGTCAAGTAAATATAATTCAATTGCTCCAGTCCAATTCAAAGTAATTGAATGTGACTGTTATGCAACAGCACAGAAAACTATCATTATATGACCAGAACTACACATAACTACATATTATAGAAGAGTATTAGCTCAAGAGAGCCATACTTAGAGTGGCCAAGTACAGAAGTCATACTTAGAGAGGACAAGTAAAGAACTTGGCCCATATTTCATAAACTAAAATAAAAGCATGTCACCTTAGTTCCTTTTTCCTGACCATGAACATCAGCATAGTGTCGGGCGTGTAGAGGAGCTCCATTTGGCTTGGTAGAGAAGGAGAAACAGCACAGGTAGAAGATATCAGACACCCACATCATCCAGTGAAATTATAGAAATAGATGTATTCTGAGAATCAATAATAATAATAACACAATTACCCCATCTTCTCTTCCCCGAAAATAACCTCTATTACTGTGATGAGGGTATAAAGCAGCTCCATTCAGCTAGCAGGAAAGGAGGAAAAAAAAAGGCATATATAACTATTCCCATAGTGTTGTATTAATGCACAAGAAATCATGTTATGGGCACCAAGCACAAAACAATCCCAGATCGAAAGAAAAAGAAGAATTATAAAAAAACTTACTGCATTTTCTCTTCCCATTGCATGCCTTCTATAATCGTGACGATTGTGTGAAGCAGCTCCATTAGGCTACAATGAAGTCAGGAAAACAACAGCACAAAGGGCACATCTCAGGATCCCCAAGAATCTAGAATGAAAATGTGAAAATTCCAAATATAAAGAAAACCTTGCCAGTGGGAGAGGACAATAGGGTTCAAAACCACACTCCATGTACACAAGAAAAAAGGTGGAGGGGAACGGAAGGAATAGATATGCAGCATTCTAAATATTATGAGGTGGTAGGTTACCATATTTCCTCTTCCTCGTCCATGGCCTCTATTACTGCGATAAGTGTGTAAAGCAGCTTCATTCGGCTTGAAAAGTAAAAAAAAAAACAGCACGAAAGGCAAATATCAGAATCCGTATGTCTTGAATGAAAATAAAACCACCAAAATCATTGGTGATGAACATAAAGCATTTTGAGGTCAAAAGAAAAGCAGAAGATTACCCAATTTCCTCTTCCCTGTGCATGATGCCTGTTACTGTGATGAGAGGGTAAAGCAACTCCATTCAACTAGAAGTAAAAAAGGAAAAACAGCACACAAGGCACATATTAACATCCCCATGCTGTGAATAGAAAATAATCCGAACTGACCAGACACTCATCAAAGTGTAGAAGTTTCCATTGGCTTAAATTAGGTAGGAATATGGAAACATATCAGGAACACTGTAAGGAGAAGAAATCGGACGAATGAAAATCATAATCCAAAAAGCATTCAACAACTGCCAATACAAAATGGTATTAACACTATATTATCAGCAGAGACCACCTTTTCCCTGATTCGTGTTTGGTATGTCATTTCTAAAATGTTGCGACTTGGAAGCATGAAATATACATAAATTCACACAAAAAGATATATAATGAAGTGAAGAACATCAGCATGTGTAGAAATTTTTTAATGTGGATTAAAACTCTTATTCAACCAAATCACATCACCAATAATACATAGGCGATCAAGGCCATACAGCCTGCATTATGAACTTGATGTTGGTTCCACAATGTAAAAATTAAAAATAAAATGATAGCCAGCAACATGTTGCGTCCCACATTGGTTACGTAGGGGTATCATATGGGCTTATAAGATCTTGGATAATTCTCCACCTAACAGCTCAAGTTTTTGTATTGCAAGGCTAATATTAGAGTGGGACCAAATGAGTCACAACCCTATCAGTCGTGTGAGTCCTAATTGGGGATATGAAGGTCGAAGTAGGCCAGGTGAGCCCACTCACCAATGGTGGAGCCAAATGCGACGAGCGTGTCGCATCTTTGGGTGGGGGAGAATGGCACGTCCCACATCACTTGGGTAGGGGTGTCGCATAGGCATATAAGGTCTTGGGCAATTCTTCACGTTACAACTTAAACATTTGGGTTGCGAGGCTGTGACAAACAGTACTAATTTGCCATGAAAATTTTCAAGTGGCTAATTTGCTGAACAGCATATATAACTGATGAATTTAAAGAAAAAAAAAATGAACTGACCCATTTCATTCATCAGGGATTGACATTAGAAGGGGGAAAAAAAGACCATTACCAAGTTCGGTCCCTGTTAACCGAAGGTATCAGTCGGTGTGGACTGGATACAAACCTATTTGATATTATATACACAAAGTAGTTGCACTCCTATTTGAACCCACAACCTGGCGGTTGTTAGCCCAAGTAGTTTACCATTGCACTAGGAAACGAACCCTAGAAAAGTTGGTCTAAATAATAGACACATTCCACAAAACATTACAAATAATATCACATGACAGTATACCAGTAAGTACCCAATACAGTTCAACCATGCAAAATAGGCTAAATTGCCATAGATCAGCCAACATAGTTCTCAAAAATAAAGAAATCCAGTCTGCCTTAATAAATTTAAGAATGGAATATTTTGCTTAATTTGTTGGAATTGCCAAAATTTTATTCAAAAGAAGTTTAAATCCACGAGCATGAATAACCTACATGTACTACATATTCATTCCCATGATTGAACATAAATGTGTTTGTGTCTATGCACCACACTAACATATATATGCTTAATCAACTTCACAAAAACCCCCAAAGAAGGTTGTGTGTTCTTTTAATTAATCTACAGTTTTGTTGATTCAAGAGCCCCAGAATAATCCTCCCAGGTTCAAGTGGGAAGATAATCTTCCTAGTTTCAGTACAATCTTCCTAGTTTTCATGCAGGTGGGAAAGTGAGAGAAGGTGAATATGGTTGTAGAAAGGGGATCCCAGCCAAAGCACAAGAAGATTTCACGTATTCACATAGAAAGGTGGCTGTCAGTGTGCTTTTGTGGCTATTAGGACAGTGCTGGTTGATCTCATGGAATTCTCACGAGATGAGTCGCAGTCTTGTCAATCCAGCAAGACGTCCAACAAGACATGAATGGATTGGCGGATCCAGCCAAGTTGAACCCCAATCCAACCTGATTGATGTCTGTCAGCATTATTGCATATGGCGTCACTGAATCGGAATGTCCCCATGGACACCGAGTTCACTCAATTTGAGTAGGCAGAGTTATTCAACCACAGCCTCCAATTCTATGACAATTTCACTCAATTTGACAATTTTTACATTTACAATGAGAGAGGCAGCAGCCATACCTTTTCAGCTGATGATGATGATGGCAATTGCTGTTCTGGTTCCTGAACATTTTCTGTATCTGAAAATGGTGGTTCTGATGTCGATGCTTGAATAGTTTCTATGTCTTCCTCAGCATTCTGTGAAAAACGAGATACAGAAGGCGTCGTGACCCCAGGTGGTAAAAGCTGATCAGAGGCCACAAGTGTTTGTATTGATTTCTCGCCAAGAGATGCAGCGGTGGTCGCAACAACAGATGGCATAGATTGAGCCATACTTTGATAAGGCAATGCGGGCCCAAGAACTGAACTATGTTTGCCAGTAATTAAAGGAACAATGGCATTTACATTCAGATTGGTAGCCAAAGAGGGCAATGGTGGCGAGCTAGGACCCAATTTTACAGTAGGAAGAGCATTATGTTCGTAATTTGGCTTCAGATTGGGTGAAAAAGTAGAAGCTGGAGTAGAAGATTGTCCACTTGGAAGGTTGGATGCAAAAGCTGATGGTGGGGATGCGGTAGAAGTTGAATTTGGGGAATCTTTATGAACAGGAGGCAGTGAGGAACAAGAGTCTGCCACTAAATTTAGTGCATGGCCTACTAAAGAAGAACTCATACTGGGAGGTTTGATTGGCTGTTGCACAGGACTAGATAGCACCAAACTTTTTGGTGGTGGAGGCAAAGGTTGCTGTTGCGAATGAGTAATTCCCCCCGAGGATACAGTGCTTCCTGGCCAATACTTTGGCATATCTAGTTCATTACTGTTGGCAGTTGGAGGAGGTGATGAACCCCAATTCCCTGAATTTTCCACAGACTGATATTGCTGCAAATTTCCTTGAAAAGTTGAAACAGGGATTCCCAATTGTGCATTGGAACCAATATTTGTAACTGGTGCAGTACCAGCAGATGTCACAGAGGTAGATACAGATGGTGGATGAGGATAATGAGGCTGCATAAGAAATTATAATAAAAAAGAAACAAGTTCAATTCACCAGATGCATCATGTATGAGCCTCAATAGGGAGTCCTAGTCTGAAAACTTGCGTACCTGTATAATAGCAGGATCATCGGGTACAGATGGCGTACCCTGAACAGTTGGTGAGGATATAACCTGCAAATCCTGCAAGAGAATGCACAAAAAAAGGTCAAGCGTGATAACAAGAGAACGGGCAGATTTGAATATCTACGGGGAGCATGTGCAGAAGATCCTGTGAAAAGAGCCTGTATCCCACACCAAATAATTAGAGCTACTCAAGGTTGGTTTATATGCTTAAAGGGCATCTCTACGCAGAGCCAATTGGTTTTAGGTCAGATACTCTAATATGATATTAGAGCTTAGCCTTGAATAGCCAGTGGGTCAAGTCTCTAACTCATTTGAATTTCCCAATATGCATGTTTGTCTATTTGTTACCCATTTGAATTTCCCAATATGCATGTTTGTCTATTTGTTTGTTAGTCCACTGTACGAGCGCAGGTCGCGCATGAGAGAGAGTATAGAAAGAGCTTGTATCCCACATCTAACAATTAGAGGGTCACCCAAGTTTGTTTAAATACTTAAGGGGTTTCTCCACTCATTGCTAATTGACTTTGGGTTGGATGCTCTAACAATTGCTACTAAGTTTAGGATCAAATCAAGGTCTTATTTATATGAATTTGGTGTTATTAGGAGGCTAGGTGAGTTCTTTTCTTCATAAGGTCTTGTGAGCAAAGGGTATTTTGTTCTTTTCTGTAGTTTCCTGGACATTGACTATTAACTTAGGTCAAGCTGTTGCTCGGCTCTTATATAGAACCTTAGTCTAGAAGAGGCTTATTGGTCCAAGCAACAAAGTTCATATTTTCTTTGACTTAGTCCTTCTATTAAATAGAATATTAAATTGTGATACTTTAATATTTTGTTTGTGCATTTTTGTCTAAAACCTGCGGTGAAGCATGATACTTTTTCTTCTTCCTCCTACTCCTCCTCTTATTTGGCTGCTGCCGCTGCTGCTGCACTTGTATTGCTGCATCCAAACCTTGTAAACCACTACTTAACACTATAAACCTTACTTTAACCAGCCCAATAATTCCTTTCCACAAAATTCAACCCTTGTAATTCAGGACCTCACAAAATATGGGAAGTACAATTCACAGCACCCAGACATCCCCATCACAAGTCTCCTAACTCTTTACCCTATCAATCCCTCACCAACCCTAACCTCTTCCCAACTCTTTGGCTTTTAAACTACCACCAAAGAACCTTAAATAGTTTCTGTTCATATGTTCTTGCAAAAATTTCAGGAATTTCCTGCAATCAAGCATCCCCAAAATCATTACCAAAAAATCAACCTTTTTCTTCACAAAGCCTATAACCTGTCATCTGCCTAATAAAACACTGATCTTGGAAGCTGTTCATAATTAAAACCCACCACAAAACCAGTTGTAGGCCGCATAATTCTGAGTTTCCTAACACTCCTACATCAGGTGCCAGCCTACATCCTGGGTCAGAAAAAATTACCAAGAAAGGAAAAGGAATATAATCCTAATCTCACAACATTACATGACAAATACTATAATGACCAAGTTCTTAGGACCCTAAGTTGCCACCGCATGGAGCAAAGAGAGGGACAGAGAGTCAAAGACAGTTGACAAATAAAAAGCCTCAAGTCCAGAGCATCTTCACAGTGCTTATAAATTATAATCATAAGAGTACATATAATAGTTTTATGATGCTATGACTTGTTTTGTTCAAGTCTTACAATGTAAAAAAGGACAATTACTGCTTCATGAAAGGAGATTCTGGCTCAGTGGTTGGCATCCCTTTATTCGCATGGAAGTATGAACTAAGTTGCTACTTGCCTACTTGCTATGTATATTCTGATCCTTATAAGGCATGAGAGTGGCATGCTATGATAGCCTGGTGATCCAGGGAAATAGATGAAGGTTAAGTCAAAATTTAATCAGATGTGCATGGGAGAATGGTAGGTGCACGCACTCCCACAAACTTTGCCAAGGACTGAACGAACAAACTGCAGCAGCTGCAACCAATGCAAGTGGATACTATTCTCTTCTTCTGCAACAAGAAGGCGGAAAGGACAGCACTCTGTGTGTCCTTTTAGAAAGTGTCAAGCCATATCAACCTAAGTATCTGAATCGAAGTATACGGCACAGGAGAATATGCAACTATCCATGCCTCGTTGCCAAGGTTAGAATGATCACATGCTCAAAGTAATAGCATCATGGTATAGTCTCGCAAAAGAATCTTAAAATTTAGAGTAGAAAAGATCTAAATAAAACAAAGAGAAAATATGGTGAGTTTTTTTTAATAGGAGAAAAAAAGTATCATAAGTTTGTTGATTAAAAATCAGGAGGACAAAAACTTTTTGCAAACACAATCCTATGCATCTCAATAGTGGCGCACTGAAGCTTACTCCCCAGCTGCCTCCACGAAGGCACACTTCTGTCTTTCGCCCCATCCCTGTCACCTCCTTCAACTACCAACCTACCACGCCTTTTTTCTAGAGATCACAAATCCTAACTAAGACCATTTACTGCCAAAGACATTATAGTTAAAAATTAGAAGAGCACTACTACCATTACCATAAAATACTGTAGAAAATTCAAAGACAGCCATGCCCCCAAACCCTAAGATATATTATGCACAGAATTTTGCATCATGAAAGATATAGATTCATCCAAAAATCATGAAACAAGAAGAAGTGAAGTATGAATGCTCAGTAACTTGCGATGAAAATCATTTCATCCATGAACCACACCACTTTAGATAACCTTCAATCATTGAATTATGTAAATCCATGAGGGTAAAATTTCGTCAGAAAATAGCCCATCTACTAATATGTAAAAATATAAGCTACCTTAATGTCACTTCCTCGGAAGAATATGTACTCGTAAACTTTGTCAATTGGAAGGATCTGAGGGCCATCCTTCCTTCTTCCTTCTGTTCCAAAAGATTTCACTGCCAGGCAATAGAGATAAATCACAATAAAAACTCAATAAAATGTTAACCAAATGAGCTAACGTATGGAAAGATTTTGCAGAAGGAGCAACAGATAATTTTGGCTCCTCTTGCCCAAAGCTGGACATGACACTAAACAGTTTCAAAAGATAAATAAAGTTATCATGTTTGTTATTTTCTAAGAATTGAAAAACTTATATGATTTGATTCCTTTGGAGGTTTGATTCATATAGAAGTAAAAGAGTTGACTTGGTATTTCTGTCTCTACTACACCAGTAGGTTTCCTGAAAATCTCAGGTACACTGTTTCATTATACTAAGTTGACAACAAAAATAGAACACAAAATGTGAATCCCAAATGAATGAGACACATTCTATGCTTTTTTATTTCACAAAGACCAGAAACAAGCCTATAGATCACAAATGCAAAGAAAACATATGCCATACTAATCAATTCCTAAACAACACAAAGCAAAATTGGAAAGCAATTATTTTCTCACTGCATAAGTTATTCGGAATCTCTATAAAGGAATATCATGGATCCTGGAATCCCCAAAAGAGTGACAAGACAATAGAGGACAAGATAGTCTGTCCACTTTGAAAAATCCAGCCACCAGGGCAAAGAAACTGAAGTTTAAAAGACTCATTTACTGCCAGAGAAATCAAGGCATGATACCAATACCAGGTTCAATCAGTCCAGAATTTGGTCGGGAATAGAATCCCCAACAAAGATTGCCACCCAAATTAATAAGGGTGATGGCAAAGGAAAATCCATAAGCACACCTTGGAATAGTAGATTCATAAGGACGACAAAGGCTTAATTTTGGTTGTTTTACCAGTGAGCTTCCAGCTGCCTAATGCAAAATTTAGGAATTTCCACATTCAATTGGTCAAAAGAGTTTCCAAATAGACACAACAAATAATTTACAAAGAAACTTGCTAGATCAGGAAAGATGAGCAGAAGGGAAGTTATACAATTCCATTCACCTGCGAATAGAAAAGGAGCATGTGAAGCTCCTTTAGGAGCACGCACAACACAAGCAGAAACAAAAGTTATTTCACTAAATTTGGTACTAATATTTCCAAGGTCTAAATAATACTCCTAACTGCAATCATCAATCTCAGTCATGATAAGGGTAACGATAATGGTAATGACAAAGCCATAAGAACTTGGCGCCAACGATACAAATCGATACAAATTTGTATTTTGTTCTTAGAAAACCTCAGTTTATAAGTTACATCTTCCAAATAAAGTAATCAGAAAGCCACCAAAAATGCAGACCCTCAAAGGAAAAAAAAAATCATCAAACAGTGAAGCCATTTATATTGATAACCCACCACAATATTCTACCACACAGACTAAAAATAATGCATATGCATAGAATCTTATTAGGGTTCAAAACAAACTCCACAAAACTAATATTTTCACATTCAATTTGTGGAGCTCTTTCATCAAGTCTAAGAAGCACCGACACGAACACCGGGACGGATATGACACCACACGACATGGACACGTCATAGACATGTCATTTCTCTAACAATTAGGACTGATAGTCCTTTGTGGCTCCGGTGGCGACTAGATCAACGCATTATTGCTTCAAGAGAAGCTTCCATCGAAGTTCATTACAAATCAACTCTTTCATCAAGTCTAAAAAGCACCGACACGAACACCAGGACACGGATGCAACATGACATGGACATGTCATTTCTCTAAAAATTGAGACACAGACACGTTGGGGATACATTAAATAATATATTCATATATATTATTTTTAAGATTCTGAGTTTACATATTTGGTTAAATTCATATTTTTTTTATAACCATGATTTCTTAAATTAGGCCCATTTAATATTTACTAACATTGGCTTCACATACTTAGCCCAATTTATATTTTAGGCCATAGGTTTCTTTACTGTAAATATTAACTAACAAATTGGCCCAAATATTCATATACAGCAGCCCAAATAATGATATACAGTGGCCCAAAAAAAAATTTAAAAAAATAAGAAACAACACATTATTTCATTGAAAGATGAAAAAGTACATTAGTAGTGGATAAAAAATCCACTCAAAAAAACAAAAACAAAAACCAAACTAACCAAAAAGAAACTTCAGTTACAAATGGCTTTCCAATTTTGTTGGAAAACACAATAAAACAAATAAAACCAAATGATCAGCTGATCAAAAACACTAAAAATGAGTCTGCTCTCCCGTCCAAAACCATGAATCATTTGTAAAGTGTCCACCGCATCTGATCATTTAAGTTGATAAGAATAATCAGGTACATCCAATAATCAACAAACACGTTGTATTAAAGGATAAGGATAACAGGTGAGAACTAGAGACCAAGCCACCGTGAATCTCCATCTCTTGGTAGACTCAGTTCCCATTCCGACTGACATCAAAGATGTGTACTGTCTGTCTCTTTCTCTCCTCGTCTACAACATCATGTCTTTTTCGATTTTTCATCCTCATCAATTCTACGCAGCATGCCCTTTGTCTGCATCTTCCTTTTCATTATTGTCGTAGACTTTATTTGGTATTTTTCGATCAAAGAAACAACGCACATTGGGTGAGTTATTTGAAACTAGTTACACGAAAACGTGTCCCAACGTGTTAGGGACATCTTTCAGCTCTTTTTCACGTATCCGACACATGCCCATGTCCCAGACATGTCGGACACGGCTACATGAGGCAGAAAAGCGTGTTTGTGATTCATAGTGTCAAGTATTCACCAAACTAACTCACGCAATATCACATCACAAGACGAAGCCATTTAATCAGGAAATCTATTTAGAGAAATCAATCTTGTGCATTTTTCCCCTTGTTTTTCTCGTATTAATTTTTTAGCTCCATCCTCCCCCCCACCCCGCAGGCCCGAAGGGTCTCTCTTTTTGGTTTTAGAGGGAGTGGGCAAGATCTCCATTGAAGGATACAAATTATCATATCACTACCAATAATAACCCCGTGCCTAAAAACACTCTGCAATACCACAAATCGAATATTGATCGTGTCACATTTATATTTTAAATAGTAAGTTATTTATTTTTCTTTTCTTTAATTATGCAATTTAAAATTAAAATTAATAGAGAAAAAATAAGAGAGGCGTACAAGAAAGAGAAGAGAGAGTTAGGTTGGATTAATGAGGTAATTTAACAATGGGGAGTGTGTTTGTTGAGTTGTCTAATTTAGCATCATGCAATATTTTTAGTAGGGAAAAAATTTCGGGATGAATTTTGTACTATTGAATCAAAATAGATGAAAATTGAATCAATTTTAACCATTGTTGTGCTTTTGCAAGTTGAAAAGTCAACTTCCTAATTGTAATATTAGATAGATGATACAAAAACATCATATATGGCCAATACAAATGATCTCAGACATTCTCATGCAATTTAAAATCTCACACTAAGAGATTGAATATGCTTTAACCAACTTCTGTCAACATTAGCTCAATCAGCCTCCTAACAAAATTGTTGGTCCAGGTTTGATGAGGCAATTTGGATTTTGGAACTCATCGCGAGTATGATGCAGAGAAGACTCACCAAGAAATAAGATTCAAAGTTCATTAAAATTTGGTTATGTGGTTCAATTTCCAATTTAAAACTTAATAATCTCAAAATTATGGAATCTCTTACCTAATCCAATTTTAGGCAGTTATTTCGATTTTCCAACCTGATATTTTATCTGGATAAAAGCTTCAACATGCTCAAAGAGCCCATCTTCAGTAACAAATCAATGAAGAAATAACGCTCTTTTCTTTCATCTATCCAAGTGAGCCTTAGTTAAAAAGTATTAAATAACTGTTGACAAAACCAATAATTTGTTTTTCAAATCAGACATGAAAATTTGAAAAGCCACCAATTAATTAGTACGTTATTTTCATGTTCTCATTCGTGAATCATACATCAATATGTCACGTGAGAAACTCCACATATATTCGCATGTAATATGAAGAATATGAATCAAATGGTTAAGAAAGAAATCAATGTAACCACAGCAAAGGAAGAAAAACAAGTCAAGAAAATCAAAACCGAAAATCAAAACCAAAAACCAAAAACAACGTAATATCAGAGTGTGAGTGCGCGTGTATCTCATAGACAGCGAGACAGAGAGCTGTTATATATACCGTTTCGCAATCCAATGACGGACTCTTGAGGATTGAGGTGAAAGAGAAACCCTTGATATCGAATCTCAGACTTCGATATCAAGCTTATGAAGCTACCAATGTAAGAATCTGCTGCGGAAGAAGAACTGGGTGGCTTTGCAGCGTCCGCTGCTGTTGCTGCTGCTGCCATTTCGGCTGTGGTCTGCGAAACCCTAGGAATGTGTATATATAGGTGAATCAATGAGAGAGCTTTCGTAACTGCTGCTTCTCTGCTTGTCACTTTGCAACGAAAGAGGCCAACACTGGTTCGGAAATGTGCCCACTGTAAGCTATTCAGCATCCCAAGTATGGGTTTTCAAAACCCTATTTATATGTACTTCTCAATCCCCTGTAAATATATTTTTATATAAATTTAAAAAAATTGAGAAAATTATGAGGCAAACTTAATTGTTTGGGAAGGTAATTCAAAATTCTTTCTCTCTCTCTCTCTTTTTTTTTTTTACTGAATTATTGTGGAAGAGTTGTGAATTTCATAAGAAAAAACTACCCTTCTAAATTTTCTTGATATTTGATTACTGCTTTTTGTGTGAATATTAATAACACATGTGTACTTAGGGTGTATTTGGATCACGGGTTAAAGAAGGATAACACTAGTCGGATAGGAGAAAAAAATATGTGGGGATCATTTATTCCGTGTTTGGTAAGAAAAAAAGTGCACAAAAAATTTCACTCGGGTTTATTCCGACCCAATTTGAAAAATCAACTTTAACTTATTTACATGGGTTAAATGAAACTCAATGGGTGTGTTTGGCAAATATGTGGGGGATAGGATTGGTTTGGTTTTTTAATCCAAACCAATCCAATGAAAACCTAAGTCCGGAGGACATAGACAGGATGCTAATAAAGTTGTGTAATTCAATCCTTATTTTGGAAGTACTTTTGTATATTATTGGGGCCCATGGAAAAATCATTGTTTTTTGTGTAAATTCTCTTACATTTCACATTAAATTACAATTTTACCATTTACTCATATCCAATCCAAAGTCAATGTTTGGTGAGGCAATATTATTTATTTTGTCCACCTTTAAACTTCATTCTAATTTTTATCTATGTTACAAAGCGTACAAACCGAAAACAATTTGGTTTTAATGTTTGCAATACCAAAAAATTTTGATCTAATTAATTTGCTCATAAAATTGTCCCACATTGTTTAAAAAAGAAAAAAAAATAACCGATATACATCAATCGATAAACGCCTAAACATATTTCATTACCAAACGTAGCCTTATACAAAGACGAAACAAAAGTAAGGTAGCGTACTACGTAATTATACGTACCCGGTATGTTTATATTCTTTGTTGCCTTCAAGTATACATACAAAACAAAGGCAACACTAGGAGGTACGAAGCGTGAAGCTACATGCACACACGCTATTGTGTGTTGCATACAAAAAAATGGGTAAACATACTTACTCAGCTGCTACATACACATATACATTGTAATACATACAAATATTATAAGTTACCATTACAATAGACAACCTGACCGATCACAACCAACAGTCAATCATCGATCACTATGACATCACCGTCAAAGTGAGAGTTAACCGACGGTGAACTCCCAACACTGTCACTAGGCAGGTAACTTGAGCTTGCTTCATCTTTTTTAAATATAACACCGAAAAATTCAAAATTCGGGCATGGTTGAAGACAATATTGTGAAGCAAAATCATGCTCCTACAATTAAGAACATGAAAAGTATGTGTTAATGGACGCCAAAAAAAATAATATGAAACATCATTTCATAATTGACAATAATGTAAGAAAAGTTCTAACAATGCAGTAACTTACCTCCAAATACTCATTAGGTCCTCTTCCCAGTCCTGTTACAACCGACTTCTTCAAAGGGTCTCAGGTAAAACTGCCAGAATCAAGCATTGCCGTAATAGTGAAGAATTTCCTTTCCCATAAGAAAATGATTCGAATAAGTCCAGTAAACGACAATGTAAACCCTCTACAGCGTCGTTTAACGACGCGCAACAAATCATCCATCATCTTTTGGGTGTAACGGCCCACAGGAAGTACATTTCCTTTATTCTTGAATTCTAATAATATGTCGATAATGACGTCTGATTCATCCTCCGAAATCTGTGGGATCTTCATTGTCAACTACAACATATAATTTACATATTAATTTGGATTCAAATGTACACAAGATAAGACTAATAGTTGACAATAAACGAATCACATGCATACATTTTATACTCATTCACATATATTTATCAGTTATTCGTACGGACAAAATCAACTTATTAGTATGCAAATATAGTTGATCAAAATGCATAAGATACTAAGGTTTGTAGACTACATGTACACAAGTCATTGCATATTGTCTAACCATTAAAAAAAGATGTTTGTTGTTATGGTAACCACTTAAACTAACCCACGATAACCCATTATAGAGTACACAATATGGGTGAACACGATACCCACAATAAGCATGACTACACTTATCATGCACCAAATGAGATCACGGGCGTATGCGTTTGTTCCAACTACACGAACATGTGCTTCATCGTTGTTCACAACACCTTCGTCAACAACATTGTCCACAGGTGCAGGCGGATGAAAAGTCATCGCATTGGGTACATCAACTTCATGCGGGGACACTGTGCAATGCCAATGTTGTTTCTGCCTCAGCATACGAATCATAAGATTTGTATAATGCACATGGATACCTGTTAACACGCACATGACATTCCACCCATGACTCGTAAATACTAACCTGTCGTCCAACGAATATTACATACCAACGTTGCTTCCTGTTCATATCTATGTACACAAAAAAGTCAACCTGTTGTTACTCATAATAGGTTGGAACATTATTCCACTCAAATGCATATTTGGCTATATATAACAACGTGTCATCTAATATCTATTTACAAAAATTAGTTCTATCAAAAACATACACATACTCGAACCGAATAGTCCATATATGACATTATATTGGTTACATACACACCAAAACACATACCAACAAAATAGAACGTCAACATCTTCAAAGTCATTAGCAACTGTTAATGTACTCCAATTACCTCCACATATCAGGTTACATTTACCTTCACGAAAAATCCCCCACACATTCTTAGCAAAAAATGATTTTAGGTGGTGGCCTAGTCAAACGATACACATGTATCTTTATCAATGTTGTGGTGGCTGCCACAACAGTACACCAACCCACGCAGGTCGCTCATAATTTGGTAAACTAAAGAAGATGTCAACTTTTACTGGGTCAGAACAAATCTTTAAAAGTGCCGAATATCGATCAACCATAGATAAACCATTGATCTTCTCAAGTTCCGCATTCACTCTCCTTCGTGCATCTGCAATATCGTGCATGTACCCAACTCGATGTGCAATATTGTCAAGCTACTTATGACTGTCTTGAACATATTCACCAAAGACCTTGGAGATGTCTCCCAAATTTTTTGCAATCGAGTTAGATGCATTACCACTCACCTTAGCTTTCTTTCTCTTATTTGGACATGGTGAGATAACACTTGGTTCCATTGTAGGTGGTTGATCACCTCCATGTGTTGCACTACTTCATGCTGAGACATTCGTTCCTAATGGATTTTGTGCTTCCATGGTCTCAACTTCCTTCATTGATGCTTCGGCCTCGACATCACCAACTATATCTTCAACATCGATAGCGTACTTCCCGATTGCTCGGTCCTTACCAAATATAATACCCCAGTCATTGAAGTAAGGCCACGATTTATCTCGCATGCCTTTTGCATTTCGGTCCTTCTACATCATATATGGACAATTATTATCAGCCTTTACAATAATTAAAACTATGTTATTACATATTAAAATGAAACCTATTTAAATTATTGATTAACAAGTTTCACTTTCAAGTAGTCTTGCCAAATGTCGTCGTCGTCAACCATGATCTTATTATTACTACTGTTGAGCCCAAACCCTGATGTGACCATCATGGTAAACAGAGAGTTGTAATTCTTCTTCTATATTTTTAGCTTTGACTCTATATGGGGCGAAGCGTGCAACTCACAACCAGGGATCGCTACTTTCAAGCTGTTCTCAAGTGCTTGCAAGTATCCAGGTCTAAAAGTGTCATTTTGGCACTTCCACCCGTTGACGCACAGTTCCTTCAACGACTGTAAGAGCTGATTTTCTTCAGTCGTACTCCATGTGCTTCTAACACCTTTGTCTGACTGTGTACTTGCAATTGTGTCTGACATTGTCTACTCTATAGTAAAACACAACAACATGAAAATTGGCAATCGAAAACTAAAAATCCAAAGTACGTGGTAAAACATGACAATTGACAATGCAAAACACATGGTAGTAGCATACAAGATTACATTGTAACACATTTAGGTCCTCATGTCCAACAACGTCGACATTAATAAAGCCAAAAGTTTAGTAAACAAGATAAAACACTAAGTACTCGAATTATGTAGTTTGTCAACGACTGCTTCTCCACTCATTGTACATTTCTAATGTCATCTGATTTCGAAATGTAGACCATTTGGTAGATGTCTCGACAATGTCTATGATATCATCCGCATGTCCACCATCAACAGGAATATCTTCTGGCAAATCCTCCTCAAATGGGTCAACGCTCATTTCATTCATAATTAAGTTATGTAACAAACAACATGCAAATATGATGTGGTTATGCGTGCAAATAGGGTAGTAACAATGTGTCCTAAGAATCGTCCATCTATTTTTTAGCAAAGCAAAACATCTCTCAATGCTAGTCCTTGCAGTAGAATGGCGCATATTAAATAATTCTTCGGGATTTCTGGGTACTGTAGAAGCAGCCCCAAACTCTTGGATATCGCTGACCCCGAAATGGTGCTAAAAATCCATCACCATTTGTATAACCAGCATCAACTAGGTAATATGTGCCTGTGTTTTATAAGAATATATTTGTTACACGTACCAAACACATGTAAATGTGAGCATACTTACAAATTCTGTTAATGTAAGTACCACGTGCTACCTTCAACCTATTTGGCCTACTAACCGCAGCACGCAATATCCTAGAATCGGCAGTTGACCCTTCCCATCCAGGGAACACGTAAATGAACTTCATGTTCGGTGCACATACACCCAACACATTGGTTGATATATCACATTTACGTGTTATATATCTAGTAGTTGATGGACAAGCGATAATCGAGCAGGAACATATGTGCCATCTAATGCCCCCACATAATTCTACAAAGCCAAGTGAGTAAACAAGTTTAAAAAAATTTATGAAAGAAAAAAATCCATGTTAGATGGTGTAATAATCAATATTGACTTGAATGTTAAATGATCTTTACCTTAAACCACTTCCATTTAGGGTATGCACTGTTTTCGGCCACTGGTTCGGGCGACTGAAGCAATACCCTGCGTAGCCTTAACACCGTAGTAAGGACATTGTTGAAATGTCTACTAACGGTTTCACCCGAGCGCAAGAAATTGAACTTAACTGGTCTATTTTTGTTGTCATGACCTAAAATACTTAAGAACATCGTCACCATCTCCTCGACACTTACGTGCCTAGTTGGTCTTAACAGCCCAACTTCACGGACCAGCTTACATAGTACCATAAATGTGTGCATATCAATCCTAATTGGCTTATACACGTCATGTCACTATCCCCAATGAGACGGTGCAAGTGTTCAATCTGTAACCGAGACCTATTGATATTTCTTGAAACCTCGGATGTTGTACCATTGTGTTCCATGTCCCATATCATCAATATTATAAAGACCAACAGATTAAACACCACTACCATCTCCTGAATAGTCCTATACATAAACGTAAGTAACAAACATAATTCATCAGAATGGTTGTCCATGGTTACCTAATTCAATGGAAACAGAAAAAATCCAATAACGTTGTTATCACCCAACATGCATATGTAAACAACAAAAACATATTGCAACGAAAATTGTTTCGGCAACAAACTAATACACAGGAATATGGCATGCTAATTACGAAAGATGTAAACCTAACCTCCTTCAACGTATAACTAGTAAAGAAAATCATGTCAAAACATTAGTATACAATCTGCCACAACAGTCTTAACTGCCCACTATCACAAAAAATAAATTTAAATAAAATAAAAATCAAAGTTAGGTACCTGAAGAGTGCTTGTGAAATCGCTGATTTGAGACACTGTTAAGAACGTAACAACAGTATTAGAAATACTAAACATACCACAACACATAGGAGAAAAAAGGAGAATAGATTCACGAGACTAGCAAGGATTATGTTGTGAAATACGTATAGTCAACAGCATTCTCAATAAATTTTCTCTAAGAACAGAATAAGATTACATCAGTATTTAAAGTCCACTATCATACTTAAACTTAAATTACTTTCTTGGTAAAACTCTGTTCGAAAACTATCGAAACACTAGGAGTTAAACAAATGTTTCAAAATGAAATTAATTAAATGAATAGATCCTAACTATAACAAAACTAAAATAAATTATTAAAATCCTAATCTTTAACTTCAAGCTTCATCTAATTCATTTTCAATCCCTATTATTTGTCTAATATTTAAATAAACTTATCTGTATGGAGTTATGATAGGAAGACATAGGGTCAATAGACATTAGTTCCATTGGTGATCACTAGACATTGATGATCACTTTTATTTGCCATATATATATATATATATATATATATATATATATCTCTTGAGAATTGATCAATCACTGAAAAGAATGGATGTTGCTGAAGGAGAGAAATCAATCCAAGAAGAGCTTTCACTACCAATCTTGCTCACAGACAGAGTCATAAAATCGGCCCAAGAAGCCGAGTCATCGAAACCCGACTGCCATGAACTCGCCAAAAAAGTTACCCAACTCACACATATGCTCCGATATATATATACAAAGAAAGAGAGAGAAACCTTGCGCTGGGGGACCACTGGGCGCCGCTTGCAGGAAGAGGGACCAATGAGAAGAAATGAAAGTGAAGAAGATAAAAAAAGTGAGGGGTAAAAACCTTAATTTGGTTACTATACAAGGGTATTATAGTAATTACAAGCCCAATCCGATCACTGGGCTAACTAATCCCAAAGTTACCGTGGGATATAATAAAGTGGGTCAGATGGGATAAAGGGCTGAAAAGACTACGGGCCGAGGAATTGAGCCCAACATGTATCCCATTCACAAAAGTGGATCCAAACCAAGGATTTGTGGGCCACCGAACAAGAAAACCCAATCCAATTGGGGTTATCCCCCTTTATCCCCTTTTCCAAACACACTCAATGGGTGTGTTTGGCTTGAAGGATAAACCAAGATAACAAAAGTTGGATGGGATAAAAAAAATAGTGTGGCCTATTTATCCTTGGTTTGGCAAGTCATTTGGAGGCTGGATAATTGTTGGTTTTGAAAAAATCGGGCCGGAGGTTTTGGGCTCAATTATCCCCTCTAAAGTGGATAAACAAAACCCACCAAAACTTTGAAACGAAGCCAATGTGGTCTCCATTGGCAAGGTACTCTCTCTCTCTCTCTCTCTATATATATATATATATATCACAAATAATAGTGTATCGTTGTCTCTATTCTTTGTCGGTGTATGGATTTGTGTCTCTGTTGTGGGTTCATCCCGCACTCGCTCTCTGCCTCTCTCTAGCTTTATGTGGGTGTATCTTGGTTATTTTAGTACCAGTTTCTTTGTGTTTCCCTCCCCCCCACCATGACTCTCTCACTCTATCGCTTTCTATGTCTGTCACTTTCGCTCTCTTCGTCTACCTCCTCTCTACCTCTGTCTTTGTATATTGTTCTACCCAGCAAAAATGTTTCGTCCTAAATGTATGAACACAGACACACAGAAGGGAGTAACACACATACAGAAGAGAGTAACATAGACATAGATATATTTATAATCACCCTTATCTTCTGCCTCTGTCGTTATGTGTTTGTTGATGTGTGTGGGTGTATGTTTAATTAGTGTGATCTCCTACCTCTATTGTCTCTCTCTCGCTCACTCTGTGTGTGTTTAATTAGTGTGATGTCCTACCTCTTCTATGTCTCTCTTGCTCTGTGTGTGTGTGGGTGGGTGTATGTTTAATTAATGTGATCTCATACCTAGTAGACAGAAAGAAAAACATATTAACTGACATAGTAAGTGTAGTCACACACACACACCTCCTTACACGATGCTCGGGGGACACAGTCACAAACACATATTATCCTAAGCGCGCACACACATGTTCGATATTGGAAAAAATTGTAATAATTACTGCGGTTTTCATTTTTATTTTTTTTTGTGTTGTGCTATGTTTAGTTTTAGTAAACTAGTTTTTACTTTGTTAACAATGTATTAGATCACCAGTTCGACGTTTAACCCACTACTCAGGTATTCTCATTTATTTTGGACAATTGTATATTATTGTGTACTGGTCCTTTGTATACTTATATTGACACATTTTGTTTTTGATTGTTAGAAGATTTGTGAGGTTGAAGACTTTGATTAGAATGATATTGCTTACATATTGGAGAATATGATGAAGTAACATTGAATTTATTATGTTTTTTATGCTTACAATTGTTTTTAGTTGTATGTAAGACTAATAAACTTCTTTATGTTTTTAAGATTATTTAATAACACTGCAAACTAAAATAATTTGACTTCATATTTTCTAATGAGAATACCATATATATATATATATGTGTGTGTGTGTGTGTGTGTGTGTGTGTGTGTATCAGTTGGAGCACATTGATAATTACATTACACCATTTTTTTTTAGAGACCCTTTATGGGTGATAACAACGTTATTTGATGATTTTTTTTTTGATGAATTAGGTAAACATAGACAGCCCTACTGATGAATTATGTTTGTTACTTACCCTTACGCATAGGACTATTCAGGATATGGTAGTTGTGTTTAATCTTGTTGTGTTTATAATGTTGATGATATGGGACATGAAAAATAATGGTATGACATCTGAGGTTCCACAACACTTCTATAGGAGTCGGTTACAGATTGAACACGTACACCGTCTCTTTGGGGAGAGTGACATAACCTGTATAAGCCAACTCAAGATAGATATGCACATGTTTGTGGTACTATGTAATATGGTCCGTGATGTGGGGCGGTTAAGTCCAACTAGGAACGTAAGTGTTAAGGAGATAGTGGCGATATTCTTAAGTATTTTAGGTCATGATGACAAAAATATACCAGTTAAGTTCAATTTTATTCGCTTGGGTGAAACTGTTAGTCAACATTTCAACAATGTGTTTACTGCGGTGTTGAGACTGCGTAGGTTATTGCTACAGTCCCCAGATCTTGTGCCGGTGAACAGTACTGACAATAAATGAAAGTGGTTTAAGGTAAGGCCAGTTTGACATTCATTTCTACATTTTTTATTATGTCTTTTATCATGACATTTCTTAGGTTTTATTACTTGATTGAAGGTGTAAAAACTTTGTTATTCACTTGACTTTATAGAATTGTGTGGGTGCATTAGATGACACTTATGTTTCTGCCCAAGTACCTCTTGTCTATCAAACTAGATATAAAACACATAGAGGTAGAATAACAACAAATGTGTTAGATGTATGTGCACCAAACATGAAGTTCATTTACGTACTTCCTGGCTAGGAATGGTCAACTGTTGATTCTAGGATATTGCAGGATGCTGTTATTAGGCATAATGGGTTGAAAGTAGCACGTGGTAAGTAAGATGTTATGCTTGTTTGTACAACAAACATGTAACTATGAATAAAGTTACATATGTTGGATACGTGTAACCAATATATTCTTATAAAACACAGACACGTACTACTAAGTTGATGTTGGTTATACAAATGGGGAGGGATTTTTAGCACAATTTCGGGGGTCAACGGTATCATATCCAAGAGTTTGGGGCTGGTTCAACTGCACCCCGAAATGCTGAAAAATTGTTTAATCTGAGGCATTATGCTGCAAGGACAAGCATTGAGAGATGTTTTGCATTGCTAAAAAATAGATGGGCGATTTTTCGGGCACTGTGCTATTATCCTGTGCGCACTCATAACTGTATCATAGCTGCATGTTGTTTGTTATATAACTTAATTAGGAATGAAATGAGTGCTGCGCGAAGAAATTCCTGTTGATGGTGAACATGCGGATGATATCATAGAGAATGTGGAGACATTTATTGAATGGTTTTTGTTTCGCAATCAGTTGGCGTTGAAAATGTAGTCATGGTCAACCTATGTAATTTGAGGACTAGTATTTATATGTTTACTTTTTTGTGTTTTTATTGCAGACGAGGAACTTGATGTGTTACAATGTAATGTAGTATTTTCACTTTAAGTATTTGGAATTTCTTGTCTTCGTGTGTTACTAGGCCTGTCCATGGGCCGAGCCGGGCTTGGCCTGTAAATTTTTTTTTCGGGCCGGGCTTGGGTAGTGTAGGCCCAAGCCCGTACTTGGGCAAGTATCGGGTCGGGCCGGGCTTCGTGTAGGGGCAGCTGCCCGCAGCCCAGCCCATCACCTATTGGGCGGGCTTTTGTTAGGCTTTGTGGGCGGGCTTTGCAAGTGGGCCTTCTAGACGGGCTTTTGTTGGGCCTATTGGGCGGGCTTCTTGGGCCTTATTAAAAAAAATACAACTTCATTTAATTTTTTTGTAAATTATATTTTTGAATTAAAAGTATAGTCAAAATAAAAATGGATAAAAATTAAATAATGAATAATTTTATTTATGAATAGAAAAGAAATTGCATCATTATAGAATGAGTACATCCCAACTAGGTTGTCACCTACCCACCTATCTATCATTTGCACAATTCTACCCATTAAAGGCTTTTGTATATGAAAAGCTAAAATATTTAATACGTGAAAAAAATACATCAATCTTAATATCTAAATTTCTAAAACTTCAAATTCTGACATTGGGGGATTTATTTCCATATTTTGATCTCTCGCTTCAGCGGCATACCAATCTTGAAGACACATAAGGGCTTCCACTGTCTTTCCATCCAAGCAACTCCTATGCTCATCAATGACACGTCCATCTGTACTAAAAACAGATTCGGATGCTACAGTCGACATAGGAACTGTTAGTATATCATGAGCCATGGTGGAAAGAATTGAAAATTTACTTTCATATCCTTTCCACCAGGCCAAAATATCAAAATCGGGACCTTCAACACTTACCATTGGAGCATTATAATATTGCTGAAGTTCAGTTAACCCCCTAGATGTTGAAATACCTCATCTGTTCAAAATTGAAGCTAGCATAGATATTTTACCTTTACCTTTACTACTACTAACAATATCACTAGAAGCTGAGGGGGGATTAAGTGTATTACTATTCCCAAATGTTACACTATATTCATTAAAAAAAATTTCAGAATAATATTTTATTTTATTCATGTGGTTACTTTGCTCATCATTTAAGTTACCACCATATAAAGACATAAAAACACTTGTAAGGCCAAATTCTTTAAATCGAGGGTCAATTAACATACCAAAACCAATAAGTATAGGAAGTGGTGAAAAATATTTATTAAATTTAGATTGCATATTATGTAAAATAGTAGAAAATTCGGGTTCATTACTATATAGTTCAAAAAGATCATTGATACTAACTATATGAATATAGGCAAGTGTAATAGTTGTATAATAATTACCAGATAAAGTCATAGTTGATTCATAAAAAACTTTCAAAAAATCTTTCATTTTATCAGTGACATCCCATTCCTCTTCGATGGGACGCGATAATGAACCGGTGGTATCTATACTAACATAGTCATTTAAGATAACTTTATATTTAACTGCCACATCTAGCATTTTATAGGTGGAGTTCCACCTATGTTGTACATCATATGATATTTTTTTTGTATTTTAAATTATTCTTTTTACATATAGTTCCAAATGTCCTAAGTCTATTTTCAGAACCTATTATATGATAAATAATATGTCTAATTTTATCAATTATATATCTAATATCATGGAGACCACTTTGTACTATGAGATTTATGATATGACACATACATCTCATATGAAAAAAACTACCTTCACATGGTAAAATTAAATAACATTTTAAATGACTTACAGCCCCACTATTATTTGTTGCATTATCTAAAGTAATAGTAAAAAATATTGTCTTGAATACTATAAATTTGTAACTGATTATAAATAACTTCAAAAATAACTTGTGCACTATGATTATCTTCAATCCTTGTAAAAGTAATAATTTTTTTTTGCATAACCCAATTATCATCAATAAAATGAGCAGTTATACATAAATATCCTAATTGTTGGCAATAAGTCCAAATATTAGAAGTCAAACAAATTTTACTTTTAAGATTACCAAAATAAGCAATTAAATTATTTTTTTCTTGTACATAATATTTAATAACATCTCTTTGACATGTTTGACGAGAAAACTTTCGGAAGGAAGGATTAAAACCACTTTGTAACATTTTTCAAATTCAGCATCGTCTACAAGAACAAATGAAAGATTTCTTATAACAATCCATCTAACAATTGTTTTTCTAGCAAATTCAGGTTCATAACTAAAAGTGCTTAGTGTACCGGTGCTAGCAGATTGTGATAACATTGTTTGTCTAATATCAATTTGACCTCTTAATAAGCATGCACTTAGATGTCTAGTTAAGTGACTAGTTCCATTTTTAGAGCCTCCAGCAAAATCTTTTTTACAATAATTACATATAGACTTTTCTGATGTAATGACCCCGTTAGAATTCTTAATTTGGATTTTCTCAAAGTGATCCCAGACCTTGGACTTTTTTCTTTTATTAGATGGTACATTATCAGTAGAATTCATCTCAGGAGTTGAAAATAGATCATCCCCTTCACCCTCATTGATATTCTCATTATCATTAGACTCAAGAATTTCGTTATAAATAATATTTTGTGAATGAGATGAAGTCATTATGTAAATTAAACTATAAAAATAAAATAAATACTTAAATTATGTAAAAAAAAATTCTCACCAAATGAGACCACTTGACAATCTTGAGTATCTGAGACAGTTGAACACTTGAGAGTTGAGACTTCAAGACTTCAAAACACTTGAGACTTCACTTGTGAGTTCAAACTTCAGAGAATGAGAGTTTTTTTTTTTGCAATGAAATGTGAACAAATGACTAAGTGGGTTGAAATGAAATTAATCGTTTATTTATCATCAAAAAATAGTCGACCGTTGGCTCAATTTATGACTGCCTCTCTCTCAGACTAAAAAGACAATGCATTGATACAGTACTCACAGACTCATACCCGGTACTCACAGACTAAAAATTTATGCTATCTCTCTGAAGTCTGAAAAGACAATGCATAGACTATGAGGCTATGAGTCTGACTGTCTCAGACAGTCAGTCACACTGATCGGCTGAAAAATGGAGCCTCTGCCTCACATTCAAAGTTTTGAAAAACTTTGAATTCAAAACTTTGAACTTAACTCTCACTTGACCAAAAAAAAAAAAAAAAATTTAACTCTCACCAACCAAAATTAAAGTCTCACCTACCATTCATTCAAGTTTCCAACTCTTTTTTTTTTGAACAAAAGTCTCAACCTCTTAACATAAACATATATGTTTGATAAAAAAATATATATATGGGCGGGTATGGACTTCGGGTATTTGGACGGGTTATTGGGTCGGACTTCGATTTCGGGCCGGGCTTCGGGCCGGGTAATGGGTTTAGGGGTAAACCCAAGCTCTTTCTTAAAGGATATTGGGCTCAGGCTCGAGCAGGCCAACTATCGGGCTTCGGGCCGGATAACGGTACCCGTGGGTAATCCGGCCCATGGACACCCTTATGTGTTACCCTTCATAAGGAAAATTATTTTACAAAAAACTTAGTCAAGTAATTGTTGTTATGTTTTGAACACGAGGTAGACAATGTCCGAGACAATTGACAGTACCTAATCAGAGTGGGATGCCCACAGGACATGGACTATGGCTGAAGAGAATCAGTTTATACTGTCATTAAAGGACTTGTGGAAGTGCCAAAATGGCACATTTAGACCTGGGTATTTACAAGCACATGAGAGTAGTTTGAAATTAGCAATTACAGGTTGTGAGTTGTGCGCTTCCCCTCATCGAATTGAAGTTGAAAATATGGAAGAAGAATTATAACTCCATGTTTACAATGATGGCAATTTCAGGTTTTGGTTTTAATAGTACTGAGAATAAGATAATGGTTGATGGTGACGACATTTGGCATGACTATTTGAAGGTGAAAATCGACACCCAAAATTTTTCATATGTTTCATGTTACTACTAACAAAGCATAGTTTTTTTAAAAAAGTTTTAATTAATGTCCTCATATGTTGTAGAAGGATAGAAATGCAAAAAGCATGCGAGATAAGTCGTGGCCTTATTTTAATGACTGGGGAATGATATTTGACAAGAACCGGGCAACTAGAGAATGCGCTATCGATGTGGAAGACATGGTTGGCGATGCAGAGGTTGAATCGTCAATGAGGGAGGTAAAGAACATGGAAGCACAAAATCCTTTACTTGATAATGTATCGGCGTCAAATAGTGCAACACATGGAGGTGAACAACCACCTTATATTGAACCAAGTGTTGTCTCCCCATGTCCAAGTAAGAAAAAGAAAGCTAATGTGAGTGGTAATGCATCTGAGTCAATTGCAAAAAGTTTGGGAGACATTTTGAAGGTATTTGGTGAATATGTTCAAGAAAGTCGTAAGTAGCTAGACATGATAGCACATCAAGTTGGCTATATGCATGATGTTGTTGATGCACGTAAGAGAGTGAACACAGAACTTGAGAAGATAAATGGTATATCAATGGTTGACCAACATGCTGCACTTTTTAAGATTTGTTCTGACCCAGTAATGTGGACATCTTCTTCAGCTTGCCCGATTATGAGCGTCCTGTTTGGGTTGGTGGACTATTGTGGCACACACCACAACATTGATCAAAATTTTTGGACATTTTGATCATTGTATGCTAGGAAATACATTTTGTTAATATGTTGGTATTTTTTGGACTTCATGGCAATCATATGTGGTGGGTGTAGAAGCAAATGATTTTGGTGTTTCAAAGCTTAAAATCATGAAGTAGGATGTTTTGGTAAATTTAATAGTTGTAAATGGTGTTGGTGCTTGTGTTGGTATCTTTTGGTTGCATATGACATGACTTGGTCATGCCTAACTCCTTTTTTTATGTAAGCAATATGCGACTTATTTAGCTATATTATATCATGTAATATATGGGTTAATTTACGCTTCAATGAGATTTGGTTGTGTTAAATACATATTATTTGCGGTGCTTTTGGTAATTGTAGGTTATACAATATGGAATTGTATGTTGCTATTTTTGAATGGTTCATCATTTCATTCCAGGGCTTTAATGGACATTGAATATGAGTAACTAAATGAATTTTGTCAATTAGCTATGAACAACAACCAACGTTGGTACGTTGTATTCGTTGGCAAACAGGTTGGTATTTACGAGTCATGACTGAAATATTATGCGCATGTCAATAGGTATCCAGGTGCACTATACAAACCTTATGATTCGTATAGTGAGGCAAAAACTGCATTTGCCATGCACGCTGTGAGGCAGGAAGTAGATGTACCAAATGCGATGGCTTTCCATACGCCTGCACCTTTGGAGAATATAATTCAAGATGATGGTAGAAACATTAACGAAGCACCTATTCTTCCAATAGGAACAAAGACCTACAAACGTGATCTCATTTGGTGCATGATAAATGTAGTCATGCTCATTTTGAGTATCGTGCTCACCTATATTGTTTACTCTATTGGGGAGAATTGACTGACTTTATGTTGTTAAAATAACACCTCACAAATCTTATGATGAACATTAGACTGTGTTGCTCACATGTAATGAATGTGGTACTTGTAGTTTGTTTAAATTCTTATATTATGTATTTGGTGAATATGTTTTATTTATCTTATTGTTGTCAGTACATATAACTTTTATGTATAAATGTTGAATTGGTAGAAAATGTATGACTGTCATTGCTATCATAATACTATTACGCGTAAATGATTCAAATTATAGCCCATTCAATAAGTAAATGGTATGGTTGTTGTTGAAAATGAAGATCCCAATAATTACGGAGGATGAATCAGACGTCCTCATTGACACACTACTTGACTACAAAAGTAGAGGAAAATTACCACCTGTGGGGCGTTACACACACAAAATGGTGGACGATATGTTGCACTTACTGAAACGACGCATGCAAAGCTTTAACTTGTCTTTTACGGAGCTACTACAAATCATTTTCTTTTGGGAGAGGCAATACTACACTATTTCTACCATGCTTGATTGTGGCCTTTTTGCATGGGACCCGTTGAAGAAATGTGTTGTCGAAGGACCCTTAGATGGAACACATGATTACTTGAAAGTAAGTGATATTCATTTTCTTGTATATATGAACCTTGTCGTTGTTATCCACTACATTAACACATGCTTGTACATTATACATGTAAGAAGATGCATTTGCTGCAAATCATTGTCTAGCCTCGTGTCTGAACTTTCAGTATTTTGGTGTTATTTTCAAAAGGGATGGAGGAAGTTCAAGCAATCAGGACAAGGAAAGTGTTGGTTCGTCCCCCTCGGTTAATTTTGTCAGGCCAATGGATTTTATAGTGATCGATGATTGACTTATTCCACGATCGCTATGAACACATTTTGTCAGTTACTATGAATATTCGTATGTATTAGTATATATGTATATCGAACTAAGGAATTGGCATGAGCCATTTTGGTTGTTATGTCACATAATAGTGTGTGTGCATGTAACTTCACCTTAATTACTGTATACGGTTGGTTGCCTTCATTTTGTATTTATAGTTCAAGGCAATAGTTAATATGACCATATCTGTTACGTGTACTTCTGAACTAGGCTGGCTTATTTTTGTGTATTTTTGCATAAGGCAACATGTGTTAATGAAATATGTTTATTTAATATCGAATCTTGCATTCATTTGTTGTTGTTATTTTTTTAAATCATTTTAGTACAATTTTTTTATGTACTATGTTTGTGGTCGCCTATGTCAAATTTGAAAACAATGGAACCGAATAAACTTCGGTCTTTGCCCTTTGTTACACATTTGAAAATTACAATGAAATATTAAGGTGGACCACAAAAAATTCAAAAGCCAAGATTGAGATTGGTTTGGATAGGATTGAAGGCTAAAATGGTAAATTAATGTGAAAGTAAAAAGATTTCACAAAAAACACAATGGTTTTTTTGTGGGCCCCATAATATCACAAATTACTTTCCAAATCAAGTATTGGATAAAACCATTTCATTTTATCCAACAATTTATCCGAGTTATTGGATTTTCATTGGATAGGTTTGGATTAAGAATCCAAACCAGTCCAATCCCCAAAACTTTGTCAAACACACCCAAGGTGTTGGGATAATTTGGCTACTGACCGAATATATAATTATAATTACTCATTTGCCCCTTTTATCAAATGATTATTTTACCTGTTCATCTCTTTTAGTCTCATTTCTCCAACCTGCAAGCATTGTTTGTTTGTCTCCTCCTCTCTCTCCATTTCTCTAGTTGCTGAACTAGTAATTGTGTACATAATCAAATCTGGCCAGAGTAATTTGAGAAGAGTTTATTGCATAACACATCTATTTTAGATCTTCCCATAAGCCTATAAATTTTTTTTATCTAAGTAATCTGAATTTTTTCCTTATCTATTTAGATCTCTCGATAAGATCTGCTTATCTCCATAATTAGATCTAAGGTTGCTATGAAGAACACATGAATCTGCCTACAATATATTTACAAATATGTTTATTTTATATATGAATGAGAACCCACAAATAATGTTAATAACACTTTTAATGATACGAATTGAATATTTTAGGGATCAAATTAACAAAATTGATATATTGAGGACTAAACTGACAAAAAATGCATACTTTAGGGACCTAAAGTGCTATTTACCCAAAAAAAATTGTTTGGAATTAGTTAGAGGTTAATTTATAAACCAATCATGATAGTGGATTGGATAGGATAAGGGCATTATAGTCAATAATAATATATTACACCACTCTTATCTGTGGATCCCACAAAAGTGTTATGAGCTACCCAAACTTTAAAAAAGGATTGGAGGTACTCATTTATATTCTAACCATATGATAGTGGGTAGTTTGGAATGGATAGGAAATGATATTTTTTTAGATATCCAATCTACTCCAATATTGCCATTCAAATATTACCTTAGAGAGTAATAATGGAATTAGTGGTTCTAGAATTAGTTTTTTTTCATTTTTGTCATTTTACTATTTTTATTATTGGGAGAGGAAGAAGTTAGATAAGAATACTCCAGAAAAACCCTATTTAAGTGAAAGAGTTTAATTATTTTTTTTGCATTTTTAGGGAATACAAAAAGAGAAATAAAACTCTAAAAACATATCTAACTTTATTCAAATTTAAATTTGAATAAAAACTATTTAAAAATAATATTCAACACTTTATTCAAACTTGTATCAAATGAAAGGAGGCTTATTTTTTTACTTAAATCTTGCATGGTCATATTTTTATACTCTTTTATGTGTATAACAAAATATTTCACTCACTTTTATGTATCTCTCTATTCTATTTTTATCTTTTTTTTATTTTTTTTATTTTCTAATTTCTATTTAAACTCATTAACAAGTTCAAAAATCTTGAATTCGTTAAAAAACAAATCATTCACCATAAACACCATTTGCTAAGGTTAGATTGATTTTTTTAATTTTATTTTAGCAATCAAGGATTACCTATTTTGTTGAACTTTGAAGAAAAATAAAGGAGATAGCAAAACAAAACAAAATTGAATGAAATGGGCTATAATATTAGTTGATTTAATTTGAGGGACGAGTTAAAATGTGACGACAACAAGGAGTGGAAGAAATACTAGAGTGAAGAGATAAATAAAATGACGGTTTTGGATGTTGGAAAAAATAGTTTTTAAATAAATATGTTGAGCAACTTAAGGCTTAAATTAAATTGAGATCCATAACTCAAAATCAGTGCGATTAAGTTTATATGCATTCTTCTCCACGAGGAGATGAACGTGATATATTTATTTGTTTAAATCCATTAAGTATTGAATAAAAAATTGTTAAAATATTTTCAAAATAAAAGCTTTTTTGGGATGTAAAGATGACATGAAAGGCTACTAGTTCAAAATTGGTGACTTTTAATTAAAGACACCAATCCAAATTGTTACATCCTTGTTGTGCCCCTCCATCCAGACCAACATACATTTGGTACGAGATAATGCTTTGAAGCAAAAATATAATTAATGTGTAAATGGAGTTGTTTGATAACAATTATGTTTAAATGTTGGAAAGATAACAACCACTTCATTATGCTGTTTGGTACATCAATTAAGGTAAAATAAAATTTAATATAAATATTATTTTTCACTGTCTCATTCCCTACAACCACTACATCCACCACCACCATCACCCCCTCCATTATCACCACTGTCATCGCTTTTACCCATTCCAACCTCTTCAATCCCACCCCATTGCCACCCCCACTCCCACCATAGTTGCACCGCCATGACCAACTTCGCCACAACTTCATCCTAAAAAGTGGGGGTGTTGATGGAGGAAAAAGTTACCATACGCATGCATGCAATCAATTTCATTCTTCTTAATTCCTTGGCATACATGCGCATGGCTACAAGTATTTCTACTAGTTTCTAGGGGTGCAATATTAGTATTGAAGATGCTATCACATGTGACACAAGAGATTCTAGATGATCAACTTGTCTAACCTATGTTTACATTGTTAGGGAAACAAAATTGAACTTTTTGGAGTTTAATTTCTAGCTCTATTGTATCTATATTGGAACGTTAGCTCTCTCTCTCTCTCTCACACACACACACACAAATATGCAATATATATGCTTCCTTGTATGTAATTGTACCACATCCAAATTCTATATCAACTATTTTACCAACTTCTAGTTTTAGGAGGTTATAAGCTAAATAACAATTTAGCACTTAAAAGTTGAAGTGGTAATGGAGGAAAAAGTCACCATACCCTTTCATGCAATCAATTTTGATTCTTCTTAATTTCTACTAGTTTCCAGGGGGTGCGATATTAGTATTGAAGATGCTATCACATGCGACATAAAGGATTCTAGATGATTAGCTTGTCTAACCTAGGTTTACATTGTTAGTGGATCAAAATTGAACATTTGGAGTTTAGTTTATAGCTTTATAACATCTATATTTGGCCTCTCTCTCTCTCTCACACACACACACACACACACACACACAATATGCATGCTTCTTTGTATGTAATTTGTACCATGTCCAAATTATATGTCAAGTCATTTTACCATCATTTAGTTTTAGGAGGTTATAATCTAAATAACAATTAGGTACTATTCCTCCATTAAACATTAACAATGTAGGGACCAAAATCAAAATTTCAATTATATCCAAATTTTTAAAAGATATGAAAAGATGCAGTGGTGGCAGATGGGGGGATAGGGAAGGGAGGTGATGGTGGTGGTGGTAGTAAAGTTGGCAATTGAGTGGTGGTAGCAAGGGTGGGGTGGTTAAGGTGGTAGTGACAAGATGGGGGTGGTGATGTTAGCAACGGTGGTTGGGTGAGGTCATATTCCTTCATTGAATGGAATGTGAGATCAACATTAGAGCTGATATATGGAGAATACTAAGACAATGAATACAAAAATATGGACTCCTTGGCTGGAGAGAGAGATGGACCCAATTCACACGTATTGAAAAATATGCATCATTGCTGGTCTAATCGCGAAAACTGACACTAATAGCTTGACGAAAGTCGATGGCAACCTTAAAAGAAACTTTTATGATCGTAGATGTATTCGATACCCTTGTTGCTTTTGAATTTTTTTTTTTTGGTACACAAAATGGATATGTAGATATGTCACTCCATATATCCGTAAGAGATTATTATCCTTCAGCACTACATAGTTATCTGCAGGAGATTCTACCCCACCTACATCTAGGCCCGAAACTAAGGTCTCACCGTGTGCTCTAGGTGCTAAAGAGTAGGTTTAGCCCCATCGAGCTATCGTAATTGTGGAGACTGGAATTTAAGCATGAAACGAGAATATTCGAGTTCTTACCCACTCGACCAATCGCTAAGTGATGTGCTGCTTTTCATTTGTGTATAATGGTCTATGAATTTTGGTTTAGGATACCTGTTGTTGATACCAATTATGTGATGGGTTGAATTGGGATCAATTCAGGCATTGATGCATGAGTTTGTAAATGGAGATGGAGGGGTTGTGGTGTCATAAGGGTGGGGATGTGATTGAGTTTTTTTTAATGGTATGGGGAATTTTTAGATAATGTAAGAGGCGTCAATTGAAGTTATGACAATTTATAAAGAGTGTGAGTGAAGTTTTTTTGTTTTTTTAAAAAAAAGAAGTAGGGAAATTGTCAATAAATCCTATTTTTCTATACAAAATTTTTTTTAGTTTTATAGTATTTTTAGAGTAATGTTATTGGAATCTAAAAATTTGAAATAATTGATCTAATGATGTGATTTGATTGTGACCATTGGATTAACACAAAATTTCAATATATAAAGGAACCTATAGTCAATCCAAGGACTATAGTGAATTAGGTTAATAAGCATTGCTCATATTTTTATTCATACAATCACTAAATCAAGTCCCATTTTTAATAATTTATTCCCACAAAATCGTTAACTCAATAAATGAAATATATTATTTCAATTTTATTATTCTTATGAAAATACAATTACATTTTTATCTCTAATTTATTAATTAATTCATTTTTACTTTTTTGTCATTTTCAACAAACTATCAATTAGTACTCCTTATTTTATAACAAATAATATTTTTAATTACTAAAAATTTACATTTTTTGGTATCTTTGCAACTTCACACCATTAAGAAAATTAAAAAAAACAAGGCAACAAGTAGCAATAATTCATAAAAAAAACTCACTTTGAGCTACATATGAAATTTTTTAGTTTTTACTGAAATTATTTTTATAAGCACGTCGAAGTTCAATTTATCAATTAAGTTTTGATTAGCATCTACTTTATAACCTATGCAATGATTCAATATTTTACTATCTAGAGATACAAAAAATAAATTTTAATATAATAAAATTGAATTCATTATAATATTAGAGGTAAAAATATAATTTTGTGTTTATTAAAAGAATAAAATTGAAACTAAACATGCTATTACAAAAGTAGGACTTAATGGTACAAATAAAAATTTGTGTACAAAAAATAGGCACTAAATAATTTCTAGCCGTTGAATTAGTGGGACCCACTATCATCTGAAGAGCGAAGACTGACAATAATTTGGTGCACATGGAATTATTCAAATAAAAATATGTTAGGAATTACTAATTTTTATATAAAAAAATAGGATTTATTGAAAGTTTTCCAAAAAAAATAAAAAATAATAAAGACAAACGTAAACCCTAGGGTTTAAGCTTAAGCGCAGAGAGAGAGAGAGAGAGAGAGAGAGAGAGAACTCGGAGCATTTGAGTTCAATGGCATCTTCACTCTCAATCTCAAGAAGACTCTATCGCACACTTCTCACGAACTCAAGAACACAATCCTCTCACCTCTACAAACCCTTCTGCACCAACCTCTTTTCCCCTGAAACCTCTCCCGACTCTGACTTGGACAATTCCCCTCTCAACCCGGACCACCCCGCCTCGGACTCGTTTTCTCCTTCATCGCCTTCTTCATCAGACTCAACTCGGCAACGTATTATGGCTGATCGACCACTCGAAAATGGCTTAGACGTTGGCATTTACAAGGTTTGTAAGAGTAATATGATCATATGTTTATGGATTTCTTGTGAATTAGTTGACTGATGATTAGGGTTTTGTTTTAGTTGGCCTGATTCCTAATGTTACGTACATCAAGTCATATACATATACATATACACCTATAGACACATATACATATGGATTTTGGCCTGATTCCTAATGTTACGTACATCAAGTCATATACATATACATAAAAAAAAAAAGAAAAAAAAAAGTCATATACATATACATATACACCTATAGACACAAATACATATGGATTATTTAATTGGAAAATTTTACCTTTTTTTGGGTCCGTTGTGCAACTGTATACATATCTATTATTTCGTATATCTGTCCAAATCGGCTTCTTAGACTCCTAATCGCCTTATCAAGTGTGAAAGCCTCAGCACTTTTACCACGATTGTCTGTATAAATGTGTTCATGATTATTAGGGTTTTGGCTTGTGTGCATTTATAAGTTACATTTCTATATTCAGTCAGACATATGTATACAAAGGTTCATTGACTAGTAGTGCTTTAAATCATCTGCATTTGCAAGGTGCATTGACGTACACACACACCCCTATGGACATATGTGTAGATCACTGGATTGATGATAATTAGGGTTTTTTGGTTTGTGTAAATTATAGGCGATATTGGTGGGGCAAGTTGGGCAGAGTCCGATACAAAAGAGGCTGAAGAGTGGGAGGATGGTCACTTTGCTGTCTGTGGGGACAGGTGGAATTAGAAATAATCGGAGGCCATTAGATAACGAGGAGCCGAGGGATTATGCAAATCGGTGTGCAGTTCAGTGGCACCGAGTCTCTGTTTACCCTGAGAGATTGGGGGATGTTGCCATGAAGCATGTCCTTCCTGGGTGAGTTTTTCCTTTTGTTTTGACATGGCTTGCCACTTTTCAAAATGTGATTGAGGGTGCATATACAAACTTAAAATGTGCATACTGCTTGGGGTTGGAAAAAATTGAGAAAACAGGACAAAGAGGAAGAATTTCGTGCTTGAGCTGGAAAAAGTGGTCATTTATTAGCTGAAATGCTATATTGTTGTACTTGTTTCTGCTGCGAAATCTGGATGATTAATATATAGAAATCACACTTATCTTTGTTCAATTATAGCTGCTACATTCTTGTTTGCTTTATGCAGCCTATTATATAACCTGGGCCAACTATATCTATAAGCATTTCTTGTATACTTCATCCGATACTACCTTGTAAATTGTCAAATTTCTTAAGTGTTAGTTTGATTTTACTTTGGGATGGAGTGTATAATTCAGTATTAGTTATTGTGTGACAACTCATCCTAGATTAAATTGTGGAACTGTATGCTTGCTGCTGCTGGTTTCTTATAGCTAGTTTGGTTTGGTTGTCAGCAATCTTGCTGCTCATTTGACACTTTGCCTGGCTCTTGACTTTTATCCAAGGTCAGGTTCATTCATGATTATGTGTTATTGGTCTTTTCGTTGTAGATCAATTTTGTATTTGGAGGGGAATCTGGAGACAAAAATCTTCTCTGATCCAATAACTGGTCTTGTTCGACGTATAAGAGAGATTGCCATCCGACGAAATGGTACATTTATTACACTGCTGTCTGTTTTGTTTTTTAAAACTGTAAAAGAATGCTTATACAACCTGTTTTTTTCAATAATTTATTTTCAAATTTTCTTGGGTTTCTTGTGCATGTTCAAGCATATGATCTCTAGGTTCTGTTTGGTTGTCAGGAATCTTGTGCAGGAAAGTTTTTCCTGGAAAAAGTGTGTTCGATGGAAGGAAAGGGAAAGACAATACGTAGAAATACTTTTCCTGCACATGTTTGATTCGCAATAAAACTAATATAGGAAAGTAAGCTTATAACTTTCCTGCGGTGCAAAATTATGAAGTATATCTAAGCCATGATATTATTGCAGGGAAGCTAACCAAACTCGCATCATTAATGTTTTAGGAATATCTTGGTCTCTGAGTCCTAGTACTTGATCTGCGTATCTGACGAATGCATTTCCTTGGTGCTGGTTTGCTTTAGCGTAATGATTGCTGTCCTGCACATGTTATGCTATCGATTTTAGCTCTGATGAAGCTAAAATTTACTTTGGATAGGATCGAGAACCTCCACCTTGCTGATTAAGTCTGTCCTTTTAGATTTCTGGTGGCATACCCCGTCCCTCTTAATGAGATGTATTAATTTTGCACTAGAAATCTTAAGAACTTTATTGTTTTTTTTTTTAATTTGCTTTGGCATTACCAGTACCTGAAAGAAGTAAGAAGGTGCTATTTTTTCAAGTTTGCTTACATTACCGGTTTGCAAAGACAAATCTCCTCCACTTCATTTACTGTGGTTCCCTTTTCTGTTCATCTGGTGGGACATAAATACCTTCAATGAGTCTTTTATATTACATCAAAAGCATGTGGGGCATGCCAAATATCAAGGAAGTACAGTGACAAACAGAAGATGCTTGCATGGTGCAAGATAATCTTCAAAGAATTATATGCCAGCACTAGAGAATGGCACTTGTCGTACTGAAGCATTTCCTTGGAAAGTTCAAGCTCAAGGTCTCATTTGTCTGTGTTAAATCATTCCAGATAATAAGACACGGTTTTATATGGATCTCAGCAGTAGTGATGGTTAGGACTTATGCGTATGCTCTTTGCAGGCTGGCCCACAACTTTTTAGTTGATTTTCGGAGATTCTCTACAAAAATGAATAAACAATTAGCTCTGGCAAATACCTGATGAAACTGTTTAAGCTGTAAATGGCATTAGCTCAAAGTTAACCTGAATGGGGTTGAATTTTCTGCTGGAAAATTATGTCAAGTGACACAATGCAATGGGAGCTTCATAGCATATCCTTTTGCAGCACTTTGTCTCTGATAGAATTATAAAAACCTTTTGTGCTACTGACATGCAAATTCTTTTTGTTATGCTGTGAGCCTGTGACTAGTCTCTCCATTGTTTAAAGTTTACATATTCCTGCTATTTTGGATTGCAGGTCGGCTTGTGTTTCTAGGAAAAGGTAGTGATACCCAGCAATCATCGCAAAAAGAACTGAAAGGTGTTGGCTATTACTGAAAGTGTATTTGGAGGTGACAGAATCTGAACATTTCACCGATTCTGAGCCTTATATCACTTCTGTAACTATTTTCTGTTTTTGCTTTTGGACATGGTAGTTGGAAGTGGGCAGAAAAGAGATTTATGACTAAAACACCAAGGTAAATCATAGTGTTCTATGCCTCGTTTATCTGGCCTTGTTCTTTTATGTATTTCCTCCATTTTTGAAGCAAGCCCATCTGTGGATCCATGTCTGATTATTTGGCAACATGCTGTTGATTTATCTTGCAAGTTTGTTCAGTTATTGAGCTTCCATCTTGAAGAACAGTAGCCTTGAAACATGTATGACAGTCTGAATCAGTTTCCATGTTCTAAGTTCTGATGTTGGATCTCGATGCGTGCAAAGGACAGAATACAGAATTAGCAGCTTTTAGTTTTGTTTTAACGGGTTTGAATAACAAAACAGGCTCATTAAGCAAATCGATTGACATGAAGCTGGTTAGCCACAACATGAACTCGGCTAAACACTGTTGATATACAACAGGAGCACGAAACAATACGAATTCGCCTAAATACGATTATATATGTTGCATATGTGTTGAGTAAGTTTTGACATGACTTAAACCACACTGTATCTGACACAATACAATCCATTGATAATCATTAGCGAAGGTTTTGCTCTTGACAATGTAGGTGCAACTTGGGTCGGAAGATGGAAAATCATGTTCATGTAAATGAAATTATGAAAAATTCAGAAGAGGCTGATTCAATTTCGTCATGTGCATGTGTTTTCCACAAAATTGCAGCCATGACATTCTGAACTTGATCTTTGCCAAGAGGGAATGTAAACCGAGGAAAGTCCTCAGATGCAAACAATATAAGACTCTGCTTTTTATGTTCCACAGACTCTGTTTTTGGTTCTCTATCCTTGCTGAATGCAGTTTGATTTATTGCACTGGTGGATTGTATGAGAATTTGTGTATTTATAACCTTTGGTTCTTAGTGGGCGTGAAATGTGAAGCCCATTGTCTCCACTATGTCACCATGCGGCCGGAGTTTTAGGTTGGTCGTCATCTACTCTTTCAAAAGTTTGGCCTTTTTGTAGGGTAGTGTTTGAATTTTGGTTTGTCGGTCTTCTTGGACTCTTACAATTACAATGTGACGTTGAGTAGAATTTGTTGAAAATTTACATGTATCCTCGTGTGTGTTTATAAATTAAAAAAAAAAAAGAAGTGAAGTGGAATTAATGTTACTTATTGATTTGTTTTGATTAGTTAGAAGTCTTAAAAATTCTTTCACAAGGTGAGATTAAACAAGTAGTTTTAATGGAATTTTTTTTTTTCATTTTCAATGATCATTGATTAATGTCCACGATAAGGTTGAGTCTAAGTGTCGTATAGTGGCAAACCCTCTCCCATTTTTTTCTGGTGCAGAATGATATAATAATTCACTACTTACCAAATTTTTAACACCAAATCAATGTGAATTGTTGAATTTATATATTCTACTAACTTTCAGTATACATATAATGAACAAGATTGCACACAACTTTTGGTGCACAAAATTTTATCGAGAAAAAAGTTCTATTCTTGGATTTGTACCACTCATAAAAGGTTTGGCTTATTAAGAAATTGAGCTTGACGAGGTTTTGCTAAAGGTTTCTTGACGAGGTAGCTTTTTATAAAACGGTTGAGTTTAATCTAATTTTCAATACCACAAAATATTTCCAAGTAAAAATCATATTCATGTGATCCAAAAAACAAAAAAACAATTTAAAGGAAAGAAAAATGGTTAGCATTGTAATTGCATTGAAGCCAGGGATAGCATTGATTTATGATAGGTTTCACTAGTTTGAAAAATATTGGTCTAATGAAGAAAAAGACATAAATGGAAAATTATCGAAAAGTAAAAATGAGGCATTTAAACTAAACTTTTCCGTGGGATCACTCTAGTGATTTATAATGATTGATGCATATGAGACGGAAGAATTGCATGTGCCCATAAGATTAGTCCGGTGCTCTAAGAGACTTAAATATCTCCGAAAAATATATGGAAAAAAGGAGAGCGACCAAATACTATTGGCTCCCCCCTCCCCTTTTCTCTCTCTCTCTCCTCTTTCTCGTACTTTTACACAATTTTGGGGTGAATATTGGTGAATAATGAGAGGATGGCCCAGTGAAGCCAATTGATGGTATGTATTAGATACAGAGTGGTCAAAACGAGCCATTTCTAAGCATATAGATGGGCTTTCTGCATTCCTTATCCTCAAAATCTCTCTATGGACAAGAAAAGAAACACCTTTTTGAGTTCTGAGAAGCAGTGAGAGAACAGACACAGAGCTCTGCACCAAAAGAATGTGGCAAAACACAAAAGCTTTGCACTCCACAGCTCAATTTCTCCCTCCCCAAACACCAACACTACCTCCTACACAGCAACATACCACATCCATTTCTTCATCCCCTCCTATCCTCAAACAATGCTGCAAATTCTCACGTCGAGAGCTTGCAATTTGCGCAAACTCATCCCTGCTTTTACTCTTAGCCTCTCAGACCCAAGACCCCTCTGGCCTGTCAAAGGCTCGAGCCGAAGAGAATCCAGAAAACCCCAACGAAAGTGAGGGACAAGAAGAGATTTCAAGCAATTCTGATGGGTGCACAGACAAAGTTCCAACAAAGAAAGCATTTCTTGATGTATCAGTAAATGGAGAGCCTATAGGTAGAATTATCATTGGGCTATATGGTGACACAGCCCCGGGCGGTGCTGCTAGATTTACTAATCTTGTCACTGGGGCTTCTGGTATTAGTTACAGAAGAAAAGAGTTCATTAAGATCATGCCAAACTATGTGCAGCATGGTGGGGTGAGATCATATGGGGTTGATGCTGAACTTGCTAAAAAAACAGGAAGCAATTTGGGAGCTGACAAACTCATGGAGGAATGGGAGAAACAGAATGGGTATTGTCCGGGGACTAAGAATGTGGCCAGAAGTGTTGGAATTGTTGTGAGAGATCCATCGAAACCGCCACCGAAATTGAAGCTTGTTGCTAGGAAAGGGAAGCTGGAGATTGATGAAGAGGAAGTGGGAATGGAGCCTAATGGGACAGAGTTTGTGATTGCCATCAGAGATTCAGCCGAGTTGGATGCCTCAGCTTTGGTGGTTGGGAGTGTCTTGGAAGGGATGGATGTTGTGGAGAGGATTGGGCAGGTAAAGACTGTGCAGGAGAACACTGGCTCTCCTTATTTCAGGTAATTGCCTCTTGGAGCTTTTGTGTTTGTTCTTCAATGGCCAAACACTTGTTGCCCCAAGTTGATTTGGTTGCTTCATCATGTCTCCTGTTAAAAACAGTTGAATTAGGGACAACACTAGCGTCATCTTAAACTAGTTAGTGTCATGTCATGTTCTCTAATAAAAAAATCAATCCAAACACGACCCAGTTTATGTTAAAATCTCTTACCTTAACATGACCCATTCATGACAGGACATGACCACCCGTGTAACCCAGACCCATTCACACGGGTGTCGTGTCATATTTCTAGAATCAACACTCTTTGATAGAGCACTAATACTATAATTAGGATTGATAATCGAACCCAACTACTTGGGCTCGATTTGTTGAACAATTTTTTAGGCTCATAGAAAAACGAGCTCGCAAAACTCGACTCGATTATCAACTAGCCCTATTGAACTCTCAAGTCATATAGCATCAAAATGTATGCCTCCATTTTGCTGTGTTGTCTGGCATTTCCTGAATCGCAATTTCTCAATTGTGTCTTTGTGTTTGGCAAACAGGGTGGCCAAATTAATCGGAGATAAGAGGGCTGTCGTTGCAGAAAGAGGCTTCAACCGCCCTTACTCAAAAGTCATCGTCACGAATTGCGGGTTGATAGAATGAGAGGAAGCACTGCAGGCAGCCTTCATTTTTTTTTCGTTTTTGTTTGCAGAGAACAAAATTTGGGAGAAAGTTAATCCTTCCGATGTTTCTGGACAATATCTTATCGCATTTCACAATTCAAAACCTGGAGATGAGCAAAATTGAGCAACATTAAAAGAAAGATGTCCTACAAACAAAAACCTCGTACAACATTCTTGTCTCTGTCTATAATCCGATCTGGGATATGTACAGTAAGCAATCTCTTTCACCCATTTTGAAGAGGTTAACTCTCGAAATTGATATAAAGAACTACGGGAAACAAATGTATTTCAATGGTGAGTGGATACAACACTATGCCTATTCCACCAGGAAAAAAAAAAACTAAAAAGCTGAGGGAGGAAAGGAAGAGAAACGATGCATCAGTTTTATGGGTTTCAAATGGGAATGCGCACATGAATATTTGAGCATATACACATTGAGAACCCATTTTGGGTGCTTCATTGTGATCCATGAGCACGCTTCGTTCTTTCTGCAGGAGACATGAAAAGCTTTTTGATAGAAGCAATAGGATCATCCACCTGCACACCAGCAAATAAACGAAGAAATGGATCATTTTCTTTTGCACAACGATAGAAGGAAATGGTTAGCTTTTCATGGCGGTAGATTAGATCCTTGAGCGGATCATTAAGAACCAATATCGTGGGAAGCATAGTCGTCTACATTTTCCACTATAAATTACCAGTCCATGGGAGTGACTATGCTGCCCTCCAAGGTCACTGTCACACAATGTGCCGAAAGAGAATAGCATCACTCATAGAAACATTATTGCATTTCCAATAGTAAAAACAATGTCCACTGGCACTTATCAAACCAAGAACTAAAGAAAAGATGAAAGCAACTTAATGGATCAATAAGAGAGAACTATCTTTCAACCTCATTTTTCAATTCTATTATTTTTCAAACAGAAAAGGACATGGAAGTCAATATAATAGTTTTTCCCTTCTCATATGTATTGCATGAGCCAGGAATCGTGACATTCTAAAATGAATGCATGCAAGGCTAATTTGGGAAAATGGATAAACATTCAATGGTTGATAAGCCCCATACAGTGGATTGACCACTCAAAAAACTAGCTCAATTAAGTAATACGAGCCATCAAATTTTTAGTTGTATACACTTTGTATATACTAGTGGCTATAATCATTATCTTAAGCTGTCTAAAATTAATTTTCATCCACAGTTTGAAGCTAACCAAAGCTAAATTTGATCCACTGAATAAATTAATAACATCTAGACCAAATTATTTCTCCAAACTAAACAAGCATAAAGAATAGGAATTTCATTTTAGTGATATTTTTGGGGGGGGAAGGTACATGATCAAGACAGAACATCTTTCAGATTTCCTCAACTTTTGAAACATATTTTGGATTCTTTGGTTTTTGTTTTGCGGAGTTTCCTTCTTTTTGTGTTTTTTTTTTGGGGTAGGGAGGATGGCTCCCTCCCTCAACCCCTCGTTGTGCTCATGAGTGCCAATCCCCTCCCAAGTCCACATTATTGCCATCTCTTGATCCTTACGTTAGTACAAAAGGTCCAAAATAAGTTTCACTGACTTTGAGAGTAGAAAAGAAGATATTGAAATACCTCAATCAAGGATGATGATGGAGCATCTGTGGACAAAGACTGAGAAAACTCCTTATGACGGTGTAAGGCAGAGAGTGTTTGTTGCCATCCAGGAGTGGAGTTGCCACTTGATACAATCCAGGGACAAAAATGTCTATGCTGCCTGATTGGATCAAACTCCATTGATTTCGCTAATGGTGGTTGCTGTAGATCCTTCCCTGAAAGGATAAAGGGAGCAAGTTATTCAACCTTTGATCAAGCCTGAAGACAAACTCGGGCTGCAAAAATCACCATGCACCAATTTGATTTCAAGAAAAAAAAAGAGAGGAGAAAATCAAGGAGATACCCAGAAGATATTTTGCAATCCTTTCCCTTAGATCTTGATATGCATACCAATGATCTAAGAAACAAGATCTAAAGGTATAATGAAAGAACTGGTAGGTTTTGTCTTTTGGGGAATCCCTCAAAAAAACGATAGTAAGTTATTGAAGCTTCGGTGTTTCTGGTCCATACTCGAGTAAAACATGAGCATAGCTTTTTACATGATCCAAGGCCATTCAGTCCAAACTAACCTCCACTCTCCTTACCCCCCCCCCCCCCAAAAAAAATAATAATAATAATAATAAGCAAAAAGAATCAACTAGAAGTCCCACAGCCGTTTATGTTACCAGCAAATCTAGGGTACAAATCATTACCAAGAATGTAAAACTTTATACATTTAACTTTCAACAACTACTTCAAAGTTGCTATAGATTTTTTCAAAGAAACAGGGTGCGGAAAAAATGTAACGACAATTTTGCGGTTTAACTACAACTATGACTCTTGAAGCATGATAGAGCACAATAGAGGAACATGATTAATGATTTAATGTAGCTGACCACAAATAGTTGAGACAAGACTTTGTTGACTTGAATTGAGTTGAGAGAGTGGATAAAAAAAAATATATTTTTCCTTTAGAGAAACTAATTGACACGACAGACACAGTACGGTAACATTACTCAATTGTTGACAACCAACAATGGCACAGAAAACCACATCAACTTGACAAGTAATCCAAGTAACAGGCCCCGTACTATATGTTCTACCTCAGGCCATAGAGACACAAGTGAGATTTCAATATTTCAATTTAGGCAAGGTCAAAGCCAGGTAATTCAAGGCTAAAACGGTGAAAGCCAGATCAAATTAGAACATAAGTTCGGCACCGAGGGAGTGTATTACATTGTCATAAACCCAATGTTACTTAAGGAGCAAATTGAATCGAGGCCTTAAGGGTGATCCGGGCACAGGTGAGAAGTGAGGCAAACACTATAAATTGACATTCACTAACCTCAGACAAGGCATAGAAATTGCAAGTCAAAACTAAGTATCAAAAGAGCTGGACTAACAAGAGTCTTTCCCGCACAGGAAGGCTGCAGCTGGTTTCCTCAGTTCTTTATAACATTCAAAGCTATTGGCTATGCCACATCATACTGCGGCCTAAGAGTGTTATGAGGAAAATTGAGCAGCTTATAAGGGTATTCCAAAGGACAGGCTTTGAGTTGAGAAAAGGGAGGGAAAAAAAGTAGCTTGGGATGAAATTACTAGACAAAAGGAAGAAGGGGGGTTGGGACTTAAGAAACTTCACGATTGGAATAGAGCTTTGATGCTCAGTTATATCTGGTGCATATTTACTGATAAAGCTAATCTCTGGGCAGAATGGGTTAGATTAATTTATCTTAAGAGGAGGAGCTTTTAAGAGGTTAGACCTCCCCAAATTTGCTTTTGGAATTGGAGGAAACTCCTCAAGCTAAGAGACATTGCAAGGCCCCTTATCAAATAAATTATAGGGGATGGAGAATCTACAAATTTGTGGCATGAAAACTGGCATCCTCAAGGATCTCCTATTCTCAGATGGTGCAGAATTATTGAGGAATCTAACCTACCTACTAATGCTAAGGTTGAAGAAATCATCAATGAATCTTCATGGAGCTGGCCTTCTACACAATCTGCTGAAATCGTGGAGATTCAAAGTTCAATGCCATCTTACCTACCAAATCACCAGGCAGCTGATAGAATGAAATGGTTACCAGCAGCAAATGGATTATACTCATCTCAAACAGCTTGGAGCAACTTATATAAACAAGAACAGAAAGTCTCATGGTATAATCTCGTTTGGCTCCCCCAACATATACCTAGAATGAGTTTTATACTATGGTTTGAAGTGAAAGAGAGGCTCAGCACCCAGGACCATATGAAGAGATAATTGCAGCAACTAGTGATTTCTTGTGTATTCTGCAGACCTACAGAAGAGAACCACACATTTTTTATTTGACTTTCAGTATGCATGTGATATCTAGTCCACGATTCTACAAAAATGTGGTGAAACCTGGATCGCTACGACTTGGAACCACTTTATCCAACTTGCAACAGTACAGTGGAAGGAGAGAAATGTAAAGAGTATTCAGGAATGCATAGAGAGAACCTACAACCATGTTGAAAGAGATTATTAAGATTGTTCAAAGCAAACTAATCAGTCGAGTGCAAGATCCTTCAGCAATGGCTAATCTCTCCTCCTGGGCTTAGCATAGGAGAGATATTTTGCTTTGATATTGGGTGCCTAGCTAATCAACATTGATACTCGTAGATCTGAGGTTAATCAGAAATGCTGCTCATTTAACTGTACTTCCCACTGATTGACTTCCTATGTTTTTTTTTTTTTGCTCTAGCTGCTGCAGCTTCTGGAATTATGCTTCAAACTTGTAAATCTACCACTTGGGTAATTAATTTTGCACACAGTATCAATAAATTTAACTTGCCCAAAAAAAAAAAAGATCCACAAAGCATAAACAACCCAATTCCATCAAACAACTACAAGGTAACATCTTAAGTTCTTAACATTTGAAAACATAAAAGACAAACTGTCAAAGCAACTAAACATTAAATCCACGCTTCACACGTCCGAAGGACTTAAAAATCATCCTCCTCACCTAGCAAATCATCTTCATCACAATTAGATTTATTTCCCTCCACATCTTCCACCTCTGGCTCATCTAAGCCTGCCTCTTCCTCGTAAGTGTAGTTGATGATACTGAAACCCTTGGTGTTGCCCTAGGGGTTATCGTCGATCTAGGTAACAAGCTACTTTCTCCACCTCCAAAAGCTCAAGCAACCTCAACCCCACATCAAAGATTAGAGTTTTTCCAACATCAATTAAATAACACCTCCCAAAGTAGTATATGAATTTTGTGAGCCTCTTCAATCATCACCATTTGGTTTTGAGTTGGACATTTTAACATGGTCTTACAGCCAATGCTTGGGGAGGGTTTGGGCAAGACTTGATTTTTTCGATTTGATAATTTTCCCCCTGTTTGTGCCATATGTTTACTTGTTATATCTATAAACTCTAATTCTTTTGCTTCTCTCTCCATGTATGAACGGATGATGCACAAGTGTGAAGAGTGTGAAAGCTTGTCTCATATTGATATATAAAGCCTCACAAACTTGGATATGAACCTTGCGGGCCTCACTCATGGTCAATTGATTTTGAGTTAGATGTTTTACCAAAAGAACCATTATCAAACACAAGCTCATAATCTTCATCTGATTCTACATCCATCCCCCCAAAAGACCACTCATTGTTTTTATCAACATTCTTCAAAGAGATGGGATCCGTTGTGTCACACGAAGCACAGTGATGTCGCAAAGCTAGGACAAACGTATTTATAACTATCCTAAAATATATCAAGATAGGGGGCGGGGGGAAGCAAGCATCTCTGCGCCCAAGGTACACCTCAACAACATTGCCTCCCCCGCAGTTAGGGGTGTCAAAAGTGTCGGGTTAAACGGTTACGTGTCGGGTTAAAAGGGTGATGGGTGAAAAATATGTAAACCCGTACACGACACGTTTAATAAACGGGTAACACGACATGACTCGTCTAACCCGTTTAATTTTAAAAAAATTATATCAACAAATTTTAATACTCCACTTTTTCTTACTGTCAATTGTACTTACCTCAAAAAAGAGAAATTTTTAGCCAAATCTCATAAAAATCAGACTTGAAGGCTTAAAAAAAAATGTAAGAGGCCATTGCCTTTTATAGGCAACTCAACCCTCCCCATCTCCCCTCATTTGCCAACGTGGAACAAAAACAAAAGGCATTGGTTTGCCTTTGTCTTTGAAGTGCTCTCCATCTCTCCTACTTTGTCTTTGAACTACTACTTTACTTCTTTTTTTTCTTGCTAATTTTTTAAAATAATTATTAATTTATTATTATATTAATTTTATTTAAACGGGTAAACGTGTGATAAACGGTTTGACATGTCTCACCCGAACACGACCCGTTTATTAAACATGTTTGGTGTGTCAACCCGTTTATCACCCAAGCCCGTTGAGATCTTACCCAAACCCGTTTAATTCATGTTGGTTAATCGTGTCGTGTCGGATTTTGACAGCCCTACCCGCAGTTAGTTGAGGCACAAGGATTGTGTTTGGAGTCACCTTGGGCTAGGGGCACGCCTAGAATGCATATATGCAAGAAAAGAATCATGATAGCAACAACACGAAAAACTAACAATAAGTTCACTTACCCATGGGCACAACATTATGGTTTACAGGCTGCACCATGGCCTCTACTGCACTGCCGTCTTGACTATCACCTTGTTTGCTGCATAATGTACCTGTATCAGCATTCTGTTGCAAAAAGCAAGCTTCAACCGCACCTTTCATCAATGTGTCATTGTCACTAGGTAATAAATTTCCAATTGGGGCATGAGCTTCTCCAGTCGTGATAGAAGAGTCTCCAACTTGAGAGCAACAAAGGTACCCTTCTGCAGAATTACCTAGGACATCATTTTCTGCATTATCTGGCAATTTGGATCCTTGTGTTACCTTTTGAATTTTTTCTATTGGATTTTCCAACATGGAATCTGGTGTACTGGTTGCAATAAGAGTCTTGCCTGTATGATCTGAACTCCCCTGAACCTTACCACATAGATGATTCAAAGAATCAGAATCAGTTGATAATCGAGCTCTCAAAACCTGTCCGATTACAGGTAAAGATATTGTTGCCCTAAAGTTTTGCTTTGTTGGAGGAGGACCCCCAGCAATTGTCAAATTTAAATTTGCTGGTCTTTCATTCAATGAGGTGGTACCAGTTTTAGCCATATTACTTGAATTATGTTCATCTTCTGTATGATGAACAGCATCACTTTCACCATTGACTTCTGAATATCCAACTAATCTGAGAAACTCTACAGGCCATGGAAGTCTAGAGAAAGCCCACAATCCAACGGTTGCTCCACAAAGCCTGCAATCTAAAACTACAGAATTGGGATCGTACTGTACTCGAGCAGACACCATGGGGTTGTTAGTTGTCTCCATAATCTCATCAGGACCAGAAGAGTAGATATTCAAGCTAACATTCTTCCCATTAGAATTGTCAAGAGATAACTCCGAAGGATTGACATTGTTAGTAGACTGATCTTGCAGGTCCTTGAGGTCAACAATGTAAGGTAGTGAACGAGGCTCCCAACCACATAAACTAATAAGCTTTTGTGCCTGCAAATGCATCAAACATCCCTGACTTTCATAAAAAAAAAACTTGATAAAATCGGAAATTATCACTGACATTTGGAACCAGCAAATCTAACAGAAACAAGAATACAGGCTAGATGGAAATTATTGCTGATATAGGTCACAATGCATAACCAAAATGCGTTTTCAGAAAAGGAGATAAAAGAATGATGATAGAGAGAAATCATGATGCCCTCAGTCCCATACATGGCAGACAACAATCAACAAATAAATGAAAACACTCTGAAACTCCTTATTTTCTTCATTGTCAGTATTTTGTGCAAGGTTAGGCGGAAACACTTTGAAAACCACATAGAGATAGCACCAGGCTGGCTTTGCCCTATTCTTAAGATGGAAGGAATGATCTTATAAGTGACTGACATTTTGGATCACCGCTCTTGATAGGTAAGTTGGAGGCTAATAACTACAAACAAACAAGGGAGACTGCAGAACTCTGTGACCCCATGGTAGGACTACTTCATAACACAAACATAACACTACAAAACATGATATTTGATTGAGTTGCAGTATCGCATTGACTGAAGATAATATGCCAGTCATAGTTATTTCATGCACATAAATCATAATATATGTGGTCAAAATGAGAGAGATCAAAATCTGGGTAACGTTTATACTTCTTGCTACCATACAAATTGGCACACCTGATAATACAAGACGGAAGAAGCCTCTTCACATTCATTTCCCTCAATTCTAGAAGTGTCAACAGACTTGTTCCCGCACTCCACCGTTGAAGATACTCCGAGGAAGTTTTCCAGCAGAGGGCTTCTCATGTAATCAATGGCTGAGGATGAAATCATTGGAAGAGCAAAAAGCTGCAACAGCGCAGAACATCGTCTCTGGTAATTTTCTACCAAATCAGCAGATTGTGTAGGTGGAAACTGCGCTAGTGTCTCATCACAGGCATTGTCAACCCATGGGCAAAGTAGCTTGTGTCCATTATCCAGCTTTAAGCTGAACACCAATGCTGCTTTTTCAACTGGATAGCACGTAAGTTCCAGTTCAGATAAAGTAGAAAAATGAAATATCATCAAATAAATGCTAATATGGTGCACCTTTTAGTTATTTATCCAGTAAACCATTAAAAAGAGGAGGAACACTGCATGGGTAACAAAGATGGGGGAAAGAAGCAAGACATGCCTTGTTGCTGTGTCCAAGAAGACGGAGTAGAAAAGAGGAGACGCGCCCCACATGCTTCACAAGCAATGATATCCATCTCAACATTAATCCATCCTCTCCTAGCACAATTTACTGCACTCACTACCTGGTAAAGATGGACAAAACATTATGTTCCCAGTTGAGAGAAAAGGAGTCCAAATAACAACTAAAACTGATATAAAATATGAACTAACTAAACAGTATGCACCCTCTTTGTAACGTGAGAAGGAAGGGAAGATTATGCAGAATCCTTTCCAATTAGCAGACACTGACTGAACTACAACAAATTACTATATGTATAATATAGCAATATAAATGTAAGAAGAATAATGCGGACTTCCATGATAAATAATCCATTCTAGGCAGATAAATAGTTAAGAATACTAGCATGATAAAACAGTAATAAAATTTCAAGTTCAGAGAATAGTACCACGTGAAAAGACTCTTTCTGGAATTGCGTTAATAAACTGTCAATAACTCATAAGCTTGAGCATTTTCAAAATAAAAAAAATATATTTAGAGAGAAAACCCTTGGAGAATACCATAATCATTTCTAAATATGCTAGTGCATCACCCAAGATTAAAACCATTTTAATAGAATGGCTTAGATCAACTTCATATTCAATTGCATTTAAAAGATTACCATTTCATACCTAATTACCTATAATGTAACATTTGAGATGGGAAAATGAATATATGTCCTGCCAAATTATTATTTTTAGTACTTCAACTACACATTTTGCTCATTCTCTTATTTTTCTAAAAATTATTGTTTATGAGTTTGATAAAAGAGTTCAAATCAAATTCAGATGCTACATCTACAGTTTTAAACTTTAAATTCGATTACCAACGGGCCTTTGGTCTAATGGTACTCTTTGCCTTTGTGAAGACTTTGGCTTTTTCATGTTCAAAAAAAAAAAAAAAAATTTGATTAAAGGTTTCTAGATCTCATAAAAGATGTTTGTTCTCTCTCTCTCTCTCACACACACACACACACCAATTATCTCTGTCTCCTCCCTTTTTCACTATCATCTTATTTCACTTTTCTCTACCTCCAGACGTGTTGTGATTTTGTTAGGAGTTTCCTCCTCCTAATCATGATGAAATGGCGTTTGTGGTTATACCCATCCAGTGCAATAGCAACATATGTTAATAGAGTCTTTCTGCCACAAGACCACTATTCCCCTAATCTTTTGTTTCTATTTGTCTTTTTGCCAATTTAGGCTTTCTTCTTTTCTCTTCTTTGATTATGTAATTTTTTGAGGACTTCTTGTCCTCTCATATACTCTTTTTATCAGTTTTTATGATATTCTCTTGTTTCCTATAAAAAAATGGAGTCTTACAAAAGAAGTCTTTTGAAATTAGGTTAATGTACTTTCAGTTTTAAAGCAAATACAAGTGTCAATAAATTTTTTTAATGCCTCATAAGTTATCGTTATAAATTAGGGGCTATTTTGGGGATTTCCACTATTTTAAGGGTTTTATACATACTAGTTGATGCCCACGTGCGTTGCATATGAATATTTTGAACTTATAATTTTAGTTCAATTCTTGTTATATGCACTTGTAGGTTTATTTGTTCGAGATATTGATATGAACCCGTGGGTACAAATAACCCTTGATATAAACTATTCACACTAAAGTCCACAACGACTCATTGTACCAACACTAACCAGCTATAACACTTTTTCTTTTGTAGAATCCACGTCATCAATGTTCAGTGACTTAGTACTATGTCATATGTAATACCTAAGCCATTTTAAAACGATTTATAGGTCACTACTTTTGTAACTCAAACTTGATGTAGCGTCTATTCTGATACCAATTGATATGAACCTATAAGTAAAACTCACCTCTAAAAATCAACTTACAAGGGAAAGATTTCTAAGAGTTCTCATAAAAATATCTAAGTTCATGTTTAATCGATGTGGAATCGTAAAATTATAATTTTTACTAAAATTTTCACATATATAAAATAGTACAATGAATAGTTTCACTTTATAACATTGGAACTTATAATTAATTCAATGACTGCATTGAATTAGGTCTCTAATTTGCCCAAGTATACTTTGAGTTCGGCGAATCTGAGATCAATAGAAAGACAAACTTAATTGTCTATAACTTCTTGTCACTTATATTATGCCATAAATGTGTACATGCTCAACAGCCTGCTTTGATTAATGTCATAATTTTTCATACATTAATAGAAAAACCAAGGGGCATACATTATTGCTTACCCCAGCGACATCTTTTGTACTATAAATACGTTGATTGTAATAGACTTTGACAGGTTCCTACAAGAAGAAATTTACAACGTTTTTCTCTTAAATTCACATTGACTAAGCATTGAAGATCCATTGTCTTTTCCTTTTGTTTTTCAATTTTTTATCGATATGTAATACACTCGAATGTAATCCAAGTACAGTCAACAAATATTGACAAAATAAGAGCATATAAAAAGATGTGAAATCAACATCCATCAAGTTTCCTTGGCCCGGTCATTATTGGGTCAAACATGGCATACAACAATAGTGCAAATACACAATCTCTCTTTGACTTGAGAGAGAACTTCCAGAAACACTATAAAGCTTTTTCTAAAAATCTCTCTTTCTACACTTAATGTGGAAATGTCTCAAATTCGTAACGTATGCATTGATTGTAAATGTAGTATTGATTCATAGAACTCTAAAGTTACATCGGTTATCTTAATCATTGGGTGAGGGATAAAATGAGTTTAAAATTGCTAGTCTAGATATGTGAGTGCAGCCCAACAGTCTAATAACAATCATAATTATAAACAATATTAATGCTTCTATTAACTTAAAAAGAAATATTAGTAGCTTTGTTAGGACCCTCTGTCTACCTAGTTTATGTAAATAATAATTTAGTAGGGAATAGGAAAATGTGGGGAAGTATGATACCATGTTGTAGATAGATAGTAGTTAATGGAGTTATTAAATGATACATAGTGGTCTTTAAAATTTTTAAGAGAGTAAAGTAAGCATTTAAAATTTGAAAATTTTTAAAAATAGATAATAGTGAGTAAACAAAATTGAAGGTCAATAGTCTTTATTCCTAGAAATGGAAGTGTGTAAGAGTTAAATATAAGATGATATGACATGTTTGGCATTATAGAATTATTAAAGGGCAAATAAGGAAATTAAAAGTTTTGCTCCTTAAGCCACTTTTAGGATAAACAATATTAATGCTTCTATTAACTTAAAAAGAAATATTGGTAGATTTGTTAGGACCCTCTGTCTACCTAGTTTCCTTAACTATGAATAATAATTTAGTGGGGAATAGGAAAAGGTGGGGAAGTATGATATCATGTTGTAGATAGTAGTTAATAGAGTTATTAAATGATACATAGTGGTCTTTAAATTTTTTAAAAGAGTAACGTAAGCATTTAAAATTTGGAAAATTTTAAAAATAGATAACAGTGAGTAAACAAAATTGAAGGCCAAGAGTCTTTATTCCTAGAAATGGAAGAGTGTAAGAGTTAAATATAAGATGATATGACATTTTTGACATTATAGAATTACTAAAAGGTAAATAAGGAAATTAAAAGTTTTTCTCCTCAAGCCACTTTTAGGAGTAGTATAGATATAGATATGGATAGATATAGATAGATTATAACTTAACCCCAAATCTGCCACACGAAAGAAACCTTCAAGATGTGAAATTTCTGTGGGCCTTAATGCATGCTTTATTTTCTTTTGCCCGCTGGTGGGTCAACAAGTTTTTAATTCAAAAAATCATAAAAGGGCAATTAGCATAACAACTAGGCAAAAGAAGAGTTTAGGATTGCAAAACAAAGAATCATTACAACATGCTACAGCACAGTTGTATATAGTTCAAGTTTGGTAACAAACTAGCTATCCGATCGCTATCTTGTTCTTATTCCCCTCCCTCTAATTACTTCATGCATTTTGAGTATCAATTCGAATTCCTTCCACAAATTTCGCTTTTCTTTTTCAGCCTCCTTCTCTTTTCTTAGTTGAAGAGCAATGTAGATACCAGTGGCGATCAGATCTAAGTGTTTGAGCGCTTTAAGGGCTGCCACTTTCCTTAAACACAGCAAAAAAATGGCAGAGTGCAAGACAAACCACACAGATACAAAATTATACATTTCTCGTTCTTTTTCATTGTAATGACATTTTAGTCTTCACCAATAAGCATAAATTCTTTGTTAATAATTCAACATACTTGCACAATACTGCAAGTTGTGTGCTCCAGAGGAGTCCAAGTGTCCAACCAAATCAATTGGTAAAGGCATGTCTGTTCTTCTTGTATTATAAGCACAACAGAACTCAAAGGGAAGACAAAATTCAGGTGTGCTTCACTCTCTTACAAGCACAACCACCTCTCCAACAACCTACAACCTCAAGCACCTCACTCAATCTATGTGACTAAGCGAATACGTGCAGATATATCAAAATCAAATAAGAATCAAAATTGAACCAATGACATTAAAAAACACCATATTTTTTACATACAAAAAAAAAACCAAATTTTCATTCTAACTTTCCTGCTATTGATAGAACACATGAGAATCCAGAATCGAACCTGGGGTTTAGCAAACCAAGTCATAGACTTGAACGTAGCCAACCTCTTCAGTAAATCACCACGGTCCCATGGTCTAGACGGCGGAGCTTGGACTGACCCACTGGAACCAGATGAATTATTTGGCAACTCCTCTACCACAAACCGTTTTGCTTTTGGTTCCATAACTGCTAATGCCGATGACATATTGGGGCGTTTTTTGCCTCTTGTCAATTCAACCCCGGACATTCTATCACCCGACAGAAACAAACGACATTGTGAAGCCTCAATTTTCAGCTAACAAATTCAATTTAAACATCATTAAAAAAACCATTTAACTGCCAAAAAAAAAATTCTAGTTTCAAAACAATTAATTAAGGAAAGACTGTAAATATATGATTCTGAGATAACGATTTGGATTGAAATTTCGTGAACTCTAGAATAGAACGACGGTGTGAAGAATTTTGATGTAAACATAAATAAAAATCCTATCAAATAAGAAGATAGAGAGTTGAAGACAACCTCGTCGAGGCAGATGACGACGGTGTTGATGATGATGGTGTTGATTTGGTTATGGATTTAGTAGGAGAGTGAAAGAGCTTGTCCATAACCGCGTGAAACCTCTTTTCTGATTCTTCTTCCGCCATTTCTCTCTCCTCTCAAAGGATGTGTGTGTGTGTGTGTGTCTGTCTGTCTGTCTGTCTGTTTGTAGGGATGACGGATTTGTACAGTGCTCAAGTTGTTTGCACCGTCTTGGAACTGTATCGCACCTTTGCTACGCTGGGCTGCGTCGACGACTCACCATCATCAAAATTTCGGTTCAAAACGATGGAAATGGTCTAAATATCTTTTATTTTCAAGAGTATTAAAATAAATTAGTGATTGAATTAAAACGGTTTGAGGTATTTTGAATTATTATTTTGGAATGTTTCGATTAATCGAGCTATTTCAAAATATTTCTGCATTATTCGATCAATATTTTAAATAAATTCTCAATTTATTTTATTTTTAAAATATTTTTAATAATAATAATAATAATAACACTTGCATTTTAACTTTTTATAAATAACTAGTTATTGCACACGTGCGTTGCACGTGAATTATTTTAAGTTAATTTTGAGTTAAAATTTGTATATTGACATATATATATATATATATATATATATATATATATATATATATTAATAATTTATTTTGATTAATCACTTGTGCTATTATAAACTTCCAGTAGAGAGAATGCATTGGATCATTCCTTCATAATGTTGCTTACATGAAGTTTTGAATATAGCACATGTGCACTCTCAAATTTTGATAGCACTTGAACAATCAAATTGACTCTAAACCTCTTGTGCTATTCTAAGCTAATAACTTAGGTTAGAATATGAAATTAGACATGATGAACTCACAAAATGTTGGTGCCAATATTGAGTTTATTCAAACTAGACATTATCTTGGTTCACGCAATTTGGCGGACGATCTCAAGGTGTTGCTTCAAGGACAACATCTCGTAACTGCAAAATCATAAAACCAGTAGATATTTTAGATGACTCTTCACTTCAAAAACCTTTCATGAGATGATTCTTAATAAATGCTATTCATATATCACCTTCAAGTAGAAAGAAATAGGGGAATAACAAATTATTAATTTTATTTTAAAACTAAATCAATTATCATACAAGAAATCTGCTTAAATTATTTCAATGCCCATTTAGATTTCATGAAATTGTAAACTGCTCATGAGGTACTCTAATTTGATGGTCAACAGTTAAGGCTGTTAGTCGAACGAGCTCGAGCCGAGTTTGAAAAGTTTGTTTCTTAATCGAGCCTAAAAAATTGTTCAAGTTCGGCTCGTTTAGGAAACGAGCCGAGCCTGAACGAGCTAAAAACAAGTCGAGCTCGAGCCGAGTTCGAGTATTTGCACATAAATGAGCCGAGTCTGTCAAGTTTGAGTTGAGCTTGTAGGGCTTGTTTTCTAAACAAGCCTAAAAACTTGTTCAAGTTCGGGCTCGTTTAGAAAACGAATCGAGCCGGAACGAGCCGAACTCGAGCCAAGATCAAGGCAAACTCGAGTAGCTCAGTTTGATTAATAGCCCTATCAACAGTCACTCATATAATGGTAAGAAAGAGGTTAATAAAACTATAATAGAAATTATTTTAATGACCTTCAAGACCCTCTCTTTTTCTACATCCATTTGTCAAAGCTTAATAACAATGGAACATACAAGAGCTTCCAAAAAAGAGTTTTGCAACACAACACTCTTTTATTATGTCTTTGGCAGAGTTTTTTTTTTTCGGTAAGTAATTAATTCATTAAACAAACAAAATATATGTATACCGTATATCATCCCAAATACTTACAAAATGATTAATACAATTCAAAAAACAAAAAAAATTGTGAGATGGCAAATCATCCATTTCAATTGTAGGTGAAGTTTCATCCACTAAATCAAAACAGGACATCTGGACATGACTAAACACAATATACAATATAAGGATGCTAGGACAACTTTTAGAGACATTGTGGATTGCATCAGATTCAAATTAAGTTTGAATATGAGATAGAAGAAAACAACTCCTAACTTGTGGCTGTAGAAACAATGGGGACTCCCTGACCATTTATTTGACCCCTCTTAAAACATGTTGCTATCTTGATATATCAAGGGTGGTTGATTGCAGTATACTCTATTTTACTTGCTGCTAGTTTTTTTATTTACTTGGGTTATTGTTTGTTGCTACTGTATGGGCATATTTTTATGAGCTGAGTGACTACTCTTCCTCAATGTGGTTGCTGCTCTTATCTGGATACTATTTGTTGGCTAAGTTGCTTAAACATACTCTATTTTCATCACTTTTCACTCTGCTCAAAACACTCAAATTTACATACTACGATATTTAGGTGTATATGTCCCTCTAGTTTTGTCCATAAAATTTGAATGATACAAAGGACATTATTGTGGCCTCTATGGAAGGATGGCGTGTGCAAATCCAAAATAATTTTTAGCTATGTCACCGTTCCATAAAAGAGATGAAAGTCTCCACAGGAATCCAAAAATTGATACCCATTTGTGTTGCACTATGTTCTCTTAAAATTCTAATAACCTAGATGGACAGTCCTATCTAAAGTTAAAAACCTAAATCAATTAAAAAATTAAGAATGGAAGTTTGCTGTAACCAAGAGGAGAAGTTGGCCACCAATCTTTTTATAACATGTAAATCATTAAACTATGGACAAAGAGATAAAAAGATAAACCGAAGAACATAGAAGAAAGATTATGGAGGGGAATAGAGATTAGGACCCTCACAATTTTTTTAGTAGATCATTGAGAAGCCTTTTCAGAATCTTGGGAAGAAAGAGACCGCAAAATCTGGTTGCTCAAGTCTTGAAATAGTTGAAGCTAGTGATGATTTAAAACCTTTCAAGCCAAACTACTAAAAACAAATCAGAGAGCTAGCTGCTAACAAGTACCAAACCAGAAACAAGGCAACAGGTCACAGCGGCCAAAACATCACAAACCGATCTGGGTTGAAATTGAAGATATGAAACATTAACAGCAGCCCAAAAGTACATGTGAAGAACAAATTTGTAATGGCACTAATGTCAATGAACTTCTTGTTGTTGTGTTTTGAGATTTCTGTTAATAGCAGCCCAACAGTCCATGTGAAGAGCAAATTTATAATTAACACAAAGAGTAATATTAATGAACTTATTAATTGAAAAGACTATTGTCATTCTTTTTTCTTTGTTAAACCTAATTTAGTCTCGGAAAATATAAAGACTTGAAAACATCCATGAGAAATTGTAGTTATACCTCCATTATTGATTATATGGGGAAGAAGAAAAGATAATTCTTAAAAAGACAACCCTTAATTTTCACTCACACATCAATTTTTTTTATCGCAGATCATTTAAATGGAGAAGGATAGTGACGGAATTAGATGTTTTATTAGGGTTATTACAATCAATCAAAAGTTTTTCACTTTTGTTGACATTTTATAGTAGTATAGATATATATTGTTCTTTAAAAAAAACAAAACCATGACAGAATCAAAAATAGTTTCAAGGGAATACTAATATCTATTTGAGTTAGATGATGGGAGATTACTAATATCTATTAGAGTAATCTTCTTACATAGTTTACAGGCCTCTGGATGCCTCCATCCTCCCTGATGAGGACAGAGCTTACAACAGAGGGTGAAGAGGAGAGGTAGAGGTACATGGTCTCTCCTGGTACAACATGAGAGAGCAAAGGTGGTGTGGCAAGGTAGGCCTTAAGCTTCTGGAAGGCCTCCTCTACATCTGGGCCCCACTGAAAAGACCTGCGGAGGATTTTAAAGAAAGGTAGACACTTATCTGCTGATTTAGAGACAAACCTGTTGAGGGCTGTTATCCTCCCGTTATGGCGCTGGACCTCCTTTGTCGAGGCTTGGGACTTTATCTCCAAGATGGCTCTGATCTTATCTGGGTTGGCTTCAATCCCCATTTTGTTGACCATGAAGCCTAAGAATTTTCCTGAACTGACGCTAAAGACGCACTTTTCAGGATTCAGTTTCATCCTGTAGGCTCTTAGTACGCCAAAGGTTTCTTGGAGTTGTGTCATGTGGTTCGTTGCTGCTGTGCTCTTTACTAACATGTCTTCCACGTAGACCTCCATGATCTTCCCGATTTAGGCCTCGAACATTTTGTTCATAAGGCGCTGATATGTTGCTCCGGCATTCTTGAGTCCGAAAGGCATCACCCTGTAACAATAGGTGCCCTTCGGGGTGATGAATGAAGTTTTCTCCTAGTCTTGAGGGAACATGTTGATCTGGTTGTACCCAGAGTAGGCATCCAGAAAACTCGGGAGCTCGTGTCCAGCGGTGGCGTCAATAAGGAGGTCGACGTGTGAGAGATAATAGCTATCTTTGGGACAGGCTTTGTTGAGCTTCGTGAAGTCCACGTAGAGGCGCCACTTCCCATTGGCTTTTGTGACCATCACTACATTGGATAGCCAGTTTGGGTAGGTTACCTCCCTCACTGACCCATTAGTCAGTAGCTTATCTACTTCCTTCTCCATGGCTTGTCCCCTCTCAGTGCTTACATTTCTCAATCTATATCGAACATGTTTGTACCTGGGGTCAACATTGAGTCGGTGGGAGGTCACCTCGGGGTCGATGCCCTCCAGGTCTTCGTGGGACCAGGTGAAGACATCCACGTTCTGCCTGAGGAAATTTATCAAGGCGGATACTTGCTCCTCGGAAAGTGAGGAGCCTATGTAGACTCTCCTCTCATAAAGGTTGTCGTCCATAGCTACTGGTCGAAGATCTTCTATTGGTTCCCCTCTTTCCAAGGTGCTGTCATCCCTAGGGTCAAACACCTTGACTTGGAGAGTCTTGTGTGGCTTTCTGGCCCTCATAGAGGCCACATAGCACTCTCGGGCGGATACCTAGTCTCCTCTGATCTCCCCAATCCCACCGGTGGTTGAGAAACGGAGGAGAAGATGGTAGATAGACGGCACTGCCCTTAAGGTGTTAAAGGCAGGACGTCCAAAAATTATGTTATAAGCAGAAAGACAGTCAAGTACGATAAAATTTACCATGATAGTGGAGCTCCTTGGCGCTGTTCCTGCTGTAACTGGCGTTGTAATGGAACCCAAAGGGTAAACCCTTTCTCCCGAGAAACCAACAAGGGGAGTCCTGACGGGCTGCAGTCTTTCCCTGCCCAGATGGAGGCTATCGCAAACAGAATATCGGTTGAGCTGCCGCTGTCAACCAGGATCCTCCTAACCTGGTAATTGGCCACTATCAGGGTCACGACTAGAGGGTTATCATGAGGGACTTGGATTCCCTCGAGGTCCCTGTCTGAGAATGTGATGACCTTCTTCTCCCTATGTCGGGGTGTCTTCTTCGGGCGAGAGTCATGTGACTCTGCCTGCCTAGCTTTTCGGGCGTGTGCCTTTTGGGCGGAATTGGAGTCACCTCCTCATCCTAACCCTCCAGCGATAGTCTGGATCTCTTTGAGGGGCTTTTGGCACTCTCGGTCCTCGTGTGGTAGAGCTGGTCCTCGGCCAACAACGTACTGCCTCAACTGGCCACGCTGAATAAACTCATCGATCTGTCTCTTTAACTGGAAGTAGTCATCTATGTCGTGACCGTGGTCGCGGTGGAAGTGACAGTACCTGCTGGGATTTCGGCGCTTTGGGTTAGACTTCATCTTTCCGGGTCAGCGGAGCGTGGGGTCATCATGTATCTGGAATATGATATGCTCCACCGAAGCGTTGAGTGGTGTGAAAGGCTGTCGCTCCCTCGGGGGTGCAGGACCGAGATGGTCCTTGACAGAGACTCTCTCGATTCTCTTTCTCTTGCTCTCCGCCTCTCGCTTGTCTTCTCGGGTATCCTTCTTTTTCTTCCCTCCTCGGGAGGACTTACCTCGACGGGTCTTGGTGACGTCCTCGGCGTTCATGTATTTGTGTACCCTCGATAGCAGCTCGGGCATGCTGGAGGACGACTTCTTGAGGACGGAGAACATGAAGCTAGAGGAGCGCAGACCAGCAATAAAGGCGGCCAGGGCTACCTTATCGTCTGGCTCCTCGACCTGGAGAGCCTCCTCGTTGAAATGTGTGAGGTAGTTTCTAAGGTTTTCATCCCTGTCCTGTTTGATGGTGAGCAGGTGGGTAACTTGGCTTCTGATGCCAACGTCCCCCAATGAAGTGGGAGATGAAAGACCTACTTAACTCTGCGAAGGAGTGGATAGAGGAGGGTTTTATTTTGGCAAACCATTGACGAGCAGACCTCTTTAAGGTGGTGGAGAAGGCTCTACACATGATTTCATCAGGCACGTTGTGGAGTTGCATAAGAGATTTGTAGGTATCAAGGTGATCTAGGGGGTCTTTGGTATCGTCGAAGATCTCGATGGTAGGCATCTTGAACTTCGAGGGTAGAGGGTAATTGACAATATCTGCAACAAACGGGGTGTCAGTGCGCCTTACCAAGTAGTCCACCGTTTCGGGCGCCTGTGCATTGATGGCGTTGAGGGCATTGATTCAGGTCTAATATTTACATTTGTCAGAGGTAATATTAATCATTTTATTGTGAAAGTGTGATATTTATGATGATTTAATTGAAGATTAAGGCTATGAGAATAAAAGATGAGTTGTGTTGTTTTGCAGGTTAATAGTGCACAATTGGAGTGAAGCTATGAGAAGAAAGGAAGCATAGCTCAGGACGGATCACACTGGAACACGCGTCCGGACGGAGGAAGTATACGCGTCCGGACGCGATTGGCAGAAAGTTGACAAACGAAGCAAGGACCATTCTGGAAGGCGCGTCCGGACGGTTGAGAGAGTCGCGTCCGGACGCGTGTCAAACCTCTGCTGCCGAATTTAGAATCCTAGTGGGATGCAATCTCTGGGGAATGTAATTTATAAATACAAACCTAGGACTTTGTAAATGATCTATCTTTATTCTCTTTGTTTTTAGTCTATTTTTCTGAATCCTTTACCATGTCTGGCTAGAAGGCTAAGCTAGGGCTAGGGGAAAATCTCTCAACGGAGTACGGTATTTTTATTGACTCTTGTACTTAAGGATTTATGAAACTGTGTTAATTTAATTCCTAATATTTTAGCAAAGTGTTTATGCTGTATAAATTCTTGAGTTGTTGTGCCACGTACATCGATTGCTTGAGTTTCCCTGCGTGTAAATCACTGGTTATTCCACGCTGGAAGGATTAACATTATTTCATAGAATAATATGATTGAATGATTATTCAGGTTCCTGGTAGTCGTTTGATTATAACTTTTGGATTTATCACTTGATTTGTTAATTGGATTAACTGACATTTAATTCTTCTTTCAAGTCAAGCTTTGAGTATTTAACTATTACTGTATGAAGTTGAGAGGGAGTACCTGATGCTCTAGTATTTTATTTATTACTATTTCAATTACCAAAATCATTTTTCTCCAATCAACAATTTTCCAAATAAATCTTTTTCCTTTCAAATTATTTTTGTTGTTTGTGTGATTGTTCCTTGTTACAATTCCTCGTGGGATCGACCTCGGACTTCCGAGATTATATTACTTTGCTCAACCTGCGCTTGGGTTTACACTTTTAAAGTTGAAGCAGGCATCATCAAGTTGGTTTTGCACCTCTCTAAATTTTTCATCCCATTGGTTGGGGACATCCTCCGTCGAGTTGTTGTGGTATTGGTTTCCGTGATCGGCATATTGACTTTCTCCTTTGTCCTCTTGCGCAGGTACATGAGGAGGGGGAACGTGTGAGCTCCCTGTGCGCTAAGGAAGGACTACTGGGCGAGGGGCGCCTAGGCGTGTCCCCAGGGCGTTCTGGCGAGGGGCCCCGTGGTGGGGGGCTGCATGGCGCCCAGAGGGGATAGACTGTTGTGCCTCTCCTGTTGGAGGAAGTGGGGCTCCTCCTTCGGGCTGAGGGGCGATGCCTCCCTGGGCGAGCATCAACTAAATGATCTGTTGGTTCTGTTTTTCCAGCAGTTACATGGTTTGTAAGAGCTGTTGCCCGACGACAGGAGTCGCAGCAGTAGACGATTTCGAGGGTGCGAGGGGAGGTGGTACCTCCTCCCGGGGGGTCGGGTTATTGTCTTTCGGTTGTTGACTCATTGACCTGGTCGTGATAGCCATGGAATAGCAAGGTAGTAGAACACTTAGTTGTTCCCACAGACGATGCCAAATTGATGATGCACAAATTGGTCTCGTGCAAGATCAACAGTCGAGTATATGAAGAGGTGTAGTTAATGAACAGTAAATAAAACAATCAATGGCAAAACAGTAAATATAGAGTCAACACGCAGATATATAGTGGTTCGGTCCGGGTGACCTAATCCACTCTCGGGAAACAACAGCGGTGGCCAGAGGCTTTTATTGATGAATAAAGTAACCGAGAGAGAGCTCCAAGAGAGTTACACTAGTTAGGAGAGAGAAACTATGTGTGTATGTGTAGAGAGGTGTGTTGAGAGATCTCAAGATGTAGAGGTGTTTAGATGTGTCTCTCCATATGGAGAGAGCTTACAATATATATAGGTTTGGTGAGGCGATGAGGCGGTGTCGTGAGTGAGAGGGGCACTACTTCTTTGGTAAGTACAATTAAGGTATGATTGGTTTTCATGAAAACAGATCCCGATAGTATCTCTCCCACGTGCTCTTACCTTCCCGGGCTCCTTGGATCTTGGACTGGGTCGGATCGATAAAGGGGTTTGAGCTACCTTTTAGCTGATTTGGGCTTAATTGATTTATTGGGCCTGACCCAATTGGTTTTGGGCTCATCAAACTTAATTCTCATGGAAAGTAGTCTCATTTCCACCCTCATATAGGTGAAATCTGTTAAGAGTGCTCCTGTAATTTTGAAACCCCACTCATAAGGGTTACATATTTCTATTAAGAGTTTTTAACAATTGAAACTCCATATATTGCAGGATAAATGCACTAACATTATAGAGATAAGTTCTCCAATCAATAAATGATTTAAAAGATAGTGTATTTCTTACGACTACATACTACCATACGATTTGGTTTTTCCATTGAACTTAATTCTCAGGATCTCTAATCTCCGGGTTTAGTATTCTCATACATGGTTCTTTCTTGAAAGTATAAGCTTCAATTCCATTCTCTCGATATGATCCAGACGTAAGTCACACAATTCGTCATCTACACCAAACGTTTTATCAGTCTGCGCGTTAATTTGTGAACTCGGAGCAAATTCATCATCAGTTTGTGAACTCAATTATTTGAATTCCAAAACTAAGTTATTTGAATTCGGCACTCTTTATAAAAAAAATATTTTTAAAAAATTATTCTAACTTTATTTCAAATATTTTGAGCCTTTTCAGCTAACCTCAGCCAAATTTTTTTTTTTTTTTAACTCCAGCTAAACTCAATTCCACGTGGAAACGTTTCAGCTGGCTGTTTAACACAGTACAAGGTGAACAAAGAAAGTTGAGTACTGACCCCTTTTTATAGAAATCTCTAACTTGACAATGTAACTTCCATACCACTTTCAAATATTTTATAATTCAAAACAAAATGAAGCTTAAAGTAAAATTAATCTAATTTAAAGTAAAATTAATCAACTAATAAAATAATATTAAAGTATATATTAAATATTAAATTATATAACATATTTTGATTGGACCATTGTAGGGTCCAATTGGATCACTCCAACCGAAAACTGATTGGACCATCGAAAGGTCCAATTTGATCTTTCCAACCAAAGTCGGAGGTGTCGTGCCATGGAGTGTTGATTTGCATGTAAGCTGGTCTTCTCCAGCTATAAAAAAACGTGAAAGGAATAGGAGGTTTTGTTTGGTTCAAATCTAATTTTTTTGAAGCTTTGGGTAAGATTTCTGTAGGCTCAAAGGTCATTTTTTGAAGCTTTTTTTTTTTTTTTTGTCGTCATTTTTGAAGCTTTGAAACAAGCAAAAATAGTGTAAAATGACTAAATTAAGATGAAGTTCTTGAGTTTTCTTTGATCTTATACATCGAAATGGTTCTAAAAATGTTATATACAAAAGGGTTGTAAAGATTTGGTCCCCAAACACACTAACGGTATGATCAAAAAATTTGGCAAAACTTGAAATTTCGAGTATTTGAAATGGGGGTTTTTAATTCTAATGTTTTTGGGGTCCATTTTAAAATTTGATGGTCAATTTTAAAATTTCAGGTCTAAATTTTCGTGGGTATTAATGGTCAAAACTTTCAACTCAGATCTACTCGTTTTGAGTGTTGTTTTGAAGGAGGACCCGATTTTAAACTATGGTTTAGACCATTTTAATCCTTGTTTAGCGAGGTTTCCAAAAATGGTATTACACGACCCGTTTGGACTTCGCTCGGATATAGAACTAAAAAGGTAATTTTACATGATTTCGGATTAAATTCAGACATAGAGCTTTGGGATTTTTTCAAATTGAGTTTATTTCATGTTTAAGAATATTAATTGACTTATTTAAATTAATTTTCTGAAAAAATCTCATTGGTTTTATTTACAGTGCCGGTACCGACTTTGAAAAAATTGATTAGAAATAGATTTTTCCTATTCCTAGACAAACGTGATTTTTTTTACCTTACATAGTATTTTTATTCTATTTACATAGTTACATGATTTTTAAGAGGTGATTTGATAACTGAGGCATAAGTTTTACCTGATCCGATTATATGTTTTGAAAATTTGTACATTTGTGATATTTCGGATTCAATTTTTTAGAAAATGGATTTTGATTTGATATGTGCCCATGGATTGAACGGCGGAGGCCTTATGAATGACGTTGATACCGTAGTGGGTGTTAAGGAGTTAATTCATCGGTTTTGGAGTCCCAGTGGCCCTCGGGCTTGGGTTCCGACTGACAAACGAGGGATCGTATCTTCTTGGGGTGAAAGTCCCTAAATAGATGGGTATGATTAAATTGATATTGTAATGTCTTAGGATTGGTTACTTGTTCAATAATGTGGTATTGTATTTAAAATATCCAATGGAGAATAATTTTTATTATGTATCAAGTGTGAATTTTCGGATATTGACAAAATTATTATATTTTTCAAACCTTATTTATTTCGAAACATGACTTACGTATTGAGCTCATCCTGCTCACCCTATGTTGTTTATATCTTTTCAGAATTTATTGAGAGCATTTGGAATATTTGGTTTGGTGATCAAATTTGTTTAGATGAGTCCGGATTGAGAGAAAAATTAGTTTTAAGAATTGTATATTATTTGTTCTGAAAAATTTGTAATAAGTAAGAAATAGTACTATTGATTCTATTTTAAATTTGAATTTGTATCCACTTCATCCATTGAAATTCAGGGTTACGACGATTGGGGTGTTACAAAGAAGTTCTCAAACTTGCTCGATGTTAGATTGCTAGTCCACACTCCACATTCCACACTTGAATAGTCCACACTCCAAACTTTCTCTCAGTACACTTTAACTTAAAATGACTTGAGTTTTTGTTTAATTATTTTTTTTGAACAAATTTTATTTATTCATTCACCTTATTATTTTTATGTGGGATTTAAAATCTAAATTAATAGTTAATTTTTTTTAAATAATAAATCTATTTTTAAAGTGTATATAAACGTATATGTATGTATATCTATATAATAAAGTAGAACGAATTTGAATTTTTGAGACAAAAAGTGGTCTAGATCGTTTCGTGACCAAAAAAGGCATCATCTAACGGACGACGTTATCCCAAACTGTTTCGAGCTATTGACGTCTCAGATCGTTTTGATCTGACGTACCACATTAACTCTTTTGAAATATTTTTGCTGCTCAAAATTGATAGTTTCCAAAACTAACATCCCTAAATTTAATTCCCCAACCCAATCAAATTCGGCAATTAAGAGATTTCTCATTCCTCAACTCTGTCTTTCTGCCTAAAATACAGATTACAACTCTTATCATTATTTCTCTGATTTTACTTCCTATGTTAAGGGATCACTTTCTATACTGAGACATTAACTGTCTCTCATGCTCTCATCTTTCATGATTTTCTTTCCAAACTGAGACACATGTCTCCCCAAAATTCTATCCTAATGCAGCTGCTCTCCATATTTACTGGTCATATCACACACACATCTTTACTGTACATATATATAGTACAAAGATCGAAGACATACTATATCTACATGTTATATCTAGAGAAAGTTTCATCTAAACACCATGTAGTTGAGTCTAAATTCAATGACAACCCATATAACAATAACTTTTGTCTCTATCAGTAGATAAAATAATAATTTAACTAAATATTTTATGAAAATACTAAAATTACCCTTTATTATGTAAATAGACTAAAATGTCATCAATTCTTTCCCCGTTATATATGCGCTAGCCAGCCAACAAACATAATTTCAATCATTATATTATCCCACTGAATTATTTATTTTAAAATGTTGTATTATAACTTTGTTATAACATTAGTCATCATATTATCACTCATTTGGTTACATAATCAAGTTTTTATAATTTTTTATCATAATAATTTTTATAGTTAAAAATGATTTTTCTATAATAAAAATTACAATTGATAAAGTCAATTTCAAAATCTCATCAATTTCTAATTCTTCTACTATCATATGTCCTCCACAAAGTCGTCCGACCGCTCCTCACACATCATACTTCATATATAAAATTTAAAATTATTTGATAAAATTTAATATTAATTGAATAAATTTGATCTTAATTTTGATAAATTTAAATATTAATTTAGTTTTAATTTGATAAAATTAAATATTAATTTGATTGGATTTAATGTTAATTGAATAAAATTGAATGTTCATTTGGTGTTAAATTAAAGAAATAACATTAATTTGATAAGGTTAAATTTTAGATTAATGGAATTTAATATTCTATGTAATAAATTATATAGTTTAATTTAATAAAATTGAATGTCAATTTGATAAAAATAAATAATAACTTAATATTAAATTAAAGAAATAATATTAATTTGATGAAATGAAATATTAAATTAATATAACTAAATGCTAATTTGATAAAATTAAATATCAATTTTGTGTTGATTTGATGAGATGAAATGTTAATTTAGTTTAAATTAAATAAAGAAAATTAATTTGATAAAATTGAATATTAAATTGATCAAAATAAAAGTTAATATAATAGAACTAAAAAGGAGTGCATTGAAATTTCATAATCAAGAGAGGCTATTGTTAAAGTTAGGTCTATTTACAGGGGGTGTTGTTAAAGTTATGTTTATTTATAAGGGGTGTGGATAAAATTTACCTTATAAAATACTTGAGGATATTTTTATAAATCAACCATCGCCATTAACGGTGTAACCGACAATCACTAATAGGGAGTGACAGTGAAATTTCAAAATCGGAAGGAGGTGTCATTGAATTTAGATCTAACTACAGGGAACTGGATGAAATTTTCCCTTATATCTATACAAATCTATATAATAAAACACATAGAAAGTTGAATTTTATCATCTATACATTTCCCCCTCAAAACCATCACATCACTTATTTCTATCACATGCTCAACCATTTAATATTTGATTAATTTGTAATTTAACATAATTTTTATTTCAGATATTATCCATACACGATAGTATAGATCTGCTAAAAAAATTTATCGAATTACATATTTTGAGAAAATTTTATCAATATCTTTAAGAAAATAATGGGTAAAAATAAATTTTGAATGATTTAATCAAATAAATGAAGGAAAAAAAAATTATTATTTAATATAGTGATATCAATTTTTTAGGACTCGAATTTTTTGTTCTATCGTGCCTTCAGGCACGAGTTATGACTAGTATATATATATATAATATAACGTTTTCAAGACACTCTCGTTCTTAATTTTTTTTTTTTGAATTTTCACGCTTTTGCGCTCTCGCTCTCGCTCCCGCTCCCGCTCTCGCTCTGCTTCCACTTTATATGGTCTAGATCCAGGTCCTTTTCTCTTTCTAAAACATTGATTAATGGATCTGTAAGACTATCAAAAGATTTAACATATATATGAAGTTCGTAAGTTTTGGAAAGGTTCCAATGAGTATGATGGCACTTTGACACAAAAATGAATGATATGTGTTTTTCTCTTGGTTGCTAATTGCTAGTGAATATTAAATTCGGTCAAAGCATTGCATGAGCTAAGAGTGGAAACCCCACGTATATCTAATATGTCGGTGAAATTGTTATCCACAACCTGGTGATTATCTCATAACATAAGCATATCGTGAAAATAGTAACATACTCTCTCTTCATTATTGACTAATTGTTTGGGTGAATATTAAGTCGCATTAGACGTTGTATTTGAATTCGTTTTAAATTTTTTAATTCAAACATAAACTATTTAAAAAATCACATCAAATTAAATGGATACAAGTGTTAAAATTGGGGTGACACTCGGATGCTAGGAAGCGTAAACAGAGAAACGAGATCAAGCAATAGAAATTGTAACCTGTTGATTATTACAATAATATTAGATTAGAGCCTTCAAGAGCCTTGTTGATTCCTAATAATACCAAGACAATTGAGAATTGAAGGAGATATCGTCTCTAAATTTTGTTCAAAATAAATTAAAGTTGCTAATAAATTTTCTCCACAATATAAATAAGAAATTCTAATGGTTATAAATTACTAGAAAAACCAAACAAAGATACAATATTACGAAAATATTCCAAACATCAGGATAAAAATGCTTAAAAAAATGCCATAAAATGTCGTTTTTTGGCTAAAAAACGACTGAGTTAAAGGCGTAAATCTTCAGTCTTGCTCAAATTGCCGCAAACTTTTCAATATAAGGTCTTATGTAACTTTTTGACATTGTCGCCACAAATTAGTTCTGATTGGTGCCCGATCAACGCTGCTTTCGACGGTCTTAATCTGACATATAATCTTCTGCTATACGTGTTTCATCACACTCTCAAACCCGAAAATAACCCATCATGTTAATCCATTATGTTTAAGTTAATGTGTCAACATGTGAATTGGAATACAACCCATTTAAGTAGTCAAATCTAATATCTAAATTTGTTAATTTTGTATCAAATTTATGTTGTGACAATGAATTAATTGTGTCAAAAATTGTCATTCATATACGTTGTAAAGCTTTCCATTATTATTTACCATTTTACAAGATAACATCTCCCGTAAATATTTCAATGATATGTAAAAAGGAAAATGCTACATATTAGATCACATTTGTAATTAGTTAATTCGTGGAATTCATTGTAAATATCAATTTATTTCATGGTTATGATTCTATCAAGTTCAATATCTGAAAGTGTCATTAAAGAGAGGAGATCAAGCGTCAAAACAACATCATTCAACCTCCGTATGCGCCTTCATGCTTAGGACAAGTTAATGACCTACACACCTAAAATGAACCTTTAGTTATTTTTAATTTTGGTTGATTAGGATAAAAATAGAATTGGAAGCAATCCGACTATGATTCCTAGGTGATTTTAAAATAAAATATTTTCAAAATCATTTTATGAGTTTTGAAAACACAGTTTAAGCCATAATCAAACCCCTCTTTAAGTAACACACTTTAATGTTCAATATGACAAATTTTTGCATGGTTTTATGTTTAAAAACCTGTAGGTACCGATCTATGCTTGATAACCTTCGCTAGAGCAATCTCTTTATGACTTAAGGAAAGAAATGAGAAAAATGCCATGAAAAGTAGCACAAAAATCGTTCTATGAGCTCATTTGAGCAGTCCTTTGTAGTCGCTCGAGCGGTGCTCATGGTCTCTCAAGCGGTGCTTGCCTTAGTCAGGATTGAAACATAATTTTCATTCCAGCAACAACCGTCATATAACTGTCTTTCCACCGATCGAGCAGTCGTTTGCGCATTTGAGTTTTCTTATTTAATAAGACTATCTTTATTATGGACCTATAAATAGAGAGATCCTTTTTCACATCTAAGTCAAGCCTGTTGTGAGATTCTTAAGAGAGAAAATCATCTTTCTATCTTAAAAGTTTTCACCACAACCTAGATCTCTAAGACCAAAAAGGCTACCACCAGAGATTCTACCAAACCTACAACTTAAAAAAGATCTTATTGGTTTGATAAAATCATTGGTGCATGAATACCGAGGATTGTTGGTGTGTCCAGGATTGCTCGAGACCTAGACAAACCGTGCAGTCGGGCGGTCCAAGTGAAGTTACACTAGACGTCGAAGGAAAGACTTTAGTGAAAAGATGGCAACGACATGAACATCTAACCATGATATTAATTGAGATATAAAATTCGAGTACTTGTATGTTAACTTAGAGAGTAATGAATTAGGCTTTGGTAAACCGAGAAGGTTTCCTATGATTTTTTTCGAGGAGGGTTTTCCGCGTCAATAATTCACTCGTGTTATTTACTATTTATCGTATACACTTGTGATTGTTTGAATATACGCACACTATATGTTTGTTGATTTGATATTCATTCAACCATAGTTATGCAATTGGTTTGAGTTTTGGAATCGACGTGAGATTGATTACGAGTGAATTAATTAAATCAATCGTCATGGTCAAAGTGGACTATGTCACGTGTCTAAAGGAGTTTTCATATTAATTGATAAATCTTTGTGGAACTATGTAATTGTGCTAGTTTAGGTTTTAATTGGTAATCAATTAAGTTGAAAATTAAAAAATCTATTCATCTTCTCTAAGTAAAGTGTCTATAACTCCACGTGTATAATTATGAGAGAAAATCTACATCGGATTCTCCCTCCCAGAACAACACTACATAACCCAAATGGAACCCAAAAATTATAATCCAAATATATATCATCGTTTTGATGAGTGTTGGATGAGTGAGTTCTATTGAAAAAGTTGAAAGGACCCACTCATCCAAGGAATGATATATATTTGAGTTATAACTTTTTTTATTTCATTTGAGTTATGTAATATTACTCATTTAAAAAATCTCGATTAATCTCTTTCATATTGAAATTCAATTTCGTAAAAAGTTTTTTTTTTCTCGTCATTGTAGTGGTTTTATTACATCAAAAAGGGGGGGGGGGGGGGGGGGGGGAATGAGAAGAAAATAAAAATTAACTGCCCTCTAATTATCAAATTAATTTTAAATTTTTTTATTGGTGTGACTAACAAAATCATGAGTTGATCTTTGACTTTTCCCCAATAAACTCAGGTGTCAATTTGAAAATCAGTTATACCAAGTCAAAGATAGCCCTTCCTGATCTTTTGCCGCTAACTATCCCACATTCTCCACATCTCTCTCTTTCTCAATAACAAACTCAAAAACAACTCTTTTTAACTCCAGCTTAGTAATCTCAAGTCTCTTCAAACACAATATTTATTCTAACCTACTGCCAATCAAGAGTTTTCTCTCCTAAAAATGGCTTCTCTCTTCATGGGCTTCTGCAAAGTTTTTCTCTTTCTAACCTTCTTCTCTTCCCTCCACTCCCTCACTGCACTTTCTGCTGAGTTTGAAGTTGGTGGGAACAAAGGCTGGATCATTCCTCCATCAAAAAATGTCCAACTTTACAACGATTGGGCATCAAACAATAGGTTCAAAATCGATGACACTCTCCGTAAGTAATAATTCTGTAATATGTGTGTATCTATACATATGGATTTAGAAATTTCTTGAAACAAATGAGATGGAAGAATTGCACGTGTCCGAGAGGATTTGAGTGTTCTAAGTGATTCAAATGCCTCATAGTTAGCCAAAAAAAAAAAGGTTTTCGAAGATACCCTTTACTATAAATGCTCCATTAAACTTGCACGATTTGGTTCAGAGATCAAATAAGGAGCGAGAGATAACATACCCCTTTTAAGTTCGAGTCTTACAAATAACATCAAACTCAAGTTCAGTGGTAAAAAAATTGGTGAATGTGTGCATCTAAGATTTTTAATCTAGTACGCGTGGATTAAACCATTCCTCATTCTTACACAGAAAAGTTTCATTAACTCTACTAGTTCTTTTATAAGTACCTTTTCATGGCTTAATCTCTTTTCTTCCAAATATATTTGCGGTATATATGCAGATTTTGAGTACAAGAAGGATTCAGTTCTGGTGGTTACTCAAGAGGAGTATGAAAAATGCAAATCCTCTCACCCCATCTTCTTCTCCAACAGTGGTGACACCATCTACAGGTTGGACCGCCCGGGCTTGTTCTACTTCATTAGTGGGGTTTCCGGACACTGTGAAAGAGGACTGAAGATGATCGTTAAAGTTTTGGAGCCAGAAACCCCGCCACAGTCCGCCAACGATACGGCAGCTACAGCCCCTAGTAGTGGTGGAGTTGAGGTGGCTGCTGCTACATCTTCTCCAACTGTAATCATGCTCATCATGTCATTCTTTGGGGCACTTTTGATGTAGTTCTGGTGCAATGGCTGTTCTTGATCTTCGTTAGTTATGTTAGCTTGATGGCTTCTAGGGGAACAAATAGATTGCTGTGAGGAGGACTTTATTACATTTTGATTGATTTAAAACTGCTTTCTTTTGTTTTTTAAATTTTAGTTGTTGGTATTATAATTGGAATGTGACTGCATTTGGTTTTGTTATGGCCTACCCTTGTGATAGTTCTTAGCTATATGTCTAAGGTTCAGTTTACTAACCCACTTTATTGCTCAATTCATTATTGTCGTTGGATTAATAGTAGATTCAATTCGTGATGAAAGTACTATTGCACTATGTTGGTCAATTAATTGTGTTGTACAACTCGAATCAGTAAAACAAATAATTTGAGACTAAAAAACCATCCGTTGTGAAAATTCTCTCATAGAGGTTACTAGTTGATCTAATAGTCCTCGTTTTTGCTGTTGGATCTTAATGTTGTAGATTCCAATCTAGTCATCTTGCCAAAAAAGGAAAAAAAAAAAACTCCTATGGATAGGATTAATTATGACTATATATAGCTCACCTTGGTGGTAATGATAAACTAGAGATCCTAAAGTTCCTCATTTGGTGGAATAAGATGAAAGAGTAATGTTATTTAAACTTAAAAAGTTAATCTAATTTGTTGAACTAATAATGTGATTTTATTGTAACTATCGGATTAACATCAAGTTTTAATGTTTAATGAGTCCTACAATTAATCCAATAATTATAGTGAATTAAGTCACAATAGCATTGTTTAAGACAAAAATAATCAGGACTCTAATTGTATTTTACCACAGGTGGTATTATATGAGTAGTTTACGACATGGGCCCTCACATGCACAACAAAGAAGCCATCAAACGTGGTATAGGATGACCTGACATGAAATCCACCCATGTACCAAAGTCACGACCTTAAGTGCCACCAATTTTGCCTGCTAATTTTTAGACAATACCCATAGGTAAGGGTGCCAATCGAGTCGTGTATCGAATTCGTGTCAGGTCATTACGGGCTCGTATCAAACATTAGTCATTCCGGGCTCGTATCAAACATTAGTCATTCCTCACCTAATCCATTTAACTAATCGTATCGTGTCGAGTTGACCTGTTTATTTTCGTGTCGTGTTCGTGTTCGTATTCGTGTTGACCCACATAAACTTCGAATAAAAAATTTAACACTAAAATTATATTTTCACTTAATTGAACTCATGCTCATTCTTTTTCTACAAACTAAAAATTAACTTAATAAACATAATAATAATGAGTAAAAATATTTTTTTTATACAATAATTATATCAGTGCCTAATAAACAGTTACAAATAATTAATATTTTATTTCTATAATACTAATTAAACATGTTGATCGTGTTAATTTTGTATTGTTCGTATTATCATACAAACAAAAAAGCAAAGAAAGTGTCAATTTTTAAATAAACAAGTTGATTGTGTCAATTTCGGGTTTGACGGGTTAAACCCAAACATGACCTGTTTATATTTCGTGTTTGTGTGTCAGGTCATTTTCGAGTTCGTGTCGAGTTATAATCGAGTTTGTATCATAAAATTCGTGCCGACTTCGAATCGTGTTGTCGGATTGAGTCAAAAATTACCACCCCTACCCACAACCTCGATATAAAATTGACTTAAAAATAATGAATTTAAATTGAATCTTAACAAATTCGAATGGTAAACAAGTAGACCCTTTAGGCCCGTTCAAATTAACGGATTAGACACAAATTCGACTAAACTGAACATAGTGAACACGACTTATGCACAGTTTATACGAAAAGCAAGTGGAATTATAACAACTATAAATAAATTTTATATAAATTAAACAAATTTTGATGCGAAAACTTTAAACCCAACACGAAGTCAACCCAACCAAGGGAAGTTAGGGTCCTTAGTGCCCAGGTAGGCTTTGATGCTTTTATCCAAAAATTGTCTCAGTAATTTCAACCATGATTTCGTTCCCCAATAAATCCTCATTTACTTTTAGGCATTTTACATGGCAATATATATAAAGCCTTGGCTGCTTTGTTACTGCGTGGCTTTCCTAGTTGGAAGCAGAACAGCCATGCACCATCTGGGTAACAAACCTAATCTTTTTTTTTTCTCACTAGTGTTTGGGACAACCATGATACTACTGGTCCATAAATAAAATACAAATTGAAAATTGCTTGAAGTTACAAAAACCTCGATTCAAAATTGGAGCAAAATCCGAATTGCTTGCTGTAGGGAACACTGCTAATATCTTACAAACTGCCGTGTATCGTCTTCGCCTTTCCTACCATAAGGGTTGTTCTCACTGAATCCATTGCGGCTTCCTTCAACTTTACGGGTCTTCTTCCTGAACTTGGACGCATTGCTGTCTATGTTTAGATTGATCTTTGGAGGAGAAGAAAAGCAGAATGAAGCAGCCATGGCCTGCCAAAGTTGAGCAAGTAATTTTATGTCACAGCATATTAAAACTTTTATTCAAGAATTTATTATACAACTTAAAATTAACCCCTATAGAGTTCTTCCAAGTTTCATTTCAAATGCTTCCATAGCTCATGAAATTGTCACATGCAACAAATAGTTCGGAATTACATGGTATTTCTTAGTACCAAAACCCTGTCATCCTCACATGTTTTAGTTATCCACTTAATACGTTACTGATGATGTCTTAGACTTCGACCAGACACAAAAATTGGTTCCAACAAAAGTACATGTATCATTTCGACAAACATAACCAGTTAAACTTTAAGAAGTCCAGAGAAAATTTAATACCTGCAGATCGAGGCGGTGAACATTAAAAATGTCCTTCATAGAGTGGGAATTATATGCTAATATGTAGGATCTATATGCATCCTTGGCAGACTTGTTCAAATAATAGTTGTTCGTCACCAACTTTTCCTGCATCAATCCCACATCCCAGTTTACGTCACCAGCAGGTCATACATGAGAAAACCAGACTTGAAGACTTACTAAAGCAGAAATGTACCAGGTGAGATTGCACATTTGCCAGCTTTTTTTGATCGAATTCGTACTCTTTAACAGGCACTTTTGCAGCCTGCCATTTACAATATAAGACATTCTGTCAAATTATTGGAACAAGCTAATCGCCAGATGCCTATTCTCCTCTATCTCCTTTTAAACAGCAATTATAGTAGCATGGGCTTTTGAAGTCTTAAGAGGACCATCCACTCACAAGGCATTACTTCTTGATAGAACTCACTTCAGAGAAGTATAGTCTTTCAGAGGGGAATTCTGTTATAAGCACTGGTCACTGGGTACTCAAAGCACAAACCTTTGACTTTCTTAATGTGTGGGGGTGTGTATGTATATATACACAAATGTAAATAAAATTTATGTAGTGATTTCTTGTTTTGCTGTAGAATCTTTATTTGTTGAACTACTTTCTAAGACAGCTAAGTAAACCCAGACCTTAAGATATCGCAGAAATTGCAACTCTTCTGGAATCAGGAAAAGCAGAGCATTGCCTTTTGCACCTTCCCCACGAGCTGTTCGTCCAACTCTATGAATATATTCCTGAAAGCAGTTATACAAAGATTTAACAAAGTAACATGAAAATGGGGAAATTAAAATATAAAACAGAACAAAGCACACAAATAGAGAAAGCTGAGCACCTTTGGTTCATCTGGGGGATCATATTGCACAATCCAATCCTGCAAGTAGAGAGAAAAACATCACCAGCTTCAATATCATCTCTTAAAATGGCATCTTATTGTAAAATTTGAGGATAGCATAGAGAATCAATCATGAAAAATAACAAAACTGTGATTGAAAATGTATCACATCAGAAAGAAACTGCACCATTCTCATACTGTTTAGCACAAGATAAAAGAAAACACCCAGATTAATTCCCATTAATGTCTGGGAGGGGTGGATTGGTTACACACCTAATCTCTGCTGTTATTTGTGCAAACCTCAAGTTCGAACCCACAACACAACACAAGGTTATTGGGTTGAATTTTAATCCTAATCGGAAAATTACACCCTGTTTAGTACCCCTTATTTGCACACCCTCAAGGTACAGACCTAAATGCTTTAAGATAGATTGAAACAAAAAGAAATAACAGTGAAACCAGGCCGTAGTGTTAAATATTATGTGAACAATAAATATGTTCCTAACGTGAAGGTACCGCCAAGTGTTCAAAGTTTATTATTCAGTTTTATATCTATTGACCAGAGTTGCTGAACGGGTTGGAACTGGGTTAGCCTGTGTAAAAACATACCATTCTAGCCCATAACCTTCCGATTGTTAGTCCGAACATTTTCCACTACATTAGACAATGGTCCCTATAAGAAAGTAAGTGCTACTGTACACAATTTTTTCTCCAATTTTCTTGATACTACTTTCCCTTCTGCTATTCGGGTTCTTTTTTCTTTCTTTCCTTTTTTTTTTTTTTTCAGATGGCGTGGGAGGTGATTGGAAGGGGAGGTTTGATGGGTCATGTTATGGTTGTCACTACTCAATTCAAAGCCAACAAGCAGAACAAAGATGCATACCACAGCAGGAATATCAAGGCCGCGAGCAGCAACATCAGTACATAATAAGATGCCCTTTTCTGCTTTGCAGAAGTCAAAAAATGTTGAGGTTCGTTTCTGCTGCTTTTGCTTTCCATGTATATCGAAACAATCGACATGAATGTATCTGAGAAGCTCAGAGTGAAATTTAACTGAATTACATGAAGAGAAGAAAACCATCACTTTCTTTGACGTATTCCTTTTTAAGAAGGAATAGAGAAGAATAAATCTCTTGGCACTTGGAACAACACAATAGCCTTGCTGCAGCCCTTCATTAGTGACCTGCAATGCCATGATAATCTGTCAAATGGTAATTGCAGAAACATCATGACTCATGTAAAAGATTATAAACATTGGTTTACCTTCGTCCTACCATCATCCACATCAATGTAGACGGGAGTGGTCTGAAATGATACGCGTGCAAGATCCTCAACCTAGAAGAAAAAAACATGAAAAAATTATGATTTTGGCATCAAATAATTACAATTCAGACACAGTTCAGGTACCAAATTTTAAAAACTCAGAGAATTTTGGTTAATGTCAGAGTTTTAGCAGAGCAAACAAAAAAGAATGAGAAGAATTAAAATATATTGTGTTCATAGAAAAAAGTTGATGACTAAATCTTCTCAGAGGAAGGACAACTAAAGGCCTGACGACACGCACCTTCTTAGTCTGGGTAGCAGAAAAAAGAGCTGTTTGCCTTGTCTGCACATCAGTTAACATCTCAATTAGTTCAAAACAACTCAAGTAACAAGTAACAACACATTAGTATGTCATTCTAACTACCCCACAGAGAAATCTAGATGCAACTCAACATACTGCACCACCCAATTAATGCATTTTATACTACTCCTGAAGTTCAAGGGAATGAAATGCAGCCAGGAGATATACAATGAGTGTTGGAGCCAATTAAAAGACACTGCAATTTGTTATCCCAGGCACATAATTCAGCCCTTTGGCCAACCCTGTTGGTTAAAATTTGGTAAACAGTAGTACTCAATACTACGAAATCCAAGTCACACCTTAACAAAGCCCAAGGCAACAGCCACCAAAAGTTGGACAACTAGATCAATTTTATTCACTGGCCCCACAATTTTCTGGCTAAGACAAATGAGTTTGCTCAGCCTGCCGGAAAATAGACAGTAAATTTCTGAGCAAGATCTGTTAATCAGTCCATGATAAATTAGGAAAACTAACATGGCAGGACAATTTAATCTCATTTATATCCTGCTTTATGTTAGCTTTCACTTAATTCGATAGTTTACATGACCTTAAAATATATTTACCTTTGGTAGGATTTTAATAATTTGCTTCATTTCTTCTTCAAAGTTTGCTTCCAATATCCTGTCAGCTTCATCAATCATTAGGCACTGCAAGTCAAAGAGGTACACCAAAACATTAGAAAAGGTACCACAAAGTTGTCTTGAACAAGATATTTAATTTCAGATATCTGCATGAAATCGCTTCAATTTGGGGCACTGGTTGATGTACAAGCTTTCAAAAGTGGCTACAGAACGATCTAAAGAAGAATTATCAGATGCAATAAATAATTCCATAACTCTTAAAATGCAAAGGAGGCGTTCAGCACACAAGTGATGCACATCAGGAGAAGACTGCACAATTTTGTCAACTATGAAAGCATGCACCCAAACAAAAGCTTTCAGAAAAAGTTTTCAACCCTCTCACAATCTCTAATCGCACTCTTTTCAGAAGCTGCATGATAACTGATCAAGAAAAACAAAACCATCTAGACTGCCTCCAACATGTTTACTTGATAACTAAAATCAGCCTTAGCCTTCATAATCAAGTCACATCTTCTCCACTTCGAGAAGAATGATGGTAACAACCTAATTAATTTCTTCGTTTCCTTCCTTTTATGTTGTATTACAATCTATATTCAGTTCACATTACCTCAGAAACTAAACTAGAAAATTGGATTGCATTTGGGGTGCTATCCAACCACAATCAAACTTGTGTCAGGCATAACCTAGCAAATTTACTTACCTGCTCCAAAACTTGGCCAATACCAGCCTATTTTCCATGCTGAACCACGAAAGGAAAAAATCAACAGAAATAAAAATCTGACATTTGAAGAACATAGAGGCTCCTTTTATAATGTAATTTAAGAAATTTTCAGACTAGAAACTAGTGAATTATAATGTTATTAATCCATCTCCCATCCAGCATCCTGTGGCACATATTTAGTCCAATAAACTTGCTTTAAAGCTGATCTAGTCTAGTCAGCACAAAAATTCTATCCTCTACTGCTTCCACAAAAACTACTAATTGTGCCTTCCAACTCTTTCATCCAGATATGCTATTTTCCCATGCCCATTAACTTTATTTTAACTTACTCTCTTTTGGAGGGTGGGGTTTCTTTCTGTTTTTGCCCCTCAGCTGGGGGCAGGGGTGTTGGGTTGATTTTTTAGCCTTTTTAATTGTTTGGTTAAGGATATAAGCTGGTGCATTTGTGGGCGACTCAACTGACAATCTTAGCTTCAGGATCGTCAGACTGCACTACTAAAGAATTAAGAGCTCCAACTTCAATAATCAAGAGTTGACTGGGTAATGGGACTAGCAGTTAACTCCATTTAAAGTATTTCTGGCAAGAAGGTGCAGTTGGAAATACCAGAAATAACAATCAATTGTGAAACATACCTGGTAAACTACCATATAAATGCAGTTAATGATATTTTTAATACCTTTAGATTTTTATATATGAAGCCTTTGGTGTTTTGAAGATGGTCAAGAAGTCGGCCAGGGGTGGCTACTAATAGATTTACTCCTTTCGCAATGCGTTCTGCCTCTCCCCTTCGTGCGGAACCTCCAATGACCAAGCCAAGGGTCTGTGAGTGATACTTAAGCAGGTCCTTGGCCACAGCATGCGTCTGGATCATTTGAATGGAAGATTAGTCAAGGTAGTTCAAAGATTTTACACAAAGAATGGAACTGCATTCACAATGACACTAAACTTTCAGTAATAAAATAATAATTCAGACTTCTAATAATAACAAGCGAAGCCAGCAAAGGAATGACACATGCAACAACTAAGTATGCACAACATAAAACCACATACCACATTCCTTACTTTTCATTTAATAGTAAATAGAAGGTTACAGATCAGAACTAGTACATAATGATTCCCGACTCTCATCTGCTTCTTTAAGAGTTATTATGTCAGAACGAATAGTCATTTAAGGGTTAATCCAAGGAGGCCAAATTTGACATGTTTGACAATCTGGATTAGGTCATCTCCAAAACGAAAGAAGTTATCATAAAAATAATATGACATGAAAAACAACAGGGGGTCTGGTGTAGACTTTACCAAGTTATTTCTCTAATTCTTAGCAAATGCATACTCAAAAATATCATTGTGTTTTGTACATTGGATGCAGTACCTTTTTATGATATTGCCTGCAAGCAATACTTCAAAGTATTGAGCGTTTTGTTGGTTTGGAATATCATAGGAATTCCGAAATGAGTTATGACTGCCCATTTTGTCAGAATTCGTTTTATTGCCAGAATATGAATAATGAAGTAGCATTTGTGAATTGAATTATAGAATCCATAATAAATCTTGGCTTAAATCATCTGAAGGAAAAAATAAATTGTGATGGCAGCAGTAGTGGCTATGGTGCCCACTGGCAGTGGCAAATGTTGCAACAGTCATGTGCCGTTGTTGATATTGGCATCGTCAATGATCCCAAAGATGTTGCAGCACAATGGTAACCATAATGGCAGTACACAGAAATTTATACAGGGTTCTCCCACAAAAAGTATTCTTGATCTGCAGCAGTGCTTGCTTCAAGAAAAATTATAAGTTTCTCAAAAGAAAATCTCTCATTTAAAGAACTCTAAGTTGAAGCAATTCAAATATCCAAGAATGGAATGTATTGTGATGGTGGTTCTCGCAAGATAAGAGACAATAATCACTGGTCTGAACCAGTTAATGACTGGGGATCGGTAACAGCAGGTTATCAGAACGAAAAATTTTCAAAAAGTGAGGACACATACTTGTATGGCCAGCTCCCTTGTTGGGCAAATGATAACAACACCAGTCCCATTGCGAGGAGTAAAACGGATATGATGCAACAACTCCACAGCTGGTACAAGGAAAGCAAGGGTCTTCCCAGAACCTGTCCTGGCAGCTCCAAGAACATCTTTGCCTTCCAAAAGGGGTGGAATTGCCCTGGCTTGGATCTGCACTTGTAATAAGAAATTAGTTCAGACATATAAGCTCTACACAGAGTATTCACATGAAGTAAATCAACATGATGCTTGGTAAAAAGGAACATCAACATGACAATTTAAAAAAGCCAATACATATACCAAAAAGAGAGTGTGCTTACTGTATGAGAAGTGAAATATATGCAATTCAATATAAAAGAAAACATTGAAAAAGAAAAGAATAGATACAAAAATCTAGTTGTTGGACTTATATAAGGCATGCATCATCGAGTACTACAAATATCCGTGCCTAAGTTTTCGTTGAATTCCATCTCATTGATGCTGGGTGACTGGTGGCATTTCGGTTCTAATCAATCACATACCACCTTGCCAATAATATCTGAGAGCAAATAATTAATAATTGCACTTTCTGTGATAGAACAGCGAAATTTTGAGAAATCAAAACTAGGAATCTCACCCCCAAATGACTGCTCTAATTTCATGCCTCAAATTTCTTCTCTGATCAACAAAATGATTCAACTATAGGGAAGGATTTTCTTCTGAGATTTCACTTATAGAACCACCTTTAAGTTTGCATAAAAGAGAAACGGAATTTTTAAGCGTATGGTTACAACTTTTTGGCTTGAAGAATGTAAAACCTATCAGTTAAAATGCACTATTTTATAACAGTGACTCAATCAGCATATGAACTTTTACTTATTAAAGAAAATGAAAAAGGGCAAAACAACTTTTCAAGGTCCAACAACACGGCCGATGAAATGGGAGTGACTCTCCTTCTACAATACATCCACACTGAAGGTTCCCGTACTAAGAGGTGAACCCAAAACCTTACACAAAGGAAGGAGCAGGACATCCCACCTCAGCAATAAAGCTGGAGGTCAACTAGTTTTTGTGTTCTGATACATAGCAGCTGCTGGCTACTTGGCGAGTTAATTTACTTACTATTACAAAATAAGACGCTATATTTCAAGCAAACTAACAACCAGAGCATTGCATTATCCAAGAAGAAATTTACCAAATCCACAACACGATATACAAGCAAATTTATTTTTCAGTCGAAGTTGATCTTCCCATAACCCGCAAGTGATGCAAATTTATCCCGCAAGTGATGCAAATTTAACCCGCAAGTGATGCAAATCCAGTTTCCAAAACAAGGATTCAAAAACTCACATCAAAGTTGATCGTCCCATAACCCAGCTTGAAGCTCATAACTTTTGAGAGATGATTAATTATACAGAATCTCAAAATTTTTAAAACTCCACTTGCAGGAACTCAATGATTCAGTTTATTGACGCTTCCATATTTCTCTTTCTCTTAGCACCCCAACATAACATAAGAACAACAAACAGACACACACAGAATTCGAACATCGAAACAAAGGCATCAATCTGAGAATTTCAGTAAGGCAATCAAATTATATTAAAGAAAAATTCAATCTTTTTGCATCACTTGCAGGGCAATGTAAAGCAAATACAGTTCAATCGAGCGAATCAATTTACCTCAAACCTAAATTGAAAAAAGAAACTGAAATTATAGAATGAACTGAAGCAACATTATATTTTTATTCTATTTTTTCTTCGGAATTACATACCTGGGTCATGTACTGGAAGCTCATGTCTTTGATAGCATTCATAGTGGGTTCTGATATCGGCAGCGACAAAAACGACTCGGTACTCATAATCCCAGACCCACCACTCTTGGTCTTCTTCACCTCCTTTTTCAACTCATCATCATCCTTTTCCACCTCTTCTCTGTCTTCACCACCGCCATTCTCTTCATGTTCATTGTCGTCTTCTCTCATCTCTTCAGCTTCTGACTCTGGTTGTTGCTCGGTGACTGCCCTCTTCTTCTTGCTTTTGTCTCTACTTCTCTTACGTTTCTTCTTTGCCCCCTCTTCTTCTTCGACTTTGAAGTTAGGGGTTTTCCCGATAGCGGCCATTGCTGCCTCTACAGTAGGGAAGCAGAGAGGGAGAGAGAGAGAGGGCGCGCAGAGATTAGAGGTCCAATGAACAGCTTGTTTGGTTTTCTAGGGTTTATATTTGCTGTGGGTTCACTATCGTCAAGCCCAACTTCAAAGTCACACCGCTAACCCGACGAAGGTCCAGTTGACCCGATTTGATTGATCCGATCAGTTCAATTTTAAGGGTTTTTCGCACTTCGTACCACAAAAAATTTCAAGATTTTTATTTTATGCCCTTAAAGATTAAATTTTTTATATTATACCATCAATGTATCAAAAATATTGAAATGTAGTCCTTTTATTATTTTTTCTATCAAAAGTCAACACATTAATAAAATGGTCACATTACAACACTTTTAATATATTGAAGGTAAAATATAAAAAATTTAATCTTTGAAGATATAAAAAAAAAATTGAAATCTTTCAGGATATAAAATACAATTAGCCCCCAATTTTAATTCAAGTTTAATCGTCTTTTGTGAAATTTATGGGATTTAGTGATACTGGTTAATAAATACGTATGTTGTATGTGGATCATTTAAAACTATTATTTTAATTATAATTTATAAAACTAAATAAAAGAGTAATTTGACAAAATCCACCAACAAAAACATGAAGGTAGACTTACCTTAGTAGGCGAAGCTCAATGCACCTAAAATTAAGTCAAAATAGGAACATTACATCATCTTATACCACGGCCAAAATAGGTGTTTGGATTAGAATGAAGGGAAAAAACTTCATCAAGCTATTGGTGTGGAATATGAATACCTTTAGGCAATTTGCCTAAAAATACGAGTCACAAAAAATTCCAATTGGTCCAAAATAATGTAAAGACCTAATTATTTATCTAGATAAGATTCAAATACTTATTTAGTCTCTATATACCAAATTAAAAATTTTATTTAAAAAGATTTATTTTTAGTATATTTGTCTCAATTGAACAGCATGATAGATTGATACCAATGACCATAAAGCAAATCACAATCTTTAACATCAAAATCACTAAAAATTGAATTTTTTTTGGGGGGTAACTAAATTGTATTGAATTCGCAAAGAGAACATCAATTTACATATATCACTTGTTCTAAATCATGGAGTGGTGTTCATGGAGCTTTGTTCATACTCTAGTGAGGACCTAATTTCTCTATTTATCCTTGTCTTTCTCTCTCTATTTTACTTTTCCCTCTGTAATAAAATGGTATTCTATTTTTAGACGTATGTAGAGTATTTACATGGAGATAGAGAGGGAAGGAGAGGAAAGGTAGTGGAGGTGGAAGTCTAAAACGACCAAATTCACACATCAACTTTTGATTCATGTGTGTTTTCTTCAAGCCTACGATAGCCATCTCAAGCTCATTAACTATTGTTCCAAAAACAAAAAAAAAAAAAAGTCTAGGACATGGCAAGGCTTCTTGCTAAGATCATACCCTTAACCAAATTGACCCTGTTGATATCATATTCTTTATCCCCCAAATCATGCCTATATCCCCACTACATTCAATGGTAAAAGCTAAAACATCTGGAATCTTTAGTTGACATTTTTGGTTAGTGGGACGGGCCTCTATTGACTGAATAAACTGTATCCAGGCTTTGGGTGAGTTTGACTCCCTGCCAGCTGTGCGAGGCCTAACTGGCCTTGACACGTGTTGAGAGGTCAGTGCGTACGACACTCTTTGAATGAGAATTATCTCCCATAAGGGGTTAGGGTTAGCTTTCAGGGAGGTCATTCCCTCGGAGTTAACCCTTTTTTTTTTGGATTAAAATGTGCCTCGATATCCTTTTTAGAAACTATGGAAAAAATAAAATAAAGCAAGGTAGTGGGTTTTTTAAATGCTTTGTCATGGCCCTCATGATCTTTTTTGGATGTTTAGACCACTCACTCCTATTGTTTTTGTGAGACCCGTACATGCATTGCATGGCATTTTATTAATGATAGGGTTTAATGTGTGATTTTGTGATATTATTATGTGGGTTAAATTACAATTGGTGGAAATATAGGGTGTAAGTTGATATATTGAATAATAAACCTTAGGGGTTGAATTTTATGATAATAAAGTGTTTTGGGTATAAAACATTAAGTATTTGGGAATTATGGGATAGGTGTGTGAGTAAGGAAAATAAAAGGGGGTTAGAATGCAATTGACTGTAAAGGGGTGAGTCACAAGAGACACTCGTCGCTTTCTTGGCTCACTATATATATATATATATTGCTATGTTCTTTCATTAAGAACGTGTAATGAGTCTATTAGCGGGTAATGATTGATTTATTTGATACGGGTTCTTCTTACGATTCCCTATTTTGGAGTAGAAAAATAAGAAGAATAATAGGGATGAAATTCAATACTAAATAAACTAGTTCACTTCGAGGGAAACTGGCCTCCAAGAGTCAAAACTAGAATAAATCACTCAATGCTTTATTTCATACAACAATCTCATATTTACAGAGTTCGACAAAGATAAGAACTCATCTCCTAAAATCTAGTAACTCTAGTTAAAACTTAGGAATAAAATAACTAACTTATAGCAAGCAAATAATGAAACGATAAAGAAGAATAACAACGGATAACACTTGAATCAATGCCAAAATCTTATCCAACAGCCCAACTGAGAATCTTCTCCAGCAGTCCAGCTAGGACATCCTTAGGCTGCCCATAACAATTCCCGCCCCTAGAAATGGTCGTTATCCTCAATGGCTATTCTCGGATACCTTAGCAGAATTTCGTTCATATCTTCCCATGTAGCTTCTGTCGGGGAGAGACCTTGCCAATGAACCAACACCTCTTGGCGGCATCTGCGCACTCGTCGATGTAGGATGGCTTGGGGATTTGGCACGAGTGTATTGTCTTCATAATGCATAAAGGGGAGAGATGGATGAACGGTAATGTTCGCTCCAATCTTCTTCTTAAGGGAAGACACATGGAAAACCGGGTGTATATGCGACCCATCTGGTAAATCAAGCTTATATGTTATTGCCCCAACCTTTTGAATTACCTTGAACGGTCCATAAAACCTTGGAGATAGCTTAATTTTTTTTACGGAGAGACGACTATCAATAAGGTTAAAGCCTTAAATAAACCCAATCATTAACTTTAAATTCTTTATCCCATGCAACCTAAAAAATTGATCAAAAAATAATTGTGCTACACTCATGGCTATATATGGATGGGTTAATGGTATGAAATGTACATACTTCGACAACCTATCTTCCACCACAAAAATAGTCAACTTCCCCTTCGATATCGGTAGCCATCAATGAAATCCATGGATATATCCGCCCACACTTGAGTGGGTATTAGCAGGGGTTGAAGTCAAAGGCGGAGCCAGGATTTTTGTTTATCCCGGGCTAAGCGAAGCATTCATACGACTAACAAAATACAAATGTAAACTCATAAACACTTACTAAAGAAATTGGACTCTTCGATCCTTCCTAGAACAAAAGGCATCTATTATTGAATCTGTATCGATTGCTTCCGTTATTTCTCTTTCAATGTAAACAACTAACGAATCAGTCAAATACTCATCTTCCATCTTGTTACGAAGAGTACTTTTGACATGTTTCATGGCTGAAAATGCTTTTTTTGAAGTTGTCGTAGAAACAGGAAGAGTTAAAATAAGACGAATCAACCTATCAATCAAATTGTAGGACTCTGCCTTATTTGTTTCTACTAAACCACGACATAATTATGAAATTGTAGACATACTTTGAAACCTCTCATGGCGAACCACATCAAATTGATAATGATCCAATTGACATTTCAAATGATGCATGTCTTGTCTATCAAAATCAGCTACATAAAACTTCTCAGCAAGTAAACAAATGCGATCAGGATTGAAAGATTTAAAGTTGTCCCGAGGATCTAAAGTAGAGCTGAGCATAAGCAATTCCATTGTCTCTTCATTGAATCTACTATGTAACTCTTCTAACTGATGATCAATCGTAGCATTAAATATGTCCATGTGATAATGATGATCAACTGTAATGTTATCATTCTATTGACATGAACGTCTTGCCCCTTTGTACTGAGTGCTCATATCAGGTATATCGACATCAAATTTCATGCAAACTGATTTCACATAGTCAAGGAGATAATCAAAACCTTCTGCTCGCAAGGTTTGAAGCAATGATTTTGTCGATGAGACTAAATTCATTGCATTCAAAATATCTAATGATTTATGCTGCAATGCCCGACAAAGCATATCCGTAATCCCCATAATCTTGTGCATAAGATGCAATATGAATATGAAATCGAAGGACTTCATTGCCATTAAAGAACCACCAGCTTCCCCCACGAATTGTATTTGAAGATCCTTCGTTAACCATACATTCAAACACACTAATGATAGCATCATAGATATCCATCAGACCGCAAATGGATTCAAAATGTGAGCTCCAACGAGTACTCATCTGATTAGCTCCTTTACCAGTCTCACGTTCACCACTAGCTATCCCCCTTTCAATATTAGTAGCTTGGGCATATCGCAGTTCTGTATGACGCTTAGGAGAAGCACTAATAAGATTGACAATGCATGTCAATTTGAAAAAGAATTGCCATATTGAAATCTCATCTTCAGCAGTTGCAACTAATGCAAGTTGTAAACGATGAGCAAAGCAATGAACATAGTATGCATACTCACAATCATTGCGGAACAAAGCTTGCAATCCATTAAATGCACCACGCATGTTTCTAGCACCATCATATCCCTGACCTCGTAAATCTCGAATGTGCAAATTGTGTCGAGTAAGAACTTTTGATATTTTCTTCTTAAGAGTTAAAGAAGTGGTATCTTTAACATGCACAATCTCAAAAAATCTCTCCTGCAAAAAACCCTGAACATCAACAAATCTCATAACTATTGCCATCTATTCTTTATTTGATGCATCATTTGCTTCATCAACCAAAATACAAAACTTGGCATTTCCAACTTCTTCACGAATTTTTTCTCTTACTTTAGTAGCTAGAATATGCAAAATATCTTTTTGGATCATAGGAGACGTATACTTTGCATTTCCTGGAGCTTTCTCTAAGACAACATCATTTATCTCAACATTCAACTTTGCCATCAAACTAATCATCTCAATTAGATTATCACGGTTCTTTGACATTACAGATTCATCATGACCTCTCAAGGCATATCCATGTAAAGTAAGCCATTGAACCCTATCAATGGTAGCCTTAAGACGCAATCGATTTCTCTTTATTTCTTCTGAACTTTGAACATTCATAACTTTATCAATGTGCACTGATATATTCTTCAACGCCTCAACATTTCTCACAACATTATTGTGTGTGGAAGCAAGACCTCCCATATATGACAAGAAAACACATTTTGCCCCATTATTCACTCTCTTCCAGCTACTAAAACCATCAACGGTAAATGCAGGATGTAGAGGTTCACGACCTTGAAAAACAAAGCATGGAAAGTAAAATGCCGCATCTTTTGAAATAGAATACTCTAGCCATGGAAATTTTTTGTACCAACTTTTCTGAAATCTTCGATTTTGAACTCCAGTTTTAGTTCTTGAATACTCAGCCAAGATAGGTTGATTTGGTCCCCACTTTATATAAGCACGTCTAACTTCATCTTGATTATAAGCAGAATGTTTCCATATCGGAATACGCAATACGGGATCTCGTTCAAGTTCATTCTCATCAAAAGGAATCCTTGGAACTTTTGTTTGAGGTTGAGGACCTTGAGGTTCAACAGCCGCAGGAATCATAGGAACATCAACACTTGTTGATGTTTCTACTAGACTCAAAGGTTCAAGAGTAGAATTTGATATTTCTTCTCCACTTTTCTTTTTGAAGAACGAAAAAGTTGTTTTTGCTCTTTTTCGTTCTTGATTTTCCATCCTAATAAAGTAGAGAAGGGCTGAAAATTAGAGAAACAAACTAACATAGGTCTCCAATATCCAAAGTAAATATGCAGAAAGACAAATAAGGGTAGTAAAAATGTGGGAACAAAGTGTATTTTTTCAGACATTCCAAATGTTTTGATCATTAGTTCACTAAGCCATAAAAGTCTATGGTAATCCAGAAAATGTAGAGACTAAAACAAAGCCATAAAAGTCTATGGTTGTCTAGAAAATGTAGAGACTAAAACAAAGCCATAAAAGTCTATGGTTGTCCATAAAATGTAGAGACTAAAACAAAGCCATAAAAGTACACGCACTGATTTCCAATTACTCAAAGCTTGTGCTTCTTTTGGTTGATCAGGGAAAAAAAATTGTAGCAAAACATAATTAATGGAATTTGGAATCTTAAACATATCATCACTTGAAAACTAAAAAACGTAAAGCTCCACTTCACTGATCCCAAACACAAAAAAATAAATAAATAAAGATAAGCCTGATTGAATTTTTCCTGTGCTTTATGAGCAACGAACCGCATAATTAAACAAAATCCATGTCCAGACAATTGACCACTAGAAAATGGAAAGGTGAATCAGAGAAGATTTAACTGATTAACAACCCTAATTAGGAGCTCCAAACAATAGTTAACAACCAATCATGTAAAGCAATAGAGTATAACGTAAACATAAATTAATGCCTAATAAATAAAATAAACTCAATAAATCCTCACATTAAATGTGAAAAACTTACCTTGCACTAAGGAAACAGCCGCTTGAGGAAATAAATCTGCTGGAGGAAACAGCCGCTCGAGGGAAGAGGGATCTGATGCGTTGAGCAAAAGAGGGATCTGATGCATTGAAGAGAGAGAGAGGAGGTGTTTGCGCATAAGAGGGATGGTTGTGCCTGTCTGGGGATTTGGGGAAGTGACTCGCCGCCTGTGTGTTGCCATGGCCCATGGAGCCGTTGCTTGTCCAGGAATTTGGGGAAGTGACCGCCTGAGAGAGAAGAGAGAGGACTGCCTGTGTGTTGCAGGGAGCCGCTGGGGAACCACTGTGTGTTGCAGGGAGCTGCTGGGTTAGGTTGGTTTACTCTGGGCTGGGTTAATTTGGGGGTAAAATATAATGGTAATTTTTTTTTTTTGGGGGGGTGGGGGTGGGGGTGGGCTGGTACTTAGTGGTAATTTTTTTTTTTTTTTTACTCTGGGCTTCAGCCCACTAGTAGATCCGCCCTTGGTTGATGTAGTCTAGATGGAGAGACATTTTCTACCTTATGGCATTGACAATTATCACATTGCTTAATGAACTTCCTGATTTGATTCTGCATCCTCTTCCAATAAAAAATGCTTCGAACCTGATATAGTGTCTTATGATAGCCTTCGTGTGTATTGGAATGAATTTCTTCGATAATGGGTTTGATTAGTGGAGAGTCATCTGTTAAGTGAATGCGATTCTTAAAAAAAGGGATCCCCTCACGATATTTCCAAGGGCCAACAACTTCACCATCTTGGCATAGCTTGACTAGGCGTTGAATCTCAGTGTGCCTTAGAGTTTTTTCTTTAATAGGCTCCATCCACTTTGGCATAGGTTGTGAGATTGCCAAAATTTCTCCCTTATCATCTCTTCTAGATAAAGCATTGGCCACCACGTTCTCTTTCCCACGTTTGTACTCGATGATAAAATCATATCCCATCAATTTTGAGAGTCAACATTGTTGTGAGTCTGTGGTTACTGCATGCTTTAATAGCTCAAGCGTCTTCTCAGCATTAGGATTCCATACAAAAGAGTCCTTCTTCAACATTGATGTGAGTAGCCCCAAAATCTTCCCATAGCCTTGAATAAATTTGCGGTAGTATTCGGTCAATCCAAGAAACACATGAAGAGGTTTGAGTGTAGGGGGTTTGGCCATTCCATCATTGTCACAACTTTATCCGGGTCTACCATAACTCCTTCTCTAGAAATTACATGTCCAAGGTATTTAATTTGTTCTTGACCAAAATGATATTTTTCCTTCTTCACGAACAACTTGTGAGTTCTTAAAATAGATAAAGTAATTTCTATATGTTGTAAATGATCTTCCCAGGAATTACTATGAATTAAAATATCATCAAAAAACACCAAGATAAACTTAAGGAAGTGCTCCTTGAATATTTCATTCACGAGTGATTGGAATGTTGAAGGCGGACCAAATGGCATCACAAGGAACTCGTAATGTCCTCTTGGGTCTCAAATGTTGTCTTTGAAATATCATTTGCGTGCATTCGAATTTGGTAATATCTGGATCGAAGATCTAATTTAGCAAAAAATCGGGCTCCATATAATTCATTGAGCAACTCATCAATGACTGGTATGGGGAAATTATCCTTAATAATAAGCTGGTTTAGTGCTTTATAATCGACACATAATCTCTAAGATCCATCGTTTTGTTCTAACGAGAAAAATAGAAGAAGAACCCTCATTGCAAGGAGATCTGAAACTAAGAGTAAGGGTTATTGATCGATCGAATAACCCCCACTGCAAGGAGATCTGAAACTAGCCTTTGGATTTCTTCCTTCTGAAAGTAAGGGTAGCGATATGGCCTAATGCAAACTGGCCTACTCCCTTGAACCATCGGAATAGTATGGTCATGATTTATCTTCGGTGGCAGACCTTTCGGTTAATCATGCTTCACCTCGGACATTAGGCAGCTGAGATGAATTTTGTTCCCTATTGATGGAATAGAGCTCCAAAAGTATTCATTTCCTTTTCCTTTTGAGTTCATGGTGTGCATCGATGTTGCTCACCAATTTGTCTTCGAGTGTAGACAAACCTCGTAACCCAACTTCTTTGTCATTTGAGTTGAACCTTATTTGTAACTTGGAGAAGTCCCAAATGATAGGACCCAAAATTCTTAACCAATGTGCCCCCAAAATGGCATCGCAACCTTCAAAAAATAAGAGATAAAGATCTACGACAATGGAGATTCCTTGGAGTGTTATGCTCACCCTTTTACACCTTCTTGTACTCTTCAATTTCTCACTGCTTGCTACGACTACTTCAAACCATTCGTCCTCTGTTGGTCGTATATCAATTTTTTCGCTATTCTATACCTTAAAACATTGAGTACTGCCTGAGTCGATGAACACCGTGATGGCTTGACCACTTATATTATCATTCACCCTTATAGTTTGTGGCGTTTGAGCCCCATAAATAGCATGAAGGGAAATTTCAAGGGTTTCTTCACTCACTTCCTCCTTTGTTTCGTCGATCTGCCCAATTTCTTCATTATTATCAATTTCCTCAGGCCAACATCCTTCAATAGGGAAAAGTCTTTTACATCGATGATCTGAGCCGAACTTTTCATCACAATGAAAACATAACCCCATTTTTCGTCTCTCATTGATTTCTCTAGAGTGAACCTCTTAATGGTAGGCGAGTTGCTTCATTGAAAGCTAGTTAGTTGAGTCAAAGGTGCTTTCTTCCCTGTTGGTTGAATGACTTTTTGCTGAGACTAATACTTCGCTTCATAAAAGTGTGCCAATCCAATAACGGCGAAAAGATTGGATGGTTATGTAGCTTGGATGTCTGCCCAAATAGTGTCCTTAAGTCCACTGATGAAACAACTGACTTGTTGGGTAGGCAACATCTTTCCCGATCGTCTGAGTAACCTCTCAATTGGCTTTGGTCACCAAAGAAATCCTCAAATTGGGTAAGCCTATAATGAGCATGTAACCCTTCCTTAAGTACGTCCTAGATAATGGATTCTTGCTCGTCCTTTAACAATTGGTACCACAGTTGCGCCTCCCCTTACAAATGATATGCTGCCTGCTGGGATTCGTTCTTCTGATGTCGTCTGTTGAAACTCAAAAAATTATCCAACCCTACAAATTCAGCTTGTTGGGTCTTCTTTTCCATTGTAGCGAGGAAAATCAAGCTTAACAAGCTTAGATCTTGTTTCGTTGAATGGACCACCTTGGCCAACACCTGAATTACCATTGGTTCGTCCAGCTCCAATGTGGTTGATTGAATTCTCAGCTTGCTCACCACCACGATTCGTCAAAAGTTGGTCAAAGTGAGAGTTCATTGCTGAGAACATCTCTTGCATTTCCTTCAGCAACCTCTCTTGCAATCTCTCTTGCCTAGAAGCTAAAGATCCGACTGCAGCTTCGAGAGTACTAACACGTGCTTAGTCATTTTCTTCTTTCAGATTTGATTTGCTCTTTGTTTCTTTGAAATATTACAATGTGTTTCCCAAGAGTAGAAAGATTGTTTGGTGTAGTAACTCAGAAAATTCTGAGGTCGTCTCCTCAAGGACACTCTGATATTCGAATGCTGATGTAGTTGTAAAAAAAAATAAAAACACATTTGATTGAGTGGAAAGTTGTTGAATTTGAAATTGATGTAGTAACTTTAAATAAAAATAGTCAGCCAATCCTTGAGATATCGTGTCATAATTAAGCTTGTTGATTCTCCTTTAAAAACTCACCCAAGCTCATGCTCAAATTTACTTGGATGAAAAATATTTAACAAAACCCAATGTAAGCTATACATTACTTTGAAGATAGATAATAAAGTCTCTAATGATAAATACATAGATGTAAATCTATACCCTAAGCATTAATCGTGCCGGGAACCATCGACAAATAATAAAAGTGCATAAATAAACACTAATTTTCAAAAGTGAGTTATATCATCCAAAAAGTATACTACGTGGTAAGAACATATTGGAGAATCAACAAGACTTAATCACGAACAAGAATCATCCCTCGGATAGTGCCGAAACTTAGCCGGAAGCAAAACCCATAACTATGAAATCATCAATAAACAACATAGTAAACATATGTATAAGAACAACAAGATTTAATGAAAATGCTTGTAATGATATTGATTCACGACACTAAGTTCAAATACAAGAATATAATTTACAAACAAAGCTTAAAATGAAAACCCGTAGTTGTCTTCTCCAAAGCTCGGCGAAGCTTTCAAAAATTAAAGTGTAAAAACTTCTAAGCTAAACAAAAGACTTTCTAAAAGACTCTCCAAAACTACAATTAGGTATCCTCCTCATGTATAGAAATACAAATGTATATATAGCAATGATCTTCTCCTTTCATTGGCCGAAGGTGTGGTGCGGATGGTGGGTGAATTGCCGAAGAAGTTTCCTCCGCCGTCGTCAGCTAATCCGGATAGCTTGTTCAACTTGTGGGAGGTTTCATACACCAATAGGAAGCAAGCTCATGGGGATTGGTAGCCTCCCCATGAATGTAGGAATGAAGTTAGTCGGCCCTCATGAACGAATGAGAACTTGGGAAAATTTTACTATGTAGTCGACTTAAATTCAACCGGTTGAAGTGCTCTGATGAACCGATTGAAGTGCTCTGATGAACCGGCTGAACATTGGTGTTCAACCGATTAAATTGCTCTCAGTACTTTTGTTTTTCTGATAAACTTTGATCAAACGAATGAAAGTGATGTTCAATTGGTTCCAGTATCTCCAAAAATCTCTGATCAACCAGTTGAATGTGGACTTCAACCGGTTGAAGTGGGTTTTCCTCACTTCTTGTTAATTCCCTTCCTACTGCATCTCCACTTCCTCCTTAATCTTTGTCAATGCCATTTCTCATCGTATTTCTTACACCTACAACCACAAATGCGCCTTTAATCAATTTATAGCCCAATTTCAGGAGGAATAAACATGAGTTAATACATAAAATGAATGAATTAAGTTATGTAATATGCAATATTAAGTGCTAAACACGTTGAATTTCCATAACCGGCTCTGATACCAATTTGTTACTCTCTTTCGTTAAAGAATGTGTAATGGGTTTGTTAGCTAGTAATAGTTGATTTATTTAATACAGGTTCTTCTTATGATTCCCTATTTTGGAGTCGAAAAATAAGAAGAATAATAGGGATGGAATTCAATACTAAATAAACTGGTTCGCTTCAACGAAAATCGACCTCCAAGAGTTAAAAGTAGAATAAGTCACTTAATGCTTAATTTCATATGGCAATCTCATATTTATAGAGCTTGACAAAAATAAGAACACATCTCCTAAAATCTAGTAACTCTAGCTAAAACTTATAAATAAAATAACTGACTTATAGGAAGTAAATAATGAAACGATAAAGAAGAATAACAACAGATAACACTTGAATCAATCCCAAAATCTTCTCCAACAGTCCAGCTAGGAATCTTCTCCAACAGTCCGTCTGGGACATCCTTGGACTGCTCATAAAGTTCTTATTGAAGTATTGTAAGGAAACAATCTTTTCCAGTAAGAGTTTCTTCTATGAAATTCTCTTTACTTTGTTGTCAAAGCATAGGAAAAGGGTTAATTGTGATTTTGATTTTGGGGTTGTGAAATTTAACTATTGGGTTTGCTTATAGTTATGAAACCATCATGTATTTAGTGATTATTATTGATGGGTGAGTATATATGGGAGTTGTAAGATGAGAGAGGTGATGGAAGGTGAAGTTTGTAACTGATACGTGGCAAAAACCTAGGGTTGAACCGGTATAACATCCATGAACCGGTACAACGGGTTTCTGATGAAATACTGTAAGGTGATGCCCAGGTACAACATGAACGAACCGGTTCATCAGGACTTTGATGCGATGTACCGGTTCAATAGAAAAATTGCCCGGTAGAACCGGTAGGACTTATACCAGTTCAAACAGGTTTTCTTCTAGTTTCGCCGAAATACTTCGGGTTCGTTATCCATTCAACTTCAAACTTTTTCTAAGTTTCCTAATGGATTCAAATCAATTCTAAATAGTTTTATGTATTTACAAATGCATCACTTAACCTAAGGATTTATGTACATTATACCAAATTGATGGGGTATTGGGAATGTTTTGGGTTAAGCATGATTATGCATTTATGCATGTGTTGAATAACGTCATATGTATGTGAATGATATTCATATGTCTTGTGGAGACATATGTTAGGTTTAGAGGCGATGACGACACTAGTGTCGGGTTCACCTAAGGTGACACAGGGAGACTGAGTTTAGGGTTTGGAATTAAACTCAAGGTGAGTGTGTTGATTCATATTGATATGAAATGTGTATATACGATTCCGAGTATACTTATGTGAATACTATGGAATTGTGATATTGGTATATTATGAGTTGTGACTCATTGATAGGTTTTGAGTTCAAGTTGGATTGGATGATTATGTGACAGTAGCGATATAATAGGTGAGGCTCCCAGGCAAAAACGGGTAGTATTAACTGTTATTGGATAATTACTTATTGGTGTTTAATTTATTTGCTATAACTGTTCTATGCTTATCTGTTTTCTTTCTATATATCTCGGATATACTTACTAAGCGCATGGTTAGCTCACCCCCAACAATTGTTTGATTTTAGGTGCTCTGTTTTAGTCGGTGGTCCATTATATAGTCTAGCGTGGTGTGGATGTTCTGACGTCAGTTCATACACTGTGTTATGTGTCGTCTTGTACACATGTTGTAAAGATGTTTTTTTTAATGGTATGATGCCCTAATTATGATATAACACTGTGCTTTATAAAAGTTAGTTTTTAATGTTATGTGGAATGAGTTGGTTTTATTACTAAACCGGTTAATTATTGTTTGTTGAGTTATGATATTAGGGTTAGTGAACAGGGTTATCCGAGATGGTTGTGTGACAGTTTTGCTGGAATTATTAGCCATATCTTTGGGATGCAAAATAGTTAGGTACACTTAATGTGCATGAGCGCATGCACTATTTTCAAAATTCTAACTTTCGTTCATAAATAATCACCAAAAAAATATATATATGGATGAAAAAAAAGACTAATTCTAGCCTCTAAGAGACACACAAATCAAAATAATTTAGCTAATTTCGTTAATCAACAAACACAAGTAGAAATGAGGGAAAGTAATTTGTCCCTACTAAGAGAAAACCTCAATTCACCAAGGAACCAAATGATTTGGTCAAATCTAATTGAACCCACCATTTGATCTTTTTTTGAGCCAATCAACCATAAGCAAAAAGTTTTGATTTTCATTTCCTTTCACTTTATTATTTTTCCCTTCCTTTAGCTTCTTTGAAGCAAAAAATGAAAGTCCAATATTGTTGTACTTTTCATCTTGTTTTGCACTAAAAGTTTCATATCCTATACGAAACAACATAGATAAGGAATAAACAGTAACACTAAACTTTCAGTTTTATATTCAGCTTATTTGCTAATTTAAGCTACTTACATTTTTCAAAAAAAAAAAAAAACTTATCTCCATTAGGTCAAATTTTGTCATAATCGAACTCCTTTGAATATAGCTTTTTAAAGTATGAAATATGAATTAACATAACTGAGAACACTTAGTTTAAATTTCTACCTGTTGGAATTCAAAATTCACACTAGTTTATATTTGAATTTTCCTGGTTCATATTTGAATTAGAGTTTTGTGTATGTTCATGAATGATGTCTTCTGGGTTCCATCTGATCAATGGTGGTTGTTCCTAACAGTCACCTCTGCATCTATAAATATATCCAGATTTATTTTTGCATTATTCACTTCATATTTGAACTCTCTCATGATTAAGAGAGTCATTACATTCATAATCTTCGTCATTAGTAGTGTCCATTTATGAGAGTATGAAACATATTCTAGTTCGCTGGGCAAACAGATTGGAGCTACTTCTGTTTGCATGAAGATTTCCATTAGCACTAGTGTGGGGGAGATATTTATCTTCAGGACATAATGTCAAACTAGCCTTAATCTAAAATTTTAATTTTTGTTCCTAGTCTGCAATCGAGTCAACTTTATTTATTGTAGTTTTATGTATTACTGTTTTGTTCTTGTGTGTTAATGTTTTATTCTTAATTATATAAACAACTTTTAGTGTTGTTGTTAGTATATTTGCATGTTTAATATCATTCCAGAATCATGATAAGTAATTTGTCATATTGATATCAACCTTCCAATAATCTTAAGACTGATTTCCCTATAATAATTTATTGTGTTTCTGATTAGTATTATAAATTGTTTTAAAATACTGCAATTGTTAAGAACTTGAGTTTTATAATTATTTTGGTTATACTTGCAATATTTTGTGAAAAATTGTATGCTATATTTATGTGTTTATATGTTTATTTACTGTAACTAAAATAACTACACAATAAAACAGTAACAGTAACAGTAACAGTAAACAGTAACATCCTACAGTAATATTAAACAATAACATTGAACAGTAAAATAACATATAACATTGGACATTGGACATTAACATAGAACATTAATATCAGTTATTGATGATGCACAAAATTGTCTTCGTGCAAGATCAACAGTCAAGTATATGAATAGGTGTAATTAATAAGCAATAAGTAGGCAATCAATGACAGATCAATGACAAAACAGTAAATATAGAGTAAACACAAAGATTTATAGTGGTTCGGTTCGGGTGACCTACTCCACTCTTGGGAACGGCTGCGGTGGCCGGAGATCTTTATTGATGAGTAACCAGGAGAATATACACTGGAGTATTACAATGCTTTAGAAGAGAAAGAGAGAGAGAGAGAGAGAGAGAGAGAGAGAGGCAATGTGTGTAGGGAGGTGTAGTGTGTGTAAGAGAATGTATTGTAGAGGTGTCAAGGGTGTTGTCCAGATCCCTCTCCTTGTGGAGAGAGCTTACATTATATAGGCTTAGTAAGGCGGTGACGTGAGTGAGAGGTCTTCCACTATTTTGGTAAGTACAATCATGATAGGAATAGATCTCTTTGGTAAGCACAGTTAAGGTAGGAATAGATCTCCGTCCGCATCCCGATATTTTCTCCCTCGTGTTCCTATTCCTTCGGAGGAGGATCCTGAGCTGGGTTGGACTTGAGTTGTCTTCTTGAGCTGTGTTGGACTTGAGTTGGAGTGACGGAATCAAGAGAAGGCAAGTGAGGAGAATGAGGAGAAGTGATGAAGGAAGCTCAACCCTTGGGTGGCGCCCAAGCCTTGGGTGGCGCCTAGTGGACAGCGCCTAAGGACTTGGGTGACCTCCTTGGGTGGCGCCCCTTGGTCTCCCTTGGGCGTTGGCCACTTGACCTCCTTCTGGACTCCCTTTAGATGGGTTGACCCAACTTCATGGGTTCTGGAGACTTGGGCTCTTTCTTGGGTCCTGAATATTCGGGCCTTTCTTGATTTATTTTCATTGGGCCTGACCCAGTTAATTTCGGGCTCATCATTTGCCCCTCATGCCCCAAGCCTCTGATTTTTTGCGAGAGGAAGGGATTGAGGGCATGTGCTTCGTCTTCGCTTGAGTGAGCAGAAATTTTCTTGTTTCTCACGGTATTTTTTTATCTTCGGAGACTTGCTGAATTTATCGGTATCAGATATAAAATTTTTTCCTCTTTTTTTTTTGTCTTGGGCGCGGGCCCTCCTTTGTCCTTTTCTCTTTTCTTCTTTTTTTTTTTTTCTTTCTTTCTTAGCCTGCTTGGGCGCCAGGCCACCTCCCTTTTTCTTTTTCTTTTTTTCTTCTTCCCTTGGGCTTGGGCTAGGCGCCGCTTTCTCCTCTTTCTCTTATTTTTTTTTCCTTAGGCTGCTTGGGCGCTGACTTCTCCCTTTACTCTTTTTTTTTTTTCTTGGGCGCCGCCTCCTGGGCGTTGTCCCTTTTCTCACCTTTTTTTTTTTTTTTTTTCTTTCTTGGCTTTGGCGCCGCCTCTTAGACCTCCCCCTTTTTTTTTGCCTCTTAACTTGGGCGCCGCCCCTCATGGCCTCCTCCTTTTTTTTTTTCCTTCTTTTCTTTCCCTCTTGGCTTGGGCGCCGCCTCCCTTCTCACTTTTTTTTTTTTTTAAGACTCCCTGGGCGAGGAGACTTGGGCGCCTCCTTTGGGCGAGAGGGAGAGCTGTTGTGGGCGCCACCTGGAGATTGGTAGGATGCTTTGAGTGACGTCAAAAGATTGGCAGGGCGACGCCAGAGGCCTTGAGCGCTGCTATGTTTGGGCAAAGCCTTGAGTCTTGCTATGGGCAGCACCTCTTTGGTGCTTGGTCATTAGCTGACCTTGTCTCTGATTGCAGGCGTCCTGTTGATAGGGCAAGTTAGGGTGGTGTCTTCTCCTCCTCCCAAGAGGGCGAGGTTTGATGCCCCCAATGCTTCTCGGTCCAGGTCTGATGGCTAGATTGCTTCCTAGGAGATGGGACTCCGTGGTGCCCCCACTCTTTCTCTGAATGTGACTCATGTGTGTATCAGAGCTAGCTGTTGTATTGCTGTAGGAGTTGGGGCTCTAGTGCAGACGGCTTGAGTTTCAAAAGTGTACTTGGCAAAGACTATGTTATCTCAACATTAAAATATCTAACATGATTACCTGCAGGCTGTTTGCATGAGAGCAAAGTCAGAGTTGTGGGCGTCTCGAGAGAGGGCCGCATGAGCTGAGGCCGAGCTACGTATAGCGTCGGTGGATGGTTGCCATGGCAAAGGCTTGTAAGGTGACTACTTGCGCGAGAACAGAGTCATAGAGGCCGAGCTACATATAGTCTCGGGAGATGGCTGCCGTAGCAGAGGCTGACTATTGCGCGAGAGCAGAGTCATAGAGGCCGAGCTACGTATAGTCTCGGGAGATGGCTGCCGTAGCAGAGGCTTACAAGGTGACTACTTACGCGAGAGAAGAGTCGTAGAGGCCGAGCTACGTATAATCTCGGGAGATGGCTGCCGTAGTAGAGGCTTACAAGGTGACTACTTGCGCGAGAGCAGAGTCGTAGAGGCCGAGCTACGTATAGTCTCGGGAGATGGCTGTCATAGCAGAGGCTCGTTCCATTGAGATGGAGATGAAGAGGGCACTGAGGAGCTGGGCGCCTGAGGTGCGCCTAGTGAGATGGGACGAGACCCATAGTCTAGGCAGCATCATTGGAGGTGCCTAAGGTGGAGAGGGCGAGACCCCTCGTCTAGGTGACTGCTCTGCTGGGAGCTGTTTGTAAATTTTAGGAAAGCAAAATAATTCTGGACACAATAATCTTCGCAGAATTTTATTTCATAAAGTAACAAATAACAAAATAAATTGACTGATAAAGGATGGATAAAACTTTCCTGGTGAAGTTGGAGTCACCTCCTCTTAGCCCTTAGGCGATCGTCTGGATTTCTCCAAGGGGATGCTGGCGTTCTCTGTCATCCTGGTCCCGACCAGGTGGTGGGACTTATCCTCTGCCAGCAACATACTACCTCAAGTGGCCACGCTGTATGAGCTCCTCAATCTGCCTTTTTAGATCAAAGCAGTCGTCAGTGTCGTGGCCATGGTTGCGATGGAAGCGACAGTACCTGCTGGGATTTCTACGGTTTGGGGCGGACTTCATTTTTTCGGGCCAGTGGAGTGTGGGGTCATCCTGTATCTGGAATAGGATGTGCTCCACCGAGACATTGAGTGGCGTGAGAGCTTGCCGCTCTCTCAGAGGTGGAGGACCAAGACAGTCCCTGACATATATTCTTTCTGTTCTATTTCTTTTGTTCTCTACCTCCCACTTGTCGTCGCGGGTGTCTTTCCTTTTCTCCCCTCCTCGGGAGGACTCACCTCGACGGGCCTTGGTGACGTCCTCGACATTCATATACTTCTGGGCCCTTGACAGCAGCTCGGACATGCTGGAGGGCGGCTTCTTGAGGACAGAAAACATGAAACTGGAGGTACGAAGGCCGGCGATGAAGGCGGCCAGGGCTACCTTGTCATCTGGCTCCTCAATCTGGAGGACCTCCTCGTTGAAACGAGTGAGTTAGTCTCTAAGGCTTTCATCCCTGTCCTGCTTGATGGTGAGCAGGTGGGTCACTGGCCTCTGATGTCGGCGTCCCCCAATGAAGTGGGAGACGAAAGATCTACTGAGTTCTGTGAAGGAGTGGATGGAGGAGGGCTTGATCTTTGCAAACCATTGGTGAGCAGACCCCTTCAAGGTGGTAGAGAAAGCTCTACACATAATCTCCTCAGGCACGTTGTGGAGTTGCATGAGGGACTTGTATGTGTCGAGGTGGTCGAGGGGGTCTTTGGTGCCATCGAAGGTCTCGATGGTAGGCATCTTGAACTTCGAGGGCAGAGGGTAATTTACTATATCAGCAACAAAAGGTGTGTCGGTACGTCTTACCAGGTAGTCCATCGTTTTGGGCGCATGTGCCTTGATGGCGTTGAGGGCATCACCGAGTTGATTTTGCACCTCTCTGATCTTCTCGTCCCATTGGTTGGGGACGTCCTCCGTTGGGTGGTGGTATTGACTTCCATGATCGCCATATTGGCTCTCGTCTTCGTCCTCCTGCGCAGGTACATGAGGAGGGACTGCTGGGCGAGGGGCACCTGGGCGTGGTCCTAGGGCGCTCTGGCGAGGGACCCCATGGCAGGGTGTTGCTTGGCGCCCTGAGTGAATAGGTTGTTGCTCCTCTCCTGTTAGAGGGAGTGAGGCTCTTCCCACAGGGTGAGGGGCGACGCCCCCTTGGTCGAGCATTAGCTGGATGATCTGCTGGTTTTGGTTCACTAACAGTTGCATGGTTTTTAGGAGCTGTTGCCCAACAACGGGGATCGCCGTAGCAGACGGCTCTGATGGTGCAAGGGGAGGCGGAACCTCCTCCCGGTGGGCCGGGTTGTTGTCTCCTAGTTGTTGGCTCATCGATCTAGTAGTGATTGTCATGGATTAGAAAAGAGTAGAAACTAGTCGTTTCCCATAGACGGCGTCAAACTGATGATGCACAAAATTGTCTTCGTGCAAGATCAACAGTCAAGTATATGAACAGGTGTAATTAATAAGCAGTAAGTAAGCAATCAATGACAGATCAATGGCAAAACGGAAAATATAGAGTAAACACAAAGATTTATAGTGGTTAAGTCCGGGTGACCTACTCCACTATCGGGAACGGCTGCGGTGGCCGGAGATCTTTATTGATGAGTAACCAGGAGAATATACACCGGAGTATTACAATGCTTTAGAAGAGAGAGAGAGAGAGAGAGAGAGAGAGAGAGAGAGAGAGAGAGAGAGAGAGAGAGAGAGAGAGGGAGAGAGAGAGAATGTGTGTAGGGAGGTGTAGTGTGTGTAAGAGAATGTATTGTAGAGGTGTCAAGGGTGTTGTCCAGATCCCTCTCCTTGTGGAGAGAGCTTACATTATATAGGCTTAGTAAGGCGGTGACGTGAGTGAGAGGTCTTCCACTATTTTGGTAAGTACACTCATGGTAGGAATAGATCTCTTTGGTAAGCACAGTTAAGGTAGGAATAGATCTCCGTCCGCATCCCAATATTTTCTCCCTCGTGTTCCTATTCCTTCGGAGGAGGATCCTGAGCTGGGTTGGACTTGAGTTGTCTTCTTGAGCTGTGTTGGACTTGAGTTGGAGTGACGAAATCAAGAGAAGGCAAGTGGGGAGAATGAGGAGAAGTGAGGAGGGAAGCTCAACCCTTGGGCGGCGCCCAAGCCTTGGGTGGCACCTAGTGGGCGGCGCCTAAGGACTTGGGTGACCTCCTTGGGTGGCGCCCCTTGGTCTCCCTTGGGCGTTGGCCACTTGACCTCCTTCTGGACTCCCTTTAGATGGGTTGACCCAGCTTCATGGGTTCTGGAGACTTGGGCTCTTTCTTGGGTCCTAAATATTCGGGCCTTTCTTGGTTTATTTTCATTGGGCCTGACCCAGTTAATTTCGGGCTCATCAGTTATCTCTGTTTTAGTAACTTGTTTTTTAAGTGTTACTATTTTTGTATATTTTTCAATTCTATTTATAAAAAATGGCTACAAATGAGAATACTGACTTTACTACTACAAATCTTTGTAGTGCCTATTACTGTTCCTACTGAAGTGACTCAGGAAGAAAAATCTGAAAAATTCAATGGGAACAATTTCAAGATATGGCAACAGAAAATGTTATTCCACCTTACTACGTTAAGTCTTGCAAAGTTTATTAGTGATGATACTCTTGTTCTTCGTGAGAATGAAACTGACGTCAAGTTGTTGTTGTAGATGCATGGAAGTACTCTAATTGTTATGTACAAGAATTATATCTTTAATGGATTGGATAACGCATTATATAATGTGTATAGTCCAATCAAGACGGCTGGAGAGCTGTGAGAATTCTTGGATTTCATTAAACTCCAATGTATCGGGTTTGCATACAATGACTTCAACTGGTGCATTATCAATTATGGATTGCTATTTGCTTGATCTTTTTTCTCAACATTTTCCTCATGTTAACCTTCAAGTGGCTCTCCAACATCACTAATAAGTCTATTCAATCTCATCACTACTATCAATTTCTAGGCCTTGATAACTTTGAATTCTTCTCTTTTCTGGATTTACAGAATATTTAAATTTGGTAGAACTTGAATCTGAATTTTTCTCATTAATTTCTTGATCCCTCGTCAAGGTGCTTGAAAAATTCACATTCATGGGTTGTTGATATGAAACTTGAGGGATAGAATAATCATTATATAATGAAAAAGATTGTGACTCAGTATTATCTCGAATAGGTTATCTCGATTCAAACTCTCTTTGTTGCCTCATAGATTGACAATATATATACACCATATCTATATCCTCCATCTTCATAAACATCATAGTCTAAAGGTGAAAATCTCTCTCTTAATAGCCACTTCATCTTTTTCCAGTAACGAACTTTCGACTTTTATTGACTTGCTTGCGATAATTTCAGTTGTTCTCAACAATCAAAAGCTCGACCCTTTAGTTTGTGCGCCGTGAACCCGCCTTTCTCTCTTTAGCAATTTCATGATGATCAAAGAACTGCTCAACTTTTGTCAACCAATATAAGAAATCTTCTTTATAAAATTTACCACCAAAATTAGGAAGTTAACTTTCATATGAAGATTTTTAGACTCATAACCACGTATTCTATGATATCTTACATAATCATATATAGCTATCAAACATACCTATAGCATATTCATTATCATAACTATAATTTGCAATTAGTGCCGGCCCAACCTTTAGGCCACTTAGGCCATTGCCTAGGGCCCCCAAATTGGAAGAAAAATTTGGGGCCCCAAAATAAAATAAATAATGATATATAATTAACATTTAAGAATATAATTTAAATACTCAATATATTTTAATCATTGAATTAATTGTGAGTGCTAACTTTAAACAAAATGCACTATTTATCTAATGTACTTGATCCTCAAATGAAGTGCAACTAGCATTATTGAAAAAAATTTAAAACCTCTTTCAAAAAAATTTAAGCCCTAAAGTTCAACTTATTTTTTTATCTCACCAAATATTTATATTATCACTTTGCAGTCTTATTATTAAAATCAATTGTCTATCGTATAATAGGTACAAATAATAATTTTACATTTGTATAAATTAAATTTGAGGTCATTTTTTAATAATTTTGTTTACAATACACAAGATGACTATAAAATAGAGTGAGTAGAAGTATTGCACTAGCTATCTTTTTATTTAAAAATAGCTCTTGTTCTCTATAATATATAATAATTAGGGGTAACTCATGCCTGAAGCACGGTGCAACGTAAGTGAGAAGTGATGGATTTAAAGGGGGAAATTCAATTTGAACGGTTTTGAGAGAGATGTTGGTGGCCGTTGGATAAGTCTATTTGAGACAGTTGAATGAACTTATTGAAGTCTGTTCTGATTTATATTATAGATGTCTCATTTATTTTAGGAATACTCAAGTTATATAAATTCCTATGTTTATATACATTTAGAAAAAAAATCATTTTCCTAGTCAAACTAATTTTTAATTATGTTTCTCTTTTATCTTTAACAAATAGTATGTATTATTGTATTTGATCTCTGTATTAATTTGACTTCGATTAACACAATTTTTATTTGTAAAATTTAAATTTAAAATTTGAATTAGTGTGTTATATCTCAAAAGGCAAAACAAATAATTTGTAAATAAACATATTTTAATAAGGATTTAATATTACTATTATTACTGAATAAATATTTATAGGGCTTCGTATAACATTTTTGTCTAGGGCCTCAAATTAGGTTGGGCCACCCTTGTCTGCAATAGGCGCTACATGAATAGGTGCAACACGAAAATTTTGACTCATGGGATAGACAGGAAGATGATCTCGAATGGGTTGAACACAAGCTCTATCGGCGTTATGTACCCTCTCTCAATTGGTATCTTGGCTGTGACCCAATGCCAAACGAGCAACCATAGTCTACAGTTCTTGCAAGGCTTGTTGGGTATCCTATTGGATTCCCTGAAACTATTGTTGTTAGAGATCCAAGAATTCAGCTATCGTAAAACCCTTTTCATATGATCACCGTGGGAAGTTGTCACCATTTTGCTCATTAGCAATCATGTTAGGTCAGTCACAGTTCTGATACCAATTGACATAGTCGTAAATGAAGAATACAAAGCAATCGCCTTTTTTCCAGTGTAAAGAATATGAACACTCCGAATCCATAGAGAAAACAAGAGAAGAACTCTTAAAATTTATTGATTTCAAACTTGGATACAATAATCCAAATGGTAACACAAGAACACTTTATATAGAGTTCAAGGAAAACTTCTACTATCTTTTTATCTAGCTCATTTAATTCATCTTTAAACCACATACATTTATATTTCTATCATCTCACAACTACTTAATTTAATACATTTTTTCAAACATCTCTACTTACTCTCAACTACCTACATTAATACATGGGAAATTCATAATTCATACCTCAAAGTATGCACATAACTTTTATTTGGTTCTCAAAGTTTCAATTTAAATAATTAGAAGGCAAGTCATGTATGAATCAAAAAAAAAAGTCAAGTATGAATGCTCATAATTTGGTTGAACAAATGACCTCCCTTTGAAGGCATTGTACAAAGTGAGTAGGACCCTATGATGACTAGCATGGACAATCATTTTCCACTCACTATTTCTTTTTATTAAGTCATGCACCATTTACATTCGGGATTATAACATAAATTTCGCATATACAAGATCATTTACGAAGAAAACTGGAATCAACAAGTGTGTCTTTTGTTGTGCTGGAACTTGGAATCTTGACATAGTACTTATGAAAACTTTTGGCTCTCTCTCACTATAGTATAAATTTTGTGTCCATCTTAACCTAAATACATGACTATCAAATGCCCGACCATGGATAAGCTAGAAGATATAAAAATAACTGAGCCATTTGGGGTTGAATTGGATGTATTGGCTCATGAAAAAGGTGCTAAATTGATCTATTGGGTTTTTCTAGTTGATTGATAAGTTTTCCTCCACTCCTTTAAAGATTGACTCTTTTGGAGGTGATGCTTGGATTTGAGCTTGTTGATTTCTTGACTCTTGCGGCCGCAATATGACGTTAGATAACGTATGTTCACAAAAAAATATACTAAATTGATTTGTTTGGCTTGAGGGGCATCAAATGGTGGAGGAGGTAGTGCGATCTATATGGTGAAACATAGAGTTTTGCTTATATAAAGTCTAACAGAGCAAACTGTTTAGATTCAATGGTGTATCTTATAATTTTCATTCTAACTTTTTATTCACAATAAATCTATTTATTTATATTTAATTTTTTAACCACAATAATCTTTTTTAACCACAAAAAAAAAAAAAAAAAGTATTTTGCATGGGAATACCCTACTATTATCTAACTCCACGTAGTTTGGATCCTTCCAATTTTAAATTTGTCAATTTCAATCGAGTTCAATAAATTAGGACACTTTCAAGCTATAACTTGTGTAGAATATTTTTTATTAAGTCGCACAGAATACCATGTTTTCTATTTTAAACAGATGAAAAATTTAATTTGTACAAAACACCTATTTTATATTACAATTAGGAAGTTGAATTATCAATTTATAAAAGTACAACGACGGTCAAGATTAATTCAATTTTCATCTATTGCGATCTAATAGTACAAACTTCATCCAAAAAACATTTTCTCGCTAAAAAAATATCATATTCTCTAAACCCCAATGCTAGATAACTCAAGCAACACATTCCTCAATCTTAGATAATCAAACTAATCCACGTCTCTCTCTCTCTCTCTTATTTTTTCTCTATTTACTTTAATTTTAAATTACATTATTAAAGAAAAGAAAAAAAAATAATTTTTTAAAATATAGCTGTTGTACGATCAATGTTCAATTTTTAGTATTGTAAAGTGACTTCAAGCACGATATATTACTATCTATATAATAAAATATATAGTCATGCTTATAAAAAGCACAATAACTGATGATGCACAAAATAGACTTATGCAAGATCAACAGTCGAGTGTGTGATAAAGTATAATTAATGGACAATTAAAAGAGCAATCAATGACAATAATGTAAATATCAGGTCAACACACAGATATATAGTGGTTCGGTCCGGGTGACCTAATCCACTCTGAAAAACGGCAACGATGGCCGGGGGACCTTTATTGATAAAGTAAGATGAACGAGAGAGCAATGGTTAACTTCGGGAGTGGTACAATAGCTAAGAGAGAAAAAAGCTATGTGTGGGGTGTGTAGAGAGGTGTAGAGAGATCTCAAGAGGTGTAAAGAGGTGTCTCCAGAGGTGCCCTCTCATGTAGAGAGAGCTTACAATTTATAGGCACAGAGCCTTGGTTAAGGCGGTGACGTGAGGGTAAATGTACTAATTCTCCGGGTAGTTACAAAAGGTAAGTGCCATAAGAGGTTTCCTTGATTTTCGAGAGTGAGTATCTCAATAATTGTTCCCCACGTGCTCTAATTATTCTTGGATTCCTTGGACCTTGGGTTGGGTTGAATTCACGAGCTGGGCTTGACCTGCCTTTTAGCTGATTTGGGCTTACTTGATTTATTGGGTCTGGCCCAATTGAATTTGGGCTCATCATTTGCCCCCCATGCCCCAAGCTGTAGTAGTGATTAGGGGTTGAGGGCATGAGTTCCTTCCTTCCTTTGGGTAGAACAAATATCTTGTTCCATACGGTGACTTCTTCAGCTTTCCACTTCATTTCATTTTTTAAGGTTATTTCTCTATTTGATAATGTCATTGTTGGAGAGGGGATGAAGAGAAGCATGGATGCTTCGACGCATAGGGATGGAGTGGTGAGTGGCACCTTGGATATGAACCTAGACAACAACATGGAGGACCTAGACAAATTGATGATGTCTTTGGTTTATGAAAATTCTCTCTTTCATAGGTGATCTCGTGGTTGATGGATCAACGGCGAAGGCTCTCTACGTCACTGGGATGGTGACTTCCCCTCCTCCTAGAAGGGGTGAGATCTGATGCTCCCAGTGCTTCCCAGTTGAGGTATGACGGCCCTGCTGATTCTTGGAAGGCGGGGCTTGATGCCCCCAACGCTTCACATATTTATCCTGCTTCTAGCAATGGCCTGGTGTTCATGCTGCAGGATGTGAATTTTGGCTAAGGAGAGGCTTTGGAGATTTGTGACACCCTTGGATATTAGAAATGTCAGCTCTCGGGGTCTTGAGGGTATCATCGATATCGCCATAGAGGGTTTTGCTATAGTATCACTCTGTTATGTGGAACCATGTCTTTTGTATATTTTGGTTATATTCAGTGGCGGATTTAATATGGGGGCAGTGGGGGCATCTGCCCCTACTGAAATTTTAAAAATTTTTGGGACTTAGGTGTAATTTTAAAAATTTCAAGAATTTCTTAAATTTGCCCCCACTGAAATTTTCTTATAGTATAGGGTATATTAATATAATTTTTAACCCTTAAAAGTTAACTTTTGGCAGCTCCTCCTCATTTTTCACGCCTAGCAGTTGCCCCCACTGAAATTTTAAAAAAATTTGGGACTTAGGTGTAATTTTAAAAATTTCAAGAATTTTTTAAACTTGCCCCACTAAAATTTTCTTAATGTATGGAGTATATTAATATAATTTTCAACCCTTAAAAACTAACTTTTGGTAGCTCTTTTCCACGCCTTTTTTTTTTTTTTTTTCTCGTAAGCCTTCGTATTCTTCGTCCAGACCTAAGTATTTTGAAATTTTCTTAAAGTATAGGGTATTTTGGGACCAAAGTATATACATAAGTTACGCCTTTAAATGACATTTTTTTTTATGTAACTATGCTTATAAATAGTTTATCAAGAATACATATTTTGATGAAAACAATGTTACAATTATAGTTTAAAATTTAAAAATTTAGGTTGCCCCCATTGAGGCAAAATTCTGGCTCCGCCCCTGGTTATATTGCCATTTTTGCTTTCGGATATTCGCAGATGGCTACGGCTTTTCCGTGCTTTTGAAGACGCTCAAAACTCAATGAAGTGTCGAGAGCTTTGGCGGAATAGAGACTTGGGCACCAGGCTGCAGTTGAGATTGGCTCATGAGAGGTCAACACCTTTTGAGGCTGAGCTTTTATGAGACCAATGCTGCTTATGTGAGAGCAGAAACAAGATTAGGCTGAGTTTTTTGGCAACTCTTGTAAGAGCAGCTAAGCTGGAGATATAGGCTGCCTGATTGAAAGTAAAGGCAGAGTGAGGTCGAGCTTTCTGGCGACTCGTGAGAGAGGTGCTAAGCTGGAGATTGAGGTTGTCTGTGTGAGAGCAGAGGCAGAGTGAGGCCAAGCTTTTGGTGACTCTCGAGAGAGCTGCTAAGCAGGAGATATAGGCTGCCTAGTGAGAGCAGAGGCAGAGATAGGACAAGATTTTGGCGACTTTCATGAGAGTCGCTAAGTTGGAGATATAGGCTACCTGCTTGAGAGCAGATCAGAGATAAGCCAAATTTTTGGCGACTTGCGAGAGAGCCGCTAAGCTGGAGGTACAGACTACTTGCGTGAGAGTAAAGGCAGAAATAGGCCAAGCTTTCTGACAACTCTCGTGAGAGCCGCTAAGCTGGAGATTGAGGTTGTTTGCGTGAGAGCAAATGCAGATTGAGGCTGCCTGCGTGAGAACAGAGGCAGAGTGAGACCGAGCTTTTTTACGACTCTCGTGAGAACCGCTAAGCTGGAGATTGAGGCTGCTTGGGAGCAGAGGTAAAATTAGGCCGAGCTTCTTGGCGACTCGCAAGAAAGTGCAAAGCTGGAGATATAGACTACTTGAGAGCAGAGGCAGAATTAGGCCGAGCTTTCTTGATGACTCGCGAGAGAGTGCGAAACTGGAGATATATAGTGCTTGCATGAGAGCACTGTTGGGCATTGAGGCATGGGCAGCGCTGGGAAACGGCAATGGTGGCCAGGGGACCTTTATTGATAAAGTAAGGTGAACGAGAGAGCAATGGTTAGCTCTGGGAGTGGTAAAATGGTTAGGAGAGAGAAAAACTATGTATGGGGTGTGTAGAGAGGTGTAGAGAGATCTCAAGAGGTGTCTCCAGAGGTGCCCTTTCATGTAAAGAGAGTTTACAATTTATAAGCACAGAGTCTTGGTTAAGGCGATGACGTGAGGGTAAATGTACTAATTTTCTGGATAACTACAAAAGGTAAGTGTCATAAGAGGTTGCCTTGATCTTCGAGAGTGAGTATCCCGATAATTGCTCCCCACGTGCTTTAATTATTCTTGGATTTCTTGAACCTTAGACTGGGTCGAATTCACGAACTGGATTTGACCTGCATTTTAACTGATTTAGTCTTACTTGATTTATTGGACCTGTTCCAATTGAATCTGGGCTCGTCAACAACAATTCATATTATTTATATCTGATAGTTTATATTTTAATTTTTTAACCACAATAATTCAATTCATCTATTAAAAAAAGCGCATTTTACACCAGGAACATCATAGTGTATAAATATTTAGCATAATGATAATATCACGTTATCACTTATACGTTGTAGTGACCATCCTCGCATATGATGTCTTATGAATGAATAATTAGTGACCCTAATTCCTATGACATCAGTGCAGAATAAAAATATTTGCTCAAAATAGGACTATTCGGATGTATGTCAATAGATTAATTAACAGAATATGATTAGAAAGATATAGATTGATATTTTTGATTGATAATTCAAATCCAAATTAACTATATTTATATCATATGGATTCGAATTGGGGTATACTAATATGATGGATAATTCAAGTCATATTAAAATGCTAAAAAAGGTTTCTACTTGTTTAGCCGTGGATCTTCTTTTGAGATAAAAGGTGAATAGTGATGATACCTCAAATAAATACCAGATATGGGCCCAGGAAAGCAGGTCAGCTCGGGAGGCCGATTAAGAGGGGCAGAGATCAGAGATCCGGGTCCAGAGCTCTCCCAGCTAAGTTAATCACCTATATTACCAAAGCGACATCTGAGCTGAATCCGAGGTTCAAAATTCCTAACCAACCGAGATCCTCCCCAAAGATTAAGGAGGATCCTACGAGTGAAAGACAAAGATCTCGGGACAAAATCCAAAGAACCAGCCCCATGAAGATTAGGAAACCCCTCCACTGGGAGAGAAAGGGGAGAGATCCCATAATTATAGGAAGAGAATCCGGGTTAGAGGTAAGCAAGAGGCTATATAGGCAAGGTAAGCCCCCAATGAGAAAGAGAGACATCCTAGAACCCTAGCAACAACCTAGAGAGTCCGGGGAACAGGAATACAATCACAGAGGCTATAGAGCCACGAAGAACCTTGATTCCCTTGGGAACACTTTGTAATTCATGCCATCCAATCAGTAGAAAAAACAGGAGCAAGAGCCTCTATTGAAGAGTGGATTAGCCGAGCTCTTCAGGGCCGGTGAACCACTATAGTTCCATTGCATACATCCCTTTTTTTCCTTGAATCCCTAAATATCTATCAACAATTTGCACGAGCCTTGTAGCTCCGGCACCCACACTTGGTCTCACACGTCCGCACTCGTAAGTTCTGCTCATTCTTAATAAAAAAAAGCACCATCAAATAGTTTTTGGGATGAATTACATTTTTATTCCTCAAAGGCTTAAAAATTCCGATTTTACATTCTTAAATATTAGATTTTTCACATTATACCCTTAATTTATTAAAAATATTGAAATGTGTTTCTTTTATTAGCTTTTGTTGTTCATTTTGTCAACGTCAATAAGAGTATTTTTTAACAAAATGAGCAATGAAAACTAATGGAACGGTCCAATGATACTCCTTATCTTGTAAAGACTTTGTCGGCCACATTAAATCTTTTTATGTGCAAAGTTTGATTCCCTTAATTTTTTTACTCATCGTTAAGGCAAAGATTCATCGTGCCCGAGGTGATTTGCTCATAGGTCATTTATTGTCAAAGTGCGATTTCCTCTAATAAATAAATATATATATTTTTTTTATGGATCATCTATCATGAATTCAAATAAAACTCAGTGTATATAAGTGAGTTATTTACTCATTCATGGTAAATGGTTTCTCAAAAAAAAAAATGGATAAAAAAGTATTAAAGAAGATGTTGGTCCTTCATTGATGGCAATCTATGGATTTATTTATAGTGTCCATGGTGATTAATGTAGCTTAGGTCTATTGTGTAATCATAGAGTATATTATAGAAAGAAGTCAAATGGAGAAAATTTAGAAGTGGACCCCATTGGCTCTCGCTACCGTCTGGATTCTTACTTGGTAGCCGTTACAAAATTCAAAATGGTCACCCATACTAGCACTCCAACTGTTGCTTTAGACTAGAGCACGTTTACCCTCACCCGTAAAATTTAGAGTAATATTACAAAATTTAAATGAAATTTAAAAAATTATAATCTAAATGTATATCATTCCTTAGATTAGTGGGTCTCATTAATTTTTACAGTAGAATTTACTCACCTAAACTCATCTAAGAAATGATATGTATTTGAGTCTCAACTGTTGAGTTGTGTAATATTTTTCTAAAAATTGTGATACCATATCACTTATTATTTTTTTGAATATCTATATCATCATTTGAATGGAGCCTACCAACTCTTGGTTGTATACACCTTTAATTTGGGGTTCACTTACTTTTTTTTATCGCTTTTTAAAGTAAAACTTATATTTTTTTGTTTTTATTTTTATCATTTTTAGGTATCATACCAAAAATTGAATGTCGATAGAGTATTGCTCATGTCGATATAGTAGTGTTACCCCAAACAGGATTAATTTGCAGTTGATGGGACGCAAAAATGGAGCATAATTTAATTGCATTCTTATTCAAGGTCGACTTAACATAAGCATTTTGAATTGAACTTAATTTGAAACTAAACTCAATTTTGTAGTAAATATTTTAAAAAATAAATTCGAGAACTTCATAATAATAATTTTTTGATAAAAAACGAAGCTCTTTGTATTGATGGAAATTGAGAAATACATTAGAATAGTTTGATAAGAAATCCAACTACGAGGGGAAAAAAAAAAAGCAATGACAAGGAAATACACAACAAGCCCATAAACCGCAAGTCTCTCTCTATTCCGTTTGAAGTTCTATTATTCTATCTATATAATAAATTAGCTAGCAAATTAAATATTTATTCTTTATATATTTTTTCTCCAAAAAACATTACATCACCCAATTCTATCACATGTTCAATCATTTAATATTTAGTTAATTTGTAGTTTAACATAACTTTTATTTTATACATTATTCATACACGATAGTGTATATATGTTGAAATTTGTTTATCAAGTTATGCATTTTGAGAAAATTTTGGCGCTATTTTTAAGAAATTAATAGATATAAATTAATTTTAAATGATGTAAGTAAATAAATTAATTTTAAATTTGGTATAGTAGAATCAATTTTTTGAACATTAAAATTTTATGTTTCATCGTGCCTTCAGACACTAGTTATGATTAATAATTCTATATGAGAGAATATAAGCACACAAGTTATGAAGTTATTTGCAATTGTTCATCTTTTAGCTACTTACTGATTATTTGACAATAAAATTAGAATTACTCATATACAAGAATCTATTTGAGCTGAATGGAATTTAAGCCAACTTGAGTTGTACTGTATGTTATTAAGATTCAACTTGCTTACCAAACAAACTTAAAAAATTGATTGAACTTTATTTATTATTATTATTATTTTTATAATTTTGAAATAGCCTAAATGAGAAGAAATTAAAATAAAACTCAAACAAAAGGAGTCATTTTGGTAATTTATAATTTATATCTTTAAAATATGTATATAATTTCTATTTGGCCCCTAAAATTTCAATTGATATAATTACATCTTTAAAGGTTTAAGCTAGTCTCAATGTAGTCATTTTATTAAAATTTATTAATTTGTTCTGACAGAAAAAAGATGTTATAGGACTTAGGGGTGCAACTCGGGCGGGTTAGACAGTCAACCCTAGCCCAACCCTAGGTATATAATCTTCAACCCTAACCCTAATCCTAATCCTAATCCTACCTCGGGTTGAGGAACTCAACCCGAGCCCAGCCCGAGTTTAATTCGGGCGGGCTCGGGTTGAATTCGGGTTCACTGCAAGAGAGACAGAGAGAGGAGAGAATAATTACAAATTCATAAAACAATCCATATATTTCATTCATAACAGTGTACGATTATTGATCATCTACTTTCACACCAAAAAACTAGTAATCTCAAAGCACAATCCCAGAAAACATAGAAATTAGACCCATAAAAACATTAAACTTAAAACATCACACTATCACCACTAATCACGCATAATGCATAACAGAATAGCAAGCAACAAGAAACAGAGGACGGTGGAGTAAAAATGAAAAAAAAAAAAAGTGCTAATGTTTTATATATATATATAATTATTTTTTAATTTGTCGGGTTCGGGTTGAAATCGGGTTGCCTATACCTCAACCCGAGCCCGGCCCAAATTGAATTCGGGTTGACTTTTTTTAACCCAAGCCCAACCCAAGTATTAAAAACCCTAACCCAAGCCCTAATTTTTTCGGGTTGGGCTCGGGTTAAAATCGGGTTGCCCAACCCAAGTTGCACCCCTAATACGACTTGCCCATAAAGGTATATTTGTCCAGCAACAAAATTCTCTTGGAAAATCATCGATATTTCTCTTTTTGTCTCACAATATCTCTAAAATTCTAATTCTATATATCTTATTTTTGAATTTATTATTTTTTTCTTAAAAACAGATGAAATAAAGTAAGATTTTCTAACTTATACTTAACATATTTTTTACTAGACAAATATACCCTTTTATCTAAGTTATGTGTTGATCACATAAGACCATTTTATCACACTAAATTAGTTAATTTTGATATATGAACTAAATTAAAAACTCAATTAAAGCTCTACGGACTTAACTGTTGCAATTGGAACTTCAAGGACCAATTAGGAATTAGGTATATATTTTAAGGGTATAAATTGTAATTATCCGATCATTTAAAAAAGAAAAAGAAAAAGAGTAATATTATTGAGATCTAAAAAATTGACATAATTTGTTGACTTAATAATGTGACAGTGACATGATTCAATAGTATTCTTTTGACTATAACTGTCGGAATTTTTTATTGGGAATTTATTATTTGATATATCATTATGTTATTAAATTAGATTAAATTTTTGGGTACCTATGAAATTAGTCAAAATAAAAATAATAATAATATGGAGATGGTCCGGATGGAGTGAGAAAAGCAACAGATGAGTGCCCCTATCAATTTGCTTCAAACACCTCCTTTCCCCGCCCTGCTGCCAGCCGTTAATCTTTCTCCAATCAATTGATCAGATCCCTCTCTCTCTCTCTCTCTCTCTCTCTCAAAATCCCCTGGAATCATACACAATCTTGATCTTCCCTCTTTGTTCAAGACCCTGTTCAGCTTCGTCCACTACTCAGACACCACCAATTCTGTTGAAATTGTATCATAATTTCTGTGTTTTTCCAGGAAAATTTTGAACTTCTTTACTATCCAATCAATACCATTACCATCAACTGGGTCTCTAAGAAACTCACAAGAGCATGTTCAGTTATTGAGGGATTCATAGAATGCCAGTGTCAACAAGGTCTCAGATCTTCCACAACCAAGACCAAAATGAATCAAATCAAGAAGGCACCCATATGGCTCACCCACTAAGAAACCCACACCATGGCTTGAAAGAGAACATGAAAGCTCTGACCCTCTAATATGATCAGCAAAAACAAGCCTCTTCTGTTCTTGACAACCCTTCTTCTGTACCCGAGGAGCCAAGATTTTCAACTCATCCAAGCATAGACCTTCTTGATTCTGGTACAAAAGAAGAAAACAGATCGAAAGAATCGAAAACCCATGAGCCATGTGATGAGAGAGAACACAATGCCTAATTCTACAGTGACAAGGACTTATGTGTTGCGACAACCTCCGGTGGTGGCGGATGCCAAGGAGAACGTAGCGGGTTTGGATGGTGAACGGATTGTCGGTTTTTCGTGTCTAAGAAGGACTAATGTGCCGATTACTGCAGCTAGGAAGCTCTCAATGGGGAGCTCAGTGGTGCCACAAACATCTCCAAGAGGATTTGTAGGAACTAAGGAGAATGGGCAAGAATTGGATACTGTTTCGGAGAAACCCGATATTGGTAGTAGGATTCTTGTTTTTGTGAGGCTTAGGCCTATGGGGAAGAAGGAGAGAGAGGCTGGATCAAGGTATTGTGTTCAGACTGTTAACAGAAGGGATGTTTATTTGACGGATTTCGCGAATGAGCATGATTATCTGAGGCTAAATAGGCTTCGTGGGCGGCATTTTAGCTTCGATGGTTCATTTCCTGATTCAGCAACTCAACAGGAAGTCTATTCCACAACGTGAGTTTGTAATGTTAGTTCTTATTTTATTAGCTGAACTTGATTTCGTGAAAAATCTTAACTTATGTGTACTGAGTTTGTTATAGAATCAAAAACTGTCTGTACCGGAAATTGTTGAGGTTTATGTTTAGTGTGAGGATTCCATTTCCTCTTGAAGGTCAGCTTTTGTAGCATAAACTTGTTACACAGTTGTTGCCTGGCTTGAAGAACTAATGCAACCTAGTCTTGGTACAGTCCATATCTAGTTTTTGTTTTGTCATTTTGCCTAAAAAACTACCAAACCTTGTTATGCAAAACTTGATGGTAGTTCATGATTTCGAGATAGCTAATGTACCAAGTTCGTTACTATTATCTGGATTGTAACAGCCCAATTTTTGCTCTCGTAAGAAAGAATTTGAGGGATTTAAGGCTTTTGTTAATCTTATTTGTTTCAACCTTTTCATTTCAGTGCTTAGGTTCTGAGTCTTTTGATCTTTTCTTATCAGGATTTGATCTTGCTATCTTACACTAGATAATACTGTTGTTACCTGATACCAAGTAGACAATGAATTCGAGAATTCGTTGTTATAATTGAAAGTATATGTTTCAAGCGTGCTAGTTAACTGCTCATTCTTTTCTAACAATGAGGAACTTGACCAAATATGATTCTATTTTCCAGAACAGTAGAGCTTGTGGAAGCAGTTCTGCAGGGAAGGAATGGGTCAGTCTTCTGCTATGGTGCAACAGGAGCTGGGAAGACATACACAATGCTTGGTACAGTGGAGAGTCCAGGGGTGATGGTTTTGGCAATAAAAGATCTTTTCAACAAAGTTAGGCAGAGAAGCTTTGATGGAAACCATTTGGTTCATCTATCCTATCTTGAGGTTTATAATGAAACTGTCAAAGACTTGCTTTCCCCAGGGAGGCCTCTGGTCCTTAGAGAAGATAAACAGGTCTGCTTCCAAACTATGTCTGATAGCAGTTTCTGTAAGACTTGTGTTTTTATGTAGACAAGAGATTTTTCCCTAAGATTCTGAATTTGTTTCAGTCATTTTCATATACTAACCAATAATTAACTGTTTATTGAAACAAAGTGGTCTCTATATTGATAGTTGTCAAATATTGCATAATGATTCTTAGATTCTTATCATGTTGGCCAGAGTTGTTTCTCTTTTTTTGGCCAACTTTCACAGTTCACAAAGGAAATTATTTCCATCAAACTTTCCACAAAACAAAGTGTCTGAATCCTACAACTATACATCATTTATTTTTCAGTGCACTCTGTACATAACAGACGCACAATTTTAAGTTATGTCTCAACCAATGAACTTTGCCACATCTTGTTTAAGATAAACAGTTTCATCCCCCCTCCCATTCAGGGTTACATAATTCCCATCGTATTTATGTTTTTCGCATTATAACTGAGAGAAACTTATTTCAAACATTTCAGCGGATCGTGGCAGCAGGTCTTACTCAATACAGAGCCTATTGTACAGAAGAAGTACTTTTCCTACTTGACTCCAAAATAACATAGAAGGTTCCATTTTCTATCGCTTTACTAGAGAAATTAATAACTACTGATGTTTGAAAATTACAGGTAATAGCATTGCTTCAACAAGGAAACCAAAATCGAACAACTGAACCAACTCGTTCCAATGAGACTTCTTCGCGCTCCCATGCTATTTTGCAGGTAGTTTCAAGGATTTTTTTAGCTTTGAAAATGCTTTGCTATGCCAAATAATAATTTTTTAAAGTCATATTTAGGTTGTGGTTGAATACCGAGTTAAAGATGCTTCCAATAACATCGTCAATCGAGTGGGAAAGCTGTCACTTATTGACCTTGCTGGTTCGGAGAGAGCTCTTGCTACAGACCAGAGAAACCTTCGATCACTTGAGGGGGCCAACATTAATAGGTCACTCCTTGCACTGAGCAACTGCATTAATGCCCTAGTTGAAGGCAAGAAACACATCCCATACCGCAATTCAAAGCTCACCCAACTGCTCAAGGACTCTCTTGGGGGAGCTTGTAACACTATAATGATTGCTAATATCAGCCCAAGCAATCTCTCATTTGGTGAAACCCAAAACACCCTTCATTGGGCTGATCGAGCCAAGGAGATCCGAAACAAGGTTTCATCTTCTCAGCTGCTCAATATTTCTCCTTCATTCTTTTGCTTTATGGTCCTTGCTAGCTTACTTAAGCCGATATACATTTCCTAAGTTTGGGCTATTTTTTGTGCACCATCAGACCTGGTGTGACTAATTCTGCTGTAGCTTCAGTGTTTCCTTTGTCAATGCATATGCATTTTTTTCTGTAGCTTATATCGCTTCTTCAATTTACCACTCACATGGTCATTTCATCATCTGAACTAGAGGTGCTGCCAAAGTTTGAGTTTCCCATGAAACATGTACAAGCAATTCTGGAATATGCACTCTTTCCTAGCATGCATTGCTTTTTACCTTAGCAGGGCCTTCTTTTCCATTTTCTTTTTTTCTATGTGAATGTTTTGCCATACTTTTCATCACCCGTCAAGCATAGTAATTCCTGATGTGGTTTATATGATTTTAGCGATGTGATTTTAATTGTGGAAATCATGTTATACTGTTCTCATCTTGGAAAGTTGCAGGCATGTTATGCAAATGAGGAAATAATGCAAATACCAGCATCTGAAACAGACCAAGCCAAGATATTACTTGAGTTGCAGAAAGAGAATCGTGAATTGAGAATACAATTGGCTTACCAGCAAAAGAAGCTTCTAACTGTCCAAGCTCAATCATTGGCCGCAAATGTCCCACCAACCCCTTCTACGATTTCATCCCTTCTATCTACTCCATCTTCTAGGCATTCTAATGACAAACAGAAGCCGAGATCCACCTTCTTAGCTGGTAATTGTTTCATTCCAGAATCAATGAAAAAGATAGCGGACAAGGCAGTTAAAGATCTCAGGCAGACTGTGAAGGCATTAGAGGCAGAGATTGGTAGAATGAAGAAGGATCATGCATTGCAGATAAAGAAGAAAGATGATTTTATACGTGAACTTTCACGAAAGGTAGCAACAGCAGCTGGAGTGGGAAGGGAAGGGTTGAAGAGGGTTGTTACCAGGACGAGCTTGCAACCAAAAGAGCCACTTGGGGGTGAGTTGAAGAGCCCAAGCCACCGGCTCTTATCTTCTCCGCCCACAGCTAAAAAACGGAGCTTTTGGGACATAACAACAGTTAATAGCCCATCAGTTGCCATATTAAATGGAAGAAAAACTAGAAGCCATGTTGCTAATGAACCAGCAGCAGCTCCCTCATTGCTTCTTCAGGTGGAGTGATATATTCCATGTTGCTTTTCTTTAGTGCTAAATTGACATGCATGTTAAAAGACTTTGCTCATGCATTCATGTGCACATACATATATCATATTTGTGTAAACATGTATACAATGACAGTTCAAAAAGGGAATGGATTTAAAGTGTCCTCATCAGAAGTTCTCTTTTCCTTGGACCTCTCAATCTCGTGTTTATATTGAAGCATGCGTTCGAGTTTCTTTCTTCTGCAACTTATGCAGCTTGTATATTCATGTTTCTGGTTTGTGTTCATGTTCGAACCTCATGTCATCATTACATCTTTCAGCCAGGTTTTGCTCGCCAAAAGGCCTGAGTGTTGAAACCGCAAAAGAGGAAGAAGATGAGGACAGTAGAGAGATCAAATTAGATGTGATGGAAGGCAAAAAGTGGTGCCTGTTCACAGCTATTCCTCCTTGCAAGATTATCTGTGTCCAAGCTGACGGTTTGACAGGGAAGAAAGATCATAGTTTGGTTAGTGATATCCTGTTTTCACTACTTTCATTTCATACCACAATGAAAAGGGAGATTGAGTAGCTTCTTATTCCATCCATTTATAATCCGATTTCTTCAGTTAATCACCAACATGTATCCCATGAGCTTATCTTTGTAACACTGTCTGGTCTCCAACTAATGATTGGAGTTATATTATTTCATTTTATTCTTTATGCATCCTAAAAGCTTATGCTCTCTCTCTCTCTCTCTCAAGGATGATCAATTATTTATGAAATGAATTCGTTGATATGGTTGCTGGCGTATTGTTGTTTTGGCAGCCCGGCTTAACATGACCAACAAGCCAGTTCAATTTGTGGAAACTTTGCTGGTAATGCTTATTCGAGGTGGTATCATTTGGGCAGTTTTGTGCCCAATCTGTGTGGGCATAGTTTTTTTTTTTTGTGGGTGGGTAGTTAAATTCTCTCTATCCTCTCAAATTTGTTGGGGATATCATATGTGTACAGGGCAAGAACTGATTTCAAATCTCATCCTCGTTGCGAAACTATAGTGTGTTTCTCTACTTTTGATATATGAGTAATCTACGATGTGTGTTGCACATACATAAATTTAAATGCTATTTTTTTATAAATGTGAATTATATGTGTAAGTGTCAAATAATTAATTTGTATTTTAATTATTACTAAATTTAATTATTATTTTATTCTATAGGTTTTTGAGTTCTTAATCTGTCATTTATTTAAAAATCTCTTTTTTATTTTTGTTAAATAGATTGATTAGATCGCTTATAATATTATTATATTATTTCATACTAAAAAATAAAATATAATATATATTTGATCGTTGAATTCAATTTGGTAATTACATGTGTATAATAATTTAACATATAGAAAACTTCACTTCTTTATATAGATATAAAAAAATTTATGTAACTGTACTATAAATAAACGAGTTCAAAAAAATTTAAAATTTCTGATAAAAGAGTTCAAAACAAGTTAAAAGTCAAATAAAAGTAAAAAATAAAAATTAGATGAAAGTATATAATATAGTGGGTATAATTGATTTTATCATAATTACTAGGGATAAAATAGAAACTTTTTGAGGGATACTCTCATTTTTTAAGTAGAGTATAGTATAGATAGATTATAGATTATAGATATAGATTGTTGTCATTAGGATCTCTCATTTCTTTGGGGCCCGGGGTGATTGGATGAGGGAGGGTCTGAGTAAGGAGATAGTTCCGTGTTTGGATTTCACATCAAGTCTGCTGGTGGATCGATCCACATTATCGATTTTCTTTCAAACTGCTCTCACCTAAACTCAACTGGCCTTGCTCTACACTTTTTTTTGGGTAAGTAAAAGTTTATAGATAGTTGTAAAATATACATGGCCATGAATGGTATACAAAAAACACAATTCAGAGCAAGGCGTGGTACAAAAGGAGGGCACAAGTCTTAATTTTGTCTCAAATGAAGAAGACATAATCATTCTCAAATGAAGGTAAAGTTGAACAAAATCACATTAATTACAGCAACATATATAGACATAATTCAAAGAGTACAGATTAAGATGGAGTTGACACACGCCAGAGCACTAGCCAAGGCCTTTTGTACATGACATATGAGATAAAAGCACATGGAAGAGTAAGGATGCTTGCCTACGGTTCAAGAAAAGAACAGCCCTAAGTTAACTATTCAAACTTGGCTCGGGTTTCGGGTCTGCTTGTTTGGGGACCATGGCACTGCCATTCATTCTCGCACGTGCCTCAGCAAACATCCTCTGCTGCTCAGCCAGTGCTTCTTCTTCGGTCATCTCGGCTACATTGCTCAACTTCACACCTCTTACAGAGTCCTGTTGCAGAGCATTTCCAGAAAAAATTAATAACTAATCCTTGGATGTGTTCAAAAACTAACACGGTGAGAAAAAAAAAAAGCGGTTGATTCGCCCTATCAGCTATTCAATGGACTGTTTCAACCTTCAGTGGTCTAATGACACCGAAAATCAGATTGGATCAAAGTACATGGTGAAAAAGTTTGCCACCAAACAGTATTGCGATTAAGGAAAAAGGAAAAGATTTAGAAGCACAGATAGAGACATATTTAAAAGCCAATGGAGTAGGAGAACACAAGGCAGCCAATCGCTCAATTGTTAAATTCAGCTAAACAACCTTAAGATTGTGGGTTTGAAGTTTGAACAGGGCAGCCATTCTGTGCAAATAATGCCAACTGTTAGGTCTTGTACCCAATCTACCACTCCCAGACCCACATCATGTGTTTCCTGTGGGCTTAGACGTTTGCTACCCTTAGAAAAGCATCTGAAGAAGTTGAGGGGTCATGCAACAGAAAGGACAATGGTTGCTCCTCGGTTACATGTCTCCAAGGCCATCTCCATTTAGTATTAGCTTTGGGCATCTTATCCCTCTCATCTGTTTATCTTAACAAGATAAAACAGGCAGTCTTGCACGTTGTTAAAAGTGGAATGGTAGCACGATGAAATTAAACATTACCATGGTCTCAAGCCTGTGTTGTTCATATGCAGCATAGACTTCTTCAATGTATTCCCCAAAACCAAGAACCTGGCAGAGAGATCGTCACGTATAGAAATACACTGAGAGATCCAAGTTCATAGACACAAATCCAATACAACAGAAAGAGAAAACATTATGTTAGTCGCACATATGAACTAATTGCTACCCATCGGGCAAATAAAAATGCAGTACAACTGTTTCTTATGTCTCACGTGTACAAAAGAAGATATAAAGCTCTGCTGCACAGTTAAAAAAAAAGGAGATAAAGCTCTGCCAGTTGCCAAAGCCTCAACGATCATCTCCAACTTCCGATTGATTCACAATAAGATCCCAGGCTCAATTTGTGGTCATAAGTTGCCTGTGCAACGATAATATTTTTATTCAAGAGATGCCACATATTGTACAATTGGCTCCTTCAAAGAAAAAGTCCATAAAAGCAATCCAATGGGCACACAAAGTAGTTACTTGTGTGTCGTGGGGAGTCCCAAGTGGATGACACAGTTAAGTTTCTATCTAGGAACAAGTGTGCAGGTTGAAGATGAGTATTTAATTTCTCCATTTTTAATTAAAGACATTGGGCTCAAGTGTGCAATTAGTGCAACCACTTAATAATATATATTTTTTATCTTATTGCAATTTTGGTTTGAACTTCTTTTGGTTTTCATTTAGCTTTCTTTATGTATATTTGGCGACTTATTGTCCTCTTATCTACTATGTTCTTTTTTCATTTTAAAAACATCCTCTCGTTTCCTAAAAAATCATATATAATTTCTCCAGGAAGAGAAGGTGGTGTAGAGGGGCACAACGAGAAATAGAAGAGAACAGAAAAAAACAAGCCTCCGAGAATATAGAGGAAAAATATGAGCAAACAAGTTACGGTTACAACCTTTGAATGATTGACAAAGATCCATGATCTACAATTTCTAGAGCCCAGTGAGACTCCTATGACCAATTCAGGGTCTGATATGGAGTTCAAAATCTACTTTCATACTCTCCTACGTTGTTTCTATATCCTTTCTCAAACTCTGTATCCAACAAGCTCTATTATATTGAATAAACAGATTAACAGTGCATCACAGTTTAATGCATGCCTAATTGAAATGCCACTCAGCCACCAGCTACTCACTCTGGAGGGTCGACTTTATGTAGCTTATTTTGAGATGAAAATTGATCATTTCATTTCGGAAAGTAAACATTCACCATACTAGCATTCATTGAGTTTTCATTCAGACCTCAAGGGTAAGTTACCTTTTTGACAATCTACAGAATGCTAGTACAATAATTAGTCAACTTATGGTTATTCTAGTTCATTGCACTCCTATATATTGCCCATCACTTGTGTGACAGTATAAAAAAAAAAAAAAATAGAGGTTGGCTTGCATGAGTTACATAATCCTGTGCACCCAATATTGACTCAAATACAACCACAACTGCATATGCATGTCACTTGTGGTGAACTTGTGAAAGATACAGCCCAAGATTACTGTGCACAGAAAAATGGACAGAAGAAAGTCTTCCCCAGTGAACAAAACAAAGAACAAAGTTCAAACATAGAAGTTACCTCTAATGCCTTGAGTACATGCTCTGGTGCAATAGTCCTTTTCTCTTCTTTGCCACAAACTTCATTAGACTCTGATGAAATAAGATTGATAAACTCTGCAACAAAGGACAAAAATTCCTTCATTAGAAAGGGGAAAAACCTTGAACATAGCACCTCGTATGAATTTACAGAAAAAACATAACAAGAATGTATTAATGCCTACACATATACTCAGGAAACACAAATATGTTAATTGGCTGGATGTTATAACCAGACAACATGGATAAGCGGCTGATAGATACAATTACATTGACAAGCATGTAATTTTCCTATAAAAAAGGTTCTAAGGTCATTCAAGTGAAAAACAACCACAATTTATTGTAGTAACACATGGAAAACATATTTTATTTTCTGTTGTCCCTTTTTGGGTGTGGAGGGGGGGTGGGGGTTGAAGAGTCTCGTTAACCGATTCACTTTCCCTGACCATCTCATAGAAGACTATATTTGCCCATGGAGGTGAGTGGAGGAAGAATCCATTATAAATTCTAAGATCATGGGAGTTGTTACTCCATGATAGTGACTGGTAAAGCTCATAAAATCAACAATCTGGGTGAAAATGTTGCTTTCTACATTAGCCTATTTAGAAACACACTAAAACTAAACCATTTTCTAATGACCTATTGAAATCTCATCTTTTAGATGGCAAAAGAGTTCTAAGATGAATCTCAACTCCTTGAACCCAAATGGAGACATAAAAAATTTCCAACTGATATAACTAACTAATCTGTTAATTTCAAGCTTGGAGATGCTACACAAAACCAAGGAAAGGGAACCCCTATTCTGATCCGTTAGCATGATAAGGCTCAATAGTTCAAGAAAAGCCAAAGATGATGCACCAATTAACTCAATAAAAGACTTGTCAAAACTGGCCTTAAAGCTGGACGAGTGGTTGTCCAAAAGTAGTTACTTATGAACAAACTGTTTCTAGAATCAAAGCATTGACCAATTTTAATTAGCACGTCATAAATTGGAAATGCCTATGATTACATGCACTGGTGTTTTCTACAACATGTAATAGTAAAAAAAGGTTGGGACAAAAGTTGAGGATGTGAATGTAATTTGTACAATAAGATTCTTTATCCTACTGAATGGTTGGCCACCAGGATTGTTTATTGAGGTCTAAAACAAAGGGGTTCTCATCTCATAATAGTCTCCTGTTGGATCCAGCTATGTTTAGGTTGGGGAGTAGATTAAAGGAATGGAAGAGACAACATTTGTCTATTTTAATTTTTTAGAGTGAGATTTTCATCCTAGTCAATGGTTTGCCACCAGATTGTCTAGTGGCTTGAGATGTCACCACTCATAGCCAAAGGTGTTCCCATCTCTTAAAGGATCTCCGGTGGGATTCAGACATGGATAGCTTTGGGGAAAGAGCAAATTCTTATGAAGAAGCTTATTCCTGAGTTCAAATTTCTAGTGGAGTTGACTGAAGTTTGTACACCTATCAAGCTAAGGGGCTTACTAAGTTAAAGTTCTTTAACCAAGCTTTCCTAAAGAAATAGTTTCAAAAAAATGAGATATGTGAATATTAGATAGAAAGGGCAACATGTGAATGGTGGGGAAGATATGTATGTTGGTTGTCAAATCTGACCAGCTCCGATGGGATAGGGATGTGTAAGAGGGGCAAGGTAATTTAAAAAAAAAATATTAAATTTTAAAAATACCGTTCAAAATATTATGGTAGGATTATGGAGTGACTTTTTACAATTATCTAAGACTGTAGCACCACAAATGTAGCCTGCCCCTAATAACATGTCAACCCGGTACATTACATGAACATTGCTTTGCTTTGCATACTAGTTCATCATTCCAACCCAGATACATGAAAGTGAATGCTGATTACAATGCCAAATTATAAGTAAAACTGTAAAAGAAATTCACTTCAAGAATTATGACAGGAAACAATCGTACATATCCTCATTCCAAGGCGCATCTACAAGTTATCACAGCAAATTTAAAACCAATAGATGTTGGTTATATAACTTGAAAGCTAGAAAGTAGTAAAGGCATTCTCTCACCTACACAACATTCGATCAAAAGATCTTGAGTATCTCTTGCAACACGCACATCCGGAGGCAACATCTCCTTAATGATTTTAGTCATAGTTGCTGAGAAAAAGAAAAGCCACCATAAATTCTTTCAAAAGCCAACTACATAAACCACATCTAAAACAAAACGGCATGGTACCAACTATAACGAAGAATTAACCCCCAGCAAAGAAGTACTTACATAATACCAATTTTATCATCTTTCAAAAAAAGTTTAAGGTAAAATCAAAAAACCGGGAAGCGGATTGACATGCCTCCCACGTCTATATACTTCCAGATTATATTCCAATGACATTAATGAAGAAAGTCATGGATCGATTAATCTTTGGTATAGAAATATCTTTTTTTTTTCCCCCTGGTAATCAACAGTTCGAGTGTCTGCTGATAGATACTAAATCAACAATTTTTTTTCCCAGAAAACAGATAACAACACCATCTGTAGAATTCTTACTGTATTACAGATATAACATCCAAAAGCAAATCAAGTCTATGTCACAAGGCGCATGAACACACACGTATACTTACATGTATAGATACAAACATATATCGGGATATAAACACAGATCTATGACGAAAAACAAACCTTTAGGGAGTGAAGCATCCTCTTTCGCCTTCCCAACTATATCCATAGGTTCCATATCTGCAACCTTCAAAACCAGATCAGAAAACACACAGGAATAAGATTCAAACTGTTTCTATACATATATAATACAATGGGACAAGAAAAAAATTACACACTTAAAAGATAAAAAGAATCACAGAAAACATACTCACCGAGTTAGCCAAAATCAAGAAGAGAGAAAAGAGACCGAAATCGAATCGAAAGAGACGATCGGAGTTGCAGGCGATTCATGGTCGATTATAGAGAGAGGGATTAGCAAGGCGACTAGGGCAAAATTTCTCCCAAAAAGCGCGTTGAACTCGATTCTACACACGCGTGTTGATCACGTAGTGGTTTCCTGGGTGGGGCCCATGGGCTTTGGGTACAGTCGTTGGTGCGTGAGAAACACGCGAGGCAAGGGCGAGTGGCGGATTTCCCGATCAGAAATGTGGGTTATGCATATATATAGTTCCGTCTTGAATTGAATGTGAAGAAAAGGGATCGGTCCATGCTTACAGGTGGTGTGGTGTGCGACGACTTACGGAAGAAGACGGAAATATAGATGGGTTGAATATGGGCCTGGTTGTAAAATAATGGGCCGGATATCAGTCCAAAGTGTCCATAATATCATATCGTATCGTTTTGAGTCGTATTATATTTGAATTGTATTATTTTTTATTTTTGTCATGTTCGTGCTAATAATTGTGTTGATAAAAAAAATATTTAATTCTAAAATTATTCATAGAATACGAGATTAATTTTTTTAAAAAATACCTATTTTTTATGATATCAGTTTAACGGGTTATTCGTTTTTAACAATAACGCAAATCATTTATTATTCATACTAATAGATCGTATTATTGTTAAATTCAATTCATATTGAATACGCATCGTGTTCGTATCAATAAATAAAATTGATACTCCTACTTCTATTCTTTGCTCTAATGTAGTGTACTCAATGGGCCTACTTGAGTAATCTTGTGATTGAAGAAAATCAACAATGCTACGTCTAAATAAAAATCCCAAATCAATGTAAAATTTAGATCAGTAGGTCCCACAAACTCTCATTAACTATCCAATGGCTATCATTGTGACACATCATTTAAGATTCAAAAAATTAGTAAAATTTTAGGTCAAAATGGCTCCAAAAGCAAGTGATTAATTACCACAAAATGAGATCTATTTCTAAAGTTTTTCCCTCAAAATTATTAGAATGTTTGGAAAATTTTGCGTTGAAGCCAAAAAATAATTGGGTTGTAATGGTTGGTGTTCTAAATGAAACATCTATAAATTTTTAGTGACTTCAAACCGGGGAGAGAACCATGATTTCATCCTTAGGGTCCAAATAATGGTATAATCAAAATTTTTAATCATTAGGGGGTTATTCATCAAGTTGTACTTAATGACAATTTTAGTCATACAAAATCTATTAAAATTAACTTTCATAGAATACTATGGAAAACATTAATTTTAATCATAAAATTCAATTGTTTTTCATACTTATCAGTATAAAAATTATATTCTAATAATGACACTAACTTCTTATTCTATTATTTATGATACTAGTATGTGCACACGTATATTACACGTGAACTTTTTTGAATTTAACGTATTGTATATTACAACCTTTCACCATTTTTGCACAAAAAAAAGTGTCTTTATACACATGATGTTGAAGTTAAAAAAATTCGAATCTTTAGCGTTTTCTTGAGCTTAGAATGGTCAAACTGAAGCAAAAGATCAGTTGACGATAATTCCAGTTTTCCAATGTGAGATGACACTATTGCATTTGAGTCACCAATGAGCATATAACCATATCTGTAAAAACTGATATTTTATATTTTGGAAGTCGTTTGCAATTGCAAAAGCTGTATAAACGACTCACTATAATTGAATGAAAAAAAAAAACACAAAGTGTTTCCTAAAAATACATCATTCATGAAGTTTATAACTTATGATCTTGTTACCATCGATTATTTTATCAAACTTTAAAAATTTGGTTTCAACATATATCTAAGGACTAATTTTTGGTATAGAATATGTTTACCAATAATGCTCATATCATCTAACATCGGTGCAACCCAACTTGCAAGCTAATTTTACTTTCGAATGAAATTCCAATCAATTCATCAATCGAAATATCAACAATTGGAAGCTCTTTGTCGACTCTCCCAAGAGAGTTGCTATTTTCCGGTCAAAATCTACATGTAAGTTCCTCCCGTAGTATACAAAAAGATTTAGATGTAAATACAAAACAATGACCATTAATATCCACCATTCAACTTATGGGATAAATTATCATAGGTATGTGCTGTGGCATATTGTACCGTTACAAAAATATCTTTACACTTGACAAACCTAAGAAGAAGGCAATTCATCTAATATCGGTCTTTGGAGCTGATCTCTCAATTGGAAATGGACTTAAAATTCTCAGCTTAATGCATAAAATCGATAGTAACAAAAGCAAAGATTAAAAGATTTGTAGATACATGAATTGCACCATCATAAGCATGTGATAGTAAGCTATCAGCATCCAGCTTCAGAGGTGATCCATCGCCCAGGCTAGACAGGCCTGCATTGCAAGTGCAACTGATTTTGTGGTCATCTCTTCGTTTGTCCTGTTGCTGGATCTGCCATCCTTGACACTTTTCTGCACCCACTACGCTTCGAATGGAATACGTGAACCATCTCCACTACCCGTGGATATTCGTTCGTTAGGATTGTCAGGTACTGTTCCCTTGTACCCTATCCACGTGTCGCGGTACGACTTTTGGTGAATAGCTTGGTGCCGAGCTCCCAATTCCCGAGCGAGTATATGTACCGAGCTTGTTGATATCGAGCTGCCACCTATTCCGAACTGATCTATTGTGGGCTTCTATCTAACTGGACTGCGGTCCAGCTCCAACCCTGTGAGTGCTATTTGGGTGAGATACTTGAGTAATGTTTTTTATTCCTTTCTTGCACCTGGTTTTAATACTAAGGTTGTATATCTCATGCAGGGAGGGAGTGTGATCAAATGAAACTGGATTGATTATCTTCAAAAGTTGCTGCCAAAGGTTTAGGTTCCCACACAAGTATAAAGCCCTCATAGATCGAAATCGAAATCACCAAGATGACCAGCCTAGAACCAAAACTGACTTAATTGTGAACAAAATCCAGAAACTGTTTTTAAAAGAGATTGTTTTTGATAGAAATACAAAACTGTTTTTATTCAGTAGCTGTTTTTGTTTTTTTTTTTTCCCAGTAACAGATTTCCAAGTCCAAATGTCAGAAACTGTTTTTGATTTTGCTAATACAGAAAATGGTACTGCTTTCTAGTTTTAGTTAATAAAAACAGTTTTTTTTATCAAAACTACAAAAACTATTTTCCTACAATATGTTTTGCTTTCAAATAGAACTGCCACTATTTGTACAACCTTTTGTTTTTCGGTCAGATTGTTTTTTTCCAAACATAAACCTGATATATGTTTCAGAAAACTGTTAACTATTTTTTTAATACTTGTTTCCAAGTTTCGCTTCAAGGAAAGTGTTACTTTTTGTTTCCCAAAAAAAAAAAAAAAAAAAAGTGGTCAGTTTTTTTGTTTTACTTTTCAAGAAAATTGTTTAGTTTTTTTTTTGGGGGATATATTATATTGACACCCCTGTAGATTGATCTAATTATAGAGACACCCTATCGGTTTTCTAAAATTACACTATTACCTATCCATTTTACAAAGTACTCCTATAGTTAGCATCGTTATTGGCAATGTCAAAAAAGTAATTACATCATCAAATTTTTATACTTTAATACCCATATTACTTATGAACAAAATTAGGCTAACCTGTTTATTTTTGTGTCGTGTTCGTATTCGAATTTGTGTTTTTTTTTTTTATAACGTGAGACCTCTTCAAGGCAGGACCACTTTGGACCTATTCTTCTAAGAGTAAACTCTGAATACCTGCAATCACCCGCAAACTATAGGTATCGGTTAAGCCTAAGAGACACCAGCGAGACAGCGGGGAAGTATGTCTCAAGACATAAAGAATAAGTTGTATTATTATGTGAATAGTACTGATGATAATAGATTAATTGATGAGAAATTTTTTGTGTAACAATCTACAGTAGCTAGGCATATATATATATATATATATACACACACACACACAAACTGTTTTGGTTGACTGATTTTTTTACATATGTCTAAAGTTCATATAATTTGCCATAAAATTAATGAAGTTAAATAGACAAAACTAGAAACCCATGTTCCAAATATCAAATTCATTTGAAAGATAAAGATTACAGAAGATAAGGACAAATTTTGAAGTTTGAACAATCTTTCTTATTTTTTTTTCTTTTCTGATTAGACCTTTGAACAATCAGGTAGCACAAATTTGAACAATTGTAGAAATTAACACCACCACCATAACCAAGGAGAACGTAAGAGATTGAGTGAGAGAGATGACTCAGATCGAGTGAGTGACAGAGATTGAGTGGAGAAGGTCTAGATCTAAAAGGAATCAAGATCAAGTAGAGAGTTGTTGCTGTTCGCCGGAGTTGCGTCGCCATTCCTGGAGCTATTCGTTGCCTGGAGGAGTGAAGACGAAGTTGGAATTGAATTAATTTAGGGCAAAATGGCCCAAAAAGTTGGATATTTTTTTATATAACGAGTGGAATTCAAACCGTCCGATTTTAAAAAATCGACCGGTTCACGGTTTTGGCCAAAAATCGGCCAGTTTTAGCGGTTTTGAGCCGATTCTATTCCTTAAGCGGTCTAACTAGAGAACCGGATTGGTTAAAGTCCCGAGTCATGGTTGAACCGGTCCGATCCGATTCTGATAACACTACCTTCGAGCCCCCACTAAAGTCTAAGCCACACAATTTATTCTGCAAAGTTCCACTTTGTTCTACTAGTTTTTGTTTTTCAATATATTTCCTCATATTGTTAAGATCAGTAATCAGCCAACCAGCCAGGGGCGGATTTAGCATGGGGGTAGTTGCCTCCATTGGAATTTTAAAAAAAATTTGGGAGCAAGGTGAATTTTTGAAAATTTCAAAAATTTCTGAATCTTGTCCCCACTAAAATTTTCATAAAAGTATATAGGTGAGGTTAGTGTAATTTTCAAACCATTAAACATAACTTTTGCAGCTCAGTCATTTCACGCCTTTTACCCTTGTAGACGTCTTCTTCGTTCGAACTTTGGTCTCTGTGACTCGGCCTTTCTTCACTACCCATCACTTCTTTGATTTCTTGGAAACTTTGGTATATTCATCAACAAAACAAATTACTTAGTTGTTAGTATTAGGGTATATAACAACAATTATCTCACCAAAACCGACTCAAGAAAAACAAACAGTGCCTGATTTTTGCTGTAGTGTTTCACTTCAATTTCAACACAAAATAAAGCATGAGCAGAACAAAATCGACTACAGTGAATCACACAAATTCCACTACAAAAACTTGTTTATGTCAATTAAAAATTCAGTACAACAAGACCCAAATACAAGGGAACTAGATCTGAAATTTCAGCAATAAATACACACAAGTATTGTGGATTTATGAATTACATTATTTTGGATTTATGGATTATATTTTGATTATATGTAGTACATTATGTCATTCACTACGAACTTAATGATAGATTGGACAAATTTATTTTTTAATCAGTTATAGATAGATTTTTTGTAAAAAAATCAACACTGGAACAACCGTCTCCTGGTCAAGAAATAGATGATCTTTTGATGTGAAGTTTTTTTTTGTTGCCTCTTTTTTATACATCGCTCATATATATGAGTTGTGCATTTAAATGACATTTTTTTGATGGAACTATACATAAAATAAAGTTTATTTGTATTTATAGTTTAAATTTAAGAATTTTAAGTTACCCCCACTGAAACAAAAATCCTGGCTCCGCCCCTGCAATAAGCCAATACTAAACATCCTCTAACGAAGTATTAAGGCCTAGCGGTACTACTTGAAACACATGTAGACAATGGAAGGAAGTAGGTTTAGTATAGAAACACAAAAGCGTTCACCCCTTGAAGATTCAATACAAATGGCTTATTTGAACAGTAAATATATATAGAGTATAAGATTAAAACAAGTATCGATTATCAATTTTTTTAGCACATAGAATCAACATATTAATTTCTAAACATCGTTCTCAACAAATTAGCAAAAGAAGAGGGAATTAGGAATATGAGATATAATTGACTGATTAACTTACCGATTTTGTACAAAAAATATCAAATTATAAGAGTATAATGACTAACCCCAAACATTAGGGGAAGGCTTTTGTTAATGAAAACTGATTACCTGATGAAGCAGTACATTGATGGTTGGGGAATGCCAAGACACAAAATTTAGCCGCCGTCTGATAGAGAAGGGTGAAGGAGAAGTGTATGCACCGGTTGACAATGCCAAATATGAAGTGGGAGGATTTTTAGAAGTGGTGCAATCTTTATTATTTTGCACATTAATTTCTAGAATGTGTATATTCACAACCAAAACATTAAAAGAAAGAGAGCAGGGGTTGTTAACTAAATTTTGTAATGGCAGAAAGAGCGAGGATTTTCAATCGTAACTAAATTCTGTAATTGAATTCCAGTAATTAAGGAAAATGGGGGAGAAGAAAAGTAAAGAGAGACAGGCGGAGAGAGGAAAGGTGAAGAGAGCGGCATGACTGTTTGTTCTTGACCAATTTGTGAATGCCCAGGGAGAAGAGAGAGGGGGAGAGAGAGAGAGAAAAAGTAACGGTTGAAAAATAGGTAGAGAGAGAAAGAGAGGCAACTGAGAAATAGAGAAAGTGTAACGACTGAGAATAGAGAATCAATTGGAGATTAAAAATGGGCTTTATCTTATTATTATAGATATATTGCACACTATTTAACCGTATGATTTTCATTTACCATTTTAAGGTAAGTTGGTAGTCTGTAACTCAATAAAACATGATGCAAAACATTAAAAGAAAGAGAGCAGGGGTTGTTAACTAAATTCTGTAATGGCAGAAAGAGCAAGGATTTTCAATTGTAACTAAATTCTGTAATTGAATTCCAGTAATTAAAGAAAATGGGGAAGAAGAAAAGTAAAGAGAGACAGACGGAGAGAGGAAAGGTGAAGAGAACGGCATGACTGGAGGAGCTTTAGTGCCCTATGATGCTTCACAGTCCGGTTGGCAGGCCCCGTTGCGTAGATCTCAGTGTATTGGTAGGGGAGGTCGAGCAGGCAGAGAAGGTAGAGGTGGTAGGCCTGGCCGAGGGACGCTTAGTGTGGTTCTTCCACTCATTTTCGATGATTAGTACGCTCATATGGAATATCAGAGGGATCAGCCAGACCTCTTCGATTAGAAGGCTCAGGAAGTTGATCAGCTCACACCACTTATCGATGTTCTGTATTTTGGAGCCTTTTGTTGACCGGGATCGGTTGGAGTCTTTTCGGATTCATTTTCTCATGGAGCACAATTTTTGCTCTATTTCGGGGAAGATTTGGATCTTTTGGTCTTTTCCTTTTCGGTTGGAGGTTATTCAGGACGATGGTCAAGTGGTTCATTGCCAGGTGCGGTATTGTTTTTTACCGGATCCAGTTTTTGTTTATTTTGTGTATGCCAGTTGCGTAGCTTCTGTTCGGCAGGGTTTGTGGGATTCCTTGACACAGTTTGGGAGCATCCATGATGGTCCGTGGATGGTTGGCGGGGATTTCAACGTTGTTAAGTCCCATTCTGAGATCCGGGGGGGTCATACTCAGTCTCAGTCCGCTATTGATGCCTTTTCCTTAGCTTTGTTGTTCAGTGGTTTGGAGGATGCTGGGTTTGAGGGTCGTTCACATGGACGAATGGACGTACCTGGAGGAGATTGGATAGAGTAGTGGTGAATGCTCAATGGAGTTCTTATTTTTCCGTATTTCGGGTTGCCCACCTGAATCGGACTTGTTCAGATCATTCACCATTGTTGATCTCTGGAGATCAGCGTCAGAGTAGAGGGCCGAGCCATTTCAAGTTTTTTCACACTTAGACCAGGCACAAAGATTTTTTGGAGGTTGTGCGGCAGAGCTGGACCCTTCCTGTGTTCGCTTTAGGGATGTCTGCGTTTCAATCGAAGCTTATTCGGTTGAAACAAACCCTGAAGGTCTGAAACAAGGAAGTGTTCGGCAATGTGTTTCAGCGAGTTCAGGAAGCGGAGGCCGAGGTTAGTAGGAGAGAGGTGGCACATGATCAGTCATGGTCTTCTTCAGATCGGGCTGCCCTTCATCAGGTCAGGGTTGAGTTACAACAGGCTTTACAGTGTGAGGAGTCCTTTATGAGACAGCAGTCCCGTGTTCACTGGCTTCAAGAGGGGGATTCGAACACCCGTTTCTTTCATGCTTCAGTGAGGAAGAAGCGACATGTTCTTTCAGTCCATCGGATCCGGGGTGATGATGCAGAATGGATTACTGAGCCTAGGGCTATTGGCGCTTCGGCAATGTCCTTTTTTTAGGGATTGTTCTCTGTGGGGGCTGGTCAGGTTGAGGTTGTAGATTTTTTGGCTATTCCAACTATTGTGACTGATGCAGATGATGTTGAGTTGTGTGTTATGCCGACTTTGGATGAGGTGAGACAAACCGTGTTCTTTATTGATTCTGATAGTGCGCCGGGGCCGGATGGGTATTGCGGTCGCTTTTATCAGTTTTGCTGGGACATTGTGGGAGCAGATTTGCTGGCTGCAGTTCAGGATTACTTCCGGGGTTCTCCTATGCCACGAGGATTCATGAGCACGTTGGTGGTGCTTTTGCCCAAGAAGGAGCCACCTTCTACTTGGGCAGATTTTCGGCCGATCAGTTTATGTAACGTGAGCAACAAGGTGATCACGAAGATCCTCGTTTCTTGTCTGTCATCCTTGTTGCCGCGTATCATATCACCGACGCAGAGTAGATTTGTGTCAGGCCTAGTGTTGCAGGACAGTGTTCTTTTGGCTCAGGAGTTGGTTCGTGATTTGGGGAGAAGTTCCCGGGGTGGGAATGTCGTACTGAAGCTTGATATAGCTAAGGCATATGACATGATGTCTTGGACATTCATTCTCCAGATGTTGCGGGCTTTTGGGTTCTTTGAGGGCTTGATTTCTTTAGTTCGGCGGGCTATCTGGGGGGTGTGATTTTCTGTGATGGTGAATGGGGTCAGTTAGGGCTTTTTCCAGTCGCAGGGGGGGCTACGGCAGGGTGACCCCCTTTCTCCTTGTTTGTTCATCATTGCTGCAGAGTATCTTTCTCGAGGCTTGGACTCTTTGTATGCTAGGTTTCCGGAGGTGGCTTATAGTACTGGAGTTGGGGTTTCGATTTCACATTTAGCTTTTGCTGATGACATTATTATTTTTACTAATGGGTGCTGGTCGAGCTTGCAGCGAGTTATGAATTTCCTTCATCACTATGAGGCTGCCTCTGGTCAGTTAGTTAGTGAGGCCAAGAGCAGTTTCTATATCAGTTCGCGTGCCTCGCATTGTAGAGAGGTGATTGCACGACAGACCACTGGTTTTTAGAGGCGTGACCTTCCATTTATTTATCTGGGGTGCCCTATCTACTTGGGTCATCTCCGGATCTCGTACTTTGATGAGATGCTTCAGAACGTGTGCAAACGGATTTCTGGATGGGCGAATCGCTTGCTTTCCTTTGGAGGTAAGCTCACTTTGATTCGTCATGTGCTCGCGTCGATGCCTATTCACTTGTTTCATGTGCTGAGGCCTTCTGCGGATATTTTTTACTAGTTAGAGATGATGTTCACTCGTTTCTTGTGAGGTGACACAGCTACCCATCGGAGGATTCACTGGTGTCAGTGGGCTAAGGTATGTTACCCTATAAAGGAGGGCGGCTTAGGGGTGCGTTCTTTTTCTGACTTAGCCGAGGCTTGTGAGATGAAGTTGTGGTGGAATTTTCGTGTTCAACAGTCACTTTGGTCCACTTTTATGAGGACCAAGTACTGTAGGTCCACTCATCCTCGGCTGATTGAGTTTCGTTACCCAGCTTCACCTCTTTGGAGGCGATTGTGTGGGATTCGATTCGTGGCTGAGCCGAAGATCAGATGGTTAGTACGGTCCGGTGAGGTCAATTTCTGGTATGACTGTTGGTTGTGGGATTACCCGTTGGCTTTAGTGTGTTCGGGGGCAGTTCCTGGGATTCCTGTTTCTGCTTACTGGACGGGTCGGCAGTGGGACAGAGGCCGATTGTTGGGAGTTTTGCCTTCTTCAGTTGTTGAGCAAATTGTGCAGATTCCGATTCCGGATCAGGGGGTTGATCAGATGAGGTGGAGCTTGTCTTTGAATGGGGATTTTTCCTTGAGGACTGCTTGGGCTAATATTCGGGGTGTGGCTCCAGTTCGGGCTGGGTTTTCTTGTGTCTGGCAGAGACATATTCCAACTCAAGTCTCGTTCTTTATGTGGCGGTTGTTTCATGGTTTCCTAGCCACAGATGATGGCTTAGAGAGACGGGGTTTTCATGTAGTATCCCGGTGTGTGTGTGGTGGGGCTGTTGAGACTCTCAGGCATCTTTTTTGGATTGTTAGCTTGCAATTTAGGTGTGGGGTCACTTTTATCAGATGTTTGGGATCAGATCTTGGTCGTGTCAGTCTCCTTATGCTTTAATACTTCGTTGGCGGCGTTGTGCTCCTTCTGCAGGTCACGTGCGAGTACTGCTACCATGTTTTATTTTGTGGCACCTATGGAAGGCGTGTAATGCTTATAGGTTCGATGATCGTGCCTTTCAGAAGCCCGTTGTGGTTCAGAGGGTTATGGCCGATATACAGTTGATTGTGCTTGCTTTTGGGTTTGCTCCGAGTCAATTGCGTCGGGATGAGTCAGTTGAGTTTGTGGGTTCTCTTAGGGTCTTGGTTCCTCGGCTTCGGCCTCTTCGCTTGGTTGCTTGGACTCGTCTTGTACCAGGTTGCCTGAAGATCAGTGTTGATGGCTGTTCTAAAGGCAATCTAGGGATGTATACGGCAGGGGGTATTATTCGGGACCACCAGGGTCGGGTTCTCAGGGCTTTTGGCTTATTTCTAGGGCATCAGCCTATTCTGTATGCAGAGATACAGGCTGTTTGTGCTGGGTTGGAGTTGGCCGCAGATTTGGGAGCTTCAGAGTTGGTAGTGGAGTCAGATTCAGCTATAGTGGTTTCTTGAATTTATTCTCAGGGTACTGGATGTTGGGTTTATGCTTACCTGCTTACTCGGATTCGGCTTCTGTGTGCTTCTCTCTCGGCTCGCGTCTGCCACGTCCTGCGTGAGGCGAATCAGGCTGCCGACTTCATGGCTAATTGGGCTTGTTCTCAGCAGCTCAATCATCGATTTCCTGATTCGTCATCCCTTCCTTCTGGGATTGCTGGCATCCTCGCCTTGGATGCTCGATAGACTCCTCACGTTCGTCGGTGAATTCTTATTTTTATTTATGTTTTCAGTTATTTGTTTTTAATATTTTTGGTGGTGAGTCACCACCTTACTTTTGCTTTGATCCTCTCACTTTGTACTTCTGGAGGCTTGGCTCTTTATTCTCCTCCCTTGTACTTTTTTCCTTTTAGTTATATATACAGGTAGGGGTCCTGCCAAACCCCCCACCCACACTGGGTGGCTTTGAGGAAAAAAAAAATATATAATGAAGTAGCTAAAAAAGTTTGTCTTTAGCTTTTCGCAGCTCAGATCATTTTTAGGCTTTTGATCCGATGATCATAATTAGACTTAACTCTAACACTCCTATCTCTCATATAACTCTCTCTCTCTCTCTCTCTCTCTCTCTCAGACATTTTAACACACACTATCTCATCTCCTCTCTCCTATCTATAAAATAAAGTAGAACGCTTTGAATTTTAGAGACAAAGAGCGGTTAAGATTGTTTCGTGACAAAAAAAAGTATCATCCTATGGACGACGCTATCCCAAACTATCTCGAGCTATGATCATTTTAGAATTATCGATTCAACACACCAGATTAACCCTTGAAAAAATTAATCCGGCCTAAATTTTTTAATTTCAAAATCCCTTAAATCACTCCACTTCATTTGGCCAAATATTCTGCTCCCTACGAAAAAAAATCCCTTCTCTCCCCCTATCTCTATTCTCTGTCCCAAGCCACGCCAAAGATGACGCCAACGATTCCGGCGACGCTGCTCTCTCTCTCTTTGATGTATCTCCGCTGCTCATCTCTCACTCGGCTGCTCATTCTGTGCGCACGTCACACCAAGTAGCTCACAACTCTCTGTTTCTCACCCTCTACGTCTCTATCTTGCTGCTTCTCTGTCTCCGCTGATTAATCAACACACATAGGACATACACACACCACGCACATAAGTTGTTCGACAAAATGCCCCTAACTTTATTCCCCTAACTATATGCACACAGTCATCTCAACCCTTCTCTATTTCCATTTCGATTTTTATTTTCCTGTTCTTTCAATTTTGGTTTCTAATTTTTGAATTAGATTGGTGATTAGATTCTATGGATATTAAACAATTTTGATATTTAAATCAAAATTGAGAGGCTACTGTGGTTGTTTTGGATTCTCAATGTTTTTCCTAGTGAGAAGGGCTCTCAAAGACACTCTGAATTGAATGTATCAGATATTAAAGAGTTAATATATGTTCAATTGTTCTTACTTTTTCGGCCTTTATGGAATTTTTCCTAATCCAGTTGACTTTTTCCCCCCTTCTTCAACCTCATTACTTCAACAAGAATTCATATTGAACTCTTGGGGAATGAAATTTTTCAATATGAAGACTGCTATCAAACTGTGAGACAAAAACTTTGATATTTTGTGTCATGTATATACCATGGATGCAGCATCTCAAAGAAAGGTAAATTATCTGCAATGCGCCTAATTATTTGATTGGTGTTAGTTAAATTTATAATTGTTATCTATGAAATGGTGAATTTGTTGCAGATTTTTTATTAAAGCTATTAAATAACATGATTGTAGTTTAATATTGGGTGTGAATTGTTGAAATAGGCCATTAATTGTGTCCTTGGAGAATGTAGGCCACATACCTGCAAATCCGTTGTTGGATGTTTAGGTCCATCAATTTACTTGAGTTGTTTTGGCCTTTGGTTAAATGATTAGGGAGTGATATAATTGTAGGGCGTTGTGATGGAATTTTGGGATCCATTTGGGAAATAAAAGTGTATTGTTGATGCAAGTTGTTAAAAGGGAAAAAAATTCATTGTGCTATTTCGTGACTTTTGCGTAGCTGTAATTTTTTTTGTTGGAAGTTTATTATTTTTAATCATTAGAATTTGTCATGGGCACCTAAATTCTTGGCTGATACAATTCAAATTGTTGAGAGCTATTCATGATTGTTTTATCCTTTATTGTCTCTCCTTCTCCAAGATCGAACAATCATAATTTATTGTTATCCTCTTTTATTTCTTAGTTTTTTGGTTGAAGACGATTGTTTCAATTTCAAGTTTACAATTTCAGCTCAAAGACTTAATAGTTGGAGGTGCCACATCATGGCTTCTTGGTTTTGCATGGAGATTTTGTTCGGCTTTATACTTACGTTGAAGACGGTATAGGTTTATTGTTGTTATTGTGATTGTATTGGCTAATATTTTGTCTAATTTAATATTTGTTAGAAGATATCTCATATTTGCAAAGGATTATGTAAGTTCTTAATAGGTTAATATACAGAGATAAAATATTCAAGCAAATATAGGAATGACTAGGGGTGTCAAACGTGTTGGGTTAAACGGTTACGTGTCGGGTTAAACGGGTGACGGGTGAAAAACATATAAACCCGTACACGACACGTTTAATAAATGGGTAAAAAATTTCAACACGAACACGACTCGTTTAATAAACTGGTAACACGACACAACTCGTTTAACCCGTTAAATTTTATTAAAATTATTTTACTAAAATTTTAAACTCCACTATTACCCACAACATCAAAACTCTTTTTATTAAAAAAGTTTTAGTTGGGTGGCACTTGCTTTTGTAAGTGGAAGGCAAAGGTGAATGACTAAACAAATGGGTGCAGCCTTTTATAGGCATGAGAGAGTTCTCATTCACTTAAATTAGTCGATGTGGGATTCCAACCATTCCAACCAAAAGCTTTCAAGGATGCCTTCACTGTGTTCACACTTCTCTCACAACTCACAAGTTTTGAATCCCACATCGGTAGATTTGCAAGGAAGGAGACCTCCTCCTTGCCTATAAAAAGTGAAGTCCATTCTTTTCTTCATCATTTAATTTTTTTATTTGTTTTTCCAAGTGTTCACTAATAAAAATCTTTTAATTAAGAGACTGAATATTTGGACAGTTAATTTTAATAAATTCTGATTATTTTTTTTAAAATAATTATGAATTTATAATTTATTATTATATTAAATTTATTTAAACGGGTTATAAATGGGTTGACATGTCTCACTCGAACACGACTCGTTTATTAAACGTGTTAAACGGGTTGACCCGTTTAACACGTGAACCCGTTAAGGTCTCACCCAAACCCGTTTAATCAGCGGTTAATCGTGTCGGTTAATCGTGTCGTGTTGAATTTTGACAGGCCTAGGAATGACGTGCTATGAATTTGTGAGTTGAATTATTTAGTAGTGGAATGTTCAATATCATTTTCTCATTTGTGGTTTTGGTTGTGATCAATGTTTACATTGTTTGGATTGAATTCTTTATGATAAACGCTACCATTTTGTCACCAAAGATAAATATGAAAAGTTGAAATTTTTACTGAAAAATTAATTAGGGGTCCGTAGTTAGAAAAAGAAATATGTTTCTAATTGGTTGGATGATTGTTGAGTTAAATTTGGTTTGACTGGACTAAGATGAAAAATTAGAAAGAAGGAAAGAAAAGAACTTAATTTATTTGGAATTGTGTAATTCTAGAAAACGAAGAAAAAAATAAATTATTGATGTATTATATTTATATTACACTATTGGTCCTAGATTTTTTGTGTTACACCAGTATCTTCAGGCACGGGCAATTACTAGTAATTGGATATTTCAAATAATTCTTTTAACAAGATGGAAAATAATCTCAATTAGGTTCCGCAACAAAATGAATAATGGTTTTCTTACGCACTCTGTGATTGTGAAATAAAAAAAAAAGAAGTAAAAATTTAGCTTAGAATTAATTAATTATAGATAGTTTTAAAAATTTTAAGAGTGTTGTGTTTCACTTTAATTTATAATTGAATTGAAATGTTCTAAAAAAATTATGTTTGCGTCTTTTTTGTTCATATTTTGTTTAGGCTAAATAAGTTTAATTTTATTATTTTATATAATAAGCTAGTCTTGAATCTTAAATATATTTTCTCATGCTTGAACTTATTTTTTTTTTTGCATCAGCTGAAGAATTATACTAAATAAAATTACTTATACATGGAGTTTTTTGTACACCTAAGGAGAAACATAGGTTCTTTTTAAAACCTTTGCAGTTAGAGGAATTTTTTAAAATGTGGGTTGGGGGGGATCGAGATAAAAATATGAAATGAAAATATAAATACTTTAGGGGACGGAATATAAATTACATAAAATTCTGTGATTAAAAATTTAATTTTTGAGATTCGGGAGGCATTGGTTCTTGGGGACCAATCTATCTCCGCCACTAGCACCACCACTCATAATATCATTGTCACATGATGTGTGACAAGAGACTCTTTAGTATTATCGAGGAGGAATCAAAGCAAAAGTAAGCATCTAATCCTATAAGACAATGCCCCATATGCTATCTTTTTTCTTTTTTTATTCCTTACGTGCAACCTTTGTGTAGAAAAAGACTTTGGTACCAAAAGTAATAATTCTTTTGGATTAAATTATAATTTTTGTGGATCAAATTACAACTAATTCCCTGCAAGTTGAAGTGGAGGTTGGATATAAATAGAGAGGAGTTTCAGAGAAGACAATAATTGAAGAGAGCCAAGTATTTGAGTTCCTTTAACCTTTTGCAGAGTAGTATGGCATCATTGAAGGCTGAGAAACCTCTTGGGCTGGCCAAGAAAGACCCTGCCAAAGCTACTTCTTGTACACCCAAGGCACCTGCCCCGGCTAAGGCCTCGGCACCAACACCAGCACCAGCCCGGGTCCCGGTCCCGTCCACAGCCCCGGTCCCCAAGACAACCGTTGCAAAGCCGGAGCCAAAGCCTCGCGAGCTGAAGAGGGTACGTAGCTATTTGTATAACCTTAGCTAGTTGTATGCATGCATGCGTACTGTAAAATTGACGAATTAGTATATTTATCCTTTCAAAATCTAAAGAGTGTCCCATAGTATATTAGTATAATTTTGGTCCTGTTATTTTGAATCAAGTATTTGTAAATTTTAATTAACTTATTTAATTAATCATGTCAGATATTCTAATACTAGTCCAACCTATTTATTAATGTGTCTTGTTCGGATTATCACTCAACTAACAAAGCACGTATAGGCTAATAGGCTACTTAATTTTTCTTTAGTTCTTCTTTTTTTGTTTTAAATATGTTGGTTTAAGAATAAAACAAGTTTCGTTATTCTTGCAGGGTATGGTTGGCAAACCAGCAACAAAATAAGTAGCTTGAGCGACGCTATAATTATGATTTGGATGTGTCGAATGTAGTATACACATAGACATTCATAACTCTATGGCTGCCTTCAGTGTTATCAGTTGATACTTGTATCCTTGCTTGTATTCCACAACGAAATAAAGGGGCAGTATTAAACATGGGTTCCAATCTCTCTTTCTCTCTCTCTCAAAACCATTTTTTTTACTCAATGGTCAGAAGTGTTTGTGCTAGTTTATGCCCACCTCAACTAATCCCCTCTCCCGTTCGATCAAAGACAGACAATCTACGCCGGTACTGCTTTCTAGTTTTAGTTAATAAAAACAGTTTTTTTTTTCCAAAACTACAAAAACTATTTTCCTACAATATGTTTTGCTTTCAAATAGAACTGCCACTATTTGTACAACCTTTTGTTTTTCCCCTTCTAAATAAGTAGTCAGATTGTTTTTTTCCAAACATAAACCTGTTATATGTTTCAGAAAACTGTTAACTATTTTTTTAATACTTGTTTCCAAGTTTCGCTTCAAGGAAAGTGTTACTACTTTTTTTTTCGAAAAAAAAAAAAAAAAGTGGTCAGTTTTTGTTTTATTTTTCAAGAAAATTGTTTAGTTTTTTTTTTGGATAAATTATACTGACACCCCCTATAGATTGACCTAATTATAGAGACACCCTATTGGTTTTCTAAAATTACACTATTACCTATCCATTTCACAAAGTACTCATATAGTTAGCATCGTTATTGGCAATGTCAAAAAAGTAATTACATCATCAACTTTTTATACATTAATACCCATATTACATCTGAATAAAATTAAGCTAATCTGTTTATTTTCGTGTCGTGTTCATGTTCGAATCTGTGTTTTTTTTTTCATATAACGTGGGACCTCTCCAAGGCAGGACCATTTTAGACCTATTCCTGCAAGAGTAAACTCCAAATACCTACAATCACCCGCAAATGATAAGTATCGGTTAAGCCCAAGAGACACTAGCGAGAGTCGAACCTCTAATGTCCGGGTCTACGGTTCATCTAGGTTCAACTATACACCGCTGGGCTACGTGTGCGGGTGTGTTCGTATTCGTGTTAACCCATATAAACTTTGAGTAAAAAAATTTAACACTAAGATTCTATTATCATTTAATTGAATCCATACTCATACTTTTTTGTATAAAGAAAAAATTAACTTAATAAACATAGCAATAATAATGAGTAAAAATGTATTTTTTATACAATAATTATGTGAGTGCATAATAAATAGTAATAAATAATTAATATTTTATTTTTATAATATCAGTTAAACATGTTGATTGTGTAAATTTTGTATTGTTTGCGTTAACATACAAACGATAAGATAGAGGAAGTTCGACATGATTAAAAAAACGGATTGATCGTATCAATTTTGGGTTTGACAGGTCGAACCTGAAAATGACCCATTTATTAGTATTTAAATATATGAGAGGATGAGAAGTAAAAAATAATGTACGGTAAGGGTAATTCTAAAAAGTCGCATTTTTTGTTATATTTGTTAAGGGTCAATACCTGGCAGGGGGTATCAGTGTAATTTCAAAAATTGAGAGGGTGTTTCTATAATTAGACCAATCTAAGGGGGTGTCAATGTAATTTACCCTCTTTTTTTTTTATTGACAGAAACTGTTTTTAGTTAAACAGAGAAAATTTTCCTTTGTAACTTTCGGAAACAAAATTTCAGTTCTTAGAAACTGATTTTCAAGTTTTAAAGTTGTCCACTGCTAACGTTGAAACTATTTTTTTATGAGGAAATTTAATTTACAAAAAAAAAAAAAAAAAAATCAGTCAACCAAAACAGCGCGTGTGTATATATATGCCTAACTAAGAACTGAAATTTTGCCTAGTACCACTTTGTTCCACTTTATTCTGCAAAGTTCCACTTTGTTCTACTAGTTTTTGTTTTTCAATATATTTCCTCATATTGTTAAGATCAGTAATCAGCCAACCAGCCTGGAGCGGATTTAGTATGGGGGCAGTTGCCTCCATTGGAATTTTAAAAAAATTTGGGAACAAGGTGAATTTTTGAAAATTTCAAAAATTTTTGAATCTTGCCCCTATTAAATTTTTCATAAAGTATAGATGGGTTAGTGTAATTTTTAAACCATTAATCATAACTTTTGCAGCTCAGTCATTTCACGCCTTTTACCCGTGTAGGCGTCTTTTTCGTTCGAACTTCGGTCTCTGTGACTCTGCCTTTCTTCACTACCTCTCACTTCTTTCATTCCTTTGATTTCTTGGAAACTTTGGTATATTCATCAACAAATCAACTTACTTGGTTGTTAATATTAGGGTGTATAACAACAATTATCTCACCAAAACCGACTAAAGAAAAACAAACAGTGCCTGATTTTTGCTGTAGTGTATCACTTCAATTTCAACACAAAATAAAGCATGAACAGGACAAAATCGGCTGCAGTGAATCACACAAATTCCACTCCAAAAACTTGTTTACTTCAATTAAAAATTCAGTACAACAAGACCCAAATACAAGGGAACTAGATCTGAAATTTCAGCAATAAGTACACACAAGTATTGTGGATTTATGAATTATATTATTGTGGATTTATGGATTATATATTTTGATTATGTGTAGTACATTATGTCATTCACTACGAACTTAATGATAGATTAGATAAATTTATTTTTTAATCAGTTATGGATAGATTTTTTGTAAGAAAATCAATACTGGAACAACTGTCTCTTGGTCAAGAAATAGATGATATTTTGAGGTTAAGTTTTTTTTGTTGCCTTTTTTTATACATCGCTCATATATATGAGTTGTGCATCTAAATGACATTTTTAAGATGGAACTATACATAAAATAAAGTTTATTTGTATTTATAGTTTAAATTTAAGAATTTTAAGTTACCCCCACTGAAACAAAATCTTGACTCCGCCCCTGCAACCAGCCAATACTAAACACCCTCTAACGAAGTAGTAAGGCCTAGCGGTACTACTTGAAACACATGTAGACAATAGAAGGAAGTAGGTTTAGTACAGAAACATTCACCCCTTGATGATTCAATACAAATGGCTTATTTGAACAGTAAATATATATAGAGTATAAGATTAAAACAACAAGCATCGACTATCAATTTTTTAGCACATAGAATCAACATATTCATTTCTAAACATCGTTCTCAACAAATTAGCAAAATGAGAGGGAATTAGGAATATGAGATATGATTGATTGATTAACTTAAAGGAGAAGTGTTACTCGGTTAGAGGGAGGGGATGAAGCTCCTCCAGCGGTGGAAAGCTCGAAGTGTGATTACCAATTTTGTACAAAAAATATCAAATTATAAGAGTATAATGACTAACCCCAAACATTAGGGGAAGACTTCGTTAATGAAAACTGATTATATGATGAAACAGTACATTGATGGTTGGGGAATGCCAGGACATAAAATTCAACCGCCGTTTGATAGACAAGGGTGAAGGAGAAGTGTGTGCACTGGTTGACAATGCCAAATATGAAGTGGTGCAATCTTTATTATTTTGCACATTAATTTCTTGAATGTGCATAGTCACAACCAAAACATTAAAAGAAAGAGAGCAGGGGTTGTTAATTAAATTCTGTAATGGCAGAAAGAGCAAGGATTTTCAATCGTAACTAAATTATGTAATTGAATTTCAGTAATTAAAGAAAATGGGGGAGAAGAAAAGTAAAGAGAGACAGGCGAAGAGAGGAAAGGTGAAGAGATCGGCATGACTATTTTTTCTTGACCAATTTGTGAATTGGGGGGGGGGGGGGAAGAGAGAGAAAGTAACGGTTGAAAAATAGGTAGAGAGAGAAAGAGAGACAACTGAGAAATAGAGAAAGAGTAACGACTGAAAATAGAGAATCAATTGGAGATTAAAAATGGGAAATAGAGAAAGAGTAACGACTGAAAATAGAGAATCAATTGGAGATTAAAAATGAGCTTAATCTTATTATTGTAGATATATTGCCCACTATTTAACCGTATGATTTTCATGTACCATTTTAAGGTAAGTTGGTAGTCTGTAACTCAATAAAACATGATGCAAAAGATAAAATGTTTGTACAAAAAGTATATAATTTGATATTTCAAATAATTCTTTTAACAAGATGGAGAATAATCTCAATTAAGTTCCGCAACAAAATGAATAATGATTTTCTTACGCACTCTGTGATTGTGAAATAAAAAAAAAGTAAAAATTTAGCTTAGAATTAATTAATTATAGATAGTTTTAAAAATTTTAAGAGTGTTGTGTTCCACTTTAATTTATAATTGAATTGAATGTTCTAAAAAAGTTATGTTTGCATCTTTTTTGTTCATATTTTGTTTAGGCTAAATAAGTTTAATTTTATTATTTTATATAATAAGCTAGTCTTGAATCTTAAATATATTTTCTCATGCTTGAACTTAATTTATTTTTATTTTTTTTTGCATCAGCTGAAGAATTATACTAAATAAAATTACTTATACATGGAGTTTTTTATACACCTAAGTAGAAGCATAGGTTCTTTTTAAAACCTTTGCAGTTAGAGGAATTTTTTAAAATGTGGGTTGGGGGGGATCGAGATAAAAATATGAAATGAAAATATAAATACTTTAGGGGACGGAATATAAATTACATAAAATTTTGTGATTAAAAATTTAATTTTTGAGATTCGGGAGGCATTGGTTCTTGGGGACCAATCTATCTCCGCCACTAGCACCACCACTCATAATATCATTGTCACATGATGTGTGATAAGGGACTCTTTAGTATTATCGAGGAGGAATCAAAGCAAAAATAAGCATCTAATCCTATAAGATAATGCCCCATATGCTATCTTTTTGCTTTTTTTATTCCTTATGTGCAACCTTTGTGTAAGAGAAGACTTTGGTACCGAAAGTAATAATTCTTTTGGATTAAGTTATAATTTTTATGGATCAAATTACAACTATTTCCCTGCAAGTTGAAGTGGAGGTTGGATATAAATAGAGAGGAGTTTCAGAGAAGACAGTAATTGAAGAGAGATAAGTATTTGAGTTCCTTTAACCTTTTGCAGAGTAGTATGGCATCATTGAAGGCTGAGAAACCTCTTGGGCTGGCCAAGAAAGACCCTGCCAAAGCTAGCAGTTGTACTTCTTGTACACCCAAGGCACCTGCCCCGACCACGGCCCCGGCCCCACCAGCACCGGCCACAGCCCCAGCCCCCAAGACAACCGTTGCAAAGCCGGAGCCAAAGCCTCGCGAGCTGAAGAAGAGGGTAAGTAGCTATTTGTATAACCTAGCTAGTTATATGCATGCATGCATGCATGAGTACTGTTAAAATGGACGAATTAGTATATTTATCCTTTCAAAATCTAAAGAATGTCCCATAGTATATTAGTATAATTTTGGTCCAGTTATTTTAAATCTAGTATTAGTCAATTTTAATTAACTTATTTAATTAATCATGTCAGATATTCTAATACTAATCCAACTTATTTATTAATGTGTCTTTGTTCGGATTAACACGCATGTCGTCTGATCGAAAAACCTAAGATCAATATTCACTCCTCTCAGCTAAAATCATCACCACCCATCAGGTCTGTATAAACTAAAAATACATTCAATTTATTAGATAGTTAAATCAAAGTACAAAATCCCTACATAGATTTTAAGAGTACCATGCAAAGAACTTAAGAAATAGACATTTTCTTTTTGTACAATAACTGTTAAATGAGCTGCTCATGTGAAAATGAAATTATTTTTTTCAATATTAACTTAGTCCGTTTATTATTTGAGTTAGTTAGTCGTGTATTTTCAAATTCCTATGTAGAATTAATCAATCCTCGGCCACTAAAGTTCATCTCATGTATGTTGTCGTGACGAAAAATGTCACCTTTAGTCATTATGCCACTCAACTTAAGGTTCATGTCTGCTCCTACTTGACTACACACATTTTTTTTTGTTTGTTTAATAGTCAGGGGTGTTCGGGTTAACGTACGCACACCTCGACTAATCCCTTTTGTTCAGTCAAAGGTATACCGACTACGTCGGGATTAGAATATTCATGAAGGATAAATTCTTCATGGTTCGACCACAAAAAATTATCAAAATTCGAAATCAGAATACAAATAAACGTTATTAGGTTATGTAATCATTCTTTGATGGCTACTTTTCGGCATCTCACACATGAAATATTGAGATTTCACGCCACTCAACTAACAACGCACGTATAGGCTACTTTTTCTTTACTTTTTTTTTTTTGGTTTTAAATGTGTTGGCTTAAGAATAAAACAAGTTTTGTTACTCTTGCAGGGTATGGTTGGCAAACCAACAACAAAATAAGTTGCTTGAGCGACGCTATAATTATGATATGGATGTATCGAATTTAGTATACACATAGACATTCATAACTCTATGGCTGCCTTCAGTGTGATCAGTGAATACTTGTATCCTTGCTTGTATTCCACAACGAAATAAAGGGGCAGTATTAAACATGGGTTCCAATCTCTCTCTCTCTCTCTAAACCATTTTTTTTATTCAATAGTCAGAGGTGTCCGAACCAGTTTATGCGCACCTCGACTAATCCCCTTTCCCGTTCGATCAAAGACAGACAATTTACGTCGGGACTAGAATATATATGAGAGATAAATCCCTCTTGGTTTAGCCCAAGGGATTGCCAAGGTTTTGTTGGACCAAAAAAAGTTTCTCAAAATGTGACGCCCCAAAATCCGGGGATCCGTTGATCACCCATCAACCCGCGGAATACCCGCGGATATCATGTAAATCGATATCACACCATTATGCCCCATTTATCGGGATCCATAATTTAACGAAATTCGGACAGAGTCTTCTTTGTACGGGAAGCTCTACCCAAAACACAACCTGTGCAATATACAACCACATGACCCATCCGAGGTCCAATATACAACATTGACCGCACTGGGTCCAGTTATGAGTAAACATTGACCACACCGGGTCCATTTATCCATACTCATATAAAAACATGCAAGGTTATATGAAAAGTAGTCCATATAAGTTCGATTACAATTCTTTTACATATATTACATGCCCAAAACATAGTTTTAACAAAAGTTTTACAAAAATCAAGGTTAAGGCCACAATTCGGCCTCTCTTCACCCTTGAGACTCCAAATGAGAGCCGTCCACCGGTGTGTATCCCGCACCTGAAATGTTTTTACGCATAGGGTGAGCAACGCTCAATAGAGTATCTCCTACAGAGGCTACTCCCCACCCTAGATGCATATGAATGTGTACATGTAACAATCAACAACCATTCTAAACAAGAACATGCAATTCAATGTTGGAATTCTTTTACCATGTCATGCCATGAAATGAGATGAAACTCACTCACGCACTTTAACCCGAGCCCTCACCGACTCCCGCAACACAATGCAATGCCAGTGTGTAGAAAATCTGTCATTGATGAATTTCATCCAATGATCTTTTTAAAATCTTCGGGTCTTTCGTGGGGTGAGTATTTATGGACTTACACCAACGGCACCCAACCGATACGGAATTCGTGGACTTCCACCAATGGTTCTGCGTACACCGACACACTTTATGGACTCTTATACCACTGGAGTGTGTATCCAAGTCACCGGGTCTCTCACCCGAGGGATTTTCTAGCCCTTCTTGCTAACCCCGAGCCCAAATTCATGCAACCATGCGACTCAGTCGGATTTTCAACCCAACTTTCCCGAACCCACCCATCAATCACCAAGTGTGGTGTTTGATCACACCATGCACACACACCCACCTAATGCGATGTCTCCGTGCAAATGCAATGTAATGAACCATTGCATGTCAATGTCAAGTCTCATATGTAATGAATGCCACATAGATCAATTTAACCACATACTTCAACATATGTCATAGTAATTTATATCTAATGCACATAATTACCACAATTTATCATGATGCTAATATATTAACAACATATATCTATTGCCTTTTTCTCAAACATGTCATACATAAATTATGTCATAACAAGCTTAATTCTCACATATGCATTTAGCAAAATACCTTCAAGGCACCAATCATGTTATCACATAACCTATGTAAATAATTCATTTCTTTTACAAGGCACAATATAACACATAGCATGCCCACACAATACCAAGGTCCAAGAATTTTCACATGGAACTTCACATATCAATTTCAAACTAGAAATTGATTAAATCATTTCTACACCTACACCTTAACCATAGGCAAGTGAAATACATAGTTCTATATACCTACCATTTTCCATTAACCCAACTATAATATGAAAGTTTTAAAATACACAAAACAGCCCACATAAACCCAATTTCCAAGAGTTTACACCAATAGCTTCCACATATCAAATTTCAGCTAGAAGTTGGTCTAAGCCACTTTTATATCCAATTCCTCACTTCCATAATAAGAGGCAAGTGACATGTATAGTTCCATATACCTACCCATTTCATATGGAATCATAGGTTAGAAGTAAAGCAAAGTAGGAGGGAACCCTACCTCTTGGAGCGTAAAATGAAGTGTGGAGAACCTCAAGAACACCTCCCAAGCCCCAAAACTCTTGATTTCCCCAAAGTCTCCTCTTGGATCTTCGGTGAAATCTTTCGTTCTTGGTGTGTTTGCATAACCCTTATCGAGGTGATCGACTTTAACTCTTGGTCCGAGTCAATTCGAGTGATGGAACTCCGTGAATCGAAGTAGGAAGCTTTGAAATTTATTTTTTTCTCCTCTCCCTTCACCCTCACGTTTGCACACTGGAATCAACTGAATCTTCTCCCAAAAAATCAGATTTTTGTTGATATTTATAGTCTTTAATGCTTGGTGCACGTCGTGCCACACGCCCCCTTTATCCGGGTCCGTTTTCGCTCTGAAACGATTAATTTCATCCCGATTTAAGTTCAAATTAATTTTATTTGAAATTTAATTCAATTATAAGTAAATTTTATAATTTCCGTTTTTAGGGACCTTTGTAAGGTCATTCGACACACAGTCGTCTCGTAAAACGCGTAAAATCCGACTATCTTGGAATTTGACGAAAATTGTCTGGGTAATTCGGTTTCGCGAGACGAATCCAACGGTGAGGTCCGTTTCATCATCCGAGCTCTAGAGAAATACGTATTTTAAATCTGCATTATAGTGAAAAATTACCATTTTGCCATTTTTTCAAAAAAAGTTCAAATTTACCCGGGTTTTACACAAAACAGTTATTTAAGTGTAAAAACTGAATTTTTGGTCGACTTTGAACCTAAATTAAAGTGAGATTCATTTGTTGTTTCGAGTAAACTTTCGTGGGTTCATATCCTACTCCGTGAGGAAAATAATATAGTATATTCACTTGCTCAAATTGAGTAAGAAATGAATAAGAAAATAAGATCCAAAGTGACCCTCTTGAAATGTGAAAATAGAGGTTGTGCAATGTGAAATTTGGCACCAATCCCACATTGGTTGAGGAAAAAGTTCTACGTAGGTATATATAGACCAAATTTTCTCTATGGAATTGGGCCCCAAGGGGTACCACAGTTTTATGAGCGGAGCGAGCGCCGCCCTCTCGCAACGCCATGACTCGGCTGGGCTCGGGTATGGGTAGACCAAGCCTTATATTTTTGGAGAAAATACATTTAATTAAATGGGCTAGAATTTTTGAACCAAAATTAAATTTCGATACCTGTTCGTACTGGTTCAGAGGGTATTTTCCTATCAGTTCGAAATTTTGAGTTGTGTCTATTCATAGAGAATAGTTACATAAATAGTGTCTTTTAGTATGGTGGCTGTCCAAAAAGTCACCAGAATGTATATAAATACCAGGCTCTCAGTACCATTCTGCATTCGTTCATTCATCAGTCAATGTTTAGAGTTAAGTCAGACATTAGTACATTACATTTCGGCATTAAGGCAGTCTGCATTTTAGAGAGTACACAACACTATTTCTGGTTCGCTGGACTGGTAGATTGGAGTGCTACTTCTACTCGTGTAAAGATCATTGTATCCTGGGAGGCAGACGCTTGATATTCCATAAGCACCGTGTGTGGGGGCGAAATTTGTCTTAATGACATAGTGTCAAACACTAGTCTTGATCTACTTAAAGTTCAATAATAATTCCTATTCTATAACCGGATTAGTATTTATATTGGTTAAACACATAGTTACGTGTAACTGTTTCGTTAAGACTATTGTAACTGTTTTGTTAATTCTTCTGTAACTGTTTCAATTTTCTATATAACTGTTTTACTTGATTGTTACTGTTTTTTATACATTACATGTTTCAAATCAGAAATTTCAATAAGTGATTTTACTATATTTGGAATACCACAAACAACAATCTTAAGAAAAATTTTCAGATTTGTATAATTACTTATTGTGTTTCTGATACATATTTTAGTATTTTAAACTGTTCTAAAATATTGCAAATTGTTAAAATTTATTTTTTTAATATCTGTGATATTTTGAAGAGACATGGAAAACTTTGTGAAAAATTGCATGTTTTGTTTGTGTTTAATTCAAACAGTTACACCAAACTATTATAGTTACACCAAACAGTAAACAGTTACAACAAATTGTTATAGTTATACAAAACAGTGACTTTGTTTATGTGTATGATTTAAATAGTTACACCAAACAGTGACACTATACAAAAACGTTAAAACAGCAACTTCAAAACAGTGACACTGAACAGTAATATAGATTATCTCTGTTTTAATAACTTGCTTTGAAAAGTGTTACTGTTTTCCTATGTTTTAATATCTTGTAATCTTTGTTTATCAGAAATGGCTACAAATGATAATAATGTTTCTGCTACGACAAATCTTGTTGTGCCTGTGGTGTCTATTTCTATTCATACTCATATATCTCATGGGGAGAAACCCAAAAAGTTCAATGGGAACGATTTCAAGAGATGACAACAAAAAATGTTGTTCTATCTCACTACGTTGAATCTTGCAAAGTTTCTTCTTGAGGATGCTCCTGTTTGTAGTGAGAATGAGACCGACCGCCAAGTTGTTGCTGCGGTAGATGCATGGAAATATTCTGATTTTCTGTGTAAAAACTATATCCTCAATGGATTGGATAACACATTATATAATGTGTATAGTCCAATCAAGATGGCTAGAGAGCTGTGGGAATCCTTGGATAGAAAATACAAGACGGAGGATGCCGGAATGAAGAAATTCGTTGTGGGCAGATTCCTTGACTACAAAATGGTGGATTTCAAAACTATTATAAGTCAAGTTCTAGATCTTCAAGTGATCGTACATGAGATTCATGTCAAAGATACATGAGAATGTGCGTATTTGACAGAAAACGTGCTAGGTGTTAAATATGAGACAAAAATAATAATATGAGTGGTTCACTTTAGTCAAATGACTAGGTTACATCCACTGTAAGAGAGACTCTTGCTCTTTGAAAATTGTATTGTTTGGGAGAGAAGGTTGTTGAATATATGCCTAGGTTATTGTTGGGTGGTTTTTTTTCATTCATATACACTGTGACATCATTTGCTATTTATACATCCCGTTGTTAGGGTTTCGTGGTGATTTATTTTTTGGCTGATTCTGTGGTCCCCTCTTCGTTTGTTCTGTTGATGGATCTGCCATCCCTGACACTTTTCTACACTCACTACGCCTCGAATGAAATACGTGAACCATCTCCACTACCAGAGGATATTCGTTCGTTAGGATTGTCAGCTACTATCCCCTGTCCACGTGTCGCGGTACAGCTTTTGGTGAATAGCTTGGTACCGAACTCCCAATTCCCGAGTGAGTATCTGTACCGAGTTTGCCGATATTGAGCTGCAACCTATTCTGAGCTGGTCTATTGTGAGCTTCTATCTAACTGGACTGCGGTCTAGCTCGAGCCCTGTGAGTGCTATTTGGGTGAGATGCATGGGTCGTCTTATGTGAGCCAAAAATGTTTTGGTTTATGGAGGAGGCTCAGACTTTAATCCATCATCATTACCTTTATTGGTGATTTATGTGTCTCAGTGAAACTTATCATGTGATGACTAAGCTTAAAATTTGTAGGACAAAAGTGCTTGTTTTTGTTTGTTTGTTTTCATGCTCGTTGGTGCTTTGTATTTTTTTTTAATGTACAGTAACAAAACTGACTTAATTGTTAACAAAATCCAGAAATTGTTTTTAAAAGAGATTGTTTTTGATAGAAATACAAAACTGTTTTTATTTAGCAGCTGTTTTTTTTATTTTTTTTCCCAGTAACAGATTTCCAAGTTTAAGGGTGCGTTTGGTAACGCTTTCGTTTTTATGTTTTTTTTTTTATAAAAAAATAGAACAAAATTTTGTTTTTTTTGTGATAAAAATTAAAAATATAGAACACATTTGGTAGTCATTTATATTTAAAAAATTGTGAAAACAAAAATAAAAAATATGTTTGGTATTATACCAAAATTTCATCATCCAATCCCCACCACCCAACCCTTCTAACCACCCAAAACCACCACCCAACCCAACCCACCACCGAAACCCACTCCCAACCCCACCACTGAAACCAACAACCCACCCCCCACCACTGAAAACCACCAGCACAACCACCCCACTGACCACCGAAAACCACCACCCAACCCCACCCCTGAAAACCCACGCCCAAAAACCCACCCCCAACCCCACCACCGAAAACCCACAACCCACCCCCCACCACTGAAAACCACCAGCACAACCACAAAACCACCAGTACAACCACCCCACTAATCACCGAAAACCAGCACCCAACCCCACCCCTGAAAACCCACGCCCAAAAACCCACCCCCAACCCCACCACCGAAAACCCACAACCCACCCCCCACCACTGAAAACCACCAGCACAACCACCCCACTAATCACCGAAAACCACCACCCAACCCCACCCCTGAAAACCCACCCCCAAACCACCACCCCAAACCCCCGAAATCCACCACCCACCTATATATACAGACAATATACATAGATCTAGGCTTGAGAAGACGATTGAGAGGGGCGATGGCATGTTTTCCCCCCTTTTTTGGTTCGTCTTCGTCTTTGTCTTTGGCATCGAGAGAGAGAGAGACGACTGAGAGGGGTGATGGCGATAGCTTCGGCATCTGAGAGAGAGAGAGAGAGAGAGAGAGAGAGAGAGAGAGAGACACATAGAAGAGACGACCGAGAGGGGTGAAAGATAGAGAAAGATGGGTTTTTATACCCAAACAAAAAAAATTCATATTTTGTTGCTAAGGAGGATCGAAGTCAAGACCTCAGTAAATTCATTTATCAATCGCGCGTTTGTTTTTTTTTTTGATGTTTTCAAAAACATAATTTTGGATGTTTTCATATTTTAGCCTTGTTTTTAAAACAGAGCAATTGAAAAAAAAAATGAAAACATTCACCAAACATTTTTTTATTTTTTATTTTACCATAAAATGAAAACAAAAACAAAAAAAAACAAAAACTACCGGTTACCAAACACTACCTAAATGTCAGAAACTGTTTTTGATTTTGCTAATATAGAAAATGGTACTGCTTTCTAGTTTTAGTTCATAAAAACAGTTTTTTTTTTCCCCAAAACTACAAAAACTATTTTCCAAGTTTCGCTTCAAGAAAGTGTTACTACTTTTTTTTCCAAAAAAAAAAAGTGGTCAGTTTTTTGTTTTATTTTTCAAGAAAATTTTTAGTTTTTTTTTTTGGATAAATTATACTGACACCCCCTATAGATTGACCTAATTATAGAGACACCCTATCGGTTTTCTAAAATTACACTATTACCTATCCATTTCACAAAGTACTCCTATAGTTAGCATCGTTATTGACAATGTCAAAAAAGTAATTACATCATCAACTTTTTATACTTTAATACCCATATTACCTCTGAACAAAATTAGGCTAATCTGTTTATTTTCATGTCGTGTTCATGTTCGAATTTGTGTTTTTTTTTTTTTTATATAACGTGGGACCTCTCCAAGGCAGGACCACTTTAGACCTATTCCTGCAAAAGTAAACTTCGAATACCTGCAATCACCCGCAAACTATAGGTATCAGTTAAGCCCGAGAGACACCAGCGAGAGTCGAACCCCTGATGTCTGGGTCTACGATTCATCTAGGTTCAACTATACACTGCTGGGCTACGTGTGCGGGTGAGTTCGTATTCGTATTGACCCATATAAACTTTGAGTAAAAAAATTTAACGCTAAGATTCTATTATCATTTAATTGAATCCATACTCATACTTTTTTCTATAAAGTAAAAATTAACTTAATAAATATAGCAATATATATACAATAATTATGTGAGTGCTTAATAAACAGTAATGAATAATTAATATTTTATTTTTATAATAGTAGTTAAACATGTTGATTGTGTAAATTTCGTATTGTTTGCTTTAACATACAAATGAGAAGATAGAGTAAGTTCGACATGATTAAATAAACGGGTTGATCGTGTCAATTTTAAGTTTGACGGGTTGAACTAAAAAATGACCCATTTATTAGTATTTAAATATATAAGAGGATGAGAAGTAAAAAATAATGTATGGTAAGGATAATTCTGAAAAGTCGCATCAGAGAAAATTTTCCTTTGTAACTTTCAGAAACAAAATTTCAGTTCTTAGAAACTGATTTTCAAGTTTTAAAGTTGTCCAGTACTAAAGTTGAAACTATTTTTTTATGAGGAAATTTAATTTACAAAAAAATTGGGATCAAGGTGAATTTTTGAAAATTTCAAAAATTTCTGAATCTTGCCCCACTAAAATTTTCATAAAGTATAGGTGGGGTTAGTGTAATTTTTAAACCATTAAACATAACTTTTGCAACTTAGTCATTTCACGCCTTTTACCTGTGTAGACGTATTCTTCGTTTGAACTTTGGTCTCTGTGACTCTGCATTTCTTCACTACCCCTCACTTTTTTAATTCCTTTGATTTCTTGGAAACTTTAATATATTCATCAACAAATCAACTTACTTGGTTGTTAGTATTAGGGTATATAGCAGCAATTATCTCACCAAAACCGATTCAAGAAAAACAAACAGTGCCTGATTTTTGTTGTAGTGTATCACTTCAATTTCAACACAAAATAAAGCATGAACAGGACAAAATCGGTTGCAGTGAATTACACAAATTCCACTCCAAAAACTTGTTTATTTCAATTAAAAATTCAGTACAACAAGACTCAAATACAAGGGAACTAGATCTGAAATTTCAGCAATAAATACACACAAGTATTGTGGATTTATGAATTATGTTATTGTGGATTTATGGATTATATTTTGATTATGTATAGTACATTATGTCATTCACTACGAACTTAATGATAGATTAGACAAATTTAATTTTTAATCAGTTATGGATAGATTTTTTATAAGAAAATCAACACTGGAACAACTGTCTCCTGGTCAAGAAATAGGTGATCTTTTGATGTGAAGTTTTTTTTGTTGCATTTTTTTTATACATCGCTCATATATATGAGTTGTTCGTCTAAATGACATTTTTTTTATGGAACTATACATAAAATAAAGTTTATTTGTATTTATAGTTTAAATTTAAGAATTTTAAGTTACCTCAACTGAAACAAAATCTTGGCTCCGCCCCTGCAACCAGCCAATAGTAAACACCCTCTAACGAAGTATTAAGGCATAACTAGAGGTGGCAAATGGGTGGATTGGGTTGGTTATGGGTTGGGTTAAATTGGATTGGGCTAAAATAAATCCAATTCATTTTTCACTCATGTAGTAAATGAGTTATAATGGGTTGAGTTTATAACGGATTGGGTTAAACCGATTAATCCATAAAATAATTAAAATTCTTAATAGACACATTAGTACAACCAAAATACAAACATACACACACACACTAATACACCAAAACACACACAAACTAATACACTAAAAATATACATACTAATACACTAAAATACACACTAATACACTAAAAATACACACATATGCTAACACAAAAACTAAAACACATTTAATAAAAAAACACACACACACACACATAATGGGTCGGGTTCGAATGTGGGCTATAGGTTGGTCTGTGGGTCGTGGGTTGACTCATGGGTTATGGGTCAACTCATGGGTTATGGGTCAACCCATGGGTCATAGGACACAAGTTATGGGTCGACCAGTTGGTCTTGGATTAACCAGCAGGTCATGGGTGGTGTATTAGTGTGTGTCTTTTTGGTGTACTAGTGTGTGTATATTTTGGTGTATTAGTGTATATGTGTGTATTTTTTAGTGTAATAGTGTGTGTATTTTTTGGTATATTAATATATTTATTTAATTTTATTACTTGTGTTATTTAATAAAAAGATAAATACTCAACCCAATGGGTACTCATTTATAATCCATATTAACCCATTTAATTAAAATGAATCATATTACCCAACCCATTTAGAACCCATATTAATTAATACGGGTTGAACGGATTAATGGGTAATGGGTTAAGATTGCCACCTCCGGGCCCAACAGTACTACTTGAAACACATGTAGACAATGGAAGGAAGTAGGTTTAGTACAGAAACACAAAAGTGTTCACCCCTTGAAGATTCAATACAAATGGCTTATTTGAACAGTAAATATATATAGAGTATAAGATTAAAACAACAAGCATCGACTATCAATTTTTTTAGCACATAGAATCAACATATTCATTTCTAAACATCATTCTCAACAAATTAGCAAAAGAAGAGGGAATTAGGAATATGAGATATGATTGACTGATTAACTTAAAGGAGAAGTGTTACCCGGTTAGAGGGAGGGGATGGAGCTCCTCTAGCGATGGAAAGCTCGAAGTGTGATTACCGATTTTGTACAAAAAATATCAAATTATAAGAGTATAATGACTAACCCCAAACATTAGGGGAAGGCTTTGTTAATGAAAATTGATTACTTGATGAAGCAGTACATTGATGGTTGGGGAATGCCAAGACACAAAATTAAGCCGCCGTCTAATATAGAAGGGTGAAGGAGAAGTGTGTGCACCGGTTGACAATGCCAGATATGAAGTGGGAGGATTTTAGAAGTGGTGCAGTCTTTATTATTTTGCACATTAATTTCTAGAATGTGTATAGTCACAACCAAAACATTAAAAGAAAGAGAGCTGGGGTTGTTAACTAAATTATGTAATGGAAAGAGCAAGGATTTTCAATCGTAACTAAATTCTGTAATTGAATTCCAGTAATTAAAGAAAATGGGGGAGAAGAAAAGTAAAGAGTGACAGGCGGAGAGAGGAAAGGTGAAGAGAGCGGCATGACTGTTTGTTCTTGACCAATTTGTGAATACGCGGGGAGAAGAGAGAGAGATAGAGAAAGTAACGGTTGAAAAACAGGTAGAGAGAGAGAGTAACAGTTGAAAAACAGGTAGAGAGAGAAAGAAAGACAACTGAGAAATAGAGAAAGAGTAACGACTGAGAATAGAGAATCAATTGGAGATTAAAAATGGGTTTTATCTTATTATTATAGATATATTGCCCATTATTTAACCATATGATTTTCATTTACCATTTTAAGGTAAGTTGGTAGTTTGTAACTCAATAAAACATGATGCAAAAGATAAAATGTTTGTACAAAAAGTATATAATTTGATATTTCAAATAATTCTTTTAAAATTTTAAGAGTGTTGTGTTCCACTTTAATTTATAATTGAATTGAAATGTTCTAAAAAAATTATGTTTGCGTCTTTTTTGTTCATATTTTGTTTAGGCTAAATAAGTTTAATTTTATTATTTTATATAATAAGCTAGTCTTGAATCTTAAATATATTTTCTCATGCTTGAACTTTTTTTTTTTTTGCATCAGCTGAAGAATAATACTAAATAAAATTACTTATACATGTAGTTTTTTACACACCTAAGGAGAAACATAGGTTCTTTTTAAAACCTTTGCAGTTAGAGGAATTTTTGAAAATGTGGGTTGGGGGGATCCAGATGAAATATGAAATGAAAATATAAATACATTAGGGGACAGAATATAAATTATATAACATTCCGTGATTAAAAATTTAATTTTTGAGATTCGGGTGGCATTGGCTCTTGGGGACCAATCTATCTCCGCCACCGGCACCACCACTCATAATATCATTGTCACACGATGTGTGACAAGAGACTCTTTAGTATTATCGAGGAGGAATCAAAGCAAAAGTAAGCATCTAATCCTATAAGATAATGCCCCATATGCTATCTTTTTTTTTTTTTTATTCCTTACGTGCAACCTTTGTGTAGGAAAAGACTTTGGTACCGAAAGTAATAATTCTTTTGGATGGAAGTATAATTTGTGTGGATCAAATTATAACTAATTCCCTGCAAGTTGAAGTGGAGGTTGGATATAAATAGATAGGAGTTTCAGAGAAGACAATAATTGAAGAGATCCAAGTATTTGAGTTCCTTTAACCTTTTGCAGAGTAGTATGGCATCATTGAAGGCTGAGAAACCTCTTGGGCTGGCCAAGAAAGACCCTGCCAAAGCTACTTCTGGTACACCCAAGGCACCTGCCCCGGCTACGGCCTCGGCACCAACACCAGCACCGGCCACGGCCACAGCCCCGGCCCCCAAAACAACCGTTGCAAAGCCGGAGCCAAAGCCTCGCGAGCTGAAGAGGGTACGTATTGTATGGGTCTGACCCTCGTTCCTTCAATTTTGGAGCATCAATCAAGTCTTGAAGTGTCATTTTGAGGCACGATATATTCGAGTTGTCGTATCATTCATCGTACTAAAAAATTATTTAATTTTAAAATAGTTCATGGAATACCATATAAACAAATGAAAGAAAAAAGAAAAAAAGTAGTCGTTCTCTTGTTATTTTGAGTTCGAGACTTTTTGAGTTCATGTCGTGTTGATGTCGATGGATAAAATTGACACTCCTATGCGTATTCATTAAATTTTCCCCTCAAAACTTCATAAAATCATTGGGTTGTAATTGGTTGGTGTTCTGAGTGAAATATGTATAAACTTTTAGGGAGTGCAAAAGTGGCAGAACCTAAAATTTTAAAGTGGAGGCCCAAATAAAAAATATGTATTGAAAATATCAATACTATAGGGGACAAAATGAAAATTATGTGGTGTGTGACAAGATGCTTAATTATCAATAAGGAATCAAAGCAAAAGAAAGCATATAATCCATAATGTCCCATATGCTTTCTAGTTCTCTTATTGTGTTTCTTTAAGTACCATTTTATATAGGGTAAGACTTCAATATCGAAGACGATACTGCACTAAAAATTATTATTTTTCAGGTCAAGTTATAAACAAATAGGGTTATACCATTTTTTCATTTTAATCATGTACCTTTTCTTTTTAACTACTACACATAACTCCTATAATCACATATATAAATCTATTCAAATCTTTTCCAATCTATCCTCCTAGCAGAATCCTATATTAGAGTTGTACACATTTCCTATGTTAGTGCTTGTGATTTCATGAGTACAGAGATTGTGATGTATCTTTCCATATTGGTACAAAAGTGTAAATCTGTAATAGTGCCCCTCAAGCTGGCGTGTGAATGTTGCGAATACCTAACTTGGAAATTAACATGTTGAATGTTGATGCACCAAACGGTTTGGTAAGAACATTTGCTAATTGTCGTTGAGAGGGTAGAAAAGCAGTACGGATAAGACCGGTCTGAAGTTTCTCACGAACGATGCGGCAATCAATTTTAATGTGTTTGATATGTACATGAAAAATTGGATTGGCTGCAATATGAAAGGATGCCTTATTGTCACAATAAAAAATACTGGGCTTGTAATAAACGCCAAGATCTTTGAGTAGATAAGACAACCAAGTGATCTCACAACATGTACTAGCCATGGCACAATACTCGCCTTTAGCTGAACATTGAGAAACGGTTGTTTGTTTCTTGGACTTCCAAGAGATAGAGGAAGAACTAAGAAGAACACAATAACCAATAATGGATCGACAAGAGTCAATACAACTTGCCCAATCAGCATAAAAAAGGCATATAACTAGAGATCACTAGATGAAGAAAGTAAAATTTCTTGACCCGGAGTTTGCTTGATAGAACGAAAAATGTGATTAACAACATTTTGATGGGGCTGACGAGGCTTATCAAGAAATTGACTTAACACATTCATATACGGAATAACCCAAATCCGGACGAGTGATGGTGAGGTAAATTAGATGTCCAATTAAGCATCGATAGCTTCATGGGTTTGAAAACAACTCACCATCATGGTTGTTCAACTTTAAATGTTGTTCCATGGGCAATGAAGAAGGTCGAGAACTAAGGAGGCAAGAATCTTCAAGAATATCAAGAGCATGTTTTCTTTGACATAAGAAATGCCCTGTCTAGATCGTGCTACTTAAATGCAAAGAAAATATTTGAGGACTCCAAGATCTATGATATTGAACGTGCTGTAAAGAAAATCTTTGATATATTTAATTAATGGTAACAAGGTCATTGCCATCAACAATGATATTATCAACATAGACCAGAATGACGAAGAAAGAGTTGGATGCGGTTCGAGTGAAGAGTGAATAATCAGCCTTGGATGGGCACTTAGAATAAAAAAAGAATATGGGTCATATCAAATCTTCTGGAATCAACAATAAAAAAGAGCAATGCTATTTGGGATCCACAACCAATTCAAGAATTGTGATGGATTAGAACAGCAAATTATGACAACAAATTATGTTCAAATAGAATTGATAAAAAAAAAAAAAAAGTTGAGCAAAAAATACCCTTGGCCCGCTCCATTGTCATTTTTGATGGCATTGATAATAAAGTTATCATGGAACACTTCAAAGTATGAAGATTCGTTGAAGTCAATTGTAAATGACTACAATTAGCGTTGTTTTTTTGTAAAATGTAATAATTAACTTCTTTTTAGTTATTTTTTGTTTGCATAAACTATGTATATTGATTTTTGGCCCTTCTATGTTTAATAAATCTTTAAGAATAAATATGATATAAAAAACATAAATGTGTAACATTAATTTTATCTATTAGAAGATAAAATAAAACTTATGGTTTAGTGTGCTCATCCTAGAACATATTCCTGGCTCCGCTATTGGATATGAGAGTCTCTCTCTCAATTTATCAACTGAATCAATTGAATTAATTATTTTTTAAATTTTTTGTTTAAATTTACATTTATTTTTGTAGTGTCCGAGTTTGCTACACTTATAACATTTATGTTGTGGTTTTGAACAATTTTTAGTTTTAGACGATAATGATGTTGGTGTAAATTTTGTCTTAGAATAATTTTTTGGGTAAATTTTATTTTGTACCCTGAAAGATTTCAAGTTTCTTATTTTGTACTCTCAAAAATTAAATTTTCATATTGCACCCTCCATGTTTCAAAGTGTTGTAATGTGGCCTTCTATTAGCTTCCGTTATTTTTGCCGTCAAGTTTCTCACTTTGTATCCTAAAGATTAAATTTTTCACATTGCACACTCAATGTATCAAAAATGTTACAATGTGTCCCTTATATTAGGTTTTCGTTAGTTTTTTGATCAATGTCAATGAGTTGACTCTAAACGGAAAAAATAATGGAAGCTAATAGAAGGGTCACATTACAACACTTTGATACATTGATGGTGTAATATGAAAATTTAATGTTTAATAGTACAAAATGAGAAACTTGAAATCTTTCAGGGTGCAATGCGAAAAGCCCTATTTTTTTTTATACTTTTGAGGCATTTTTGTATTATATTTGGATGAATGTATTTTTTTAACTATTTTGTACTATTAAATGTGTATATTCAAATTGCTCGCAAAAGTTTTCTAATTCATTTCGGCTTGTTAAACGAAGTTTCTCCGGCTTGTGCTTGAAGCCTTAATTATGAATATAAAGATAATCCTACAATATTAATAATATTGATTATGCCTCCGTAAGTAAGGGCATCTTATCAGATTTGATTGTTATTGTGTCCCTTTATTTTTTGGCTTTAACCCTTTCAGCAAAAATAGAAGGAAATCCATTAGTAAATTTTTCTTTCCAAAAGGATTGCCTACAATCGGATCTCATTATGACTTTTTGTAATAAATAAATCTTAATGCCATCTAAAATTTTCTAATTTTTTTACATAGTAAATTTGAAAGAAGTTCTAATGATCTATCTTTAACACTAGAAGGAAAACCTATAAACTATTTGTATGCTCGATTTCCGAGGGTGGCTTATAGTACTGGAGTTGGGGTTTCGGTTTCCCATTTGACTTTTGCGGATGACATTATTATTTTTGCTAATGGGTGCCGGTCGAGCTTGCAGCGAGTTATGAATTTTCTTCATCACTATGAGGCTGTCTCTGCTCAGTTAGTCAGTCAGGCCAAGAGCAATTTCTATATCAGTTCGCGTGCCTCGCATTCTAGAGAGGTGATTGCACGGCAGACCACTGGTTTTCAGAAGCGTGACCTTCCGTTTATTTATCTGGGGTGCCCTATCTACTTGGGTCATCTCCGGATCTTGTACTTTGATGAGATGATTCGGAAGGTGCGCGATCGGATTTCTGGATGGGCGAATCGCTTGCTCTCCTTTGGAGGTAAGCTCACTCTGATTCGTCATGTGCTCGCGTCGATGCCAATTCACTTGTTTCACGTGCTGAGGCCTCCTGTGGATGTTTTTCACCAGTTAGAGAGGTTGTTCACACGTTTCTTGTGGGGTGATACAGCTACTCATCGGAGGATTCACTGGTGTTACCGGGCTGAGGTATGTTTTCCTGTAGATGAGGGCGGCTTAGGGGTGCGTTCTTTTTCTGACGTAGCCGAGGCTTGTGAGGTGAAGCTCTGGTGGAGTTTTCGGGCTCAACAGTCACTTTGGTCCACTTTTATGAAGGCCAAGTACTGTAGATCCACCCATCCTGGGCTTATTGAGTGTCGTTACCCAGCTTCACCTCTTTGGAGGCGGTTGTGTGGGATTCGATCCGTGGCTGAGCCGAGGATCAGATGGTTAATAAAGTCTGGTGAGGTCAGCTTCTGGTATGATTGTTGGTTGGGGGATTACCCTTTGGCTTTAGTGTATCCGGGGGCAGCTTCTGGGGATCCTGTTTCTGCTTACTGGACGGGTCGGCAGTGGGACAAAGGCCGATTGTTGGGGATTTTACCTTCTCCAGTTGTTGAGCAGATTGTGCAGATTCCGATTCCAGAGCAGGGGATTGATCAGATGAGGTGGAGGTTGTCTTTGGATGGGAATTTTTCATTGAGGACTGCTTGGGCTGATATTCGGGGTGTGGCTCCAGTTCGGGCTGGGTTTTCTTATGTCTGGCAGATGCATATTCCGACTCAGATCTCATTCTTTATGTGGCGGTTGTTTCATGGTTTTCTGGCCACAGATGATGGCTTAGAGAGACGGGGTTTCAATGTAGTATCCCGGTGTGTGTGTGGTGGGGCTGTTGAGACTCTTAGGCATCTTTTTTTTGGATTGTCCGCTTGCAGTTCAGGTGTGGGGTCACTTTTATCAGATGTTTGGTATCAGATGTCGGCCGTTTCAGTCTCCTTATGCTTTGATGCTTCATTGGCGGCGTTGTGCTCCTTCTGCAGGTCACGTGCGGGTACTGCTGCCGTGCTTCATTCTATGACACTTATGGAAGGCCTGTAATGCTTATAGATTCGATGGTCAGGTTTTTCAGGTGCCCGTTGTGATTCAGAGGGTTATGACCAATATGCAGTTGGTTGGGCTTGCTTTTGGGTTTGCTCCGAGTCAGTTGCGTCGGGATTAGTCCGTGGAGTTTGTAGGTTCTCTTAGGGTCTTGGTTCCTCGGCCTCGACCTCTTCGCTTGGTTGCTTGGACTCGTCCTGTAACGGGTTGCCTGAAGATCAGTGTTGACGGCTGTTCTAAAGGCAATCCAGGACTGTCTGCGGCAGGGGGTGTTATTCGGGACCATCAGGGTCGAGTACTTAGGGCTTTTGGCTTGTTTCTGGGGCATCAGCCTATTCTGTATGCGGAGTTGCAGGCTGTTTGTGCTGGGTTAGAGTTGGCTGCAGATTTGGGAGCTTCAGAGTTGGTAGTGGAGTCAGATTCAGCTACAGTGGTTTCTTGGGTTTCTTCTCAGGGTACTGGGTGCTGAGTTTATGTTTACCTACTTGCTCGGATTCGACTTCTGTGTGCTTCTCTCTCTGCTCGCGTCTGCCACGTCCTGCGGGAGGTGAATCAGGCTGTAGACTTCATGGCTAATTGGGCTTGCTCTCAGCAGCTCAATCAGCGATTCCTTGATTCGTCATCCCTTCCTTCTGGGATTATTGACATCCTCACCTTGGACGTTCGACAGACTCCTCACGTTCGTCGTTGAGTTTTTATTTTTTAATTGATGTTTAATTTTTCATGCTTTTGGTGATGAGTCATCACCAAACTTTTGCTTTGACTTTCTTCCACTTTTGGAGGCTTGACTCTACGTCCTCCTCCCTTGTACATTTTTCCTTTTAGTTATATATACAGGTAGGGGTCCTGCCAAACCCCCCACCCACACAGGGTGGTATTAAAAAAAAAAAAAAAAACCTATAAAATGTTTAGCTATTGCAAAAATCAGGGTATGTTTGACATCTTGAATGTCTTGACCAAATTCATTTTTTATTATAGTTTTGTCTCCTTATATTTTGACAGCAGTTTGAATTCTAAGTGATTCTTGGTCAAGGAGAAGGTTATCCCACCATCCCACCATCCTTTAATTTGATTAGTGAAACCAGAAATTATGACTTCTGCAATTTGATGATTAGTGTTATCATTAGTAGTTTTGTAAACAATTGTCATCATTGTCATTTCTTATAAAATATTTAATATTTTTTTTTTCATTTCATTTCATGTATATTCCAGTCCTAGAGTGTCACAATTATATGTGACAATAACATAATAGTTTTTCTTCAAATTGTATATCAAGAGAAGTTAGTCTAGGATAAAAATGTCTTGTAACTAGGCGATTAGGATGAGAAAATTTGTGTTGGTTATCATAAAATCTTTTTGGTGTAGATGTCTTAGTATGTTTAACAAGAGCAAAATTGTTGATTCATTGTTCTGGAGAACATATTCTAAATCTTAAAACTTAACTTCTTTTTCTTTTGTAAGAACGAAATGTTACGGTTTGGAATAGTACTTATAGTGATTTGAAATGGGTAGTGAAACTTTGGTAATAGGTTTGGGTTTGGAAGAAGAACTCACACTTACTTGCATTCAAGAGTTAAGAATTCAGGAATTGAATTGGATTCTCTTTTAATCTATTCAATATTAAAATCAAATGTAGAGAGTAATGTTTGTAATCTTGCAAATATTTTTTGAAACCAAATTGTGGACATCCTTTTTTAATATACATCTTTTATAGTAAACATATTTGATTAAAAAGATCATCTTGAAATTTAAAAATACACAAAATGATTGATAAAAATTCTTTTTTTATAGTGACATAATTTTGTTATGTTGCATATCATGTGTTGTAGCTAATTAAGAGGTCGTTTTCTGCATATAAGTAGTGGCAGATCCACAATCGGGGCAACTGTCTCCATTGTAATTTTGAAAATTTTTGGGAAGTAAGTATAATTTCAAAAAATTTAAAATTTATTAAAGATTTGCCCACATTGAACAGTTTTAAAAAAATTTATGTGTAGTTATTTATTTTAAAAAATATATGGGTTTCATTTGTAAATGTCAAGAAAGAACTTTAAAAGGAAAAACCTCTTTCTAGCCCCTTATCTTCCGTCATTCACCTTAGAAGAAATCAGAATTCAAACCTCTTCCAAACTTCAACAACAAGACGACACCAACAACAAAAAATTTCTATCTCTCGTCATTTCTTGATTCTTTCTTTCATCGCTTTTCAAATTCTTCGCTCCAAAGACATAAGAATAGAAGTTTTTAAAGCCCTTCACCATGATCGAGTTCAATATTCGTTTATCAAGATCGATTGAGATGATGGTTTTGAAGAAAATAGAAGTTGATCGTACCTAACCTTTCTAGAGGTAACACATCCATTAGGATTTTTTAGATTTTAATTATTTTTAAAATTTTTTAATTGTTGAGCATTAATTAGGGTTTAGTTTTCCCTACCCATTGAACTTTTGTTCCCTAATGGTAGAAATTAGACAGTTGATAGTTTCTGGAATTGAACTAAATTATGATCTACAGTGACAACTCACATCGAAATCAACAGAAGATGATTGATATCATTTGGGTCATCTGGGGATTTAAGGATATGACTAATATGTTGCGAAGTAGCTTAGTCCTCTCGTTTGTTTTATGTTTATACGTTGAATTGAATTTGGGCATGTAGTCCTCTCCTTTGTGTTATGTTAATATGTTGGAATTAAAAATTGGGGCTTGTAGTCTTCTCTTATGTTTTATTTTTTATATGTTGAATTAAAAATGGGGCTTGTAGTCATTTCCTACATTTTATTTTTTCTCTGTTGAAATGAAATTGGGGCTTGCAGTTCTCTCAAGTTGTTTATTTTTTATATGTTGAATTGATAATGAGGTTTGTAATCCTCTCCCGTGTTTTATTTTTATATGTTGAATTGAAATTGGGATTTATAGTCCTCTCTTGTGTTTTTTTTTACATGTAAAATTGATATTGGAGCTTGTAGTCATCCCATGTGTTTTATCGTTTATATGTTTAATTGAAATTGAGACTTATAGTTATCTCTTCTGTTTTATTTTTTATATGTAGAATTGAAATTGGGGCTTGTAGTCTACTCTTATATACTATTTTTATATGGCGAATTGGAATTGGGATTTGTAGTCCTCCATTATGTGTTATATTAAATAATTTGATTTGGTGATTTGAATAATTTTATTGTTATACGTTAACCAATTCATATACCTAGGTTTAATTTAATAGATTTGTGATAGTTTAATGATGCGTTTGATAACGTTTTATGTTTTCAAAAAAAAAAAAAAAAAATTTATTTTTTTATGTGCCAAAAAGTTGAAACAGAAAACTTGTTTGATTGTTGTTTCAATATATTTTTGGTAACTACTTCAATTTATGTCATATTTAGTATCTTTATATTAATTATCTACTAAAAAAATCAAAATTCATTGCCCCAATATATAAACTCATCAAGTAAGACACAAACCAAAATACTTTAATCACAAAAGTCATTAAACATACCAATACATTCCATTGTTTAACATTCTACCAAATACATGAATACTACCATTCCATTGTTCAACATACTACCAAATACTATCTTCAAAAAAAGTTTCTTACTACAAAAATTGAATAGATCTTCGAGACTAGGTCCAAGCAAATCCATCACTAGAACATTCTCAAATCTTTCTCCTTTCCAACCTCAAAAACCAAGTTAAAAAAAATGAAAAATAAGGAAGCATGAATACAAATAATTACAATCTCCAGAGTCCCTTCCTTCTGGGATTGCTGGCAGTCTCGCCTTGGACGCTCGACAGACCCCTCACGTTCGTCGTTGAGTTTTATTTTAATTGATGTTTTCTATTATTTTATTCTGTGGGGATTTTCCACTTTGCTTTTTTATTTATTTATTTTCATGTTTTTGGTGGTGAGTCACCTCGCTTTTGCTTTGACTTTCTTCCACTTCTGGAGGCTTGGCTTTATGACCTCCTCCCTTGTACATTTTTCCTTTTAGTTATATATACTGGTAGGGATCCTGCCAAACCCCCCACCCACACTGGGTGGCTTTGAGAAAAAAAAAAAAAAAATTGGCAAAAGCCTAAGTTTAATATGTCAATCCATAATTTTTTTCACTATATAACTTCAACACTCCATTAACTTTAATTTTAACATGACACACATAATTACTTTTGAGTATGAAGGATCTTCTAGATTCAAGTTTAAATAGACATACAAATGTCATAACTCTCATAACTCTAAACAAACTAAAGTGACAGTAATACAAAATCAGAAAGCCAATGAAAGAATGTTAGAAGCCCTAGCGAATTTAATAATGTCTTCTAATTTGTCTTTTTTTCTTTCATAATATAGTTCACAAGCTATAATTTTTCCTTTCCCCTTCATAAAAGTAGCGAGGGGAATAGTTTTGTTCCATCTCAAATTAGAAATTCTGGCTACAATTATTAGAAGTATTGCAATTAGAACCCATCAAAGTAACCCACTTGATGTAGGCATAAAATTCATTTTTCCATCTAAATCAAATTCCTACTTCAAGATCCAAAATAAATAAAAAGAAAATAATTCTTCATCCTCTTTCCAACACAACTTCAAAGTGCAAGGAAACTTTCCAAAACCTCATACACCATAGTACTCTTACACAATTCTACAAAACAGGCAGCACATAATTCCATACTGTTAAACAAATAATTCTACAAACAATTTAACAAACCTCTTATTGGTTCCCACTGAACCTCAGTGGCTCATAAGATCAGCAACAGTTTTGATTATGACTCTAGTAGAAAATATATTTTGATTCCTCACTTGATATCACTAGTATGACATAGGTGCCTTCTTTGAAACTTTTGCAATATCCCAAATAATCATAATAATCCTAATTTTACTGATATGCAATATCTCAAATCCACACCCACAGAGGCGTGCACACACGCACAGATAGACCCACTCACCCACAAAACTGGAGACCCCAATTAGAAACTCTAATTAGCACAAACAAACAAACAAACAAATTCAAATTTTTGTATATACAGATCAATTTATAGATATATGTATGTGCATACAAATTGAGTGCATGTATACATATGTATGTATTTGCATATATAACTATGTAGATCTACTCACATATTTGACCTTTAGGTGCTTTATTCGAATAGAGAAGTTGCGATTGGAAGAAGTAGACCATGATATGGAGCAAAGATTGAAGCAGAGAGAAGGGAGATTCGCAGAGAGAGTAGAGAGTTACAGAGAGAGGAGTGTCGGTGACGAGAGAGAGACGTTTATAGAGAGAAAGAAGAGAATATAAAAGGAGGGTTTTTATAGTTTTGGCAAAAAATGCTATTTTTTACTGCTAACAAGATCTGAAGTCCAGATCTCATTAAAGGGAAGACCCTTAGCGTGCACTGTTTGTGTTTTTAGGTGTTTATGAAAACACCTTTTTCTGTTTGTATTTTTTGACCTTGTTTTTAAAATGCAGTACCTTAAAAAAAATGAAAACACATCCCAAGCGTATTTCTATTTTTATTTTGATAAAACTAAAAACTAAAAAAATAAAATAAAAACAAGTGGTTACCAAACGGAACCTAAGTTAGTTTCGATTGTTTGTTTAATTTCAATGATGAATGCTAAGTTTGTAATTGAACAAATTAATTTTTTGAATTAGTTATGAATAAATTTCTTAAAAGAAAAGCAAAATTAGAACAACCGCCACGTACTAAGTAAATTCGTAGTAAAATTGACTTAGAAAATCTTCTCATGGATCCTGGGCTATGAGTTAAAATTTTGGATTATCATCTGAATGATCGTGATAAAATGCGAACAAATTATCTACAAAAAAATGCCCATGTCAACCTTGTGAACGTAATTTTTCACAAAGAAAATTCGACAAGTTGTTACGTCGATTCAATTCGGCTTGGTTCCGTAAGTTGGTAGTTGGTCGGAGTATAGCATCGTAAAAAATGTTTCTTATTGCCTATGCTGCTATCTAATGAAAGGTGATATCAGGGACCAAACAGTAGGTGATTCTTTCATGTCGATGGATTTAGTAATTGGAAAAAGAAGGAAAGATTTGAGATTCGTGTCGAAGGTCCAAATAGTGCTCATAAACACAATTGGAGGAGGATACGAGATTCAACGAATATCAGAAATTAAATTCCGGATTAAGAAATTCACACCCAATTCATATTTTCTCCAAAAAATATAAGAATTGATCTAAACCACAACCACACCTGGCCCAGCCCGGCAGGCAACGCGAATGTGTGGTTGAACCGATGACATGTAGGCGCACTGTGAGATCCTGTGTGTTATATAAATATAAATGATATTAACTTGCTATTATTTTAAAAATGATTAAAATGATGAGAGAAACTTTGAATCGTTGTTAAAGGAATAGTCGCGTAAGTTTGAGGCACGAACGTATTAACTTTTGGGTCAAATTTATTTTTTGGAGGTGTTTAAGGTTAATAAAAGTAACTAAGTAAATATATTAATGTTTTTAGGTCAAAATAATATTATCATTGAATCCGGGAGGTCCGAAAAAAAAAACTTGGAATAGACATTTAGCTCATATAGTGGTTCGGAGGGGTAAAATAGTAATTTGAGTGTTTCGGGTGTAAATTAACTTTATTTTTGGGATAAATCATAAAACTAAATGTTTTTTAGGTTAAAATAACATTAAAAATGAATCTGAAACGTCAAAAAACCTTAGGGTAGTCATAGGGATCAAATTGGAATGTTTAGCGACAAAATCGTAATTTCGGACGAAAATATATTTTTTTGCCCCATAAACAGTAAATTTCGAGACTGCTGGGTTTAAAACCTCAATTTCAGCCCCTTTTCTTTCATTCTTTCATTCCACTCTCACCCAATACCTCTTAGAACCCTAGGAGAAGATAAAGGGAAAGAGAAAAGGGAAGAATAAGGTCTCTAAAGCTTGAGTTTTGCTTGGAAATCCTAGGAACTTGGCTTGGAATTCTTGATTTCTAGGTGGGGTTTTCCTCTCTGTTGCATTTACATTGTGCATGTCATTTATTTTCTTTAGTTAAAGCTTACTATGTGTTTGATGACAAAATACTTTTTATAAACCTTGATTTATTGTGGAGTATGTCATGAATTGTGAATCTACATGCATAAAAATAATTATAGTGTTATGGGTTTGAAACCCTAGTTTAATTTTAGTTATGAGTATTTGATTAAACCTATGATTTGGGGGTTTTGAAGTATGTTATTATCTTGTACATAATATATATGACTTATTTTCTTGGAATTGGTTGTGTTGCATTGAAAATGCAAATTTTGAGATTTGAGTATATTATATGTTTGATAAAATGTCAAGGTTATGACATGGGTTTTCAAAAGGATTTATGGATATAGAAAATAATAATTTTTGGAAAATATATGCTCGATATTGACAGGCAGAGGGTTAGTAGACGTGTGAGGCCTATTGAGTGGGTTGCCAAGACGACTACTAGTCCTAAGGGGGATTGGTTATGGTAGTGATTTTCGGTGATGGCCTATGTCGCGTCACAGGTTGTGTCCTAAATGTTCCCCTTGAAAAGCAAGAAGGGCGATGAGACCCTAGGGTGCAAGACCCAAAAGTTTCCCCGGGGATGGTTCATGCGTGAACCGATGTGATTGATTATATTGTCCGTATGTGAGGCATGCATGGTATTTGCTATGATAGTTTGACTTTAAATATATAAACATTTAATTTATACTTTGTATATTTCTAATGATGAGGTGTTGGGAGATTTTTATAAATGTTTTACTTGTTATCTTGTACCTGTATTTAATTATAGAGAGCTTTCATTACTTATTCGTATGGTTTATGAAATGTTGGTATTTAAAACTTTGTAAATGCTTGGAAAAAGGATTATCCTACTGAGTTATGGTTGCTCATCCCTTAATATTTTCAGAGACTAGCATGCATCCTGGGGCATAGGTGATGGAAAGCTTGTGGGAGCTTGGACTAGAAAGAATCTCTTTTGGAGCTTTTTTGTATTTACCTTAAAACTTATGTAGAAATGTTAGCACTCAAACATTGTGTTTGAAAAGGTTGTCTTGAGGTATTTATGGTGTACACTTTATCATCCCATAGAGGGATTATTATTTTGGGTATTGTAATGTAAAGTTATGATTTTGTGTACTAAGTTCTGGTATATATTGGTATTGGATGGTTCTGGGTTTGGGAGGATTTCGTGGGCCTCTAATTGCCACCCTAGATTTAGTTGGATTCTATTTTTGATGGAGGCATGTTGTTAATGTTTAGTTAGTTTAAATTATGCTATGCTCTCACAGGGATGCTCCTACTAGCTGGTTGAAAGCCCAATATTTAAATGAAATTCTGTCGAAATTTTTGAAAAAAAAAAATCTAATATGTTTTGATAAAACCAAATGTTTCATTTCATTCAATTATTATTGTAAACTGGAAAGAGAATTTTGGGTAAATATCTCTTTTTATTAAATCACGCTTTAATGAAAATTGGGACATGACAAGTTGGTATCAGAACTTAGGTATTAGGTCTTAAATGGGAGCTGTAGGTAATTGGATTATCCAAATATGGTCCCAGCACATAAAGTTTTTTAAATTCATTAGGTTTCTAAGGTTAATTGTAGGAACCGAAGTATCTCATAAACTCGACTACTTCTCTAGAATGTATATGTTTGAAACGGTGATCTAAAGCCTAGTTGCATGTGTAGGATGGAAGCAAGAAGAGGACGTGGGAGACCACCCCGACGAGGGGAAAATCAAGTACCGCCACGTCAAGACACTATGAATGGTATCTACTAATGTTTTAGGGAGCTCACTACATTGGTACAACAACAAGCCAAGAACAACAACAACCACACTACCACCACCCCAAGCTCAAGTGCAACAAGTTTGAGGTGAGGGTAGAAGGATGATGGTTCTTAAAGAATTTCTATGACAACGCCCTCAAACCTTCCAAGGAGGCCCGGACTCACTTGAGGTAGAGAAGTGGCTTCGACAAGTGAAGAAAGTGATGGATGACATGGATATTATCAATGACTTGAGAGTTCGTCTAGCTGCATATCTTATGGAAGGGGAAGCTAACCATTGGTGGGAGTCGGTAAAAAGAAGGAGAAACGTGGAACAAATGACATGGGAAAATTTTGAAGAGGTTTTCAATGGGAAGTACTTTCCCGAATCAGTGAGGCATAAGATGACATCCGACTACATGACACTTCAACAATGTAACATGACTGTCACTCAATATGAGTCCAAGTTCGTGGAGCTCTCCCACTTTGCTACAGAGTATGTATCGACTGAGGCCAAGAAGGCCAAATTTTTTGAGAAAGGTTTGAATCCATCTATTCGGGAAAAATTGGAAGCTCTTCGCATTCGCGACTTTGGAGAATTAGTTAAGCGGGCTACCCTAGTGGAGAGAGATTGGGAGGAAACTCAAGTCATTTGAGAGCGCCGCCAACATAGGAAGAGTCAATCCAAGATCGGCAGTGGTAGTATTGGACGTCACAGGGATACTCCATACCAACGTTCAAAACGCAGTGTGGGTCAAGGGAGTGAATCAAGCTATGCACAAAGTTCGAGACCAGGGGGCCACGTTGAGAGAGTGCCGACACATTTAAAGCGGTGTTATGGGTGTGGTGGCACAGGTCACCTCAGGAGTCACTGCCCTTCAGTAGCTTCTTCACCACAGGGACAGAGTAGTAGGGGATTTTATCAGCAGTCCATAAAGCTACCATATTAGCAGACTTCTTATGCTCATGTACAGACAGTACCACAGCAGCCCCAGACCACTCAATTCAAATCTCAGCCACAACAACAAGCTCAACAGAAGAAACAGGGAACCAATACTCAGGGCACTGATGCCTCAGCTCTCATTTATGGTTTACTTCAGCCTGATGGGAGTGCTTCTAATGCAGTAATTGAGGGTATGATTCTTCTCTATAATTCATGAGCTCGTATCTTGTTTGATCCCGGGGCAACCTATTCTTTTATTTGTACATCATATGTCATTGCATTGGGGTTGGAGTTTGAGCCTTTGGGTTATATGCTATATGTAGATCTACCTACCGGGGATTGTTTGGAGACAACTAGAGTGTGTAGAAATTGTGTACTTCGCTTTGGAAAGAAAGAGTTGAGGGTTGATTTAATTGCTTTGGAGATGATGGGGTATGATGTTATTTTCGAAATAGATTTACTCTCTTCCTACCATGCTACTATGGATTGCTACCAGAAGAAAGTGGTATTTCGTGCACCGGGGGATATACTTTTCTATTACATGGGTGAAAATAGTATCCCTCGACATCTCCATACGACAGGAAAACAAGTTTTGAAGGTTGATATTGGGAGTGGCCTAAGTTTCTTAGCCCACATTTCTAGAGAGGAACAAAACGATGTGGAGTCCACTTTTATTCTTGTAGTATCCGAATTTCTTGACGTTTTTCTCGACGAGCTGCCTGGATTACCTCCATTGAGGGAAGTGGAGTTTTCTATTGAGCTTTACCCTGGCACGGAACCGATATCCATTACTCCTTATCGCATGGCGTCATTGGAGTTGAAGGAGTTAAGGAAACAACTAGATGACCTTTTTACCCTTGGGTTTATACGGTTGAGTACTTCACCTTGGGGTGCTCCTGTCCTCTTTGTGAAGAAAAAAGATGAAACCCTTAGATTGTGTGTGGACTATAGGAAGTTGAACCGGGTGACTATAAAGAAAAAGTATCCTCTACCCTGCATCGACAACAACTTTGATCAATTTGAAGGGTTCTCGCTATTATACAAAGATTGATTTCCGCACGAGGTACTATCAATTGAGAATTAGAGATGAATATATTCCTAAGACCGCTTTCCGGACAAGGTATGGGCACTTTGAATTTATGGTGATGTCGTTTGGACTCACAAATGCACTCGCGGCTTTTATGGACTTGATGCATTGTGTGTTTCGGCCCTACCTTGACCAATTCGTCATTGTCTTCATTGACGACATCCTCATCTATTCTAAAACACATTAGGAGCACGCTCTACACCTCAAGCTAGTTTTGCAAACATTGAGGGAACACAAGTTGTATGCTAAGAAGAGCAAATGTGAGTTTTGGATGAGAGAATTCAATTTTTTGGGACATATAGTATCCGAGGAAGGAGTGTCAGTGGATCCGTCCAAGATTGAAGTGGTTTTGAAATGGGATCGACCCAAGAATGTGACCGAGGTCCGAAGCTTCTTGGGACTAGCCGGTTATTATCGGAGGTTCGTGGAGGGATTCTCTCATATATCTATGTCGTTGACGTGACTTACTCGAAAGGGGAAAAATTTGAGTGAAATGAAGATTGTGAGCAATCTTTTGAGATTTTGAAGAGAAGGTTAACCACGTCACCTGTTCTCATCATACTTGCTAGTGGTGAGGGCTATAACGTTTATACGGATGCTTCATTACGGGGACTTGGGTGTATGTTGATGCAACATGGGAATGTCATAGCTTATGGTTCAAGGCAATTGAAGACCCATGAGCAAAATTATCTTACTCATGATTTGGAACTTGCCGCTGTTGTATTTACCCTCAAATTATGGCGTTGTTCCTTGTATGGAGAACGGTTTCAAGTATACTCCAACCACAAGAGTTTGAAGTACATCTTCACACAAAAAGATCTGAATGTTCGCCAACGACGCTGGATGGAGTATCTAGAAGATTATGACTTTACCCTTAGTTATCATCTTGGGAAGGCCAATGTGGTTGCAGATGCTTTGAGTAGAAAGTCGCGCGGTGAAGTTTGTGGTATGTTGGCAAGTAAATGGAAGATGATGGATTCACTTGGAGACTATGATCTATGGGTTGGAGGAGATGAATCCCGGTCATGCCTGTTTAACCTTGTGGCTCAACCTACCCTTCAACGTAGGGTTGTTGAGTTACAATGCTTGGATCCTTACTTAGAGTCGATTCGAGCTCAATTGGAAAATGGGAAAGTAGTTGAAGGTTGGTCTTTGAGGAATAGAGAACTGAGATATGGGGAAAAACTATGTGTACCAGATGATTCGTCCCTAAAGGAGGAGATACTTGGTGAGTGTCATCGCTCTAAATTTGCTATCCACCCCGGTGGTACAAAAATGTGTAGAGACATGAAACGTCAATATTGGTGAAAAGGAATGAAGAAGGATGTGACAAGGTTCATAGCACGATGTGCAGTGTGTCAGCAGATGAAGATGGAACATCAAAAACCCGGGGGATTACTGCATTCCTTACCTATCCCAGAGTGAAAATGGGATCACATCACCATGGATTTCGTGTCTGATTTTTCACGGACTTCGCAAGGGCATAATACCGTATGAGTCATTGTAGATAGACTCACCAAGTCTGTTCATTTCTTGAGTATGAAGACCACTGACACTTTAGAGACCTTGAGCAAGCTTTATATTTGTGAGATTGTTAGATTACATGGAGTTCCACTCTATATTGTGTCGGATCGTGATTCTCATTTTGTGGCGCAATTTTGGCAAAGTCTACAAAGAGTTATGGGGACAGAGTTACACTTTAGCACTGCCTTTCATCCTCAAACGGATGGCCAATCCGAGAGGGTGATACAAATTTTGGAGGACATGTTACGAGCTTGTGTGTTGGACTTCAAGGAAAGTTGGAGTGATCATCTGTCGTTGGTGGAATTTGCATATAACAATAGTTTTCAATCAAGCATTGACATGGCACCTTATGAAGCATTATATGGGAGACCTTGTAGATCGCCCTTGTGTTGGGCAGAAGTGGGGGAGAGTAGTTTATTTGGTTCGGAGATAGTGAGGGAGACTACTAAAAAGGTACAAGAACGATTACGCACAGCTCAAAGCCGACAGAAGAGTTATGCAGATAGGAGGAGGAGGCCATTGGAGTTTTAAAATGGTGACTATGTGTTCTTGAAGGTGTCACCCCGGAAAGGAGTACTTCGTTTTGGGAAAAAAGGGAAGTTGGCTCCAAGGTACATTGGGCCTTTTGAGATAGTGAAACGAGTAGGGATGGTGCCATACAAGCTTGCTTTACCACCTCAGCTTTCGGGAGTTCATGACGTGTTCCATGTATCCATGCTACGGAAATGTGAGCCCAACACATCACATATTCTTGATTGACAAGACATCCAAATACAAGAGGACGTGAGCTACAATGAAGCGCCAATGCAAATTCTTGATAGGAAGGAACAAGTTCTACGCAACAAAGTTATACCTCTTGTGAAGGAGTTATGGCAACACCATGGCATCGAAGAAGCTACTTGGGAATTGGAGACTGATATGCAAGCATAATATCCACATCTTTTCGACATTGGAGGTTAGTAACAAGTTTCGAGGATGAAACTTATTTTAAGGAGGGTGGATTGTGAGATCCTGTGTGTTATATAAATATAAATGATATTAACTTGTTAGTATTTTTAAAATGATTAAAATGATGAGAGAAACTTCGAATTGTTGTTAAATGAATAGTCGCGTAAGTTTGAGGCACGAACGTATTGATTTTTGTGTCAAATTTAATTTTTGGAGGTGTTTAAGGTTGATAAGGGTAACTAAGTAAATATATTAATGTTTTTAGGTCAAAATAATATTATCATTGAATCCAGGAGGTCCGAAAAAAAAACTTGGAATAGACGTTTAGCTCATATAGTGGTTCGGAGGGGTAAAATATTAATTTTAGTGTTTCGAGTGTAAATTAACTTTAGTTTTGAGTTAAATCATAAAACTAAATGTTTTTAAGTTAAAATAACATTAAAAATGAATCTAGAACGTCGAAAAACCTTAGGGTAGTTATAGGGATCAAATGAGAATGTTTAGTGACAAAACAATAATTTCAAAGAAAAGTATATTTTTTTGCCCCATAAACAGTAAATTTCGGGACTACTGGGTTTAAAACCCCAATTTCAACCCCTTTTTTTTTTCCATTCTTTTATTCCACTCTCACTCAATACCTCTTAGAACCCTAGGAGAAGATAAAGGGAAAGAGAAAAGGGAAGAATAAGGTCTCTAAAACTTGGGTTTTGCTTGGAAATCCTAGGAGCTTGGCTTGGAATTCTTGATTTCTATGTGGGGTTTTCCTCTCTCTTGCATTTACATTGTGCATCTCATTTATTTTCTTTAGTTAAAGCTTACTATGTGTTTGATAGCAAAATACTTTTTATAAACCTTGATTTATTGTGGAGTATGTCATGAATTGTGAACCTACATGCATAAAAATAATTTTAGTGTTATGATTTTGAAACCCTAGTTTGATTTTAGTTATGTGTATTTGATTAAACCTATGATTTGGGGGTTTTGAAGTCTGTTATGATCTTGTACATAATATATATGACTTATTTTCTTGGAATTGGTTGTGTTGCTTTGAAAATGCAAATTTTGAGATTTGAGTATACTATATGTTTGATAAAATGTCAAGGTTATGACATGGGTTTTCAAAAGGATTTATGGATATAGAAAATAATAATTTTTGGAAAATGTTTGCTCGATATTGACAGACAGAGGGTTAGTAGACGATTGGGGCCGATTGACTGAGTTGTCAAGGCAGCTACTAGTCCTAATGGGGATTGGTTATGGTAGTGGTTTTTGGTGATGACCTATGTGGCGTCACAAGTTGTGCCCTACACGTTCCCCTTGAAAAGCAAGAAGGGCGATGAGACCCTAGGGTGCAAGACCCAAAAGTTTTCCCAGGGATGGTTCATGCGTGAACCGGTGTGATTGATTATACTGTCCGTATGCGAGGCATGCATGATATTTGCTATGATGGTTTGACTTTAAATATATAAACATTTAATTTATACTTTGTATATTTCTAATGATGAGGTGTTGAGAGATTTTTATAAATGTTTTACTTATTATCTTGTACCTGTATTTAATTATAGAAAGCTTTCATTACTTATTCGTATGGTTTGTGGAATGTTGGTATTCAAAACTTTGTAAATGTTTGGGAAAAAGATTATCCTACTAAGATGTGGTTGCTCATCCCTTACTAATATTTTCAGAGACTAGCATGCATCCTGGGACATAAGTGATGAAATGCTTGTGGGAGCTTGGACTAGAAAAAATTTCTTTTGGAGCTTTTTTGTTTTTACCTTTAGAACTTATGTAGAAATGTTAGCACTCAAACATTGTGTTTGAAAAGGTTGTCTTGAGACATTTATGGTGTACACTTGATCATCCCATAGAGGGATTATTATTTTGGGTATTGTAATGTAAAGTTATGACTTTGTGTACTAAGTTGTTATATATATTGGAATTGGATATATCCGGGTGTGGGAGGACTTCGTGGGCCTCTAATTGTCACTCCAGATTTAGTTGGATTATATTTTTGATGGAGACATGTTGTGGATGTTTAGTTAGTTTAAATTATGCTATACTTTCACAGGGATGCTCTTACTTGTTAGTTGAAAGCCCAATTTTCAAATGAAACTCTACCGAAATTTTTGAAAAAAAAATCAAATATGCTTTGATAAAATCAAATGTTTCATTTCATTCAATTATTATCGTAAACCGGCAAGAGAATTTTGGGTAAATATCTCTTTTTATTAAATTACGCTTTAATGAAAATTGGGGCGTGACACGCACGCTCCGCTCATAAAAGTGTGGTACCCATACTTGACATATATATGCATAAATAGAATTTATTTCTCAACCAATGTGGGATTGGTGTCAAATCCCACATTGCACGGCCTCTATTTTGACATTCCAAGAGGGTTACTTGGAGCCTATTATCTCATTAATTTCTTACTCAATTTGAGCAAGCGAATATACTACGTATTCGTCTCACTAGTAGAGCACAAACCCACGAAAGTTTACTCGAAATAACGAGTGAGTCCCACTTTAATTTAGGCTCAAAGTCGACTGAAAATTATATTTTAATTATCAAAATCTGCTTTAGTCCAACATCATAAACATGATTGTTATGTTATCTTCTATAGTTGATGTGCTTTGAGGTTGTAGTAGAGGATGATACGAATTTTAAACATAGAGGTGTAATATATACCTTTTTGGATTCAATTCAATCTTTTAATCTCATATTCAATTTGCATTTGATGAAAGATGTATTGGGAATTACAAACGAGTTATCGCAAGCATGACAAAGAAAAGATCAAGACATAGTAAATGCTATGAGCTTAGTCAATGTATCAAAACAAGGATTACAAATGATGAGGGATGATGGTTAGGAAGCTTTAATCGCTGAAGTTTCATCTTTCTGTAGTGAACATGACATTTTTCTTTTTTCAAAATGGATGATTTGTATATATATATATAGCTCAAGGGAGGTCACGGCATAATGTGAAAGTCAATAATCTACACCATTTTTAGGTTGGATTATTGTATATAGTATTAGATATGCTTAAGAGCTTAACAATCGTTTCTCATAGGTAAATACTGAGCTACTTCTTTGTGTGGTATGCCTAAATCCTTGTGATTCATTCTCTACTTTCAATAAAGAGAAGTTGATTCATCTTGCTCAATTTTACCCTTCAGAATTTTTCATAATGGGTCTTATAATACTTAACAATTAACTTGAGACTTACATACTTGATGTGCGCACTAATGAAGTTTCAAATGTTAAAGGAATTGGTGGACTTGTAGAGAAGTTAAGACAAATATCATATATCCATTGGTGTATCCACTTGTGAAACTAGTAGTCATCTTGCTAGTTGCAACTGCAAAAGTTGAAATAGTCTTTCAAGCAATGAATATAGTATGTGAGATCTGGATGAATGATTGTTTGGTTGCATATGTTGAGAAAAAAACTTCAAATATCGTTGATATTAAAATTATCATACAAGACTTTCAAAATATGAGAACTCGTCCGGAACAACTACGTAGAATAGAATCCTCAACGACTATCCTTCTATTATTTGAAATTTTACCGTACTCCCTTCCAATTTATATATTTGCTTCACTTATGCCTCCCTTGCCATTAATGACCGTGTCTAAAAGTCCAAAAGGTAGATGTCACCAAGATTCTTTTAAAAATTCTCCAATTCAACTTAATTGATAAAAAAGTAAATTTTCAACCACACCCCTTGTAGATTGTTATAGCTTCAAAAATATCATTTCTATTATCTAAAACTTCAATGACACCCCCATTAGATTTTGTTGCTAACTCCATAAACATAGAGTATAATTTTATAAAATCACTTATAAATATTCATATATATACAAATCAACCAGAATTATATATATATATGTGTGTGTGTGTGTGTGTGTGTGTGCCCGATCGAAGATTTTGTAAATTCATATTTTTTTGCATGAGTAGATCGCTCTTAGGTTATATGGGGGAGTAGTAATGATAAACTACTTTTTGAAAGGGGTCGTAAGGTTAATATTAGTAGTGATAATAAATCATGCTTCTTAAAAGATTTGTGAGATTGCGTCTCAACTTTACTCTCTCTATCTCTACCCCTTCTCATTTCTCCACTTCTCTGAAGACGATTGACTGACATAAAAATAGACTGAGAGAATTTGAGAATAGTTGACTATTAGTGCCAATGTTATTGTTTTATGTGAACTTTTTTATTAAAATAAATTCAATTAATTAAATACGTTGTTAAAGCATTGTTAGGAAATAAACATATACATTATATCTATATTTATACCTATATCTATACTACTAATAAAAGTACCTTAACATAAAAAAATTTTGATTCACTATTTTGCCCTTATAAAAAATAATAAAGGCTAACATGTCCTTTTGTATTTAAATATGCAAATTACCACTCTAAAATATCATGCAAATCTCTCTATCTTTGTAAAACTTTTTGAATGGTCATGTTATGCTTAACATGATATATAAAAATAACATTATTCTTTTTTTCTCAAAAACCTAATATTAATACACGTTGACAATATAATCTTCAATGCCCAAAAACGGATATATTTATCTTATCTCTTCATTCACAATCAAAATAATATGGTAAAAAATTATTGATGCACAAAGTAAAAACAAGAAAGACAAAAAAAATTGAGAAAAGAAAAATCTATAAACCTTGCTACTTGATAACTAGATGTTTATAATTATAAAGAAAATATAAACAATTTAAGTATTATAATTATGAGATAATATCTAATGTAGATACATAAAAAAAAAATTATGTATTTTATCAAATGTTTCAACAAAAAATTTCACGTGCAACGCACGTCATGCATTATTAGTTAATACGAAAATCTTTTGGGTAATTTTCCAAAAAAAAAAAATTGTTCATTAACATTGTCAATTGATAAATCTACTAGGGATGATAGTAAAGTTATTAAAAATATAGGGGGTGTTTTTAAAGATGATAAACTATAGGGGATACGAATAAAGTTTATATTATTTATTAAGGTTAGAAATGTAAAGATGTTCATTTTTTAGTTCCAACTAACACTTACCAAGTAGTGAAGTTTCAGATAATATAAGTAATGTCTCTCAATTTATGTCTAACGAGGATGTGAATGAAAATTTTCCTTTTATAATTTAAATTCCTAACAATCTATATACAATTCGAATAGGTACCAAAAACACTTTTTGCAAGGCTAGCCCTATTGTAAGGCCAACAAAGCCCAGGCTTTAGGCCCCAATTTTTAACTAGGCCCCATAATTTATAATTATGACCACTAACTCAAAATAAAAATTTAATTTTATAAAAATTGAAGCCCAACAAAAAAGTTAAAAGTTAGATTTAAATTAGATAGTTTTGGCTTATTTCTTCGGCCCATGTACCAAAAAATTATTAAAAAAATATATATCTATAAAAGTGATGTACAGTTGTTAGAGATTTTTTTATATCACACTTCTCAACATATTCTTCTAACCACTCACTCCTTATCCTTATCTTTCTCTTTCCTCTTTCCTCTCTCTCTCCTCTCTCCACGGTAAAATAATCTGGAAAGGCCAAGAGGCAAAACAGACCCCTCTCTCTCTCTCTAGCCAACAAAGGCTAGGGGACCTTTCTCTCTCTCCTCTCTTCACGGTAAAATTTGTCTCTGTGACAGGGACTTTACTTTGGCATTATTTTTTGTTGGCTGAGGCGTTGTTTTGGCTTCTGCTATGATGATAATCGGATTTCGCGAAAAAATCGAAAATAACAACAAATCAGGTGTTATTATTCTATGCTTTGAATTTTTTATTTAAGTTCTTATTAAATTTTTTTAATATAGATTGTGTGTGATTATTTCATTATTTGTGATTGTTTAGTTAATATTTGATTGTATGGCAAGTAGAAAACAACCGGGTGGATATGAAAAGCTCAAAAAAAAAAAAGATGAATTAATGGAATCTCAAAAAGGATCTCTTGATAAATTTGTTACTAGTAACAAAAAAAAATGTAACGAAATATAGGTGAAAATTTAGTAAATGAACTAATAATTACTCCCAATGAATTAGAAGATGATAATATAATACAACAAAAAGATACTAATGAAAATATGCACAATTCTAGTCAAACATGTAATATGACAATAGATGATGAAGAACAAACAAAAAAATTAGACCATGAAAATTTTAATGAAACAAGTAATTATAATGCTATGAATATTTATGATCCAACTCAATGGAATAATATTGATACAAAACTAAGAGACTTATTAGGAGAAAAAGGTCCTATTATAAATAATGATTTAGATTTTCCCAAAGACGAGCTTTCTAGACATTTTTCCACTATACACTATATTCGTAAATTAGCAAATGGGGAGACACACGATAGAAGATGGCTAGTATATTCAAAAGATTTGGATAGAGTATTTTATTTTTGTTGTAAGTTGTTTGATAAGAATCATAGTACAAGTAAGCTAGCTAATGAAGGGACTAAAAAATGGAAAAATATTAGTGTTAAACTTAAAAGCCATGAAACATCTAATGAATATATTACTAATATGAATACTTGGATTGATTTAGAAACAAAATTGTTAAAAAGTGAAAAAATTGATAAAACCATCCAAGAACAAATTAATAGAGAGAAAGAATATTGGAAAAACGTATTAGTGATAATTATTGCGGTTGTAAAGAATCTTGGTAAAAATAATTTGGCATTTCGGGGAAAAAATGAAAAGATATACCAAGAAAATAATAGAAATTTTTTAAGTATAATTGAAATGATAGCAGAATTTGATCCAATAATGCAAGAACACATCCGACACATTTAACATGATGAAATTTATAACCATTATCTTGGACATAAGATACAAAATGAATTGATAAGTCTTGATGATACCCAGAGGAAATTCCAAGTTTGAGCTCGGGAGTTGAGGTCAGGAAGGGAGCTCGACTAAGAAACCCTGAGCTCAGAGGTCCAGACCTAGGGCTCTCTCGACCTGAACCCCGAACAAAATGAATAGAAGACAGTTGGCAACCACAAAGCGTCCCTCAACGACAGTAAGCGCCAGTCTAGGCGCAGGATCCTCAACCACCCAAACCATCGCCTGCAATCAAGTGAGATTCTGTGAGAAGAAGACGAAGATCTTGCCACAGACTCCATAGAATCAAGAATTATGCTATAAATACTATGTAACGTCCTCACTTCAAAAAAAAAAAACAACGATCATAGTGCTAAGAATACTGTGTATTTTCTGGATTTTCTTGAATACAAGTTTCAGGAGCCAGAGACTCCATTGAATAGTGGATTAGCCGAGCTCTCGAGATGATGAACCACTATAACTCTTCTGTGCAATCCATCTCTTATCCCCAATTTATCACATTATTCCCAAGAGCCTTGTAGCTCAAATTGAACTCACTAACACACAAAATCTGCTCAATCACGTCTCCCACCACCATTAAGTCTATTAGGAAATGAAATTAGAAATAATATTATTAAGAAAATTAAAGAAGTAAAATATTATGCAATTATACTTGATTGTACTTCGGATGTAAGTCATCAAGAACAAATGTCTATCATATTACGTTGTGTAGATATTTCAACAAGTCCAATAAAAATAGAAGAATACTTTTTAGAGTTTCTTAAAGTAGTTAATACAAATGGAAAAGATATTTTTGACAAAATCATAGATACAATAACAAACCTCAAACTTGATATTAATGATATACGAGGACAAGGGTATAATAATGGATCTAACATGAAAGGAAAACATCAAGGGGTACAAAAAAGACTTCTAGATATAAATCCTAGAGCATTTTACACGTCATGTGGTTGTTATAATCTAAATCTAGTATTTTGCGATATGACTAACTCTTGTTCCAAGGCTATGTCATTTTTCGGAGTAGTACAACACATATATTCATTATTTGCTTCTTCTACAAAATGATGGAAAATTTTACAAGATAATGTACTGGGTTTAACTCTTAAATCATTGTCACAAACACGTTGGGAAATTCGAATTGAAAGGTTTAAAGCAATTAAATTTCAAGCTCCAAGTATAAGAGATGCATCGTTACAATTAGGAGAAACTAGTGAAGATCCTAAAACAAGAAGTGAAGCTAATTGTTTAGCAACATATGAGATTGAGAATTTTGAGTTCTTATTGGGCATGACTATTTAGTATGATATTTTATTTTCCGTCAATTTAGTTAGTAAACATTTACAATCAAAAAACATGCATATTGATGTTGCTATAGATCAATTAAAAGATCTCATTCCTTTTTTTGAAAAATATAGAGAAAATGGATTTACAAATGCTATATATGATTTCATCTAAAGAGATTGCAATTGAAATGAGAATATAACTTACATTTCGTAAAAAACGTACAATTCATAAGAATAAACAATTTGATGAGAGTGTTGATGACGAAATAACATCTGTTGAATAATCTTTTAGAATTGATTATTTTATATACATAGTAGATCAAGCTATTTTTTCGTTAAAGAGTAGATTTAAACAATTTCAAATATATGAAAATACATTTGGTTTTTTATTTAATTTAAAAAAATTAAAATCATTAGGAAATGATAGTTTAAAAAAATATTGTCTTGATCTTGAATTTTTCTTAAAACATGATAGTTTTTCTGATGTTGATGGTTTAGATTTGTTTTCAGAACTAAACGTTTTAAAAGAAATTTTACTTATGGAAGAAAGTACTCCAATTGAAATATTAAGTTATATAAAATGATTAGATTCTTTTTCGAATACATGCATAGATTATAGAATATTATTGACAATTTTTGTAACTGTTGCTTCTGCAGAAAGAAGTTTTTCAAAATTAAAATTGATAAAATCTTATCTAAGATCAATTATGTCACAAGAAAGATGAAATGAGTTAGCAATACTATCAATCGAAAACGATATGGCAGCAAAACTTGAATATAAAACCTTAATTAGTACTTTTGTATCTCAAAAAGCAAGAAAAATAAATTTTAAATAAAATATTATTTTTAAAAATAAAAGGCCTTTTTTTTAGTTGCCGCTTTAGGCCCCAAAATGTTAAGGGCTGCCTCTGACTTTTTGTTTGGTACTTTGAGAAGTTTAAAAGTTAGACTCATGTCGGCTTTAAGAGCAACTCCAAGGGGCTCCATAAAACACCTTTTTTTAGCTATTTTACGTAGTCAATGGTTAAATATTGTCTCCAAGGGACTAGCTATCATACTAGTTATTTCCCATTACCACCATTTGGCTAGCTACTCCTGGCTAGGGCAAAGAAGCTAGCTATTCTTTTTTTTGCGCCAACAACACCCCAGAGGCTTCATCGCTGAAGATCGTCTTCATCGTCTTCAGAAGGCAGATACGGTTTGCTTCAGGTAATATTGCTAATTAGTAGAGTTATGCTTGTGTTCGATTTTCGATTTCAAACTTAAATTGGTTTCCGGTTTCCGGTTTCCGGTTTTTGATTTTGTAGCCATCTAAAATTTTTGTCGAAATTTTCGATTTGAAAATTTTGAGGGATTTCTTTGAATTTGAGGCTCGAAATCCTGCCTAAGGGATGCGATTTGGACCTATGGGTGTTCCATTAGTTGATTCGAAGTAGTTGCAGTGGATTTGGGTTGAGTTTTGGACCTATGGGTGTTCCCTGTTCTGGTTCGTTGCCCACTGTGCTGCTTGTTCTTCCTTCTTTTGTCTTGGCTGCTGCTTCTCTTTGGTTTATAGGCTTTCTGCGTTGCAGATTTTCATAGTTTCTTCTTGGTTTAGCTTGGTTGAATGCCGCTTTTACTTTTCTGTAGGTTGATTTACTGGGTTGTAGGCAGCTATTTTCTGGTTTTGCTTGGTTTCTTTCGGTTTTTGTGTCTTGCAACTGCTATGATTTGTGGTGCTAATCTAGCGATCTTTGGGCTAACTACTAGAATCTGACTGCCATATTCGAGTGGGCTATTTGCTTCTTGTTGGCTTTGATTTGGGTTGATTGAATATACACAAATTTGGTTCATGTTGCAAGTTCCTAGTTGCTGGTGGAACTTGGGTGTTGTTGGCGCAAATTTGGTTCATGAATTTGGTTCATGTTGATTGAACTTTGATTTGGGTTTTGAATTTGGGTTGATTGAATATACAGCAAATTCGAGTGGGCTGTTCTCTCTTGTTGGCTTTGATTCCTTTGAATTTTGTTGAGTTGTATAATCAAAAATGATGCAAGTTTGAAGTAACATGCTGAAGTTTGAGGAAGATGAATGAATTGCCTGTATACTTAAGTGTTTGAAATCTATAAACTCTTAATGTCCTTTATTCGAATGTCTGCATGGAACCTCAAGTTTATGCATTGTTTTGAAGGTGAGGTGCAAATCGTAGTGCTATACATAAAGGGAATGCCTTTCATATTTTAAATTATTATAAAGTTATGCCAACAGAGTAGTAAATATTGAAAACAGATGATAACAAAATTTTGATGACGTAGCGTAACACGTCAGCATGTGCTGTCATCAATATGGTGATGACATGATATACTACATAGTATTTTAGATTTTAATAATTAAGAGTTAGTTAAAGTTAGTTGAAGTGGTTAGCAAAAATAGATAGCGTTGTTGGAGTGAATTTGAAAAAATGGTTAGCTAAAGTAGATAATGTAATAAAAAATTATATTTTTGCTAGCTAGTTTACATAGCCTCCTTGGAGTTGCTCTAATAACTCTAAGGGATAACTCAAATGGTAACATGGACAAGTTGTAAATTTAGACTTCTTAGGTTCGAATCTTGACTACCCTTGAGCCTAGGTCATGACCCTTGATTCGAATCTTGACAACATTTGAGCCTGGGTCATGACCTACCTTTGACCGAACTGAAAAGGGAGTTGTGGTGCGAATAAACTTGCTCGAACATTCTTAATCGTTGAACCCAAAAAATAAAAATAAGAATCTAGACTGCCTAACAAAAACATAACACATAATCCCTTTGTAATTTTTGGATCAAAATGCACCAATAACTCGGTTGACGGAAAAATTAAAATGACCTTAATAACCCCTCCTTCCTTCTTGAACGGTAACCATATCTTCTGCAACAAGACCCAAACTGCATCTCTTTCTATCATTCCTCATACTCTGAATTTAGCAAACGCAACATTCTACCACCAATGTGCCACCATTTTAACATAATTCCATTTAGTTCAACCATTTTAACATCCTCAGTTTCGTAGAGGTTTTTATCCCAACATCTTAACTCCAAAAATCCAAAATTGAAAAAAATTGTATTTAATCCCGAATTTAATCTAGAAAAAAAATACTCAATTATGAATCAAGTCGGATAAAATTGAATCAAAACTTAACTGAAATTAGAATCAAACCAAAATTGCTAACGAAAATCAAAATCAAACCACCAAAAAACCAAACCAAATAATAGAATGGAACCACATGAGATGAAAATTTAGACACATTGATGGAAACTGTGCGCGGTGATTTTCGCACAATAGTTATAGATGATAGATCTCTCCCTTGGTGAACTCGCATTGGCTACGAACGTCGAAGATCCCGGGGCAAGGAAATGGTTGAAAGGGCCAAAGGAGGCCTAAGGGGTGGTGATGAACTGTCTCAGGGAGTCTCTCGTTCAATCCTGACGGGTCAGTGGTGATCCCTGGCACACATAAAATGAGTTAGAAAGGGTGCCGAAGTGTTTTCCGGCGTATCCCTTCCGACGGTCAAGTCAGTTCTTAGAGAGATGAAGAGAAAAGCACTATGTGTGTTCTTTTGAGATGATTTTGTGTACCTTTGAGGTATATTTTCGGAAGCTATTTATACCCACCCGGACTCATCATTGTTGATAGCCTAGATAGTAGGTAGCATTCAGAGATGGGGCAGTGTGCCCCCTAATTTGTGTGGGGAAGACCCCATGATTAATTACTCGGATCCCCGAGCAATCAATGCTGCTCCTCCCACGCAAGGGCATTAAATGCTCGGGCCCCGAAGCATTTAATGCTCTTTCTTCAAGGATGAGTCATTAAATGTCCTGATGCTGGAGCATTTAATACCCCATCCCTTTCTGCCTTCTTGCGTCATTGTAGACATGTAACACCCCGCATTTTCTTTTATATATGCATATAAATATATAGATATAGCAAATAATGGTTGTAAAGATGTGGATAGGGGAATTGAAGTGGGTTTGAACTTTGTAAAAATTGAAAAGTAAAGATTTAAAATGTTAATGAAAATCATAGTTGAAATTTAGTTTTAGTGAGTAAAAATATAAAATGTTAGGTCCTATAACTTGTATTAGATAGGTTTGGTGTATAAATATGTGTGGGAGAGGTTTGTGATGGATTTGGTTAGTTTTGGAATGGATTGGAAATGGAAAACAAAAGAAATAGGCAAAACTGGGGAATTGGTACCGGTACTGGGTACCGGTACTGAGTACCGGTACCCCGATTCCAGAAGGTTTCTTGTACCGGTACTGGGTACCGGTACCATCTGTCTGACGCCCGCCGAACAGTAAAAATCGGGATTTTGGTGTTTTAAAACACCCTTTTTAGCCTCATTTGCCCCATTTCTTCATCTCCCTCTTACCCTAACCCTCCTAGAAACCCTTAGAGAGAAAGATAAAACTCAAGATCAAAGGAAAGACAAAGGGTTCACAAGCGATCCCAGACTCAAACCCAACATTTCTTCAAGAGTATAAGGTAGGGGTTTTCTCTCACTCACTTACATTGAGGCTAGGGTATTTATATATGTATGTTTTTGATATCAATGGTATATACATGCTATAGAATCATCATCTCTTAGGCTTTTTGCAAAGATTACATTGTTAGGGTTTAATACCCATTAAATCTCTCTTCTAACTTTAAAACCCTAGTTTTTGGGAGAGTGATGTATTTCTTCTTAAATGGTTCTTTATTATGAACTTCGAAAACCGTAGTTGTTGTGTTGGGTAGAAAAATGATGTTATTGTGATCTCATGTATTTTCCTTGTTGGTTGGGGAATTGTTACATAATATATCTTGGGGATTTTGGGAGAGATGCTTGTAAAATGATATAAATATTGGAATGGTATGCACTACGACAGGGTAGTTTGTGATGCCTTGAGGGTGAGAGGTTCCTTATAAGGATGCTCATGCCAAGAAAGGAGAGTATGTGATTTTCCTCAAAAGGTTCCTTATAAGGATGCTTGAGTTTGTGATGCCTTGAGGGTGAGAGGTTCCTTATAAGGATGCTCATGCCAAGAGATGAGAGTATGTGATTTTCCTCAAGAGGTTCCTTATAAGGATGCTTGAGTTTGTGATGCCTTGAGGGTGAGAGGTTCCTTATAAGGATGCTCATGCCAAAAGAGGACAGTATGTGATTTTCCTCAAGAGGTTCCTTAGAAGGATGCTTGAGAAACCAAGCCTTGAGGGTGAGAGGTTCCTTATAAGGATGCTCATGCCAACAGAGGACAATATTATATAATGTGTGAGAAATGGTTTATATTTTGAAAATGAATGTTTATTAGAATTGGTTATTATTGTTCATTTCTAGTACTATGGCTACTTAAACTTGAGATCAGTTGTAAAATGTCATTGTTTTACTGCAAAGATTATGTATGCTATTTGTGAAATGAGACCGGCCGTTTTAAATGCTTTTTTAAACCTTGTATGGGTTTGAGAGAATTTTTCTACAGAGCTTCGTGCTCACCCCCTACCGCTAACATTTTTCAGATTTCCCGTTTGAGGAGGACTTGAGGGTCGAGGAGCCCGCTATTTGGGAGACTCCACTTGACGGGACGGTGGACCCCGAGGTGGACGCATAGAGTGGCCTCTTTCCTTTTTGTACTAGACTAGGATATTCATTTTGTACCTTGTAAAGTCTAGTTTTCTTTTGTAATTCCGGTGCGCTACATTATGAGATTTTTGGGATGTAAAGGCCAAAATGAGTCTATTCTTTTGGGATAACGCTGTAAATTTTATGGATGACTTTATGAAGTCTTATTTATTGATGAATTATTTTAGTGCTCTCATGATATGAATGTTTTGGAATGTAATGTCGTCCAGGGTGTGTTTTGGGGTGTTACAAAGTTGGTATCAGAGCCTAGGCTTTAGGTCTTACATGGGAGCTGTAGGTTATGGATTACCACTAGAGATGTAGGGTTAGGGAGAAGGAAATTGTTAAGTTACATTTTGTATATGCCTTGTATTTAAATTAAGACATCCTACATAGCACTTTAGTTATATCTTGCACATCAAGGAAACTAAGTTGTAAATTGATGTGCAGGATGAGCGGCGAACAAGGACGGGGACGCGGACGTGGGCGTAGCCGTGGAGGTCAAGCCAATCCACCACCACCACCACCTCCGGATGCCATGCAAGGCATTTACCAATGCTTGAGGGAGCTCACCACTTTGGTACAAAGCCAAAATGGTAACAACAACCACAATGGTGGAGCTCATCCTCTCGCTCAAGTACCGGGCAATGAGAACGGAGATCGAAGGATGATAGCTCTTCGGGAATTCTTACGACAACGACCACCCAACTTCCAAGGGAGCTCCAATCCTTTGGAGGCGGATAGATGGATCCGCCGAGTGAAGAAGATCTGTGACGGCATGGGAGTTGCCGAGGAGTTGAGAGTGGGTTTGGCGACCTACCTGTTTGAGGGGGAGGCCGACTATTGGTGGGATGCCATAAAGAGGAGAAGGGACACCGACACACTCATTTGGGAAGAATTCGATCAACTCTTCCAAGATAAATACTTCCTTGAATCGGTCAGAGACCAAATGAAGGCGGACTTTCTTGCACTACGACAGGGTAGTATGACCGTGGCTGAGTATGAGAGGCGGTTCGACGAGCTCTCCCGTTATGCTATGGGATTTATATCTACTGAAGCCGACAAGGCCAAGCGCTTCGAGCAGGGTCTGAGGCCGATCATTAGGGAGAAGTTGGTAGCTTTCAGGATCCGTGATTTAGGGGACCTGGTGGATAGAGCGGCACTGGTAGAGAGAGACATAGAGGATAGCCAGCGACGCCAGGGCTTCTCGAGAGGAGGTCCGATCCGGACGGGTGCTAGCACTAGTGGGGCACAGAGACCGACACCATACCGTCGCCCAGACCAGACAGGGGGACAGCGACCTTTGACAGCCCGAGGAGAGGGAGACACTCAAACTAGAGCCGGTTTTATCCCACGATCCTGCTTTGCATGCGGAGGTGTGGGACATCTTCGGATGCATTGCCCAGTCTATCCACCTCAGGGGCCGATCCAGACCGCCAGACAGGTACCAACAGCCCAACCACCACCACCGAGGCCCGCACCGCAGCGACCGATACAAGCTCACGCCCCCGGCGGCGCCAACCAAGGGCGAGTATTTGCTTTGACTCAGCCGGAGGAGGACATTGCCAACGCCGTTGTGGAAAGTATCGTCCTTATTTATAATTCTTGGGCCCGCATATTATTTGACCCCGGTGCAACACACTCATTTGTACGCACGACATACGCACTTGATTTGGGATTGAGTTTCGCGAAGTTAGAGCATGTTATGAACATTAGCTTGCCCACGGGAGAACGGTTAGATACTAGCCGAGTCTGCAAGGAATGCGTGCTTCGCATTGGGGAGCACGAATTGATTGTGGATTTGATTGCTTTAGAGATAAAGGGGTATGATGTGATTTTCGGGATGAACTTGTTGTCCGCTTTCCGGGCGGTAATGAATTGTTTCCGCAAACGGATTACATTTCAGTTACCGGGAGGAGTCGTTTTTAGTTTTGTGAATAACCGAGATTCTTTCCATCCATTTCCTACTACGGGTAGTAGATTTTTAAAAGCGAAAGCGGGAAGTCAATTGAATTTCTTAGCTAGCTTGATGGGAGATGACAGGGATAAACTCCATACGGATGTGGTTTTAATTGTATCGGAGTTTTCAGATGTTTTTCCCGAGGAATTACCCGGATTACCGCCCCATAGGGAAATTGAGTTCAAGATCGATCTCTATCCGAGAACCGAACCCATATCCATTGCTCCTTACCGTATGGCACCTTTGGAGTTGAAGGAGCTAAGGAAGCAGCTGGATCATTTGTTGGCGATTGGGTTTATCCGTCTAAGCACTTCACCCTGGGGAGCCCCGGTCCTCTTTGTGAAGAAAATGGATGAGACTCTACGGTTGTGCACGGATTACCGGAGGTTGAATCGGGTTACCATGAAGAATAAGTATCCGTTGCCGAGAATTGATGACTTATTTGATCAGTTGAAGGGTTCAAAGTATTACTCCAAGATTGATCTTCGCACGGGGTATCATTAGCTGCGGATTAAGGAGGAGGATATTCCTAAGACTGCTTTCCGTACCCGGTATGGTCATTTCGAGTATACGGTGATGCCGTTCGGATTGACTAATGCCCCCGCAGCCTTCATGGACTTGATGCACAGAGTCTTCCGGCCTTACCTCGACCAATTTGTCATTGTATTTATTGATGACATATTGGTTTACTCACAGACCCAGGAGGAACATGCTCGTCATCTCTCTATGGTGCTACAAACATTGAGAGAACATAAGTTATATGCGAAGATGAGCAAGTGTGAGTTTTGGATGAAGGAAGTGAAGTTCCTTGGCCATGTTGTGTCCGAGCAGGGAGTAGCGGTTGATCCCGCAAAGATTGAGGCCGTGATGAAATGGGAACCACCGAAGAATGTGACAGAAGTACGGAGTTTCTTGGGGTTAGCCGGCTATTATCGTAGGTTTGTGGAAGGATTCTCCAAGCTTGCGATGCCGATGACTCGCCTTACAAAGAAGGGGGAGAAATTTTCGTGGACTCAAGCGTGTGAACTAGCTTTCTGCACCTTGAAGGAGAAGTTGACGACGGCACCTATCCTCATTATTCCGAGTAGTGGGGAAGGCTACGATGTCTACACCGATGCTTCACTACGAGGTTTGGGATGCGTTCTAATGCAAGGAGGGAAGGTAGTGGCTTATGGCTCGAGGCAACTCAAGGTGCATGAGCAGAATTATCCCACACGCGACTTGGAGCTAGCTGCGGTGGTGTTTGCTCTTAAGTTGTGGAGATGTTATTTATACGAGGAGAAATTTCAAGTGTTCTCGGACCATAAAAGCCTCAAGTATATCTTCACACAGAAAGACTTGAATCTCCGGCAGAGAAGGTGGATTAAGTACTTGGAAGATTATGAGTTCACGCTCAACTACCATCCGGGGAAGGCCAATGTAGTTGCCGACGCTCTTAGCAGGAAGTCTCGGGGTGAAATCAATTCTCTTGCAGTAAATAGGTGGAAAATGATTGATGCATTGGAGGAGTACGATCTATGGGTGGATGGACCAGAGTATCAACCCTCTATATCCAATCTTATAGCTCAACCGACGCTTATACAACGAGTGGTGGAGTTGCAATGCCTGGATTCGGAACTCGATCTGATTAGAGCCCGATTAGAGAATGGAGAAGTGATGGAAGGATGGTCTTGGAAGAATGGAGAGTTGAGATATGGGGAGAAGCTATGTGTTCCCAATGATTCGTCCCTAAAGGAGGAAATACTTGGAGAGTGTCATCGCTCCAAGTTTGCTATCCACCCCGGTAGCACAAAGATGTATAGGGACATGAAGCGTCAATACTGGTGGAGGGGAATGAAGCGAGATGTGGCCAAGTATGTGGCAAAATGTACGGTGTGCCAGCAGGTGAAGATTGAGCACCAAAGGCCAGGAGGAGTCCTACAGTCTTTGCCTATCCCAGAGTGGAAGTGGGATCACATCACCATGGACTTCGTATCTGGTTTTCCACGGACTTCACGAGGGCATAATGTCGTATGGGTCATCGTTGATAGACTCACCAAGTCCGCTCACTTCTTGGGTATGAAGACCACCGACACGTTAGAGACCCTGAGCAAGCTCTATATTCGCGAGATAGTGAGATTGCATGGAGTTCCACTATCCATTGTGTCGGATCGTGATTCTCGTTTCGTGGCGCAATTTTGGCAAAGTCTTCAAAGAGCTATGGGGACAGAGTTGCACTTCAGCACCGCTTTTCATCCCCAAACGGATGGCCAATCCGAGAAGGTAATCCAGATTCTAGAAGATATGTTGCAGGCTTGTGTGTTGGACTTCACGGGGAGTTGGAGCGACCACTTACCGTTGGTGGAGTTTGCTTACAACAACAGCTATCAGGAAAGTATTGGGATGGCACCGTATGAAGCATTGTATGGAAGACCATGCCGATCACCGACGTGTTGGTTAGAAGCCGGTGAGAGTAGTTTGTTGGGACCGGACATTGTTCGAGAAACTACGGAGAAGATTCAACTCATCCGAGAGAGGCTACGGACGGCGCAAAGTAGACAGAAGAGCTATGCGGACCACAAACGAAGACCCTTAGAATTCAAGGTGGGAGACTACGTATTTCTCAAGGTGTCACCCAAGAAGGGCGTGTTTCGATTCGGCAAGAAGGGGAAGCTAGCGCCAAGATATACCGGACCGTTTGAGATAATCAAAGCGATAGGCAAGGCGGCATATCAACTTCGACTACCAGCCCAGCTATCCGGAGTACATGATGTATTCCACGTGTCCATGTTGAGAAGGTGTCACTCGGATGCAACTCCAGTCGTGAACTTGGAGGAGATTGAAATCCAAGACGGAGCAACATATGAAGAGCAACCGGTGAGAATTCTCGACACAAAGGAGAAAGAGCTTCGCAACAAAGTCATCCAGCTGGTGAAAATTTTGTGGCAACACCATGGAGTGGAGGAAGCTACATGGGAACCGGAGCAAGAAATGCGGGAGAAGTATCCCTTTTTGTTCACTACTCGAGGTAAGTTTCGAGGACGAAACTTTCTTTAAGGGGGGTGGATTGTAACACCCCGCATTTTCTTTTATATATGCATATAGATATATAGATATAGCAAATAATGGTTGTAAAGATGTGGATAGGGGAATTGAAGTGGGTTTGAACTTTGTAAAAATTGAAAAGTAAAGATTTAAAATGTTAATGAAAATCATAGTTGAAATTTAGTTTTAGTGAGTAAAAATATAAAATGTTAGGTCCTATAACTTGTATTAGATAGGTTTGGTGTATAAATATGTGTGGGAGAGGTTTGTGATGGATTTGGTTAGTTTTGGAATGGATTGGAAATGGAAAACAAAAGAAATAGGCAAAACTGGTCCGATTCCAGAAGGTTTCTTGTACCGGTACTGGGTACCGGTACCATCTATCTGACGCCCGCCGAACAGTAAAAATCGGGATTTTGGTGTTTTAAAACACCCTTTTTAGCCTCATTTGCCCCATTTCTTCATCTCCCTCTTACCCTAACCCTCCTAGAAACTCTTAGAGAGAAAGATAAAACTCAAGATCAAAAGGAAAGACAAAGGGTTCACAAGCAATCCCAGACTCAAACCCAACATTTCTTCAAGAGTATAAGGTAGGGGTTTTCTCTCACTCACTTACATTGAGGCTAGGGTATTTATATATGTATGTTTTTGATATCAATGGTATATACATGCTATAGAATCATCATCTCTTAGGCTTTTTGCAAAGATTACATTGTTAGGGTTTAATACCCATTAAATCTCTCTTCTAGCTTTAAAACCCTAGTTTTTGGGAGAGTGATGTATTTCTTCTTAAATGCTTCTTTATTATGAACTTCGAAAACCCTAGTTGTTGTGTTGGGTAGAAAAATGATGTTATTGTGATCTCATGTATTTTCCTTGTTGGTTGGGGAATTGTTACATAATATATCTTGGGGATTTTGGAAGAGATGCTTGTAAAATGATATAAATATTGGAATGGTATGCTTGGTTGGGTAGTTTGTAATGCCTTGAGGGTGAGAGGTTCCTTATAAGGATGCTCATGCCAAGAGAGGAGAGTATGTGATTTTCCTCAAGAGGTTCCTTATAAGGATGCTTGAGTTTGTGATGCCTTAAGGGTGAGAGGTTCCCTATAAGGATGCTCATGCCAAGAGATGAGAGTATGTGATTTTCCTCAAGAGGTTCCTTATAAGGATGCTTGAGTTTATGATGCCTTGAGGGTGAGAGGTTCCTTATAAGGATGCTCATGCCAAAAGAGGACAGTATGTGATTTTCCTCAAAAGGTTCCTTAGAAGGATGCTTGAGTAACCAAGTCTTGAGGGTGAGAGGTTCCTTATAAGGATGCTCATGCCAACAGAGGACAATATTATATAATGTGTGGAAAATGGTTTATATTTTGAAAATGAATGTTTATTAGAATTGGTTATTATTGTTCATTTCTAGTACTATGGCTACTTAAACTTGAGATCAGTTGTAAAATGTCATTGTTTTACTGCAAAGATTATGTATGCTATTTGTGAAATGAGACCGGCCGTTTTAAATGCTTTTCTAAACCTTGTATGGGTTTGAGAGAATTTTTCTACAGAGCTTCGTGCTCACCCCCTACCGCTAACATTTTTCAGATTTCCCGTTTGAGGAGGACTTGAGGGTCGAGGAGCCCGCTATTTGGGAGACTCCACTTGACGGGACGGTGGACCCCGAGGTGGACGCATAGAGTGACATCTTTCCTTTTTGTACTAGACTAGGATATTCATTTTGTACCTTGTAAAGTCTAGTTTTCTTTTGTAATTCCGCTGCGCTACATTATGGGATTTTTGGGATGTAAAGGCCAAAATGGGTCTATTCTTTTGGGATAACGCTGTAAATTTTATGGATGACTTTATGAAGTCTTATTTATTGATGAATTATTTTAGTGCTCTCATGATATGAATGTTTTGGAATGTAATGCCGTTCAGGGTGTGTTTTGGGGTGTTACAAGACGTCACATCAGTTGATGATTCATTAAATGCTTGCTAGTAATAGCCGCATGTTAGCAGGGGTATTTTCGTCTGTTCGTCCCTCATCATGCACATTACGCCACGCGTTCCGCCCCCCTTGGTGGAGTGTCGTGTTGGCCCTGCCATTCTGACCCCTTGTACAGAGCGCCCTCATGATTCCTAGTCTAGTTGAGGCTGATTAGCTATCAGTCAGTAGCATTTTCAGAAGTCGGAGTTGTGTGGCAGGGCCACAGCCTGTTAGTATCTATCTGCGCCGGGGACACAGAGGGGTCTTGGAAGGGAGGCACCTCTGAGGCCGAGGGTACACCGTCCAAGAGAAATAGAGGATTCCTTGGGGCTGGGGGAGTCTGGTCTGATCACTGTGTCCCTCGGCCCCGAGGACACCCTATGTCTGAGGACACACGTCTATCATCATGGAGACCAGTATCCTCGGCGCCGAGGACACGTGGCTTCGTCAGAAGGAAGGGTACCTTTGGTGCCGAGGCCACGTGTCGCGATCTGCCTCTTTCTCAAAAGTATCCCATCAGAAACTTAACTTTCCTCAAGAAAAGCATCTGCTGATGAAAAATTTTCACATTATTCGCAAGATTTAGAGGTCAGTTTCTCCTTTTGATCACTTCCAATTATTATTCTATTTTGTTTATTGTGTCTCTGGGTTGTTCTTGAAAGCACAAGAAAGTATTCTGAAGAATTACTTTCCCCAACATTTGTCATATGGTTTCTTGGTTCTCGTTGGGTAGAAGGGATGGGTGCTAGTCATGGTGAGTGGCTGAGATTGTTGACGAAAAGAGGAGATGGGTGGTCATCGGTTACCACAAATGTTGATGGTGGGTAGTTGCGGGTTGTCGCCGTTGTTAATTGGGAAGTGGATGATCATGGTTGTTGACAAGAAGTTGGGTGGTCGGTGCTGTTACAATTTTTTTTACACAATTTCATTCAATGGTACATCACTCATCATGTATAAATGAGAGGTTCACATATAAATAATAGATTCAACAAGAACACATGATAGGTGATTTACCATTGAGTGAAATTTTGTGAAAAAGTAATGGACATAACCTCAATCCGAAAAAACAAAGTTTCATTTGGATTGAGGGCAATTTTGTCATTTAAAAATAAACTTTTCACATCAATTCTCACCATAGGAGCGTGCTTCACACAGACAGTTAAATTAGGAAGAAAATATAACAGCGCATTTTCTTCCACAAACTATATGGGGTTATGTGTCATTTTTAGTAGGGCTGTCAATTTTTGACACGACACATTAACACGACATGAAATTAATAGGTCAAACACAAAATTAAGTGGGTCAATGGATAAAAATGGGTCAACACGTTTACACATCAAAAAAAGCATGTCGGATTCATGTCAAAATCAAGTCAACCCGATTTTAACCCGATTAACTTGTATATTTTAAACAGTTTGATATGATTCGACCCGAACCCGACCTAACCCATTTATCCAAATATATAAAAGCCAAAAAAAAAAAAAAACATAACCCTAACCTAATTCTTTTTTCCATTTTTCCACTTTTTCACTCTCACCCGTCGCTGGTCTGGAGGAGGAGAGGAGGGCTCACTGTTCAACCGAAAAGGTTCAAGCCCTCATCATTCAGGCCTTTGTTGTTCAAGCCCTCGTCATTGCTCAACCGAAAAAGGTTCGCCTCTCTCTCTCTCGGCGTGTGTTCTCTCTCTGTGTTTAGCTTTAAACCATGATTTTGTGCTTCAAGTAGTACAATTTCGACTGTAATGTTGTGCTTCAAGCAATGCTTGAAGCTTTAAACCTTGATTTTCTATGTCCAATCAGCTGTTTGCTGCTGTGTTTCGAAGACTGGTTTTGGATCAGAGATGTTTACCAGTTTTGGTTTTTGATGATCATGGATGAATTGAGGTTGTAGGACTCTTATAGTAGGAGGCATTTGGCCTTGCTGGAGCAGATCTGGAGCTGGAATGATTGTGCAGATATTGAAAGTTGTTGTTTTTAGTGCCAATAGAAGAAATTTTTTTTTTTTTTTTCATGTTTTGAAGGATTAAAGCCATTTAATTGGAAATGGATGTTAGGAATTGGTTTCCTTTTGCTTCTTGTAATTCTTTGAATTTTATTCAATAAAATCTTTTGATTTTTTTTTTTTGAAAAAAGGTGTTTAACAGGTAGAATATGATGCGTGTGTTAAACAGGTCAGGTTAAACAGGTTAAGCATGTTATGTTATGTGTTAACTCGAAAATGATCTGTTTATTAAACGTGTTAAACATGTCAAGTTCGAGTAACACGTTTAATGGTCATGTCAGGTTAGTGTTTACACATCTCGACATGATTATTAAACATGTCAGGTTCGTGTTTTGGAATTTTTGACACAAACCTGAAACTAACCCGACACGAAATGACCCAACCCGACATGTTTGACACCCCTAATTTTTAGTCCTTAGAGGGTTATGTGCAACCAGAGTAAAACACAAGAAGTAAAATGAAGTTTGCTCTAAATTTAAGGTTGAGTAACACTTTACAGACTAAAACATTCTCAAAATTTTAATTTGCACTCTAAAGGATTAAAATTTTTATATTGATCCTTTATTCAAATAAAAAAAGTAACAATAGTGTCCAAAACTAAATGATCCGTTGCCTTTTTCAACAATGTTTTTATTTTAGGGTGAATATACTTTGCACCCAAAAATATTTAAGAATTCTAATTTCACAACTTCAAAGAATAAATTTTTCACATTACACTCTCAATGTATTAAAAATATCATAATTTGACCCTACCGTTAGTTTTCATTATTCATTCCATCAACTTCAATAGAGTGGTTTTTAATGAAAAAAGAAACAAAAATTAACCGAAGGGCTACATTTAACACTTTTAATACATTGAAGGGACAAAATAAAAATTTTAAATTTTTTGAGGTTCAAAATGAGAATTTTCCTTTATTTTATTTGTCATAATTCTATGGATATAATACTCAATTTTAAGTAGGATAAATTACACTAACACCCCAATAGATTAGCCTAATTACAAAGACTCCCCTCAATTTTCTGAAATTACACTGACACCCATTACTGTTTAACTACCCATTTGTCACAAAGTACCTCTATGGCTAATATCGTTATTGACAATGTCAAAAAAGTGATTACATCATCAACTTTTTATAATTTAATTCTCATATTACCCTTGAATAAAATTAGGTTAACTGTTTATTTTCATGTTGTGTTCGTATTCGTATTCGTGGTTTTTTTTTTTTATAATGTGGAATTTCTTCAAGACATGGCCACTGTAGACCCATCCTTACGAGAGTAAACCCTGAATACTTATAATCATCCACAAACAACAGGTATCGGTTAACCCCGAGAGACACTAGCAAGAGTCAAACTCTTGACGTCCGGGACTACGGTTCGTCTAAGTTTAACTCCACATCGTGGACTACCCGTGCGTGTGTGTTCGTATTCGTATTGACCCATATAAATTTTGAATAAAAAAATTTAACGCTAAGATTTAATTCCAAGATTATGTTATCACTTAATATTCATGCACATACTTTTTTCTATAAACTAAAAATTAACTTAATAAACATAGCAATAATAATGAGTAAAAATATCTTTTTTATACAATAATTATGTCAGTACTTAATAAACATAAATAAATAATTAATATTTTATTTTTATAATACCAGTTAAGTATGTTGATCGTGTCAATTTCATGTTGTTCATGTTAATATACAAATGAGAAGATAAAAGAAGTTCGACATGATTAAATAAATGAGTTGGTCGGGTCAATTTCGAGTTTAGCGGGTTGAACCCGAAAATAATTTATTTGTTAGTATCTAAATATATGAGAGGATGATAAGAAAAAAATGATGTATGGTAAGAGAAATGACGGAAATCGCATTTTTTGTTATATTTGTTAAATGATGAGACTTGATCGGGGTGTCAATGTAATTTCAAAAAATTAAGAGGCGTCTCTATAGTTAGACCAATCTATAGGGGTGTCAGTGTAATTTACCCTTATAAGTATTTCTAATAAAAAATGTGTACTCAATTTTCTAAAAACATAGAACATTGCTGTCTTTTATGTTTGATTAAGGATCAGATTGGATAAACCCGTCCATCTGGGCCTTGGACTAATGTATGTGACTATAAATACAGTATTCATCCAGACCTGGATTATTTCCAAGTGATAATACCGGGTTTAAAATATGAATCTAAATATGAGAGTAAATGAAACAAAGTGGGCTCAAACATATTTTTTCCAATCTTTCTTTCTTAATAACTAAAACAAACACACATTAACGGATAGAAAAGTATCATTTGGCCGAAATTTAAAATTTAAGTAGAATATTTTATGTATGTATGGATCTCTAACTATGAATCAAATTTTTATTTAAATATAAATTAATTAATATTTGAATAAAAAGTTTAATTTGATATTGATGATACCTAAAATAAACTCCAAACATGAGCTCAGGAAATGAGCTCAGCTCAGGAGCTCAGGTAAGGTATGCAGAGCTCTACCAACCAGAGCTTAGCTCGTAATATCGGATAAGACAAGCAGAGCTCATCCAAGCCATAATCAGAGCTCGTCCATCCAGTATTAGAGCTCCTCAAAGCAAGGCAATAGGGGAAAGGATGAGGAGACAGCAAGACGATAGCTGACACCTCCAAAGTAGGAGTCAAGCTGGAATCAAGGCATAAAACCCTTAACCAACCAAGATCCTATCCAAATATTAAGGAGGATCCCATGGTAGAAGGCAAAGATCTCGGGATATAGACTGTTAAAGCCAGCCATATGGAGTTTTAGGTAACTCCGGGACTGGAGAGAGAGATGAGGGAAGATCCCTTCATTATAGGAAGTAAAATCGGATTAGAGGTAAGCAAGAGGCTATAAAAGGGGGGATAGGCCTCCATTGAGGGGGGGATATAGGCGATAGAGCCACGAAGAACCCTAAGGCTCTCCTCACTACGCCGTAACACAGTGAATACAATCAATAAGAAACTAGGAACAAGAGACTCCATTGCAGAATGGACTAGCCGAACTCTCAGGCCGGTGAACCACTGTAACTCCTTTGTGTTATCTCCCCTTCCTCAATTCCCTTAAACATCCATCAGCATTGATTGGCACGAGCCTTGAAGCTCAGACGTCACGTTTAATTTCACGCATATCCATTCCCCTAGCTCAGTTTCGGCAGAAAACACCATCAGTTTGGCGCCGTCTGTGGGAACGATAGTTCTTATTACAAGTATACTGATATTTCAGTAATTGATGGTCTCTACACGAAATATGAGTAAAATTCAGATGAATCCTCCAAGGATGCAGAATCCCCAGGAGGTCACCAGTGGGAGGCAACCGGAAAACCTTCATGATTTCATCCCCACTGCTGAAAACGACCCTCCTACGGTGGATCCTCCCCATAACAATGAACTAGACGCCCTTCGCCTGGTCAATCAACGCTTACTCCAACAAAACGAGGAGCTCTTGAAGCTCCTACAAGGCCCCCAGCAGACGCAACCAGCTCGGCGAGGCCCAAATGATCTTCCTCTTAGGGAACGACAATGCCTTGATCCCCTCAGGGAAGCGAATGAAGGAAGGGAAAGTAGTCAGGCACCCCATCAGCCTCCAAGAAGGGGAATAAATGAAGAAGCGCAAAGTCAGAACGAAGGGTTGGAGAGGAATGATTTCCTACCTTTCCAACAGGAGAGAATGGAGCAATACTGGGAGCACCGCTTCAAAGACATCCAGCAAGAGCTCAGCCACATGAGAGAAGCTGTGAAGGTCAAAACCCCTATAACGATGGATGCCTTGGTGCAGCAAACTAAATCCCCATTCACTCCCGGGGTACTGCATTTCCCCCTTCCTCCGAAGTTCAGAATACCTCAGATGGAGATTTTCGATGGGACAAAAGACCCCGTGGATCACCTCAACACCTACAAAAACCAAATGGAGCTGCACGGATACTAGAATCCTGTGCGATGTAGGGCTTTCGCCATCACCCTGAAGGGATCCGCCTTAGCATGGTTCCATAGGCTCCCCCAGCCTCGATCTCTTCTTTCAAAGAGCTCTCCATTTCCTTTGTGTCTCATTTCATCGGAGCTCGGATCTATAGGAAGCCGAGCTATCATTTATTAAATGTAAAACAGAGGCCCGATGAGAACCTGCGATCTTATGTACAAAGGTTCAATTCAGAATCTCTGAAGGTGGATATCCCTGACGAAAAGTTTGCCATTACTGCTTTCATTGCAGGATTAGGAGTGCAGCCAAAGGATTTGATGTTCTCTGTATCTAAGAACCCTCAAACAAGCATGGCCGAGGTGTTAGCCAAGGCAGAGAAGTATATAAACGGAGAAGAAGCTCTCCTTTCCAAGGTAGGGAGTGCATCCTCACGAAAGAAGAGAGGAGAATGGACCGAAGTCCCAGGAAAGAAAAAGGGCGAGAAAGGTCTCCAAGGAGGGATAGAGATCGCTCGCCGAAGAGAAGAGGAAATGTTAGAGACCGCTTGGGCCCCATGCAACCTGAACTACAGCCTAGATACGGACCTCAGCGATTCACTCCCCTCACTGCCGCTGTGTCCCAAGTTCTGTACGAGGTCCAAAACGAGAAGTTCTTAAGATGGCCACCTCGGATGAAGGCAAATCCAGCAAAGAGAGACCCCACGAAGTATTGTGACTACCACAGGGATCATGGTCACCATACCGATGAATGCATTCAATTAAAGAAGGAGATCGAGTTCTTAATTCAGCGAGGGCAGTTACGTCACTTTGTGGCCCCTGATAACCAGAATCGAGCTCTTCCACCGCTGCCACCTCAACAGCAGGCACCTGCGCCACATCAGCAGCCTCTAGGTGAGATCAGAGTAATATCTGGAAGATTTGCGGGAGGCGGAGAGTCCAGCTCAGCCAGGAAAGCGCACCTCCGACGGATCAGAGCCGAAGAAGCTCTCGAAGTGCATACTGTATCCAAAGCACCACGCTTAGACACAGCTATCACTTTTTCAGATTCTGATTTGGAGGGATGCCAATACCCCCATGATGATCCATTGGTGGTAAGAGCCGTGGTAGCTAACAGGACCGTTCATCGAGTTCTGATCGATAACGGGAGCTCGGCAGACATCATTTTTGCACCTGTCTTCGATAAGATGGACATAGGAAGGGAAAGACTCGAACCTGTAAGTACTCACTTGCTAGGATTCTCAGGAGAAATGGTACTCCCCCTGGGCTCAATCCAACTCGTGCTCACCCTAGGTGACCCTCCCTGCCAAGCCACTACGACTGTAAAATTCCTAGTGGTTGATGCACCCTCTGCGTACAATATCCTGCTTGGAAGGCCTTCCCTTAATTCTATGAGGGCAATCTCATCTGCCTATCACTTGGTCGTTAAATTTCCTACAGAGAATGGAATCGGAGTGGTCCGGGGAGACCAGCGTGTAGCAAGGGAATGCTACATGGCGTCTGTAAAGATGAAAGAGGTTGAGAACATCCAACTGGATGAACTCGACATGAGAGATGAGCTGGAAACAAGACCAATGCCATCAGAGGAACTGGAACCGATTCAGCTTGATGAGGAGCCAGAACACCTCGCTTATGTAGGGTCCAAGGAGAGGGCTCTGATGAGGAGGGGGATACCGGTGCGAGTTCCAAGAGGCGTAAGAGAGATGGCTCCTTCTCTCCTGACTCTCTTGCCACCGTATTTCTTATCCCAGCAGGTCAGAAGCTTCTTGACTCACTCTACAAAGCTGAACAAGAAAGGGATGAGCTGAAGGAGGAGAATGCTCGCCTGAAGGAGGAAGTTGCCGAGCTGAAGTCACAACTTAAGAAGGATTAGGAGTTCTACCTCCTTGTGCTCCCTTTCTTTACTGATTAATGCCAAACTTTGTTTCTCTTTTTCTTGAATTCTTGTATTCTTGAATTCTTTGAATGTCAGATCTTTCTTTTTGAAAGTGCATGTTCATGTATGAGCTGAGGGGCTTATCCCTTATCAGTCGAATTGTGGAACTCATTCTGAATTTTGCAAGCTCTAGACGCTGATCTGAGGAGCTTATCTTGAGTTTCATAAGCTTGGAAGCTTATTGTTTGTTTATGAGCTGAGGAGATCATCTTGAATTTTATAAGCTTAGAAGCTTATCGTTTGTTTATGAGCTGAGGAGCTCATCTTGAATTTTATAAGCTTAGAAGCTTATCGATTGTTTATGAGCTAAGGAGCTCATCTTGAATTTTATAAGCTTAGAAGCTTATCGTTTGTTTATGAGCTGAGGAACTCATCTTGAATTTTATAAGCTTAGAAGCTTATCGTGAGCTGTAGAGCTTGTTTCACATGTGCTTATTATATATTTATTTATTTTGGAAACCACATGAGGATGAATAAAAGATTCGTTTATTTTCATCGAAAATAGCTCTATTACAAGGAAAACTTACTGAAAGAACTTCTTAAGGTGCTCGGCATTCCAAGAGTGAGGTAGGATCTTTCCTTCCTCGGTTTGCAGCTCGTAGTTTCCGGGTCTGATTACCCTTGATATGATATATGGTCCTTTCCAGTTGGGTCCTAGCTTCCCATGAGTGGGATCCTTCCTCGCAAGCAGAAGCCTCCTAAGCACCAAGTCCCCAATTTTGAAACTTATGTGTTTTACCTTCCTATCGTAGTACCTTGCGGTTTTCCTTTGGTAACTTTGAACGCGCTGCAGAGCTCTGTCTCTCTTTTCATCCAAGAGGTCGAGGTTCAGTAGGAGAGATTCATCATTGTGTTCGGCGTCTGCAAACTCCACCCTAGGTGACTGGAGCCCTACCTCGACAGGTGCCACTGCCTCGGTTCCAAAGGCCAAAGCAAACGGGGTTTCCTGAGTCGCAGACTTGGCAGTAGTCCTGTAGGCCCACAATACTTCAGGGATGTAATTAACTCACTTGCCTTTAAGGTTTTCTAGTTTGGTCTTCAGAGTTGTTTTTATGGTTCTGATGGTGACCTCTGCTTGTCCATTGGATTGAGGATGTGCAGGAGCTGAGAAGTAGTTCTTTATCCCGAGCTCAACACAAAACCTTCTAAATTTTGAGTTGTCAAACTGCTTTTCATTGTCAGATACGACTGCTCTGGGAACCCCGAACCTGCAAACTATAGATTTCCAGACGAAGTTTTAGACCTTTTGTTTTGTGATTGCTGCCAAAGGTTCGACCTCCGCCCACTTGGTGAAGTAATCTACCCCTATGATAGCAAACTTGCATTGTCCCATGCTGGTGGGAAGGGGTCCAAGTATGTTCAAACCCCACTGTTGGAAAGGCCATGGGCTTACCACCAAGGTTAACAGCTCGGGCGGACGATGGGAAATGTTGGCATGTTCTTGACAAGTCTTGCATTTCCTGACCAATTCGGTGGCATCCCTGAGCATTGTGGGCCAATAATACACTTGCCTTAGTGTTTTTCCTGCCAAGGCCCGAGCTCCGATGTGATTGTCACATATTCCCTCATGTACTTCCCTGAGTATATAATTGACGTCTTCATCTCCCACGCATTTAAGGAGAGGTGCTAAAAATCCTCGTTTGTATAGATTTCCTTGCATCACAGAAAATCTGGCTGACCTGGTTCTCAGCTTGGAGGCCTCCTTAGCATCATCTGGCAAGGTTCCTTTCTGCAGGTATTCTATGATGGGGTCCCTCTAGCTCGGCTGAGCTACGATCGGTAGCATTTCCTCCCTTTCAATGCTTACTGAAGGCTCTGGAAGGTGCTTCACTGGTACTAGTCTATCCAAGTCTTCTTGTGAGGCAGTTGCTAACCTTGCCAACGCATCTGCTCATGAATTCTCTATTCTAGGCACGTGTCTGACCTTAACCTGCACAAACTTCTTAATTAGTTCTCGCACCTTTCTGAAGTAAAGGATCATTTTTTCGCCCCTCGCTTCGTAGGACTCCTCTATCTGTTTCACCACTAGCTGAGAGTCACTGCAGATCTCCAGTTGTTCTGCTTCCATAGAATGAGCAAGATTGAGTCCAACGATGACAACTTCATACTCTGCCTCGTTATTTGAAGCCTTAAACCCAAACCTAAGGGCATATTCGACATCTATTCCATCTGGAGAGGTCAAGATTATTCCTGCACCGCTTCCCTGAGCATTGGCAGCTCCATCTACTGAAAGCCTCCATATGGGGAGGTCGGGTACTAACTCCGTGATCTCCATAGGTGCTGCTGCTGTGAATTCTGCGATAAAATCCGCCAAAATTTGTCCTTTGATGGCAGTCCTTGGCTTATATCTGATATCAAACTCACTGAGCTCTATGACCCATTTGACCAACCTCCCAGAAGACTCTGGCTTATGTAGTACTTGTTTCATCGGCTGGTCTGTTGGAACCTCGATAGTATGAGCCTGGAAATAGAGCATAAGTCTCTTAGCTGCTGTAACCAAAGCTAAAACAAGTTTTTCCATCTTTGGATATCTCTCTTCCGCCCCCCTCAAAGCTCTGCTACAGTAGTAGACTGGTTGCTGAGCTCTGTCTCGCTCCTTAACCAGCGCTGCGCTTGTTGAAAAATCTGAAACTGCCAGGTAGAGAGTAAGGACTTCCCCTTCTAAAGGGATCACCAAAACAGGGGGGGAACTCATATAACTTTTCAGGGCTTCGAATGCTTCTTCGCACTGGGTATCCCACTGGAATGCCTTCTTCAAGATTTGAAAGAACGGTTGGCACTTATCGCTTGACCTAGACACAAAACGGCTCAAGGCAGCTATTCTACCTGTCAGGCGTTGTACCTCCCTTGTGTTGGATGGTGGTTGCATATCTAACACTGCCCTAACCTTCTCTGGGTTAGCTTCAATTCCTCGGCTACTAACTATAAAACCCAGAAACTTTCCTGTCGAGACCCCGAATGCACACTTCGCTGGGTTGAGCTTCATCTTGTATTCCTTTAGGATCTGGAATGACTCAGCTAGGTGCTTGATGTGGAGTTCTGCCTTTAGTGACTTTACTAACATGTCGTCGATGTAAACCTCCATGGACACACCTATCTGCTTTTGGAACATCCTATTCACCAATCGTTGGTAAGTGGCTCCAGCGTTTTTCAATCCAAAAGGCATGACCTGATAACAGTATGTTCCCTATTCAGTCACAAAGGAGGTCTTCTCTTGGTCATTGAGATCCATCCTGATTTGGTTATAACCTGAGAAGACGTCCATGAAGCTAAGGAGCTCGTGTCCGGCTGTGGCGTCCATTATTAAGTCGATCCGAGGTAAGAGAAAGTTGTCTTTGGTGCATGCTCGGTTGAGATCAGTGAAGTCGATGCACAGTCGCCACTTACCATTGGTTTTTTTGACAAGAACCACGTTTGCCAACCAAGTAGGGTAGTCAACTTCCCTGACGGCCTTAGCGTGGAGGAGTTTGCCGACCTCCTCGTTGATAGCTTTTTGGCATTCCGGGGTGAAACTTCTTCGCTTCTGTTTGATTGGTTTGCAGGTAGGATTCACGCTGAGCTTGTGCGTGATGATCGAGGGGTCAATATCTTCCATGTCTTCTTGCTTCCAGGCAAACACTCCTATGTTTTTCTTCAAGAACTGGATGAGGAGGCTTTTGACTTCACAATTCTCGCTTATGACCTTCTCATCGGACTCAGTAGGAGATGTCCAAGGAGAATCAGGAGTGAAGGAAAACTCATATTTAGTAGCCTCAGCCTCAAACAGATAAAGGTTCGCACTCGTCATCAACTTCGAAAAAGTCTTAGGTTCTACAAGCATCAGTTCATCAATACGCATCATCTCGGGCAAGTCCAGATCAGGAGGGCCTGCACAGCAAGAATATCATTAGAATAACTCTTCATGAAAAAAGTTCAAGAAGTCGCAGCTTGAGCATACCAATGCGAGAAAAGCTCTTCCAAGACCGAGGAATCCTAGTATCAGGACAGCGCAGCTCAAGAGACCGCCAAGACTTCCCAGAAACAAAGAAGAAGCGACGGGACCACCCTTCAGGGTTAGAAGGAAGGTCCAAAACCAAAAGAGGTAAATCAAAATGCCTCCAACAAAAGAAACTAAAACAGGGGACATCATCTTCCTCGATCTCAAAAAAGTAGAGGAACTCCGCAACAGAAGGGAATCTGCCATTGCCATATAGGCGCCAAAAGAGGAAAAAGCTAATCATAGCAGCCCATCCTCGTGGGGAAAGGCGAGAAGTGCATAGACCATAATGGGCAAGAACTCGCCCGATAGCCGGATGAATGGGAAGGCGAAGTCCCATGTCCATTGCACCCTAAAAAAGGCAGACTTCCCCTCGCAGAGGCAAATCAAGATCAGGAAAAAACCGTTTCTTGATGGCTACCAAATCAGAAGGCTCTAAGGTCGAAGGAGACAAGTAGCGACAATGCCACTTCCATTCGATTCCGAAGGAAGTGCGTTCCTTGAACAAAGAAAAAACGGAGGCAGCCATTAAAGATTATGGTGAAGACAGAGAGTGGTCACGAAGAATCAAGAAGAAACTCAGAAATATTTTTCGCAAACGAGAAAGGAACATAGCAGATGTTAGGAGACTTAAAGAGGATTGTAAGTTTTTAGGAAACCAAGAGCCACGCGAAAGGCAGAGTCGGCGGTCTTTTTGGTTTCCTAATTAATAAAGGTGGTTACGGTTATGGAAAACAGTTGGGAAAAGACGGGAAAAAGAGTCAGCACAAGATTACCCCTCCTAATGCACTCAAAACAATCATGAGTCTGACCCCACCTAAACAAAATATTCCTCATTTTTGAGCTCAGCTTGGTTGGTAGCATAACATCTCTATTGCAAGTTTTTTAGACCTCCAGTTCCAAGAACCGTGCTCATATCAGGATGATTTTTTTCTGATGAGTTCATTAGTCCATCAAAAGAACCTGACAACTCATAAAGTCCATAATCTTGCTTCAAGAAGGACCGAAGTACTTCTCATAATAATGGGGGCAAGGGGAACATAACACAACACAACTATGTTCCAAACAACACAACTATGTTCCAAACAACACAACTATGTTCCAAACAACACAACCATGTCTCAAAGGCAGAAGTCACTTTGCAATTCAAAGCAAAAACAAAAGTTGTATTTCAGAAACAAGAGTCAAAGGTACATTAAATGCAAGTTTACACAAAAAGAAACACTAAGTCTCTGAAGGTGGATCTTGAAGTTTAACAGAAGAAGCCACAGTGGTAGGAGCAGAGCTTGGAAGATCAGCAAGCAGGGACTCAGGGATCAGAGGAGCATTAGTCTCAAGGATGTTGGCCCCTGGAGCGTCCACTCCGTCACCTGGCAGTTCTTGATTAAGAGCCCTAGACATGAGGTCAGCAGAGAAGGGATTGGTACATGGAATAGCAGGAGAAGCAGGCACACCCTGGTTCAAGGCTTCAGCTGAAGGAACCGAGGTGTCTTCCTCATTATCAGAATCAGATTCTTCCATTTCTTCCTCGGTGGGGATAGGGAAGTTGAAGTCCAGATCTGGAAAAGCCTTGATAGCCTTGCGCCTAAAGTCAAGCCACCCAGTGGCCCACAAGGTGGTGGCCTCATCCTTCAGCTTAGCCACCTCGTTATCCCTCTACCTGACCAGATCTTTCTGCCCCTCAAGCTCTTCGCAGAGCTTGCCATTGGCCTCGTTGAGAGTGAGGTACTCCTGCCTTGCTTGCATAAGGGAATTTTTGGCGTCAAAGGCCTCTTGGCTAGCCTTGGTCCATGCCTCAGTCTTGAGCTCTAGATCCTCCTTGGTTAACCGTAGCTCATCTCGAGCTTTCTTTTCCCCTTCTCAGATCTGGCCTTGACGGTTAAGGTATGTTTGAGGTCGGAGGCTTGCTTCACTGCTTGCTCCTTAAGGCTTTGCACCTGAGTCCTGAGGTCCTCGTTTTCAAGGGACAACTCAGTAACTTTGACCTCATACGCCTTCAGAGCCTTAACAGAGCACTCATAAAACCGAATCCGGTGTAATAAACCTTTCGCATGGAGGGCAGCCTAGGGATATAAAGTAAGATCAGCAAAGTTGCGTAAAGCTATTATACGAGGGCAAATAGAGATGGAAAAAGGCTAGCACTTACAGCAGCTGCTCCCTGAAGAACTGAGGCAATGGATTCCTCGAGGGGCACAAAAGCGGCCTTCAGGACGTCAGATTCAGAAAAAATAGAAGAAATAGCTCCCGCAGCTAGATCCATGTTGTCGAAGTAAGAATCTTCATCTTTCTCTTCGGATTTTCCCTCTTTCTCAACAATCTTCCCATAAGCACTGTATGAGAAGGTGACGGGTTGGAGATCGGGGATCAGTCCCAGAGCCTTCTCGACCTCAGAAGAGGAGGGGGAAGCCTGACCTCCCATCTGAGTTTGAACCAACGCAGGCTGAGCCACTGAAGGGGAAGAGGTGGCTGCAATTCGAGGAGTGTCGGATGAGGAAAACAGTGCCTTGGTGGGAACCAATTCTTTAGCGGATGAAGAGGGCGAAGGCATCTCCAACCTTGGACCTTTAGCCCGGGTAGTAGGGCCACTCCCAGAGCTGACCTGGGCCTTTCGCTTGCCAGATCTACCGCCCTTCATCAATTCCTCAACTTTAGCCTGGAGCTCTTTAGGAGTAGACTTCATGGTGGAGGGACCTGGAAGGTCTGAGTTGAATCAGGAGATATAAAGAAAACGAAAGAGGAGGAGGAAAAAAGTGTTGATGATATTACCTTCTTCGGCGCTTACAGCAGATATTGGAATAGCTAAGGTCGCCGATGTGGGGCTCAGACCTAACTCCACCAGATATCGAGGCTCGATGAGATCAGCGTATCTCTCTGGCTTGATTTTTCCCAATTTCAATAGCACCCTGTTATCTTCAGGGCTGAGCTCAGGCCGACCACCTATAAAAAAAATGCAAGTAAGAGCAAAACAAGAGGCTCATAAGTTCCAGATTAAAGCTCAGCCAGCTTGAGTAAAGACTCACCCAAGTTTTATGGCCTAGACCAGGCCGTAGGGATATCAAGAGTATCAGTTTTATCAGCAGGATTATACTCCCAGTTGGTACCCCCAACAAAAAAGAAGTGTTTTTTCCACCCTTTGTGAGAAGTTGGGAGGTCGGAAATGATCTTCCTAGCAGCGTTTCGCTTAGAGATATATAGAAAGCCTTCAGAAGAGGTCAACTTGACATTGAAAAGTTCCATAAGCAGAGAAAGGCTAGGAACTCCGAGTTTATGCTTGTTAAAGATGACTAAAAGGCCTACCATAACGCCATAGAAATTGGGGGAAAGCTGGGAAGGGTATACATTGAAGTGCTGCAGAACAGCCTTGATAAAGGGGTGCAGGGGAAAGCGAAGGCCGTTCTCAAAAGCAGCAAGGAAGAATCAGACCTTCTTACGCACTTGTTCTACGTAATAGATGGACTTATCCGGGCACCATGGTTCGACTCCAGGAGGAAAACCGTATCGAGCTTTGTAAACTCTCATCAATGCAGGAGCCTCTCTACTATAGCCCACGGACTCAGCACACCTAAATGCAGCCCCCAGGTATGAGGATTTATCAGCAACCCCAACTCCACTCACCTTGCCCTTACCTTTGTCAGGCTTGCGGGGCACGGGAGAAGATGTAGAAGGGGGCTCCTCAGTGCCGATCTCGGCTTCCACAGCCTCCACACTAGGGAAATTGTCAATCTCATCACCTACATCCCCTAAATCGGTGTCCTCAGACCGATCGCCTAGTAGGGAAACAGAGGAACGAGTAGCACCAGAAGAAGCAGACATGATTGGGCAAGAAAAGGGAAGGTTAAAGGACCGATAAAGGGAGGGAACGCTAATCAAACTCTCTCTAATAACCCTAGGGTCAGCACAATAGCTCACAACAGCAAGTATGTGCACAATAGAGCTCCAATCCACAAAATGAGGAAGAGGGGATAGACAACAATCACGATTCCAGCAATAAAAGAACCGAAAAGACCAAAAACGTAATAACCACCTCGAACTCGAGGGATCCAGAATGAGGAAATAGGCGAAAAGGGGGCAGAAAGAACGTACCTAGTTGGGAGAGAGCGACGAACAACAATCCGGGGTCAAATAAAAAAGGGAAGCACTATGAGTCCTCGAATCGAACATAGGAAAACAGAAAGCCGAGGATTCGCAGAAGCAAGAAGTTCGAAGAACAGAGAAGAAGTTGAACAGTGGGAAAAGGCGGTTCAGGCAGCTGTTTGGGTATTTAAAACTTGAAAGACGTGGGCTGGAACGTACGCGAGAATCGAGGAAAGCCATGATTAATACAAACCGTCAAAGGGCTTCAGTCACGTGCAAGTCAGGGTCAGTCATGCGCAGGTCTAGCTCAGTTTAAGAAGTAGCACAGCCCCTGCTCAAGCTCGCTTGAACCAAGGGCTGGGGGGCAACTGATGATACCTAAAATAAACTTCAAACATGAGTTCAGGAAATGAGCTCAGCTCAGGAGCTCAGGTAAGGTATGCAGAGCTTTACCAACCAGAGCTTAGCTCGTAAGATCGGATAAGACAAGCAAAGCTCATCCAAGCCATAATTAGAGCTCGTCCATCCAGTATTAGAGCTCCCCGAAGCAAGGCAATAGGGGAAAGGATGAGGAGACAGCAAGATGATAGCTGACACCTCCAAAGTAGGAGTCAAGCTGGAATCAAGGCATAAAACCCTTAACCAACCAAGATCCTCTCCAAATATTAAGGAGGATCCCATGGTAGAAGACAAAGATCTCGGGATATAGACCGTTAAAGCCAGCCATATGGAGTTTTAGGTAACTCCGGGACTGGAGAGAGAGAGGAGGGAATATCCCTTCATTATAGGAAGTAAAATCGGATTAGAGGTAAGCAAGAGGCTATAAAAGGGGGGATAGACCTCCATTGAGGGGGGGATATAGGCGATAGAGCCACGAAGAACCCTAAGGCTCTCCTCACTACGCCGTAACACGGTGAATACAATCAATAAGAAACTAGGAGCAAGAGACTCCATTGTAGAGTGGACTAGCCGAGCTCTCAGGCTGGTGAACCACTGTAACTCCTTTGTGTTATCTCCCCTTCCTCAATTCCCTTAAACATCCATCAGCATTGATTGGCATGAGCCTTGAAGCTCAGACGTCACGTTTAATTTCACGCATATCCATTCCCCTAGCTCAGTTTCGGCAGAAAACACCATCAAATATAAATGGTATCAATGGGCAAACTCAAATTTAAAGAAGGAAAAATTTAAATTTAAATTTAAATGAGGGTAAATCTAAATTTAAAAGAGAATAAAGATGACTATTAGTTTCACTATTAAAAATTAAATAATACTAAAAATTTGAGTAAAGATTTGAATCCGAAAGCTTGAGGAAACAATTATTTTGTATTTTTTTTACACAAATTTAGATTTAAATCTAAATTTGAGTCAGGTGATGACCTGAGGAATGGAATTCCAGTTTCTAGTAATCAAAGTGGAAGCAGCTCAATACCCACAAATCTGTTCTCTCTGACTCTATCTCTCTCTCTCTCTCTCTTCAGGACGGGTGAACACCGTCGAAGACCTCGGCACCTAGATATACCATCTCCGGCCTATGGCTGGTATGATTTTCTCTCCCCGCTCCCAAGTTCTCTCTCTCTCTCTCTCTCTCTCTCTCTCTCTCTCTCTCTCTCTCTCTCTCTCACACACACACACACACACACACATACACACACAGAGGTCCAAAATTTTATTGCGAATGAAATTGGGGCAGAAAATTCTCGCGTATGTCGCACTGTTGTATTGAGTTTGATCGGTCCAAATTGTCTTTGACTGTGAATGACTGAAATTCTATTTTTCTTTTGAATTTGTACGCTGTCGACCGAAGTTTCACTATTCATTTCTGATTGAAATTCAGAATTTGGCCGAGTTATATTGGGTCTGGACATTATCATTAATAATCTTTTTGGAAATGAACTTCGTCTGAATTTTGTTTCGGAACTGAACTTGGGCTTAGCTTTTTCACGGATTTGTTACTGTTTTTTGGGATTGAAATTGATTATGATCTATCATCTTCTCGAACTACATGGTACCGAATCGGAACCCTGATAAAATACAGGGTGTTGATTGCTTGAAGTTGGATGGGGAACTGTAGGATCTATTATCTTCTGGAACTAGGCCCATGGCAAACACCAAACTTTCAAGATAATTCAAGAAGTCATTAGAGTGATTTTGGAGGGTTTTTTTAGCTTTATATTTCGTTGTTCCGTTTTCTTTTGAAGTTTTTTTTTTTTGGTGATGAAATGGAATTTGTAATGTGATACTCTAATGGAGTCTGCCTTCATTTTCAGATTACTATTTCTGAACCATTTCATTCACAATATCCAAGTCAGTTCTTGCAATTGAGGACCACTACGCTATATTGCTTTCTCGGTGCTGACCAATGGGGAGTGTCAATGAAGAGAAACTCAGGTTTTGCATCGACCGAGGGGGTACATTCACTGATGTTTACGCTGAAATTCCGGGTCAGTCTGAAGGCCGAGTTATGAAGCTGTTGTCTGTTGACCCATCCAATTATGATGATGCTCCAGTTGAAGGAATCAGGAGGATTTTGGAGGAATTTACCGGTGAGAAAATTTCCCGTAGTACAAAAATACCCACAAATAAGATAGAGTGGATAAGGATGGGTACGACTGTGGCAACAAATGCACTATTGGAGAGGAAAGGGGAGAGGATTGCGTTATGTGTGACTCGAGGCTTTAGGGATCTCCTGCAGATCGGTAACCAGGCTCGCCCAAATATCTTTGATCTTACTGTATCAAAACCTTCAAATCTTTATGAGGAGGTTATAGAGGTTGACGAGAGAATTGAACTTGTTCTTGACCACGAAGAACTAAACCAAGATTCTTCGGCATCACTAGTTAAAGGTGTTTCGGGTGAGTTTGTCAGAGTTGTGAAGCCATTCAATGAGGAAGCTCTAAAGCCTTTGCTAAAAGATCTATTGCAAAAAGGAATTAGCTGCTTGGCTGTTGTGTTAATGCATTCTTACACTTATCCTCAGCATGAAATATCTGTGGAAAAGTTAGCTGTGAGTTTGGGCTTCAGACACGTTTCCTTATCGTCTGCTTTGACTCCTATGGTTCGAGCTGTTCCTCGAGGTCTCACAGCAAGCGTGGATGCATACCTGACTCCGGTCATCAAAGAATACCTATCAGGGTTCATATCCAAATTTGATGAAGGGCTTGGGAAGGTGAATGTTTTGTTCATGCAATCAGATGGAGGACTAGCACCAGAAAGCAGATTTTCAGGTCACAAAGCAGTTTTGTCAGGTCCGGCAGGTGGCGTCGTTGGTTACTCGCAAACTCTTTTTGGGCTTGAAACAGACAAGCCCCTCATTGGCTTTGACATGGGTGGTACATCTACTGATGTGAGCCGATATGCGGGAAGCTATGAGCAAGTTCTAGAAACCCAGATTGCCGGAGCAATAATCCAAGCACCTCAGCTCGACATAAACACTGTTGCCGCAGGTGGTGGGTCAAAGTTGAAGTTTCAGTTAGGAGCTTTTAGGGTAGGACCAGAATCAGTGGGTGCACACCCAGGTCCAGTTTGTTATCGGAAAGGAGGAGAATTGGCGGTGACAGATGCAAATCTTATTTTGGGATTTGTAATACCTGATCATTTCCCATCCATCTTTGGCCCCCGCGAAGATCAGCCTTTAGATATCAAGGCAACTAGAGAAGAATTTGAGAAACTTGCAGAGCAGATTAATTTCTACAGAAAGAGCCAAGATTCATCCGCAAAGGACATGATGTTGGAGGAGATTGCACAGGGTTTCGTGAATGTTGCCAATGAGACCATGTGCCGTCCAATACGGCAACTAACAGAGATGAAGGGCCATGAGACAAAGAACCATGCTCTTGCTTGCTTTGGAGGTGCTGGACCCCAACATGCCTGTGCCATTGCTCGGTCACTGGGTATGAAAGAGGTACTCATTCACAGGTTCTGTGGGATCTTAAGTGCATATGGCATGGGACTGGCAGATGTTGTTGAAGAGGCACAGGAACCATATTCTGCTGTTTATGGCCCTGAATCTGTCCTAGAGGCATCTCGTAGAGAATGTATTTTGTTGATACTGGTAAATCAGAAGCTGCAAGAGCAAGGGTTCAAAGAGGAAAATATTACAACTGAGACATATTTAAATTTAAGGTATGAAGGTACAGATACTGCAATCATGGTAAAGAGACCGAGAAATGAACATGGCTCGGGAGCTGATTACGCTACCGAATTTGTTAAGCTTTTCCAGCAAGAATATGGGTTCAAACTACAAAATAGGAACATCCTTATATGTGATGTAAGGGTTCGTGGTGTTGGAGTAACTAATATATTGAAGCCAAGGGCCTTAGAACCTGCCTCAGGTGCCCCTAAAGTTGAAGGCCACTACAATGTTTACTTTGGAAATGAATGGCATGATACTCCTTTATTTAAACTAGAGGATCTGGGATATGGGCATGTAATGCCTGGCCCTGCAATTATCATGAATGGTAATAGTACGGTGATAGTCGAACCCAACTGTAAAGCTATTATTACCAAATATGGAAACATTAAAATTGATATTGGTTCAACTTTAAGCACCATGAAATTAACAGAAAAAGTTGCGGATGTTGTGCAGCTTTCAATCTTCAATCACAGGTTTATGGGAATAGCTGAACAGATGGGGCGCACCCTACAGAGAACTTCCATATCAACAAATATTAAAGAGCGGCTAGATTTCTCTTGTGCTCTCTTTGGTCCTGATGGAGGCCTAGTGGCCAATGCTCCTCATGTTCCTGTGCACTTGGGAGCTATGTCCAGCACAATCAGGTGGCAGCTCAATTATTGGGGTGACAATTTGAATGAAGGAGACGTTTTGGTTACAAATCATCCTTGTGCTGGAGGTAGCCACCTACCTGATATAACAGTTATCACACCTGTTTTTGATAGTGGGAAACTGGTATTCTTCGTTGCGAGTAGAGGACATCATGCAGAGATAGGTGGTATTACTCCCGGAAGTATGCCACCTTTCTCAAAGTCCATATGGGAAGAAGGAGCTGCGATAAAAGCATTCAAGCTTGTTGAGAATGGCATTTTTCAAGAAGAAGGGATCACCAAACTTCTCCGTTTCCCTTCTGATGAATCGGCTCATAACATCCCAGGAACGCGCAGGCTTCAAGATAATTTATCAGATCTTCATGCACAAGTCGCTGCAAATCAGAGAGGGATTTCTCTTATCAAGGAGCTTATTGAGCAGTATGGTTTGGAGACTGTTCAGGCTTACATGACCTATGTGCAGGTTAATGCAGAAGAAGCAGTGAAAGAAATGCTCAAGTCAGTCGCTGCTAGAGTTCATTCCAAGTCACCCAAGTTTGGAGGTGGAGACTCCGTGACCATTGAAGAAGAGGATTACATGGATGATGGGTCTGTTATACACTTGAAACTTACCATTGATCCTGAGAAAGGAGAAGCAGTTTTTGATTTTTCTGGGACCAGCCCAGAAGTTTACGGAAATTGGAATGCCCCGGAAGCTGTGACAGCTGCTGCAGTCATTTACTGCCTCCGTTGTCTGGTGAATGTTGATATTCCTCTCAATCAAGGTTGCTTGGCTCCTGTTAAGATCCATATCCCGACAGGTTCATTTCTTTCTCCTAGTGATAAGGCTGCTGTTGTGGGAGGTAATGTTCTGACATCTCAGAGAATAACTGACGTTGTGCTTACTGCGTTTCAAGCTTGTGCTTGTTCTCAGGGTTGCATGAATAATCTCACCTTTGGGGACGAAACTTTTGGGTACTATGAAACCATTGCAGGTGGAAGTGGGGCTGGCCCCACCTGGAATGGGACCAGTGGGGTCCAGTGCCATATGACTAACACACGTATGACGGATCCAGAGATCTTTGAACAGAGATATCCGGTTCTTTTGCATAAGTTTGGGTTAAGAGAGAATAGTGGAGGTGCTGGACTTCATAGAGGAGGTGATGGGCTTGATAGGGAGATAGAATTTAGGCGCCCAGTTGTCGTGAGTATTCTTTCGGAGAGGCGTGTTCATGCACCAAGAGGGTTGAAGGGAGGAAATGATGGAGCTCGGGGATTTAATTACCTTTTTACGAAAGATAAACGTAGGGTAAACCTCGGAGGCAAAAACACAGTCAAGGTGCAGGCTGGGGAAATTCTGCAGATTTTAACTCCTGGTGGTGGTGGGTGGGGTTCTCTTTGATTCTCTCCAGACATTTTGTGGTGAGTGCTGTCTTCATCCTAAATGCTGCTGTCTGGTTAATGAAGAGCTGTAATTAGATTTAAGGATCTAATTTTAGTTGCTTAATTGTTACAATTAATCTTGGCTCCGCCTGACATTATTCCCTCCGTGCTCACCTTGGTGTAAATTGTCCTTTAAGCCGAAACAATGAAGCTATCACATCATGCTAATTCACTAAATGTTTTGTCCAATTTTTGTCCCCACTTATTCTCCATAGAGTGGACAAATACATTTGACTACTAATAGATGGCATCTCCCATTGAGTTAACCCATGCAAGTAAGTGTTTCATGACTGCGACATACTTGTCCTAGATGAAAGTTCTGGTTGGACAGGAATGATGCCAATTGCAAGGTTAAATTACTAATAAGAATGAATTATTATTTAGATTACGAAAAAAACTAAGTTTTTGCATCTGAAAGAAAATAGCTGGAAAAACTTTAAGATGGAGTTTCTAAGCCTTGGTGATATTCAAGCTCAAGTAGGCTTTGGTTCAGGTGTCAAATCGAGGTTTAAGCTAGACTGGTAATGAATAGTGACAATTGATGCTTTCTTCTATTTCTGATTGTTCTTTATCCCAAAGCTTATTATCCATGGTTTCTTGTTTAGGATTTGTAGTGTAATTCTTCTTTTGCCTTTTTATGTGATAGGATTGAAGATTACAAGGGGATAGATATTAGATTAGTCAAAGTTATCAATTTTGATTTCCCTAGCAACTCAGAAACATGTCTACACAAGGTATGTTGGCTGAACTTTTCATACAGTTTTTTGTCTCGTGTGAGAAGGCGGGCCTTGTCGCAGCAAAAAGTTGCTCCATTGTGACATTGCGTTACGGGTTTGAGTCACAAAAACGTTTCTACATGTAGGGGTGGTTGTTGTGTATATTTGACCCTTCCTAGACCTGCAACGGCAGAAGCTTTGTACACTGACTGCCTTTTATTTTCTTTAATTTTTTTTGCAGTGTTTTTTTTTTTGTGTGCATGGTGCATGCGCTTTATGCATGTGTCTGTATGTTGGTCCTATATTATGATGGATATTTCTTGTGTACAGGTTGGTTGATCACAGAGGTTTGAACACCTTGGATTAACTGTGAAGCTGATCACTTATGCAGATGGCTTCAATTTGTATGCATGTTTTTTGCTTCAAGGCGAAACTTTAATTAGCAATAAGGGGCTGTGGATCTGTCTTGCCTTGTGTTATAAAGTGGCATAATCCAAGCTACAAAGACGAGATATTGGCTCTGTTTACGTGGAAGTGTAACATACCACATTATTCTGATGTTCTTCATATGGAAATTCTGAAGAGGCAAGTATGTTGTGAACCTGTTATTGCCTGGTTTCTAACTTTTTGAAATACTATGGTTTATTTTGTAGCCCTAAATAAAAAGGGGGCTGTATAACAATTTTAGCTAAAGCAAGAGGAATGATATGCTATATTGGTGCTTTCTTTTTAATTGTTGCATAACTGGAAGTGTAACCAAGTCGAGGGGTGCTACTGTATTTCTTAGTTTAACAGTGTATTTCTTAGTTTAAAAAGGGGGCTGTATAACAAATTTTTTGTTTGTGTGTTTTTATGTGTATATTATCTTATTCTCGATAGAACTCGAAATCTATCCATTGTTTCAACATCATAATTAGAAGATTTTCAACTGATTAAGTAGATTATGAATGTGTTGTCTTTTTTCTTGTAGGATTAGTTCATCTGAATGTGTTCATTGCCCGTTCCGATATGTATGCTTTTGTGGTATTGTTTAGCATGCGTCCAGTTGCGTTTGACGAAGGTAATTGAATGAATCTATCTCGCAAGGGCGGGAGGCTGTCCTTTTCACACTTACCAATGATGTGCATTGTGGATGTTCTTTTGAAATGCAGACAACAGTGAGCTTGAAATCTGCAATCTAGGTTGTCCTTGGATGTGTTGATATTGGACATATTTGAGTAAAGGGAATATAAACTGGTGGCTTAAATCGAATGTCTTGATAGGGTTTGGCCTCTCCTTCTTGAGGAGTTTGGACTCCCATATCATTATAGTAGGCAGACGAGACTTATGTCGCTTAAGGAGCTTTTTAACTTATTGATAAGAAGGTTAAGACTCCTCTGGGACGAGGGGTCTCAAATCATTTCACTCCCAGTTTAGGCTGCTAATTTAGTTTTAGAGGTCTTTCGATTTTCAAATATAGCATAACTCCATCTTCTTATCAATAAGTTAAGAAGATGGGTCTCAAATCATTTCACTCCCAGTTTAGGCTACTAATTTAGTTTTAGAGGTCTTTCGATTTTCAAATATAGCATAACTCCATCTTCTAACTCCAAATCTTGAGTCAGTCAAGTGGGGTAAATTTGATTACTAAGATTGCCGTAGCTATGAATTTTCCCTATTTACTCTGGAGGTCAACAAACTTCCCAATTATAACTTTTTTGAACACACGACTTGTTTCCCAATGGTGCAACTAATTTTCACTCATCAATTGTCCATAATCAGGTCTGTCCAATGTGGCTGGATCGTGCACCGTACTTCCTTTTTTTTGTTTGTTTGTTACCTCTTTGGGAGACGAAAATGGCTTATGTGGGAACGTCTCGTTGGTTTAAATGAGGCGGTTTTTGTAACTGTCATTTCCTAGGCTATTTAAACCCTCTAAAGCTCTAGTTTAAGAATTCACCAAGCTTTGAAATCTCCTTCCTATTCTTTGCGACTTTGAATTTTGCATTAGCTACCTTGAATCTTGAATTCTGGAATACTTCGGTTGGGCTCTCCGTTTCTAGTTTTTCTTCTACGGATTTTGTTTTCTTGAGAGAAAATCATCTTTGAAGAACTTAGGGTTTTTCTTGAATCCCCAATCCGCTCTCTTTCATGAAGATTTCTAATTTTTGCTCGAATCTTTCTCAATTTTCTAATCGATTTGTTCCTCCTTCACTCTAATTTATGGATTCTGAGGAAACTTTCTTTGAATACATCCTACCTTTGGTTTGCGAGGTGGACCTTGCAAATGAGGATACAAAGGTTTTCTTGGAGGATCTCCTCGCAGAGCAATCCACACAACTTGAGTTTTATGCTAAGGGAAAAAGCATCACATAAAAAGATCTTAAGAGAATTAGGACTCAATTCTCCATTCTAAACTCTAATCATCTAAGAATTCCTAAGAATGATGAAAGAGCTTGCGATTCCCTCGAAGACGATGTTTGCTTTTATGAGGTTGCCTTGATCTCAGGGCTCAGGTTTCCTAGCCATCCCTTTATTAACATTTTTTTGTCTTTCCTCAACATTGCTCTTACCCAGCTTACCCCCAATAGCTGGAGGATATTGACAAGTCTGGGTGTTCTTTAGGGCTTTGCCCTTGGTACCAGTGTGTTTCTCTCCGTTGGGAGGTTCTGAATTCTTTACAAGTTAAAGTTGGCACTGGTCCGAGCTATGGTTAATACTATCTAACCAAGATGCCTACCAACATTGATCTGCTAACTAAGATTCCTTCTCCTCCGAAGGAATGGAAAGATTGTTTCTGGTTCGGGGTGTGTGTTTAGCCCTCCTGAGCTTTTGGTGGCAATCCTACTAGGATTCTTACCCGATGGGGTACCGTGCCTTCCTCATTTGTGAGTTTTCTGTTGTTTCTTGGGTTTTCTTCTTGCACATGAAGAAAATGATTAGCAACTTTATTTTGACACAGTTGACAACATGACCCTTCCATAGGAGTTTCAAAATAGGCTAAAAGTGGTCTAAAGCTACAAGGTCAAAGATTTTGATCTTTTGGTGGCCGATGCCAACCTCGTCAAGTTTCGTCTTGGGCCAACACCTTCGTCCGTTGTGGTTGCAGCTATTGTGCCCCTTAAAAATAGGTCGCCAACTTCTTTCTTTTAGTTTCATGGTTTCTTGATTAGAATTTTTGACTATGTTTCTTATTTTTGCAGGTCTCCCACCCAAAATTAGCAAAAAAATCCCTAAGAGAATTTAGGTCACGCAAGTCTGAGGTTTATCCGGTCATCCTTTACCCATTGCTAAGGATTGAGATTCGGCAAATCTCCTACAACGAAGGTTTCTCCTGCCATTTCCACTGAAATGATCTCCTTAGACATTGAATCTTTTCTTGATACATCTACAATTAAAAAGAGGAAGAAGATTGTTAAAAGAAAGCTTAATGTGCCCGAGTTTGTGGGGGGTATTCTTACACCCTCCTTCTACTGCCAAGTATGGTGATGCTCTAGAGAGTATTTGGAATGACCTAGACTTTGCCATGAAAAAGTTTCAAGACTTTGTTTCTGGTCCTGAAGTCTAGGAGGTGATAAAATTGGGGACAATTAGGATGTCTAAGATGTTGGCCCACTACCTCTGGATATGTGATCCTTTGGACTTTCTCTTTTTCGTTCATTATTGCTCCATGTTCTTTTAGATTTAGTAATTTGATTCCTTTACCATGACCAAATTGCTATATTGACAACTAAGATGACCTATTTTGCCTTCATGGAGGAAAACCCCTAGAAAGACAAACTTGAAGCTACCCTTAAGGATGTTCTGTCTACCAAAGTGAAGTTGTTATCTCATGGGGGAGGAACTAGTGCAACTTCTTTCAGAATTAGAACACAACTAAATTTCCATAGAGATCGAGAGGGCTTCCAAGAGTGGGTTGGAGGAAGCCTTAAGGGTTTTCAAAAAGGAGGTAGGTAGGTGTGGATAGAAGGTGAGAGAGCTTACAAACCAATTGAAGGTCTCTGTCGAAAGCTCCCAACACTTGATCGATAAAGCTAAGGCTGTCGTTGTGGTTGCCTTTTAGAAGTCAACTACGTACTCTCAGTTTAGCATGGGCTACTATGAGGAAAACTTTGAGGAGTTCCATCGCCAGGTTGTGGCAAAGTTCGCTAGTATGGACTTCTCCTTAATTAAGTTGGATGTTGAATATACTCTCCCCAAGCAAGTCACAAGGGAAGAAGGGAGTTCCACTGATGCTTTTGGTGATTCTACTAAGGGTAACGAAGACTGGTCCCGAGATGCTTATGCTTTTCTTTTCTTTTGTTTAGCCATGTAAACATGACTCCTTTGCTTATTTGAATAGAATTTATCCTTTTCGGAGATTTTCGCTTACTTATGTTCAATGTGATTGTATACTTACTTTTCACATCGCACTTTAGGATTTTTAGTTTTTCAGTCTTTCTATCGATAATGTGGCTTTTAGCCTTGGTTGGGAGGTCCAGCTTGCCAGGTTTTCAACCCTGCAATGTCCATCTCCACTCTCCTTTTTTGAATAGTTTTTAGTTGAGTTTTGGTAATGTCAACTATTTCTTTGGTGGTTAGCCAAGTTGATCCCCAAAGAGTCTAGGCGGGGCTAGGTCTTTTGCCAGGAAGTCAAAGGTCTCAGGTCTCTCTTACTCTTTACTGAGCTAGGTGCATTATCCTTCTCTTCTCAACCTTATGATGGAGGTGCCCTTTCGTGAAAGGGCTTGGTTTCCCTGAGCTGAGCTAATTTGAGGTTCTGAAATGTATGCAAATTTCAAAAAAATTGAAATATGAACTTTTATTGAACTTTCTTGAAAGGGAAAAATTAAATAAAGTAGTTAACTAACTAGCTAGAGGGGTGGTCCTCTTTATTGAGTTCTACTCGAGCTTTGACTTCACTGATAATACTTCTTGAGGTGTTGTGCATTCCAGGTGGGGAGAGCTTGGATCCAAGGAAACACATTCAAATTTTTGTGCAAGAATTCCTCAATCTTGCTCCTAACATGTGGGGAGAGCTTGGATCCCACATTTGTGACTCAATTCGGGTCTTCTTCCAACATTATTGGGATCAGTTCCTTCATGGGTGAGCCTTTTTTTCCTCCCCGAGGTCTCTTGGGTTAATATTATCCATCTGGCATGTCTTTGCTGATTGACTATTCTTGGTTAAAGTTACATAGCATTCTCTAGACATGACTTGATCACCCTTTACTTTCCCTATCCCATTTTTCATAAGGAATCGAAGAAGAAGAAAGTATATAGAAAGGACTATTTTTAGGGCATTAAGAGTTGGTCGTCTAAGGATGATGTTGTATCTCTAAGAAATCCACTAGGTGGGTAACCTAGGTAGGGGGATATCCTATGGTGATTGGGATGGATACCGCTCCTAATGGATAAACTTTCTTCCCTGGAAAAGCCAACAAAGGGAGCTTTGATGGGCCTCAGGTTATGCCTTCCCACATCTAGCTAATCAAAGACACTAGCAAAGATTATATCAGTTGAGCTGCCACTATCTATCAAGACCCTTCATACACCGTGGTTTGATGCAATTATTGAAATGACCAAAGGGTCATCATGTGAAAGGCGAACTCATTTGAGGTCTTTGTTTGAAAAAGTAATTAGTGATATGACACTAGGTATCTTTCTAGGTGTACCAAGGTGACCTCTTCTATATCAGAGTCAGTGCCAGCTCTTCTTACGTAGGCTTATCTCATCAAGCTACTTTCTCCTCCAACTACCACTCCTCTTGAAATTACCTTTATTTCGCCTAAAAGGTGTCTTGTTCGCGAGCCTTTAGAGGTGGAGCTATCTCTTCTCTCTTGTTTCTGTCAATGAACCTTCCTAGATGGCCTCGTCGAATTAGTTCTTCTATCTAATCTTTTAGGGTGATACAATCCTCTGTATCATGCCCATATCTCGATGAAATTGACAATACTTGTCCCTTGCTCATGAGAGGGTGTTTTCATCTTTTCGAGCCACTTGAGGACATTGTCTTCTTTCACTTGGAAGAGGGCTTGTTCTATCGTAGTGCTTCGAGGGGTATACCCTTAAAACCTACCCTGGTAGAAAACGAGGCCCCAGTCTTTCTCTTGTTGGTACTCGTTCAAATCTTCCTTTCTTTAAGGCGGTAGCTTTATCAAGCTTTTCCTGATCTTTTTGTCTCCTTTCTATGAAGCGATAATATGACTTTGAGCTCCACATTCATATGACTTTGAGCTCTGGAAAGGAGCTCCACCACACTTGTGGGTGTAGCCTTAGCTAACGAAAATAGGAATCTAGAAGGTTGTAATCATCACATGAAGGCGGTCAACGCCACTTTATCGTCTACACTGTCAATTTGTAATGATTCCTCACTGAATCGTGCCACGTACTCTTGAAGCGATTTTTCTTTTGCCTGCTTGAGATTCAGCAGGTAGGTAACTGACTTTCTATGAGTTCGCCCTCTAATGAAATGGGAGAGAAAAGGCTTTGCTTAATTCAACAAACGATCCAATAGACCCAGGAGGGAGCCTATTGAACTAGAGCCAAGCTGCCCCTTTGAGGGTGGTTGGGAAAACACAACATATGATCTGGTTAGATACATTATGAAGCAATATAAGGGACTTGTAAGTCTCTAGATTGTCTAGGGGATCCTTCTTCACATCAAAGCAGTCTATCGTAGGTAGTTTAAACTTTGGGGGCTGTGGATAATGTGTAACATTGTGCAAAAATAGGGACTCTAATAGTTGAACCAGGATTTCCATAATATCTGGAGCCCTAACTTTAACTGTGTTAAGCATATCTTTGATACAATCATTGACCTCCTTAAATTGTTGGTTAAGGTTCACTTTCCTCTTGCTGGTGAGGAATGTCATTGCAGCATTTCTTGCTTGATCGCGTTGAGTTTCTCCCGAATGAAAGACCTGCTGAGGAGGTTGGCTAGCAAACATATGTAGTATTTGTTGGGTTTGCTAGGCGAATTCCTCCATGATCTACTTCATTCTATCATAATTTACTTCCAGATTAAGCATCCTCTGAATTTCTTGTTGTGATAGCTTAAGAGGGCTCTTGATCATGGTTGTCTCCTTCGGGCATCGTCTGTTGATCTCCAAGGAGATTATCTCTGGTTACATCCATCGATCAAGTAGTCATTATTCAAGGTTGTTCTTCTCAAGGAATTGTGCGATTCACAGGAAAATTCTAGTCGATTTCCAGAGGTAGTGCCAAACTATTGTTGCAAAATTTGTCTCAACCTCCACATAAGCTAGGTTGGACTTTGTTCACCTCCGCGCCAGCTTTTCGGCAATCTGAATCAAATCTTCAAGGCTCCAAGTAAGGTTTTTGAAGGACCGGACTGGTAGACCTAAAAAGAAGTTGAAGACCAAATAAGGGAGCTTTGGGGGTCGATCCTTTGATGCTTAAGTTAGTAACTGGTGAAAGCTTAAGTGTAGTGTTTAGGAACAGAGTTGTGTACCTTTGGCGTTTCCCTTGGGGTCTATTTGGTTTGCAAAAAAAGGTGATAGAAAGTGAAAGAGATAGAAAATGAAGTGAAAGAAAATAAAGTGAAAGAAAAAATATTTTCATGTATGCATTTGGTTAGCATGAAAAACTTCTAAGAAAATTTTAAAACAATTCATTCCATTGTTTGAAAGAAAGGAAAGTTACAAGAAATTTTTTCTTATTGTCTAAATTATCCTTAATTATTTTAACACGGTCTAAAGAAGAAAAAAATATTTTTTATTATTCAAATTTTAAAAAAATTGGCTCCTAACCTAATTCAGAGACAAGAATCGACTTGAACCCTAATCTCTAGACAAAATTATATGGTTAGTCTAATTTGTACAAAGTTTTTTAAAATTAATAATTAATTGAATATTTTAAGAAAAATAAGGGTAAAATGAGAAGTTTGGTTATTGCACACCACTTTCTTGTATTTCCTTGTGTTTTTTGCAAGAAAAAAAAATTAGTTAGACGTGAGAAAATCTAAGTATGGAAGAAAATTATTTTTTCTATCATTTTCTATTTCATGCTAAAGAAACACATGTAAAATTTTAAAATTTTCTCTTTCTTGCATTTTTTAGCATTATCTTACTAAACAAATGGACCCTTGAGCTCCTTTTTATATTTTAAGAATCAGTTTTTGTAAAGGAGTGGACTTCAGACCCCCTTTATCCACTGTTGGGGAGGGGGGATCAGACTCCTTCTTCTGGAGGAGTCTAGACTCCCTGATCATTATCGTAGGCAGGCGTAACTTCTTTTAACATCCATTCATGCTAATTTTTGGGATGAGGGGTCTAAACTCTTTTTCCTCCAAATTTAGGCTTTTTATTTTTGTTTAAGAGGTCTTTTGATTTTCAAATATCGGATAACCCCATCTTTTGGCTCCTAATCATAAGTCTGTCAGGTGGGGGTAAAGTTGATTATTAGGATTAGCATAGCTATGAGCTTTCTCCCATCCATTTTGGAGGTCAGCAGACTTTCTAACGGTGTGAACGGACGACTCTTGTTAGAGCTTTCCCAACAGTACAACTAATTTTTTCCTCATTATAATTAATTTTAACTTCTGAATCACCCATTTAGGACGACTTTAGATTTTCTCTAATATTTTTTTATATTTTTATTCTTAGTAAATCATTCATTATTAACAAGTGAGTCGTCCATATATGTATAATAACTTCCATTTGAATTCATAATAAGTGAACTACCAAGAATGATGATGAAGAGAAACTATAGTGGTGGGGAATCTTATTTTTGTTTACTATTGTAGCTATATTTTTAGGACTCTAATATATTTTCTCTTAATTTTTTTAGTGGTAAATCATCTGAATTTAAATAGGATTTAATATATATATAACTTAGGCGGTGTTTGATAAAATTGAAAGCTAAACTCTGAAAACTGAATGTTGAATTTTAAGTGGTAAATGCTGAATTTTTTAATTTGCCGACTGTTTGGTATCAACTGAAATTTAAGTATTGAATTTAATCAAACTGTTTGATAAATATAAGGAGTTGAAGTCTGAAAATTATTATTATTCTAATTTTACCCTTTTCTTTAACCATATCTCCACAATTGCCTTATTCCTATCACCACCATCATAATGGTGGTGGGAGTGGTGGCGGCGGCGACGATATAATGGTAGTGGCAGTGGTGGCGATGGTGGTGGCAATGATGGTTATGGCAATGGTGGTGGTAGTAGTGGTGGTGACAGTGACATAATGATAGTGGTGGTGACGATAATACAATGGTGGTAGTGATAGTGATTGAGGTGGTAGCGACAATGGTGATGGTGGTGGTGGTGGCAGTGGTGTCACAATGGTAGTGATGGTGGCGGTGACATAATGGTAATGACGACATAATTGTGGTAACAGTGGAGGTGGTGGCAGCAATGGTGGTGGTGGCGGCGGCGATGGCACAATAGTAATTGTGACGGTGGCACAATAGTGGTGGTGGTGGCGATGATATAGTGATGGTGGTGGTGGTAATAGTGTTGGTGGTGGTGACGATGACACAATGGTGGTGATGATATATTTGTCAATTATGAGAAATTGATAAACTCCTTACTGACTAACATTTTCAGTATTAAGTGATAAGTAGGTGGCTTGCTACTTAAAATTTTAGCCTATTTTTAAGAAGTGTTTAAAATATTAAGTAGTATGAGTTTTAGGTTATCAAACGGGTTTAATTTATTAAGTGGTTAGAGTATTCCGTTTTAAACTTTAAGTGGTGTTATCAAACAGCCCCTTAGCCCATCACTTATTAATGATAAAGAGATGCCAAGAAGAAGAGAAATGAATAAAACAAGAGTAATGCTACAGAGATCTAATTTGGAGACCTAATTTAATGCAGTGGTTGAATTAGTTATAAATTTAAATATTAGATGACGCACATTTTTAATAAAATAGTTGCATTAAATTAAGTCCTAATCTAGTCCAAATTACATTTTCCATAAAAAAATATTAGACTACGCAGTTGGTATCAATGTCATTAATTGCAGAATGTGTCCATGGGTTGGGTTGACCCATGGGTCTCGTTACTCGGCCAAAAAAAAATAAGCCCGATAATTGGCTCGCACGAGCCCGAGCTCAATATCTTTCAAGAGAGGACTTGAACTTGCCCTCAAACCTATTATTCGGTCCAAAACTCAGCTCATGAGGTTGCGCCGCCCAGCTTATCTGCCTTTTTATCCAATTGTTTGAAAAAAAATTGACCATTAAAATTTTGAAAGTTTAGTGGCAATAGATAAATTTGTTGGGATATGTTTATTCTATTATGATGTTGTTCCTCTTCTATTTTATAAATAAAATTATTCATTATTTATTTTTTGTCCATTTTAAATCTAATTTTAATTCAAAAATATAATTTACAAAAATATTAAATTAAATTTTTTTTAAATGAATCTTTATATATATAAAAAAATGCTGCCTAGTGAGGGATGGGTTAAGCTGCGATAGCTTACCCCTACTCAAGCCCGTCCCGTCCCGTCCAATAAGTCGTCGAGGTAAGAGCTTAAGTCTAGTCCAAATCAAAAAAATATCTCGGGCTTAGCCGACACCCCTAGCAGAATGAGTCCAACCTCTGTCTCTCTCTCTCTCCAGTCTCCACCTACCTTGCTTGGCGTTTCCCATTCTAATCCACAGCCATTTTCAACCTCAAGAACCCTCGGCTGATTGCACGTGATGTGACTAACAACAACCTCCACAGTAGTTGTGGGGATAGTCTCTCGGATTCTAAGAATATTCTTCTATACCAGCCAATTTGTTTTTCTGGATATCTTTGTTGTGGTATACTTCCAAAAATAAAATAAAAAAAATGTTTTATCTTTTTACATATTAAAAAAAAAAAGAAAAATTTAAAGGTCATAAAAATTTATAATATAAAATATGACAGATTTTAATAAATTCATTCGACGGTTTTAAATACTCATTCAACCGTCATCAATGTTATTCTCAAAATTATTCACATTACACCATATTTTTAGACACAAATTACTCCTAATGGAGATAATATAAAATAATGACTATATACCAGTATTGTACCAAATTTATAATTTGTTGAGAAATAAATTACAACTCTAAAAGACATAATCAATTCTAAAATGTTATAATCGATCATAAAAATTATAATTTTTAAAGATAAATATATTATTTTTAAAGATTAAATTTATACTTACCTGGACGGGGTCAATGGGTGATCATGAAGGCCCATGGCCTAGGTTGGCGACCTCCATTGCACTCTGGAGGGGCGCCCGCCTAAGGTCTACCCAAGTGGTGGAGCCTACGTCATAATTTGTGGCAGTGGGGGCCTGTGTTCGCGCGGCCCCTAACAAAAAAAAAAAAAAGATTAAATTATATTTTTTAAATATAAAGTGATAATTTATTTATAAAAAAATATAATAATAACTTTTGGTACGACAATAAAATTTTTATTGGGTACCGAAGAATTACAAGATATTGTAAAAGTAGTAGGATCCAATTGCAGAACTACATGGACCTGCATTTGTCTTCAAGAAATGCTCAAACAATAACAAAATCTGTAACAGTAGGTCCCATTTAAAAAAATTAAGTAATACTATGTAATTCAAATTTACATCTCAAATGAAGGAGGTCCATTAAATCAGTGGATCTCATTTAAAAAAATTAATAGGACCCACTCATCCAATAGTCTTTTTTTGTAAATTTGGATTACAAATTTAACATACTTATTATTTCTCATTTGGAATATTGAGGGACCTGCTGTAACAGTAGATAGAAGCAACTGCCCATTGCTGCTCAAACAGAACTTTTGTTCTGAAGCTTCAACAGAGACAACATCAATCCATGACAGACCCAGAAAATTTAGCTCACTAATCTCCGACTACCAATAGTTATATTGACGTTCACAGTTTTTTGTTTGCCGTTCGAAGACTTTGTTCAATGGGTTTTCTCCTCCATTACATTGGGCACACTTTACATTAATGTCAGTAGCTTCTGTTCGGTAGTTTCCTTTCTGGAAGGCCTGTTCTTGTTATGGAAAATGTTGTGGATTTTACCAGTTGGTGAATCCATTACTGGGTTTGGTTGGAAATACCCATATGCACGTTTTACAAACTTTACCTATTAGTCAAAGGTCAAAAGTAAGGTATGAATATGTATTTTTTTGGGTGCAAAAGTATAGATTTTGCATGAAAAGTTCAGAATTTGTCAGCCACATTTTTGAATCCCCTAGTTTATCCTGTTTGATAGAGTTCCTTAAGGTGAACTAGAGCTATTCTCTGATTCTTGGTACATTTTTGGGGGCCTATTCTTTTCTGATTTTTATTTAGTGCCTTTGAGCTTCACACTTCAGAGGGCCTTTGTTTTTGTTTTTGTTTTTTCTTTTTTTTGCAGTTGATTAAAGAATTTGATGAAATACAAGAAGCAAAATTCTGTGCCTTTTGAACTGGAGTTTCCTATGTTCAAAGGTATTGGGCTGTAGTGATTAGGGTTGCAGTGATTAGGGTTGCAGAGAATGGTTGGTGGTAGAAGAAAAAAACAGCTTTTTAGTAGAATTCATGCCTTCTCCTCTGGGAAAGCTTCATCTGATGGGGAATACTCTCTCATTGGAGGAACAGGTTTCTCAAGGAGAGTTTTTTGCAACGACCCTGAGATTTTTGAGACAGAATATCCCAACTATGAGAACAATTATGTAAGGACTACTAAGTATACTCTTGTGACCTTTTTTCCGAAAGCATTGTTTGAGCAGTTCAGGAGGGTTGGCAATGTATACTTCCTCATCTGCTCTTTTTTGGCCTTCACGCCACTCGCTCCTTATTCTCCACTTAGTACCGTTCTTCCGTTTGTCTTCGTCATTGGTGTTACAATGGGGAAAGAAATGGTTGAGGATTGGAGGCGGAAAAAGCAGGTAACAGGATTTTGATTGCATGATTTAGTGGACACTCATTCTAATGATGAACCTCTTTATTTGTGGCTTTGTTAGTTCCTTGGGGCATTTTTATATAGTAGTGCTAATTCCATATTGTTTGAGTGAATTTTTTTTGTGGCTGAATCAACTTTAATAAATTTGGTAAATTTATGGGTAGGGAGCTCTCTATTGTTATATTATATGGCAGAATAGTAGGTGTGGAATTGTTGGAGCTAATCAACAATTCAATGAGTAATCTTCAGGATAATGCCAGCTTGTCAAAATATTGTCATTTGGGGTTAGGAACAAGTGATTTTTAATCAGTGAAATGGCTAAAAACATGATGAAAAATATACCTCAGACATTAGCATATGAGTAGATATGTCATTTTGCATTTCTATTCTTGGCTTCTTCAGGATCTAGAGTTGCTTCTAGACCCCTTAGGGTTGTTTGCTTTTGCCTATTTGATATTTTGATGCTGATATTGATGATGACTCTATGTTCTTTTGGCTCTCTATCCATCCAGAGTATAATCTAGTCTGTGGGTATGTTACCAGGATATTGAGGTGAACAACAGAAATGTTAAAGTGCATCATGGTGATGGCAGTTTTGGGGATACTAAATGGATGAATCTGAGAGTTGGGGATGTGGTGAAGGTGGAAAAGGATGAATTCTTTCCTGCCGATCTCATCTTACTTTCTTCAAGTTATGAGGAAACAATTTGCTATGTTGAAACCATAAACCTTGATGGAGAAAACAATTTGAAACTAAAGCAAGCATTAGAAGCAACTTCAAACTTGAATGAAGACTCCAAGTTTCGAAATTTCAAGGCAATAATTAATTGTGAAGACCCAAACGCAAATTTGTATTCCTTTGTTGGAAGTTTGGAGGTTGAAGAACAAACGTACCCTCTTACAGCTCAGCAACTTCTTCTTAGAGGCTCAAAACTAAAGAACACTGACTATGTCTATGGGGTTGTTATCTTCACAGGTCATGATACAAAGGTCATTCAAAATTCCACAGCACCACCATCGAAGAGAAGCAAGATCGAGAAAAGAACAGACAAAATTATCTATTTGTTATTTTCTGTCTTGGTTTTCATGTCCTTTACTGGGTCAGTTTTCTTTGGTATTGCCACTAGGGAGGACTTGGAAAATGGCAGGATGACAAGATGGTACCTTAGGCCAGACGATACCTCTATTTACTATGATCCAAAAAGAGCACCAATTGCTGCAGTTCTACATTTCTTGACTGCCCTTATGTTGTATGGCTACTTGATACCTGTTTCCTTGTATGTTTCCATAGAAATTGTCAAAGTTCTCCAGAGCTTGTTTATTAACCGAGATTTGCACATGTATTATGAGGAAGCTGACAAGCCTGCAATAGCCCGTACCTCGAATTTGAATGAAGAACTTGGACAAGTCGACACAATACTTTCAGATAAAACAGGAACTTTGACTTGCAACTCTATGGAATTTATCAAGTGTTCAGTAGCTGGGACATCATATGGCCGAAGTGTCACAGAAGTTGAGAGGGCTTTGGCTGGGAGAAAAAGGTCATCTTTAGCTCAAATGGTGACCGAGGAATGGGGTCTTGTTGAGAATTCTCCTAAACCTGAGCCATCTGTTAAGGGTTTCAACTTTGCAGATGAAAGGATTATGATGGGTAATTGGGTAAATGAGCCTCACTCGGATGTCATCCAGAAGTTCTTTCAGTTGTTGGCTATCTGCCATACTGTCATACCTGATGTAGATGAAGAAACCGGAACAGTTTCATATGAAGCAGAATCTCCAGACGAGGCAGCCTTAGTAGTTGCATCCAGAGAACTTGGATTTGAATTCTATGAGCGGACTCAGACAAGCATCTCATTTCTTGAGTTAGATCCTATGTCTGGCAGGAAGTTCAAAAGGTCATTTCTTGCATTGATATTATGCATCAATTTAGAAAGATAACTTCCTCAGCGCACTTTCTTGCTGCTGGAAGCGTTTGGTTGGGTCAGTTTATTTTGTTTTAGTTACCAATACAATGTTCTAATTTTTTTGTTGTTCCATCAAGAAAGTGCTACACATGTTCAGATTGACATTCAGACTTGACAATTTTTCAGGTTGTATAAACTTTTGAATATCTTAGAGTTTAGTAGCTCAAGAAAGCGGATGTCTGTGATTGTAAGAAATGAGGAGGGAAAGCTGATATTACTCTGTAAAGGTGCTGACAGGTTAGTAAAATTTATAATCAATTTATAGCTTACACATTTTTGAATTCAGGTCGAGTCACTAAGGGGTAATGAATTGCATACTTGAATGGAAGTTTTTAGTGCTCCAGATTGGCTATGTATTCTCTCTTCTAATTAATAACTTCCAGCATTCATAGTTTTGTGTTTTTCTTTTTTCTCCAGTTATTACATGCATAATAGATAACACTTAATGAAGGAGCCATTATCTTGAATTCCAGATACCACCCATCTTCCCCTAAAGGACAACCTGCCATGCCTTCTCTGTGATATTTACTTGAAGCTCTCTATTTCTGTTTGTTGTTGTGCGTTTTCTTCTATGAAGCACGGATATGGATACGGGATACGGGATACGGATACGATACGGATACGGCGATACGACAAAATCTAAAAAAGTAGGATATGGGTACGTCCAAGATACGGCTATAATAAAATATTTTTATTATTTTCAACCAGCATAATACTTATATATTTTGGTAGTTCTTTAACATACAATAAGGAAAATTAGTAATTCTTTGTAGTATCAAGAAAATATATATCGTATTGTTGTGGTATATTCACAAAGTGAAGTGACTAATTAAAAGAATCAAAACTAATATTTACCTAGTATTTAGAAGTAATTTTTGCTAAGATTATAATGTAATTGGTTTATTTTATGCTCTTTTGACATGTAATTGTACGTAATACTTAAGAAACACTTATGTGCATTTGAAGTAATATGAATTTTTCGTTAATTTATTGTATGGTATGTGAATTCGAAAAGAGATGTTAAAAGTTCAACTCAAAAATTATATATGTGAGCCGACCACAAAAGTATTTGTGAAGTATCATAATATTTAATTATTATCGGATACGTAGAAGGTGTATCCGATACATATCCGACGAGTATCGTATCCGATACTATATCCAATATGGGTACGTCAACCTCAACGAAGTATCCGCGCTTCATAGGTTTTCTTTGACACTATTGACTTTGTTTGCACAAGCAGCATCATGTTTGAAAGACTGGCAACAGATGGAAGGGAGTTTGAAGAGCAGACTAAGGAGCACATTAATGAGTATGCTGAGGCTGGTTTAAGGACTTTGGTACTTGCATATCGTGAACTCGATGATCAGGAATACAGTGAGTTCAGTGATGAATATGCAAAAGCCAAGAACTCAGTGAGTGCAGATCATGAGGAAGTGGTTGAGGCAGTTGCAGATAAGATTGAGAAGGATTTGATCATTCTTGGTGCTACAGCTGTTGAAGACAAACTCCAAAATGGGGTATGATTGAAAATATTCAAGACAAAAAAAAAAACATAAATACTACAATGGATGTGAAATCATTTTCGCTGTTTCTCATTTCCCTTTTATATCTAATATTATTCTTGGGAGTGGAATCTTACAGAAAAAAGTTTCATCAACAGAAATGATATAATGTAATTCACTTTTAACTCCTTTGTGGAATCCTTCATGTAATGAGTTGTTCTTTCATGTAACTCTTTTGAGCCGTCATGATAACTGAATAAATTCATTTCAGATGCTATGTTATGCAAAAAGTGATTTGTTTCACTTCTTTGATGAATTTGACTATCAATTGAACTCGATAACTTCCTTATGATATTGGCTATTTTAATCGAAATTGAATTTTCCTTTTTGGGCGGCACAGGTTCCAGAATGCATTGACAAGCTTGCACAAGCAGGAATAAAAATATGGGTTCTGACTGGAGATAAAATGGAGACTGCAATTAACATTGGGTATGGTTAGTGAACAATAATTATGAATTATGGCATTAATAGATTTTTTAGCCAATTTTCAAAACTCTTCTGATTTTGAAGTTAAATTTTGCAGTTATGCTTGTAGTTTGCTTAGAGAAGGGATGAATCAAATAATAATCAGCTCTGAGACACCAGAATTTAAGGCATTGAACAAAGCTGAGGATGAGTTCAATGTCTGTGAGGTAAGTCTTAACATGTAATCTTGTACTTTTGGCATTCAATGTACTAAATTGGAAAGGTGCCGTCGAAATGTACTGATCTGTAGCTAACAACGAAATTTTGAGAATGTTCTTAATGCCTGACTACTTGATGATTAAGTAAACTTGCATAGACGTATATGTACATTAGTTAACCAACTATGGACTACAGTTGTTGAGAGCATGTTTACCAGCAAGATAGGTGGGTGGGTGGGAGAGGGGGAGGTTATCCAGATAAATGGGTAAGTTGCTGGGAGTCCATTTCTAATGAAACATAGTAATAATAACTTAAAATGCTCAGGCAATGCAATTTTTTAGTATGCTAATCATTTTTCAACTTTAAGGCAAAGGGTTTCACCAATATCTGGTGACATTGAGGTAAGAGGGTCTTATATTTATTCTCTATTTGAGAGCCGGCAAAGTATAGGACAGAAATGAGTACTTGAATCTCATAACACCTAGGTGTGTTGGCGTGTTTTTTGTAAGTTTTTAACTTTCTTCTCTTCCTACTTAATCAAATGGAGCATGCAGCACCAAATAAACTTTTTTGATGCTTTATCACAAGTTCTCTTTTTGAATGCTAGCCTCACTTTCCATTTTCTCCTCTTTTAACTTCTTGCAATGAAAAGATATGTCAAAGTGCAGCCACTAGCTTAAGAAAAGTGAGAAATGTAGATGTGACTAAGCATGGAGCTTTTCATTTTCGAAGATGAACAAAAGATGAAGATTGCAGTATCAATTTCATTTTTTGTTGGGTTACAAGAAAGTGGATGTTTTCTGAGTTTGGAGGCTTTTCAGAATATTATAATCAGCAAGCCCATACCTATAGTTCTTCCATGCTAGACAACCTCTTAGACCTGCCCATGTAGATTAATCGATTGCTCAAATAAACAATGGATTGGAAACGTAATTCTTTAACGTTTGACCCTCTTCAAAACCATGTCTAGCTACAGTATGAAACTTGAGTTCCTGCTGTATAAATTTCAGCCTTGCTATGACCGACAAAAATGAAGTGCAACTGTTGCCCTTGCCCAGAATTGTGGAATATATATCTTAAACATTAAATATGCTAGAATGAAATTTCCTTCTCAAATGGTGTTTTCATCATGGTTAGTTGTAATGTCATAACCTCCGTAACATTAGGTCTCTTTTTGAGAGTTTGCTGAAGCCTTTTCTCTAGGCATCGAGAGCAAGCATCCTCAATCAGATAATTGAAGGGAATGTATTGCTTGAAGAATCAAGTGAGAGGTCTGAGGCATTGGCTTTGATCATTGATGGAAAGTCCCTTACTTATGCCTTGGAGGATGATGTGAAGGACTTGTTTCTAGAACTTGCCGTTGGCTGTGCATCTGTTATATGCTGTCGTTCATCGCCTAAACAAAAAGCACTGGTAAGTTTCATTATTTCTACTTCTATGTCGTGCTAAAAGTTCTTGAGAAGGCATTTTTTTTTAACACGTTGGCGAGCTTGTTTTCAAATTTTACTTTCACTGTATGACACTTACATGGTGAAAGCATGTATTACAGGAAAATCGATTAACACAAACTTTTTTAGACAATTTCACTTTCTTACTAAAAGTATTTATCAAAAAACTGTGAATCCTATGAAGCCTCAAAAAATTCTTTAAATTCAAATTACTTAGGCGAAGTATGTCAGTTCAAGAAGGAAAAGCAAGTCTAGTACGTGGTAATTAAAATCAGGTTGCAGGTTGCAAGACTGCTGAAAGTTAAAACTGGTATGACCACACTAGCAATTGGGGATGGGGCAAATGATGTTGGGATGCTTCAAGAAGCAGACATTGGAGTTGGTATCAGTGGTTTTGAAGGAATGCAGGTGAGCAATTATCTGATAAGGCAATAGTACACCCCATAGCATCAACTGCAAATAGTATATCGTTGCCTGAACTAGCATGTGCTTCACCAAACAATTTCTCAACTCTCCCATCTCAGTCTCTCATTTAGTTTGTACTGTCTATTGTCGACCAATTTCAGGCAGCCATGTCAAGTGACATTGCAATTGCACAATTCCGTTTTCTGGAGCGCTTACTGCTTGTGCATGGCCATTGGTGCTACAGAAGGATCTCATCAATGGTAACATCTTTACTTGTACACTCGGTGTTCAGATTCTTCCTTCTCTTTAGGTTCCTTGATCAAGGTGTGAACTTACAATTTTATTATCAAAATTTGAAAATGTTTGGAACAGAAAACCATTTTAGCATTACAAAATTCTTTATCAAATGAATAGTTAACACTTATTATATTGAACAAAATTTGCTTTAAGCTTTGCCTTCAGACTATAAATTGAATTTCCTAATCATTCCTACTTTCCAACGAAACTGTTGACACTCCCAAAACCCAAATTTGGAATTGCTAATGTGTTTTGTTTGCTACTTGGCAGATATGCTATTTCTTTTACAAGAACATTGCTTTTGGTTTCACTCTTTTCTTCTTTGAGGCTTATGCATCATTCAGTGGACAATCTGCTTACAATGACTGGTACTTGTCACTTTATAACGTCTTTTTCACATCACTTCCCGTGATTGCCCTAGGAGTGTTTGACCAGGATGTATCTGCACAGTTTTGTCTCGAGGTAGGGTCTGAGTTACAACCTTGCATTTCCCATTTCGTATTCATAATGTGAAATGTTTTTCAAAATCTTGATGATTTGGTGAGACTTGAGAACTTAAAAAACTGGTGTTGCAGTTCCCTGTATTATACCAAGAAGGCGTACAAAATTTCCTGTTCAGCTGGTTACGAATTCTTAGCTGGGCACTGAACGGTGTATTCAGTTCTACCTGCGTCTTCTTTTTTTGCATCTCTGCAATGGAGTATCAAGCCTTCCGCAAAGGTGGTGAAGTTGTTGGCCTAGAGATCCTTGGCACGACCATGTACACGTGTGTAGTGTGGGTCGTGAACTGCCAAATGGCACTCTCTATCAACTACTTTACGTACGTACAACATCTCTTTATTTGGGGTGGGATTGCATTCTGGTATATCTTCATGTTGGCATTTGGAGCTATGGACCCCTACATATCAACAAATGCCTTCATGGTTTTTGTTGAAGCCTGTGCACCATCCTTGTCCTTTTGGCTGGTGACACTCTTCGTACTAGTCTCGACTCTCCTACCGAACTTTATTTCCTCAGCAATTCAAATGCAGTTTTTTCCTATGTACCACCAGAGGATACAGTGGATAAGATTCGATGGGCAAGCTGAAGACCCCGAGTTCTGCCATCTGGTGCGACAAAGATCACTGACACCTAGAACGGTTGGTTCTTCCGCACGATTTGAAGCAAAATCTCGTAGCTGGAAAGAGAATCCGGAGGATCCAAGCTGAACAGAAATTTGTGAATATCTCAGCAGAAGTTGCAACACAAGTTTCTTGTATATGGGTTTGTGAGAGTTATATTAGTTAGTATGCTCTGTTGTATCAAAACTAGACTCCATCTCAATCATGTGCATTGAATCTCCATCATCAGATCAATTATTATATCATAAAGATCAAGGTAATCAAGGATGAAAGCTTTAACTTTCCATCACCCTCAAGCTATGAAACTGGAAGTCCAAGAAAATTTGCAGCTGACTAAGCCATAATGGTTGCAAATTCATTGAAACTAGTAACACCGTCACTCTCTGTATCAGCCCCTCTAATCACCTTGGTTGGTACCGTACCTATTTCGATATCGTAGGAGAAGATTACTATACTGGAAAAAAAAAATTGATAACGTACTGCCATTACAAACTTTTTAACTTTTTTTAAATAAATTTTAAGGGTGATTTACAACTTTTGAAATAGATTAAGACTACAAAAGTTTAGAATTGATTACAAGCTACCATAAAAATTATAAATGACTCCCAAAAAAGTTATAACTCATATTTTAGAAGTTATAACATGATACATAAAGTTGTAAATTTTTTTATTATTAACAAGGACTTGATTATGGTATTGAAAAAAAAAAATATACCGTATTTTTAAATTTTATTATTTTAATGGGTTTTTTACAATTTTATTGGTCATTTTACAGTCAAAAAATTTACTATTTTTGTGAGTGATTTACCACTTTTATGGATTTTTTTTTTTTTATCATTGTTGATTACTATTTTTATCACTTTTATTCTATAAAAAAAATTACTAATTTTATGGGTAATTTATCATATTTGTGCGTATTTTTATTGCTGTTGTAATAACTAGGAATGAAACCAAAATTTTATCTTAGAGGGGGCCAAACTTTATGAACAAAAATTTCAAACCAATAATATGTTATATTCTATGAAGCACAGAGCCTGTCGTAAAAGTATCTGCATCGAATACGATATTTATTAGATATTCAAGGATGTATATTCATGAGCAGAGCTACACAGTGGCCAGGGTGGGCACGGACCCATCCTCATTTTTTAAAAAAAATATTATGTGTACTTATATTTATATATTTTAAAAATTATACATATATTTTTTACTTGTGCCGCTTTATAATTTTTTTTATTTTAATTATTTAGTCTTTTTTATTGTGTTAAGATTTTCTCCAAATGATTTTAATTTTATTATTTATGAATTTTTACAAGTGAAAGTTATTGCAATTGACCTTCATTTAATTTCTTTTTCTGCTACGAGAAATCGAATCTATTTCTATTTGAGTATTGATTGTAATCTTTATTATGTATCAATCGATTTTCAATTTTTTTACTATTTAGCTCTTAAATTTTAGTTTAGTAATTTTATTATGCTAACATCTCATTGATAATGTTTGGAATAAACAATAAATTTAATAAATTGTTAGTGAATAATTGATATTTTTTAATTTAAAAAATGATAATTAACTTAACTTTTTTATAATAGTGATAATTAGTTATTTTTTTATACGTATACAATACATATTATTTTTTGCTCTTTTTTATATTAAATGGACTTCATGTATCAAATATGATATAATAAATATAAATATATTAGGGCTAATCTCAACTTACACTCTGAAAGATCGCTTAAATCTCAATTTGTACCCTTAAAATTTAAAATAATTAATTTACACCCTAAAATACATAAATTCGTATCAATGTGTACCTCAGACTAACTTCGTCTATTTTTCTGTTAAAAAAATTTGAAATAATTCTAAATTATATCCCTCAAAATTTAAATATTTTATATTTATGACCCCAAACAAATTATACCTATTAAATAGCTCTTGTGGTATCGGCTGCTATTGATGTCACTCCACAGTCCTCACTAACCAGTCCCCACCAACCAGTCCCCGATAAAAGATTAAGGACATATAACAAAAAGGTTGTTTAAGCTCATTGCTTGGTTGGACTGAGCTGAGGGAGAGAAGAGAATTCACAGAGAGAAAATGGTGGTGAAGGTGTATGGTCCAGACTGGGCTTCGACAAAGCGCGTGATAGCTTGTCTTATTGAGAAGGAGGTCGAATTTGAGACTGTCCCTATCAACATCTTCAAAGGAGACACCAAGAAGCCTGAGTTCCTCGCGTTGCAGGTTTATCTCTTTTTTACTTGTAATTATCTCTTTTATTCCCTATGTACTGAAATATTTTCTTCTACGATCAGGTTTGTGATTATGGTTCTAGGTATATCTTTAATTCCGAATTTTGAGTGTGTGAAAAATTTATAAATCTTAGAATTAGGGTTTGATAGATCTTTTGATCAAATAAAAGCTTACTTCTCTACACAATAATCACTCGTTAATTAATATATATACACTGTAATTGGAAAACAATATCAATTATATCATAGGTTCGATTTATATATATATTCTTAAATGTTATTTCATAAAAATGCAGCCTTTCGGGGTTGTCCCTGTCATTGAAGATGAAGATGGTACTTTATTTGGTAAGATCTCATTGATTTTTCCCTTTTTTTTAAATTCAAACTGGTTTTTATGTCAAAGATTTGATTGGTAATTTTTCTTTCCATGATGTTATTGAGCACATCCCAACTCTTGTATACAGAGTCCAGGGCCATCATTAGGTATTGTGCCCAAAAGTATGAGTCCCAAGGAACTGCACTGTTTGGGAAGACCTCAAGGGAAAGGGGACTAGTGGAACAATGGCTAGAAGTTGAAGCACACAACTTCCACCCACCAGTTTACAATTTGGTGGGTAACATTATGTTCAGCTCCCAATTGGGCATCACTCCAGACCAAAAGGTTATTGAAGAAAGTGAAGAAAAACTTGGGAAGGTGTTGGACATTTATGAGATGAGGTTGTCAAGCAACAAGTACTTGGCTGGGGATTTTTTCAGCCTTGCTGATCTTAGCCACCTTCCATTTACCCAGTACCTTGTGGGTGGTGTAGGGAAGGAGTATATGATAAGGGAGAGGAAGCATGTGAGTGCATGGTGGGATAATATTAGCAACAGGGCATCTTGGAAGAAGATCCTCCAGCTCTGACCCTAGCTAGAGCTAGGGATCTGGTTGTGCATCACTGGCGTTCTGTTCTCAAAACGATGTCAAATCACTTACAAACAACATAATTTGATAAAGGATACAACGTCATTGTTGTGATGACACCACCTCTCCTGAACAACAAAGGAGCTACAACTTTTATTGGGATAGTGAGGCAGTGTTTAGTTTCTTGCCCTTCTTGTTTCCTATATAATAAGTGCCTCTGACTTTGAAACTACTTAATGTTTGGAATGCCTATGGCCTTGAGTTTAATTCATGTTTGAAGTGCCTATATTTTTCTTATAAATTTGTGATCTACAACTTTTTATTTGTATGAAATGTTGCAAGGGAGATGCCTCCACTGTATGCGGAATTTTCTATTTGTTAACATGGGTATCATGCTTAAACTTTGATTTTTTTTTGATCTAATCTCGTTCAAGTTTGGTACATAATAACATAGTGATAGAGGGATGGAGAATTTGGAATTATGTTACCATGAAGATGAATTGATCTAAGTCTCTTACACTTGCACTTAGTTTGATGACGCAAACCATTGATAGATCACTAGTACTATACAACTTGTGCACTACAACTTATCATCTTTATGACTTTAGAATCTTGCTAGCTTTTGACTTTAATGACTTTGGCTCGTTTCAAAGCAAAATCTGGTAACTTGAGAGAGGCGGAAGGACCCAAGCTGAAGATAAAGTTTTGAATATCTCATATTGCAGAACCTGCTTTGCATTGTAAGGAAATGCTAGGCAAGTCTTGGAGATTATTATTGTTAAAATTTAACTAGTCGACACTGGAGAATTTTGTGTTCATTAGTTCATTTCCGAAAATATTGTACCATGTCCAACTTCACTCTGGTAAAAAATAAAAATTTATACCAGTCTTGAACCTGGTTCTTCATGTTGCTGGTCTGTTTTGGACAACAAAAATGAATTAATGAAAGCTGTTGTTAAAACGAGGTTAACGGTTGGCCTAATCTAATGGTCACCGCCCTCGCTGTTTACAGGGAAAATCTCCCTTAGGCAGCCACCATGCCTGTGTTTCCTCACCTTCATAGCTCTATTTTTTTTCTGTTTTATTTGGCAGATTCAAAGAATCTTCAGTCGACGACCATTTTTAGCATCAACAATCTTACTTATATTTGCACATCTTTAGAAGTCAATGAAAAATATAATTAAACTAAGGCTAGTGGCACTGAAGCCCCTCAAAGTACCTGCCCCTCTAAATCAGTGCATCGGAAGGTGCAAAACAATGTCATTGTGGTCATGCTTTCATTTTCTGTATGCTATTAGACCCCTTCAGGTCTTTAAATATAAGCAGCCTTGCCCATTACATATGATAAAACTGATGATGTACAACATCACTCCTAATTAATCTATTAGCGGTCGAGTTATTATTCAATGAGGTTAAGTTATGATAAATTTAAGACCGATCCCACAACATTAGTGTCGATTGTAATAAACCCTATTATGCATTAATCTCAGCAGATTGAGTTGTAAGTCCAACCTTACAGGCACCCTAATCAAAACAGTTTTTTTGAGTCAATCACCAAATCCTAATTTACCACCAGAAAGGAATTGCGAGAACCCAAAAGCTAATAAAAAACTAGACTTCATCTCAATCATGAAGAGTGAATCTCTATCATCAGATCAATTATAATCATAAAGATCAAGACATGGATGATCATTAACATAATCGCAAGGTTTAACATACCATCATCATCATCATCACCTCCAGCCTCAGGCTATGAAACTGGTAGGCTAAGAAAATTTACAGCAGACTTGGCCATAATGGTTGCAAATTCATTGAAACTAATAACACCATCTCCATCTGTATCAGCCTCTCGGATCATCTCCGTGAGCTCGCGATACGTTAATGGCTGACCCATTTTGGCCATTGATCCTGCAAGTTCTGCAAGGGTGATGTAGCCGTTGCCGTCGCGATCGAATGATTGGAAAACCTTCAAAAGCTGTTCCTGGTTTACGAGTATGTCTGCGTTGATGTCAGGCATTATGGCATTGACCAGTTCGTCGAATTCAACGGCGCCGTTTCCGTTGGAATCTATGTTGGATAAGAGAATGGATTTGGTCGCCGGAGGGTTTGAGTCCGAGAGCCCGGAGGAGGGCCGCGAGCTCCAGGTGGGTCAGGCTGCCGTCGGAGTCCATGTCGAAGCGTGAGAAGATGTCCCTTAGCTGGTTGAGTTGGTCAACTTGAAGCAAAGACATGGTGGTGGACGTGTAATAACATTAAAAATGAGAGGATGATGAGGATGGTGATGGTGACAATGGTGATGGAAGAGAGGACGGAGGAGACAATGGTGGTGCTGGTCGTGGTGGTGGTGGGAGAGGAGAGAGAGAGAGAGAGAGAGAGAGAGAAAGGGTGGTTTTTGCTGTCTTTTGGATTGGGTTGTTATAAGTCTAAGGTTGTATAAGCGCGTCGGTGGATTTATTTTAGGGTAAGATGGGGTGATAAGATTCCATGTGACTTGATGGTGAGATTCAAGGAACCTATTACCTACGAATAGTCAATGTGCATGCCAGGGTGAGTTAATAGATATAGATAGGATAGGAGTAGTGTTGTTGAGAAATAAGAGTAATATTATTGAGACTTAAAAAATTAATTTATTTTATTGACATAATTATGTGATAAGTGATAAAATTTTAATAAAAAAAATTTAAAATTATAGTTACAATAAATTATTTATTGACATAATTATGTGATAAGTGATAGAATTCTAATAAAAAAAAATTTAAAATTATAGTTACAATAAACTATTGAACTGCATCACCACCACATCATTAAGTCAACAAATTAGATGAGATTTTTAGGTCGTAACATCGTTACTCTAGAATTTGGCTACTACATCCTTACTTTGTAAAAATTACACTTTTACACACTTCGATCATAGTCTTATTTTACCCCCTAACAACATATTTAAGTGGGATATTGTAAGTATTTGGAGTTTATTCTGCAAAGTTGGGTTCGTTGTGTCCCTGCCTCGAAGAGGTTTTTCAACAAAAAAAAATGTAAAATTAATAGTTATAATTAAAGATATAATATGAACAATAAATTTTTTGAGGGGGACAATGTGAGATGAAGGCCATTGTTGAGAGGGTCAACATATAATTTTTCCTATAAGTACATAAGGGCTTCCTATACTTTCAGGACTTGTATGCATCTCCAAATTTGCATATTTTGTGATTAAGTCAGAGTTATGCACGGTTGACAAATGAGCCAAGTCCAACCACATGACGTTAAAATTACTAACGAAAGTGGCCACATGTTATCACGTGTGCATCACGTGTCCATTTTCATTGAAAATGTCATTTTCAGTCGGATTATTTACAATCGAGTTACAAATTTTGAGACCTATAATATCATTATAAGAATGAGGATCAAAGTGAGATGACACATGATCATTTTTGTTTATAATTTAAACTATCGTTTTCAATTGAACCCTCTAGAGTCGAATTGGAATTTTTAGGGATTAAAGAGATATAATTGACCAAATGAAAATTAAAGTAAGACAGAAAGCTTAGTGTAGAAAAAATTATTGCATCTTATTGTTTTTTCTCTAGTACAATTGTCTTATAGGATTAGGATCATTGACATAACTACTCTTGGGCCTTGGGGGCAATGACCCCCCTCATGTTTTTGAAAAAATTTCATTATATACAAAAAGTATTTGTCCATAATGGACGCTCGGTGGGGCTCGATAGTTGACCGTTATTTTAACCTAGTTAAGTTTATTCCTGAGAAGAGTAACAGACGCAATCAGGGGTCTCATGATTTCACTAGTGAGGACCTATCGAAGTGGTCTCTGGATGCTCTCCTTTACCTCCACCCATTTTAAAAAAAAGAAGTCCTTTTACATTATTCCATTGGCGTTTGATCATAGTCAAGCAATGTTGTAATGAAATTAAGATAAATTTTTTATTATTTGATGAATTTGATCAAAAAATTTTTTGTATCTAGTTGGACAAAACTGAATAAACTGTATCTCTTTGATTGAAAACATATGATATTCTTCTGTAGTTGTGTAATACTTGATTTTGATAAGTTCTACACAATTAAATACTTAACCTATTTTTGTTTCTTTAATTTTAAGGGAAGCTCAAGTGGTAATAGAGACGAATCGTAAACTCAAACGTTTTGAGTTCGAATTTTGGCAATCCCTTAGAGTCAGGTCATGAGGAATTTATCTCTCATGAATACCCTAATTCGGGTGTGGATAACTTGTTTTTTACCGAACCAGGAAGAAAATTAGTTATGGTGCGCATAAGCTGATCCAGACACCCCTGACTGTTGAATTAAAAAAAAATTAACACGACCTAATAACCTCATTGAATGCCATTGGTCAGCCCGAACCCCTCAACCCCTCCTAATACGGAATCCTAATTCCGTCTCTAATTAGGATCTTCTCGATTATATGATTTTTCTAATTCCTTCCATTCTTGAATCACCATTAAAAATCTATAAACTTGTTTAAATATATGGATTCCACTCCAATTCACCATCAATCCGTAGTGTGGGAGAAAATGAGGCCCTACGTATACAAAAACCATGGCCTTAGCCTAGGCAATAATTGTAGGTTCCACTGAGACAATACTTGACTATAAACCATTTTGATGTTTAATTAATCATTTGCATGTTCCTCTTGCCTCACTTTGCCAGCTCCAACTTCAAACATGCTGTATCAGACTACCTACAGGCACGCATGCTGTCCAACTCAACTAAACCTCTCTTAATCATTGTACCAAGCTTTGTTGTTCCAAGTTAGCGACTTCTGTCCTCTTGCTTAGATGTTAAAAATATGTTCAGGGAAACACCAAGGGAAATTAAAGACATTTGACTTAGAGAAAAATGTTATCTTTGCCTCATTTGGGGACCTAATTTGGGACCCTAATTTATTATAATTATTGGATGAAAATTTGATGACATGTACAATTCAATACAACTGTAATATCACATTATTCACGTCAATATCCAATAAAAATGTTGCTCATATACGGGAAGTAGTTTTTACATGTACAATTTATTGATCTCAATATAGCATACTGTTTGGACCTAAAATACAAATTGTAAGAACATTCGATGCATATGTTGTTGGCAAGTTTGAAATTATTAAGAGGTCTTCACGTGTCAAGAGTTGAAGAAAAGGTGGGAAGCAACCAACCACAGCTCTGGTTTGAAAGAGGAAATAACTGTTTGGGAGTTACGAAGCCAAATAACCGTCGATAAGAGAGAAACCGTCGAGAAAAGTGGCTATAAAAGAGGCAAAGGAGGAAGACGAACAACAACTCAAACCCCACACAAGACCCACGATCAAGACATTTAGGAGTAGTGCTAGAGTTAATTTTTAGGAAGTAGTTAGTATTGTAATCAAAGACTATTAAATCAGTCACTTAGTAACTGAAACCCACTTGATTGATAAGTATCAAATCCTACTCCTATGGAGGCTTACTCAAATCCTAGTCCGTTGATAAGTATCAAAAATCCCACTTGGACAAGGGAGCAACAAAAAGAAATCACAGAGGTCCAGATTAAACAGAGTATTTTGGACCAAAAGATTGATGAGTTTAAACAAATATTGGTTCTGTTTGAAGGAAAAGTAGTAAATTACCTGCAGATCCCTTAACAAAAGGGAAAGAAAAAATGGAAGAAGACAAGGGCATGCTCTCTGATGAGGAGCTAATGGACTTTGACGATATAAAGTCCTTTCTCAGGGATGATGTACCATGTAACATGATATTGGTTAACCTAAGTAATTCAAGGCTAAGTTAGGACAACCAAGTCAATTGGCAAGAAATGTAGAGGATAGTATTGAGTCTGTAGTAGTGTTTGCAGAAACAGTAAAGTAGTTTAGATTTGATGGAAGGTCTATAAGCATCGAGCCAGAAGATTGAGGGTAGATAGAGTGATATTACATCCACCCAAGAAAGAATTGTCTAAACACTTAAGGCCACTGTACATTCGAGCCCACATTGATGGTCAGCCAGTTAACAAGATCTTAGTTGATAATTGGATAGTGGTGAATGTTTTGCCTCCAAGAATGCTGAAAGTTTTAGGCAAAGAAGAAAATGATTTGCTTCATACTGATATAACAGTCAGTAATTTTGTAGAGGACTCTTTTTCTGCAAAATGAACTTTGCTGGTGCAACTCCAAGTGGGTAATAAAGACACCTCAACAACATTTTTTGTGGTGAATTCCTTATCCAACTCCAATGGTCTTCTGAGAAGAGATTAGATACATGCAAATGGCTATGTGCCATCATCCCTACACCAATCTTTAATCTTTCTGTCAAATAATGACAATGCAGGAAGAAAAGGGATGAAAGTGCATTGGGCAGACGCTAACCCATTCCATGTAGATGTATACAATGTGGAATCTCACTTCTCACCACAAAGGAACTTTAGTGAAAACTTTCATCAAATTTGTCATGACATGGCCAGGCTTGGTTTCCTACAACCAAGGCTTGAAATGAAAAAAGCCAAAAACTTTGATGGGTAGAGTATACAAGAGGCTTTGAAATGGCAAGCTGATTGCTATTAAGGCCACACTAGCAAGGTTATTCACATATACCTTGGAAGAAAGAATAGAGGTAGCAAGAGGCGCCTCTGTCGATTGGGCTGAGTGCATATTAGAAGGTGGTTTAGGAAATATGAACTAGGAAATAAGATTAGAAGACCTTCAATCTGCACTTGCAAGTTTAGATGATATAAATGCAGAAGTCCAAGATCCATTAGAGGAAGTAGACCTGGGAGCTGGTACTAATAAGATACCTATCTATGTCTGTGCATCCTTAGAAACTCGTTTCAAGAAGAAATTGATTAAGTTGCTGAAAGATTTTACGGATTGCTTCGCATGGAGCTATGAAGAAATGCCTGGTATAGATAGAACATTGCTGAAGCATAGACTTCCAATCAAGAATGGATTTCATGCTCATAAACAACCTCCCAGAAGGATGACTATCTAGGTGACGCTGCTAGTAAAAGAAGAGATTGAGAGGTTACTAAAAGCAAGATTCTTAAGGATTTCCAGAGATGTAGAGTGGCTTTCTAATATTGCTCTTGTAATTAAAAAGAAAAGTAGAAAAGTCAGAGTCTGTATAGACTTCAAAAATTTAAATACTGCAACTCCTAAGGATTAATATCTGATGCTTGTAGCAGACATCTTAATCAATTCTGTAGCTAGGCATGTTATTTTGACTTTTATGAATGGACATGATGATTATAATCAAATATTTATAGCAAAGGAAGATGTCTATAAAACTGCTTTTAGATGCCCAGGTGCATTAGGGACCTACAAATGGGTTCTAATGCTATTTGGCCTTAAAAATGCAGGGGCTACTTACCAAAGGGCGATGAACTTTATCTTCCACAACATGATAGGAAATTTATTAGAAGTATACATCGATGGTGTGGTTATCAAATCAGATAACCAAGAATCGCATTTGGAGAGCCTAAGAAAGGCTTTCTAGAGAATAAGAATGCACAAGTTAAAAATGAATCCTTTAAAATGTGCATTTGGTGTTTCTACCAGCAATTTCCTGAGATTTTTAGTCCATTAGAAGGGAATTGAAGTAGATAAGAGCAAAGCCAGGGCCATCCTAAAAGCCCAAGTGCCAGCCAATAAAAAAGAATTACAGAGGTTTTTGGATCAGGTAAATTTCTTAAGGAGGTTCATTTCAAACCTTGCAGGGAAAACCGTAGCTTTTTCACCTTTGCTGAAGCTTAGATCAGAAGCTGATTTCAAATCGGAGGAGGTGCACCAAAAGGCCTTCGAAAAAAAATCAAAGAATATTTGACAAGGCCTCTAGTGTTGATGCCACCTAAGGAAGGCAAGCCATTAAAACTATATATCTTAGCAGGGAAAAAGTCTATTGACAGCCTTTTAGCACAAGATAATGATCAAGGCCATGAGCAAGTAATTTACTACTTAAGTAGGAAATTAAACAACATGGAATGTAATTTTTCTTCGATAGAAAAGTTATGTTTGGCTTTGTATTTCTCTGCAATAAAATTAAGACATTATTTGCTCCCATTTATTGTATGCATTATCGCTTAGACTAATGCAGTCAAGTATATGCTCACACGACCCTTGTTGAGGGGAAGAATGGGAAAATGGATTTTAATAGAATATTGCCTTTAATATGTGCCACAAAAGGCAATTAAAGGCCAACCTTGGCTAACTTTCTAGTAGACCACCCAAGTATCCTCATCGAAGGAGATTTGTGTGAAATAGGTAGCATATAATTAGCACCCTGGAAATTAATGTTCGATGGGTCTAAGACTAAAGGAGGAGTAGGAGCTGGGATTGTACTAGTATCACTAGAAGGTGGGCTTGTCAAAATCCGACACGACACGATTAACCGACACGAATTAAGCGGGTTTGGGTGAGACCTTAACGGGTTTGGGTGGTAAACGGGTTGACCCATCAAACACGTTTAATAAATGGGTCGTATTCGAGTGAGACCTATCAACCAGTTTACCCGTTTAAATAAATTTAATATAATAATAAATTATATATATATATATATATATATATATATATATATATATATATATATAAAATAATGAATGAGTAAAGAAAAAAAAGTAAAGAAATTTTTTTTTTTAAAAAAAAGTAAGGACATCAGTAGGTAAGTGAAGCTTTGACCTTTGAGGCATTGAATTGCCTTTTGGCCATTTTCTTTGAATCCCACATCGACAAGGAGTGGAGATGAGAGACTTCATTTGCCTATAAAAAAGGTAGTGGGCTTCTCATCTTAGCCAACCTTTGTGGTGTGATTTTCACGTGAGCTGAAATTTCTCCAATTGAGAAAAGTACAGTTGGAAGCAAAGAAATGGAATGTAAAAATTTGTTAAAATAATATTTTTTTTGTTATTTTTTTTAAACGGGTTAAACGAGTCGTGTCGTGTTACCCATTTAGTAAACGGTTCGTGTTCATGTTAAAAAAATTTATCCGTTTATTAAACCCGTCGTGTATGAGTTTATATGTTTTTTACCCGTTACCCAACACGATTGACACCCCTACTAGAAGGTAGGATGTTCCAATTTGCTTAACAATTGGATGAGACATGTGTTATGTCAAACAACCAGACTGAATATAAGACTTTAATTATAGGCCTAGAAATAGCATTGGATATGAAGATTAAGAATCTGTCGGTTGTAGGAGATTCACAGTTGGTGATTAAGCAAGTGCAAGGTTGGTATAAATGTAATCACTTTGCATTAGAAAAATACATTACAAGAGTGCAGTCCCTAATATAGGGTTTCGAGGATGTTCAGTTTGAACATGTTATGAGACTTCATAATGGAAATGCCAATGAGATTGCCCAAGCAGCCTCTGGGTTAAAATTCCAGAAAGATTGAATGAAAGGATCATAAAAATCCAAAAAAGGCATTTGCCAACAGTAATGGCATGGCCAGTTGATGTCCTAGCTATTGAGATTGAAGAAACGGATTGGAGGTATCCTATTATCAAATATCTGCAAGATCCATCTCAAAAAACAGAAAGAATTACTAGAAATTGAACTACAAAATATGCCATTTTAGAAGAACAATTGTTTAGAAGAACACCAGAAGGACTAATGTTGTTGTGTATCAACAAGCTAGATGCTATGAAAATTATGGCAGAGATCCATGAAGGAATTTGTGGTTCTCATTAGTCAGGTGAAAGATAAGATGGTTAATCTATAGGTATGAACAATATTGGCCAACTATGAGAAAGGACTGCATCACTTATGTGAAGGGATGTCAGGCTTATCAGAACCATGGACCAATTCAGAAGGTCCCTGTTATTGAATTACATTCAATTGTAAAGTCATGGCCATTGAAGGGTTGGACAATGGATTTGATTGGTTAAATTTACCTTGGCTCATCAAAATAACATTCCTATATAATAGTGGCCATTGATTATTTTTACAAAGTGGGCTGAGATAGTACCCATGAAATTAGTAGATCAACAAAAAGTAATTGGCTTTATTAAGGAATACATTGTTTGTAGGTTTGGATTGCCTCAAACAATTACTGTCGATCAAGTAACGATGTTCACATGGGTAGAAATAACAAAGTTTGCATCTGAACATGTGATATAAATGTTGAACTCATCACCCTATTATGCTCAGGCCAATGGGCAAGTAGAATTGACTAACAAAACATTGAAATCAATCTTATAAAAAATTATAGAAGATAACCCAAGGCCGTAGCATGAATCATTGAAAAATGCTTTGTGGGCATATAGAACTTCAAAGAAGTCTAGTACAGGAAAGACACCATTCGAATTGGTGTACGAGCATGATGTTGTGATACCTGTGGAGATAACAATAAAATCAAGAAGCGTGTTAGAGCACCAAGGTATGTCGACAGAAACATATTCTCAAGCTATGTTCCTTGAATTGGAGGACATGGAAGAGAATCGACTAGAAGCATTGGACCACATCCAAATACAGAAAAAGAAAATAAAAAGGACTTATAATAAAAAAATTTAAGTCCAAAAGTTTTTCAAAAGGAGATTTAATGTGGAAAGTCATCTTGCCTTTGGGAAGTAAAGACAAGGAATATGGCAAGTGGTCTCCTACTTGGGAGGGACCCTTCAAGGTAGGAAAAATATTAAGAGGTGGAGCCTACCACTTACAGTCTTTAGAGGGAGAATGGCCTAGGAAACCCATAAATGGAAGATATTTAAAAAGATATTATCCAAGCATGTGGGATTCTTATAATATTAATTATTAAAAAAATAGAATTGCCAAAGAAATAAAAGGGAATTGAAAAAAATATATTCCTGAAAAATTTGCTTATAAAGTAAATGGCCACAAGGTTTGGCCATTCCATAGAACATAGTCACAATTACAAGAAGCCAACAAACAAATAAAACAATCTGCCAAGAAAAGTGTCGTTAATGTCTTTTTTGAGCTTTGCTTCTCCTTAAAATGGGCCAGAGGGAGTCTCCACATCAGAAGAAGGTTCAGTAGTGGCAAGAACTCTGGTGGCAATAGTTTCTGGGAGAGTTGGGGAGGAGGTTGAGTCAGTTTCAGTTGTTGTCACCTCACCAATTATCTGTGGAGATGGCATGGAAGAAGAACCCCCTAGTTCTTTCAATTGATGCTTTTTTCGAGATGAATTTTCCCCAATGGCAATATCAGTTAAATGTTCATTCACAAGGAGACGTTCAACTGTAAAAGAGAAACCAGAAGGGAAAAACGCAGAAGTTGTTGCTTTAAGTTCATCCAACAAGCGCATAGACAGGAAAAACGCAGAAGTTGTTGCTTTAAGTTCATCCAACAAGCGCATAGACAGGAAAAATAGATCGTTGAGTTTTCAATTGGTAAATCTTAACCTAGATATATGACCATCTAAGTGGTCATTGAATATCAAGGTAGAAGTATGCTACCACCAATTAATGAAAAAGGGAGAGACAAATGGTTCCCCATACAGGCGCTCGAAGTGAAAAGTTTTTAAAACCTTATTATAGGTTGATGAGATCAGTTGGATAGCGTAAAGATCTCTTAGTATAACCCTATTGTTAGCATGTTCATCAATAAGAGGATGCATAAAAGGTACATGAATACTTTGGTTAACACCAAATTGTCTGGCAATCTGGTTGGGGGAGTAAGATTCAAAGTTACAACGACTATACTTTGAATCATGAACAACACCACCAACATGAAGGTAACGAGGAAGAAGAATGTTTCCCCAAAAGTTGTGAAAGAAAGTGACTTTCTCATCAGAAGGATCGATGGAGCCATCAAAAAATTCGTTAATACGGGGAGAGGAATTAAGGCATTCAGAGAAAGGTAAAAAAAGGGGAAGATACCTGGCAAACTCCAAATCATGGAATGCTTTGAAATAGAAGTTGAAGTCCTTGTATAGTGATGAAGGTACTGACACAAGGAAGTAATGGACATAATTGAGAGGACAAAACTTTGGAAAGGGAAGATACTCGATGGCCCAAGTTTAAGGAAAGTAGCCAGAGAGGACCTCCACAAAGATCATCGATACCTCTCTCAACCATGTCGAAAAGGCCTTTATAAAGAGCTCCTAAAACAAAGGGGGCTAAAGGCAAAATGTGACGATCGACGAGAAGAATAACAATGCTATGGTATTCAGTCGTGACTTGAAGATTAGGGACACAAAGGACAAAGAGATAGAGCGAATGTAGAAGGAAAGCAATATGTTCTTCATAGGAAGGGGGCCAAAATATGGCTTACAGAAAAAGGAGACATGGTTGGAATAGCTAAAATTGTTAGGGATATCTACCAAGATGCGATTTGGTTTCAAGATTACAGTTACCTCAATACCAGTTTATGGAAGCCCTGTTAAGTGCATGACATCGAGAATGGAAGGAGGCATCATGCCAAGAGAAAGGATCATGGCATTATAAGAATTTGACCAGAAACAGAGTGTTGCGCCTATGAGCCAGCGATTCATAAAAAAAGGACAAATAGAGAGCTTAATTTGTTCATAGATCCTTTGTTCTTTCTATTGGTCAAAGAAATGCACCTCCATTCATGTCACCCAGTCAGACCATTGTTGGTTTGGGTCAATCCAATTTTTCAAAGGAGTAAGCCCTTAATCCCAATGCCTCCATTGAAGATGGGGGTGATGAAGTGTTAAGGTTTCTCCATGAGCAATAGGGTAGCATTCAGACAATGTTCGAAGCATGGTGAATTTGAAGGCTGAATCTAGAGCAAAGTTGGCCCCAGGATCTTTAGAGGGGATAATGATTCGATCATCAATTGAATACCGAATGACATATCTGAGGCTTGCAGAGAACCGAAGAGTAGGAGGCATGCTTGGAAAGGAGCTAGCAAGGATAGAGCAACTTGTTTTCCATTTGGATGCCATCAAAAAATCAAGGAGAAGTTTAAAATTGAGAACAAGCCAAGGAAGATTACAGAAGTAAAGCTAATAAGAACAATACGGATAAAAATTTAAATAGGTGTGTTAAGGGTTTTCTGGCGGTAACTGACTGTTCATTTGCCCATTCGAAATAAATAGATTAGTTGTTGAAAGACATCTAAAGAAGGCAATGAGAAAAGACAACGGACGTGATGGTTCATTCACTTGGCTTGATTAAGGAATATACCCAATTAAATGAGGAGGCATTGTTTGGACCTAAAATACAACTTGTAAGAACATTCGATGCATGTGTTGTTGACAAGTCTGAAATCATTAAGAGGTCACCATGTGTCAAGAGTTGAAAAAAAAAAAGCGGGAAGCAACCAGTCACAGTTCTGGTTTGAAAAAGGAAATAACTTTTTAGGAGTTACGAAATCAAATAACTGTCCATAAGGGAGAAACCGTTGAGAGAAGTGGCTATAAAAGAGGAAAAGGAGGAAGAAGAACAACAACTCAAACCCTCCACAAGACCCATGATCAGGGCATTTAGGAGTAGTATTAGAGTTAGTTTTTAGAAAGTAGTTAGTGTTGTAATCAAAGGCTATTAAATCAGTCACTTTGTAACTGAAACCCACTCAATTGAATTAATAAAGACATATTTATTTGTTAGTTCAGTATTTTATGTGTTTGGTTATCGAATTTCATCCAAGGAAGTCCTGAAACAAAGTAGTAGAACTCATTCACAAGCAATCGTCTAAGAGCTGTATGTCGACTGAGGCATTTATGTTGATCGCAACAGATTTTAGAGCAACACATACCCATAACAAAACATGTGGTAACTACATCACGCACAAGTGGAATTTTGTTATTAGATGATGATACAATATGTGTGCCACTAATAACATTACATCACTGTTATACTGATACTCATGTGTCGGGTGGCAAAAATAGTGCATTGTCAAATTTTCAAAAAAAAATGATACATTTTCACGTATCTGACAAAATAAGTTGTGTGGTGAGTTTTTATTAGGTGTAGACACCACATGATACTGTCACAGGCGAATTTACACTGGGGGCAGTGGGGACAACTGTCCCCAGTGCAATTCTCAAAAACATTTGGGTTCATTTAAAAATTTTAAATTGTTTTAGAATTTGTCTCCACTAAAAAAAAGTTAAAATATTATGGGCACTTTTATACTTGAATAATATTCTTGAGACCTAAAAATTTGACATAATTTATTGACCTAATTATGTTTCAAAGTGATATATGGTTCCAATAGGAAGTCCACGAGGTTCAACGAATTGTAACTAAAATAATAATTTTAGACCATATTAGTCGCCTTATAATTAGGTCATCAAATTAAATTAATTTTTATATCCAAATAACATTATTCTTTATGTTTTAGTGAATATGTGGGATTCTTTGACTTAAAAAATCATATACACAATTCTTTCATATGATTTAATGTCATGACTCTATAGTGCGTGCACATGTCCCAATAACAAATTAAAAATCGGACTTGAAATTTGAAATTCTAATTTTAAAATTATAGCTTTAGCTTCCAAACCCTCTAATTAAACCTAAATATCTACAAATTAATTAACATGTTTACGATATAATTAAATAGTCTTAGCATTATGATTTTAATTTAACAATAAGAGATTGCCCCCACTAAACAAAAGTTCTAACTCCGCCCCCGGACACTGCATGTGACACTAAATTTTTTTTCACCAGGGTGGGATTCAAACTACCCATAATACACATTCACTCAATTTCACTTCATATTATTACCATGTAATAATGGTGGAGCAATTAGTGAGGATGGGAGTCTACTTAAATTCATAATTAATAATTTATCATTGAGGCAACATGTGCTAGTGGCAGTCCAAATCTGCTGAGATGAGGATGAAGCCTACATGGAAGTAATTAATGTAATGATATTGAATTTCAAAGTACATCAGGCTGTCTAAAGGGGAGAGAAATTGTGTAAAACAATAAATCACCAAATCCATATGCACACACAAAAACATACCATACAATTGAAATAAATAGATAAACTAAAGAGAAATATATTGATCTTTTTGGTTTGATAGATGGGGCCATCTTTGTTTTTTTGCATTAAACATTTATCAGATCTATTGGATTAAGATAATTGTTCTCTAAATTGATCATTTGTGGGGTGGGGGTAATCACAAAATGGACGGATATGATGATTCTAAGATATTGACAGCCCTGTTTCTGAAGACACTAAGCTGATCACCAGACTTTAATAGTGAATATATATTTTAAGATTCCAAACTTTCTCGAAAGAGACTCCAAATTATTCCAAGTTTAGAATCTCGTAAGAGGCATCCTAATTTACTTGATGTACATGTGTTACAAGTGATTGAGTGCATTCTGAATTGATACAAGAACCGCAAATACAAAGAACCACGAGTACAAAGGGCATATAATTGAGTTCGACTTTGATCATTACAACAATTAAAGCACAAGAACAAAACAAATCACAGGAAGGGTAATATTTATAAGAAGCAAACTGGAGTAGCAATCATAAGCTAGCACCACCTGAAATGAAGTAGAACTGTGTCAAACACCATCAAGGGCCTTACCACCATTGCTTTCTTTCTCGTCCACCTTCTCACCCGATACCCCCTCGTCCCCGGCCACGCACCGGCTGCATCGACGCTTCAACCACAGAAAACAGCCTACATGCTTGATACTTTCCAGAGGCGTCACCGCCCGACCCTTGCAAATCCTACTTAAAACACATGACAGAATGGCTAGAACAGTAAGCACAGAAATGACTGCAAAGAATGGGCCAATAGACCCTGAAGCAGCACTGCTCGATACGGCTTCTGGATTAGGCACTGTGTCCTGAGACTGCTGCTCCTCAGGCAAGGGTGACGATTCTGTTGCCATCACAATTAAAGTTAGGATTAACAACTGCCCAATTGAAGGAATTATATATGCAAAGTCTGTGATCACTCAGTACTATATATATAAAAATATTAACCAAAAGCACTTCTATTAACCCTTTTAAGTGTCCCCCTCTTTGGGATTGGGGTTGGGGTCGATCCATGTCAAAGACAAATATTGATCTCTTATGTGTCTTTCTTTTTGATAACTTACTATACTCTTCTTTGTTCCTCTCTTTTGGGTTACATCCTACTCGTATTTCGGACTATAGTGGTATGCTTAAACTTTCTTTAACCACCCTTTAGTTGTATGAGTGGGCAACACCATGGAAAGGCAGTGGAAAGACACATTGTATATTAAAGCTTTCATGCGTGTATTTGGATGGGCTTATTTAAAAAAAGAAAAAGAAAACAGGTCTTTTCCGTAAAAGTAAATCCCATGTGGCTTGCTTTGATCTTTGATCTTTTATATATATTTTTCATTGTGATGATAACATGATAAAGTTCCAATATTCGAACCTTACCAAATAAGTCTTTATTCAAGGCTTTGTGGGTCAGACTTATTTTGCTGGGACATTAATTATATGGGTAAGCCTTACGGTGTAGATGATTAGTACCGTACTTCTATTAATCTTGATCATTCATTTTAAATTGAACGATCTATAACTATTGATTGAACAAATGATAAAGTAACAAGTAATTATAGAATAAAAAAATGTAAATGTGGCACCTTTTTATTGGTCAAAAAATGGAGGAAGTATTTTTTGGTACCAGAATGCCTGCTCGATTTGATATTAGTTGAACTTCAATGCCCTGTTTTCATTCTCAGATGTGATAAGGCTTGTCATATTAGCAACGGAAACATGGCAAGAAAAAATCATACGAAATTCCCCATATGCTTTTTTTTTTTTTTTATATTTATGGCATGGAGATCTCGTTTATAGATAATATTTCTTAAAACGGACAACTATAAATTTTTTTTTTTTTTTAATAATGTGTGGTATATATTCACATCTATTCGCATTAATGCCCAAAAGGGATGTGGATAATGTTAATGTATATACGTTTATCTTTGTCCCACATTGGTTAGACTAGAATATTTTCTTATTCTCTTGTAGTATAAATATACCTCATTATATATAGAAAGGCACACCAAAACAATATACAATTGATATTTGCTTTTTATTCTTTTCTTTCACATGGTATCAAAGCCTAGGCTCATGAATCTTTTTAGGCAAGGATAGTATGTTCTATGGTTGCCCTACAAGGGATCCTCCACATCAGAACTTTTGAGGCTCTTCGTTCTTTCGGTTGTCCTCCGATAACCTCTCTCGCCCATCCGACGACCTTCCGGCAACCCTTTGGGCCATCCTCGGGCGACCCTCCAGTCATCCTCTGGCGACGTACCAATTTGCCCTCGGCCATCTCTCAGCGACCTTCTGGCCATCTTCTAGCAATGTTCTAATCACCTCCAGTCATCCTCTGGCAACATCCCGATCGCCTTCCAACCATCATTCAACATCCTCTGGCGACCTTTCATTCGTTCACTGATTGTCCAAATCCACTATGACACTATCTGATATGCCCCAGTCTCACTACTCATATCGTCACAAGACTAGTCATGTTCTGCTCAACTATCCTACCCGAGTTTACAAGTTTTGTCACAAAAAGAGTACAAGACACTATCTGGGTAAATGTCCACAAAATTTGTACCGTAACACACCCAAGAATGACAGACCTAACACCAACCAGCAGTACAGATCTAACAATTAGTCCAGTAATAAGTTTCTGCTTGTTTCTCACACTACTGCTTCTACTGTCAATGACTCTTGTCCTCCAAAGTCTCTTTCTTCGAACTTTAGTGCCAGTGATCTTGCAGCTATCCTCAAACTGGTTCTTTTTGTATCAGTTAATCCATCTTCTACTGTATTGTTTGTCACTTCAAGTAAATCATCTTGGTTCTTGACTCTACATGCTGTAACCATATGACCCCTAATGGATCATTGTTTCTTCCACACAATCTGCAAGTTCTGTTCCACCCATTCACACTACAAATGACTCACATATGCATGTCAATCACGTTGGACATATCTCTACATCTCATGTGTCACTTTTTCATACTTATCACATACCTAATCTTACTCTCAATCTCATATCTGTGCATCACCTTTGTGACCTCGGACGCACTGTATTGTTCTCTTCTACTGGTTTTATTGTCCAAGATCCAAGGATAGGACAGACCCTTGTGATCGGTCGTAAGCATGAACGTTTGTTTGAGCTTATTTATCTTCGTCTTCCACAATGACTATTTTCCTCAATCCTTTCTACTGTTGCTGCTTCCACTTCAACCAATTCTTCTTTTAATCTTTGGCATTCCCGTCTGGGTCATGTTTCTTCAAGTCATCTACAGTATTTAATTTTCAGTGGTCAGTTATGGCATGTTCACAATGAACAGCTTGATTGTTTGTCTTGTAAACTTGCAAAACAATCAACTTTACCTTCTAGTAGCAGTAACTCTTTGTCTTCCGCCCCTTTTGATTTGGTTTATTCTGATATTTGAGAACCTGCTCCAACTGTCACTATGGGAGGGTCAAAGTACTTTGTCATTTTTATTGATGACTATTCTCGCTTCACTTGGATTTATCTTTTACAAACTCGATTTCAGTTACCACAATTTATTATAATTTTGCCAAAATAGTCCAAACTCAATTCTCACGATCCATTAAAGTCTTTAGATCTGATAATGCCATGAAATATAGAGATACCACTTTCCTTAACTTTCTCAATCAACATGGCATCATTTCTCATCGTTCTTGTCCTGGCACATCTCAACAAAATGGACGTGCTGAGCGCAAATATCGTCATATTCTTGATATTGTTCATGCTATTCTCATCTCTTCTTCGTGTCCTGAGCATTTTTGAGGTGAAGTTGTTCTTATTGTTGTCTATACCATTAATCATATTCTCTCTCCTATTATTGAGAATCAATCTCCATATGAGTGATTGTATGACACTTCTCCTAATTATCACTATCTTTGAGTCTTTAATTGTGCATGTTCTGTCTTACTCTAACCTCATGAGCGTACCAAGTTGGAACCTCGGGCATGGCTTTGTTGTTTCTTGGGTTATGGGATTGAACATAAGGGTTATCGTTATTGGGATCCATATTCCAATTGTCTTCATGTTTCTCGACATGTCGTCTTTTGGGAATACAAGATGTTCTCCTCCTTGTCTCAGTTTCAACTTTCGTCTGCCCCTTCTTCTCTTCTTTTTACTGATCCATATATGGATCTATGTCTTGATGACTCATATCAAGACTCATCTGAGTTCCTATATATGGACCATCCAACACATCCAGACTCATCTAAGCTCCCATCTATGGACCATGCAGAGGCTTCTGTCCTATCTCCTGATTCTGATCCTACTTCTGCCCTAATTCATACTAATAGTGATCATGCCTCAACTCCTGAACCTTCTATACTAATTCCTAGTGATACTCATTCTCCTACTCATCAGCAGCGTCATTCCACTCGGGTAAGGAACATTCTTTTTCGTTTGCATGACTATCATTGTTTCTCCACTATTCTATTTCATCATGAGCCTCACTCTTATTGCAAGGCTAGCTCTGACCCTCATTGGCAACAAGCAATGGAAGATGAACTATAGGTACTAGCTAACACACATACTTGGGATTCGGTTAATCTTCCTCCTAACCAAAAGTATATTAGTTGTAAATGGGTTTATAAGATCAAGACTCGCTCTGATGGTTCCATTAAGCATTACAAGGCTCGTCTAGTGGCTAAGGATATTACACAAGAGTATGATATTGATTATGAGGAGACTTTTGTTCTTGTTGCTCGTTCACTTCAATTCGAAGCCTACTAGCTGTTGCTGCGACTCGCTAGTAGAAATTATATCAAATGGATGTCAAAAATGTATTTTCTCAAAGGTGATCTTACTAAGGAAGTCTACATGCAACCTCCTCCTGGTTATCCTCATTTACCACATCAAATTTGTCAACTCCGTCGTGCACTATATGGCCTCAAACAAGCCCCTAGAGCCTAGATTGCAAAGTTTAGTGGTATTATTGGAAATTTTGGTTTCTCTTCCAGCCCTTATGATTCGTCTCTCTTTGTTCGTAAGTCTAAGCGTGACACTACTTTACTACTTCTCTATATAGATGATATGATTATCACTGGGATGATGTTTCTGGTATTTCTGATCTCAAACATTTTCTCCACACACATTTTGAGATGAAGGATCTTGATTCTCTCAACTACTTCTTGGGTCTTGAGATCTCGTCTGACTCCGGTAGGTATTATCTCTTTCAGGCCAAGTATGCCTCTAATCTTCTTAGTCATATTGGACTCACTGATTGCAAGACTATACCTACCCCATTAGAGCAAAATGTTCGACTTACTCCCTTGGATGACACACCTCTCCATGATGCCACTTTTTATCCCTAGTTGGTAGGTAGTCTTGTATAGCTCACGTTACTCACATGGTTATAACATATGTTGTTCATCTTGTCAGCCAATTTTTTTGATTGCCCCTCGTTGTACTCATTATACTGTTGTTCTTGATATTCTACGATATATTAAGGGTACTATATTTCATCGTCTTCATTAGTCTACTCATTCAACTCTTGAGCTACGTGTCTATTCTGATGTTGATTGGGTAGGAGATCCTACTGATCGTTGTTCTGTCACTGGTTACTGTTTTTTTTTTGGGAGATTCTCTCATCTCATGGCACAATAAGAAACAGTCTGTTATCTCTTGATCTAGTACTGAGGCTGAGTATTGAGCATTTGCTGATACTACTTCCAAGCTCCTTTGGTTTCGTTGGCTTCTACAGTATATGAGTGTTCCTCACCAGTCTAGTACTCCTCTTTATTGTAACAACTGCAGTGCTATTCAGATTGCTCACAATGATGTCTTTCATGAGCGCACAAAACACATTAAGATCGATTGTCATTTTGTGCGTCATCACCTACAGAAGGGTAATCTTCATCTTTTTTCAGTTACTTCGACTAATTAACTGGCTAATATCTTCACGAAGGCTCATCCACCTGGTTGCTTATTAGTAGTTAAAAATAGCATATTACTATGCCTTTTTAAGACTAATTATACTTTGATGGAGTTTAAATGATAACATTTCAGGACATAAATTGTACAAGGGTCTAAAGGCAATGAATATCAAACTTTCATGCAACACCAGCATGTTCTGGAAGAAAATTAGAGAAGCTTGAAACAAGGCATGAACGTTCGAATGTCAATCCACGTTCGAACGTTCTCCTGAATTATTGAAGACCAGACTGCTGAAGTGCTGATACATGGCGTGTTGCAGCTAGGAAGGAAAACACAGAGGCACTTGAGTGCCACGTTCAAACGCCAATCCACGTTCGAACGTTGTTCTAAATTATTGAGGACCAGACTGCTGAGTGCAAAAGGAAATGGTGCATGGTGTGTGGAAGTTTCTCTCACAGAAGAACACATGCCACTTGAGTAAAAGGTTCAAACTCCATCTGGCGTTCGAACGCCCATCAAGCAAAGACAGGAGACAATGTTTGAACGTTGTCCCCAGACAAGCTGCAGAGTGGTTGATTTCCTATCTGGACCTTGGGGCATTCGTTTGGACTCTGAAGACCTTGCACTATTCCTTCACACTCCCTTGTCCCCTCCTCCTTGCCTATAAATACTCCCATTGTGGGAGCTTCAAGGGACTGAGACTAGAGACTTACATTTACATAGAAAGTTAGAACTAGTTGTAGAGTTAGACTTAGATTTACATTTACTTGCATAGAGGAAGATATATCATCTTTTGGTTGAGGTGAAAACCCTCCAAAAGTGACTAGCTTTCTTCTACTTTCATTATTAGTTTCATTTGCTTCCATTGTTTGAGCTTCCTTCTTCTCTTAGAGGAGTGAAACTCTTCCACTTTTCTAGAGGTTTACCAAAACCGTGAAGGGTGGAACATGATTCACTCATTCTTCATTGAAGATTGGCTCCTTGTGTAGTGTGTTTTACCTTGTAACTCCTCTACTTGGAGGGATGAGCATCACTCACTTTTCTAGCTTTACAAAAGCTATGAAGAGTGAGTAGTTTCTCATTCACTCTTTAGTGAGAGGTGATGGCCATGTATAAATCATCCGGAAGTTATATTTGTGCATTTCGTTTATGCTTAATGCTTTATATTTCACTTGTTTATTGAATGATTGAATAAATCTAGCAAAGCTAAGGTACTTTGTATAACTGTGAGTATTTTTTATGACACAGATGACTCTTGACATAGAAAGACTCATTGGTTCAAGGCAAGTACCCTGGCTAGATCTTCATGACTACATTTCAATCTTCACCATTATTGTGCTTCATTTAAAGAATGGAATACTAATGCCATGGTTGGATGTCTTGTAGAAACACTTGCTTGTTTGTCGACGGGTTGAGTCTCGGTACAGACAATTCTTATAAACTTCTACAAAGACATTGGAACCATGCTATTAATTCTCACAATCCATCTTTATCTTCCGATTAACTTCATGTTGACACGGTGGTTAATTGAGTTCCCAAGCACAAGTATAATAAACCAGATGGTTAACTACATGTTCAGATTCTCGAACTAAAGGGTGACTTTTACATTTGAGAACTTATTATATTTTGTCTAGAAAATCCCCTTGGAAAGAATCTTAGATTCTGTCCAGAAAACCCCTAAACATCACAACTTTAAATCTCAAGGGTTTCAGTCACGACGGTCTCTATCACTGCTTACTTCGAAACACCAACATTAGATCCCTGTAGATTCGACTCCGGACTTAATCGGATTATTATTATAACTTGATCGCCTGCACTTGGGTATACACATTTTGGATCAAGTCAGTTGCCACCATGATTTGGTTTGCAAACTCCAATTGGCATCTTCGATCTCACCTTAAGTTTGAGGGGGGATGTTAATGTATATATGTTTATATTTGTCCCACATCGGTTAGACTATGATACTTTCTTATTCTTTTGTAGTATAAATACATCTCCTTATTTATATGGAAAGGCACACCAAAGCAATATATAATTGATGTTTGCTTTCTAATCTTTTTTTTCACAGATCAAATTACTATCACTATAACCAATCAAACTAGAAGAATTTTACAAGAATGAAACTATTCAATAGGGAGAGGGTTGATTATTAAAAGGCCAAACTTTTAACATTGGGCTAAGTTGAGAAAAGAAAGAGTATATAGACCTTTCTCCTCATTAAACGACAAGTTGGCAGGCAGCCTCTGTGAATGCCATGTGGCTTTTATTTTTCATAGCGTTTAGACACTGCTATGCTAGCCTAGTTAGATTTATTCCCGATAGGTATAACGGGTACGGTCAGGGGCCTCATGATTCCACCAATGAAGACTTATTGAGGTGGTCTCTGGACATTCTTCTTTGCCTCCACCTCTTTTTTTTTCCCAGCAAAAAAAAAAATTCATATCAATTCTAGAGGAACTTAATTAGGAACCGAATTCATTGGAGTCTAGGCTAATTGAGAGTTTCAATGAAAAACTCACTTTTAATCTGTAATTGATTATATCCCTAGGTCCCCGGCATGTGTACAAATAGTATTTTTTTAATTTTTCTTGCTTTTTTTCTTCTTAGTATGGAATTGATAAAGGCTAATTTCTTTCGAGAGCCAAAATTCAAATTTAACTTTTTGACTTACTAATACGGTAGTTGACATAATTCAATAGTACTGTTATTGCCATTACAGCTGCTGGACTTATTCATTAACACAATGTCACTTGATAATCTTAAGTCAAACTATTAAATTTGATAAATTAACTAAAGAACATCGAGGGCATGAAAATCTTATGCCTTAAGAAGAAAAAAAAAAAACGACGTGATCATAATTCAATCAAGTTACTCCATAAAAGTGATGCCGAGTTTGAATCCAAAGAAAATCATTAAGAAAACATGTAATTTAGATTTATATAAAATACCACTTCCCATAAATCTCGACAATTTTTTTATAAGAAAATATAGGCAGTGAACATGAAGATAAATGTATATCTTGAGAGAGCATATATCTAAGAAAATCATCCACTAAATCAATTATTGAAACCATAACATCATCCAACCACAACAAAAATCTCATAAATCATCTAAACATCCTTCAAACTTGTTTTAGGTTTTACAAACCAAAAATCTCTAATGACAGAACTGTAGAAGTAAAACTAATACTATGAAAATATAAAATTAAACATAGTCTAAAACCTCTCTCCCGGCTCGTCAAAAGATAAAAAAAACTAATTCTAGAAGATAACCTTAACCCCTTGTAGATAATCCTCAGTTATCTCCCTAGTCTCCTGCTTAGTTTCTGAAAAATGGTAAATATGAATGAGCTATACTAGTCCAGTAGAATAATGTTTCTCAAACTTTACCAAGATTTTGAAAAATAATACATATATTAACATTTGATAAGTGTACATAATAATATGATACATGCATATTCAAAAGCCTGGTTGTGCAAGAGAAATTATAAACATGCATGTATTATCAAAACTATAATACTGCACAAGTACAATAATCATAAATCTGAAAGTTCTAGAATGAAATGTATATCAACAAGGACAATAAATAAATCACCAGTCCATTCATGGACCCTTCTTGGGGAATCTTTGGGGTCTCGCACCCTAGGGAACATGCTACCCTACTTACTTTTCTAGGAATCTAATATGGAAAATATGTAGCCACATAGACAACCACAACATCTAATACTATTAATCAAAGTCTCTCAAGGATTTGTAGGAATTCTATGCATCCTTACAATGACCACAATGTCTACAAATCCAATCAAAATACCTATAGAAATTATGTGTCTTCTCACAAGGACCACGACGTCTACAAACCCACCACTATTGGCACAATGCATCCAAGTTTTCAGATCAAGCCAATAACAATTACAACTTATAATCCACAGCATTTTATGTGATATCATAACAATATAAACCATACAAATTCTCAATATACATTTTGAAATCATACCCATAACCCATACAATTATAACATGTGCAAAGAAAATATGGTCACCAACAAAACCCTAATTTCTTTCCCATTACTAATGTAATTGACATATCACAATTTCATAATAAGAATCCAACGATCATGATTTTGTCATCCACCTCACTAATTCTATTTTTGCATTGAAATTTGCACAATGGGAAGATCAAAGTTTAATTACATGATGCAAATCAGGCGATCATGATAGACTTAATGTGAACTAATGTTTGAAATTCAGTCCAACTTAAATATCCACACACCATATGTTGTTCGAGATAGGCCTCGACAAGGGGTCACGCCGGGCCAGCCCAGTCCATGATTAGTCCACGGGTCGAGGTGGACTCGCCCGTGAAAAAAAATTAAGGCCCAAGGCCCGCCCGTGAGTTGGCCTATTGGGCCAAAAAGGAGCTAAATATGGACTGGGCATTATGGGCCACTTTTTGGGCCTAAAACGGGTTTTTTGTGAAAAAAATACTTTTTATATAAAAATTTAAAAAGACATCAATTCATAAAGTTGGATATGAAAAAAAAATTAAAAAAATTATTCGTATAATTGAATTTAACAAATATTCATCAATAGTTATAATGTTACATTGATTGATGGGTGAGACTATTTTACATTACTACTAATTGAGTACATCCCAACTAGATTAACACCTACACAATTGTCAATCATTTTCAAGTCTCAACCCTTTAAAAGTTACACATCAAATATCAAATCAGAAAAACAATTATGAAATATAATTTAGTGAAAATTGGGGTTCAGTCCTATTTATGGGACTTTTAATGAGTTTAGTCTGTCACTCAAACTTATTTGAGGATAAGTCATATTTTAATCTTACTAATAAATAATTAAATCAACAATTTTTTAATAAATCCAAAATACCCTAAGATAAATCCTATTTTAATCTTACAATTTTTTAAATTAATTTCCTATCTTTGGAAATTGCTACCCTTTAATTCAATTTCAATGTCAATGAAGATATGCCAATAAAATTTCTATCATATATTTAAAATTCAAATTTAAAGAATCCAATTGGACTATTCTCTCTCTCTCTTGACAGACTGCCAGCGAAAAAAGAAAGAAGTTTAAGAGGCTTTCTTCAAAAAACTAACGTCAAATGGATTTTTCATCCATGGCAGAACCAGTACCCTCTTCTTTTCTTTTCCTTCTCATTCTTCTATTCTTCTCTTTTGATCCATACATTCTCTTCTTCAACATTCCCAGTTCACTAACTATTTATATCGGGTAAATTGCACAAATAGTCTATGAGGTTTGTCACTTATCGCACTTTGATCCTTAAAATTTTAATTTCGTCAATTTTATCCCCAAAATTCAAACATTGAGCCAATCCAGTCCTTGGCACTAACTGACATTAGAAAAATTTATGGAAAATGCCATGTAAAGGTCACGTGCAGATTTTTAAGGGCATTTTTGGTATTTTACAAAAAAATCTTATGGCAAAAATGTCAAACAAAAAACCAACACCATTCTCCCATTTTCCCCTCAGATCCTTCAACCCAACTCATAGAAACCTCACCCAAATCAGCTGCCCTTAGAGCATCTCCAACTATGACTCAAATTTAGACTCAAATTTGAGTCTAAATTTTGAGTAAAAAACTTGATTTGGTATAGAATACTTCAATGGGCAAACTCAAATATCTACTCAAATCTTTTAAAAAATTTCCTTATTATCCCAAAACTCATTTTTTTTTTGTGTCATTCAAATCATAATATTTGATAAAATAAATGAAACTTTCATCTCTCCACAAATGAATAATTCAAAAAAAAATTAAATATGTATACAACCAATGTTATCAGAACCGGACCGGCCATCGAACCGGCAAAGGGACCGGGTCAATGGTTCACTGGTTCAACCGTTGGGTCAACTGGTCGGACCGGTCATATAATATAATATATATATATATTATAAAATATTATAATTTAATTAAAAAATATAAAATATACAACACCTGTACAAAATATACAACACCACCATCCACCAACTAGAGCCAATATATGAACAGAAAAATAAAATATGTTCATTTGTTCATTTTTATCACAACCAAAAAATTACACGAATCAAAAAATTACAATCAAGAAACAAACGCCAAAATAGTGGCTTTAATTCAGCAAGACAAACAATATGGACAAACTCTCCTTCAGCAACCCAGTCAACAACAGAAAGCTTCAGCTACCAGTCAACCAACAGAAAGCTTCAGCTACCACCCAAAAATAAAATATGTAACCCACCATATTCGAAAGTGGGCAGTCTGCGTGTGATAGAGAGAGAGAGAGAGAGAGAGAGAGAGAGACTGACTGACCATCTGAGTTGTAGGTGGCTGACCACTGAGCTGAACGCCATTGATTTAAGGCAAAGAGTAGTCGCCTGAGTGACGAAGAACAGCGGTGAGACGAAGAGCAGCCGCCTGAGGTCGCCTGAGCACTGACCGTTGCCTCCCTGGTGAGACGAAGAGCACTAGTCTGCCTCACTCTAGTTCTCTACCTTATGCGATTTAGGGCAAAATGAAAATAGCCCAAATTAAAAACAGCAGCCAGCAGGTTCAAATTCCATTTTCTTCAAACCGGTCCGGTTTTTAAAAACCATCCGGTTCACGGTTTTCGTCAAAAATCGGCCGGTCCGGAGGTTTTTACCCGGTTCCCTTCCTTATGCGGTTTAACTAGTCAACCGGACCGGCTGGGGTCCCGAGTCACGGTTGAACCGGTCCGACCGGCCGGTCCGGTCCGGTTCTGATAACACTGTATACAACACTACATGAAAATAAAGAAACCACCCAGAAATTCTAAGATTATTTTAATCCCTTATCATTTTTTATAAATCCAAATAAAGAAAAAAAAAATAGTTAACATGGACATGGTCTGAAGAATACAAAAACATACGTTTTTAACAAAAATGAAAGATTGGAGAAATAAAATGACAAATTTTCTAAATTTGTGGGTACCGAAGGCTTAAAATTTCAGGAAGAATAAGTGGTCTGAAATTGTACTACCAATAGAGTTTAACTCGAAAAAATCAAAGAAAAATATGATGGGTAGGCTTAGGGTTTATATAGTATGAAAGATGGGTGAGATTAGAGTTTTGAAAAATACAAGAAATTAAGAAGATGGAAGATGAAAAGCAAAAAACTTACCTACAGGCCTTCAAATGATTTGTGAAAACTTCAGTGGTGGTCGGCGATGGAAGCAGTGTAGTTAGAGAAAGGTAAGAAGAGGCAGAGAACAAGTAGTCAAATAAGTCTTTTAGTTTTGGATAGGTTAAAAAGTTACCGTTAGAAATTTGGTATAGAATTTGAGTCTGCCTCAATTTGGGTCTATAATAAGTTTTTGTCTTGATTTGGTATAGGTTTGAGTCCAAGATTGGAGAAGTTTTTTAGGTCATTTTGACTTAAATTTAAATTTGAGTCTACATTTGAGTCAAGGTTGGAGATGCTCTTACAACTCCCCATCCCAACCATCGACTGCCACTAAATCCATAACCCCCCACCACCCTTTCTCCTATTCTCCGTTAACTCAGCCACAAGCCGACCAAATCAGCTACCATTATTTGTTACCTAACCACTATCCCCTCCTTTTTCCATTTTCGTCTACAAGTCACCACCATCTATACCACTACACGCCTGCAACACACCACTAGCACCTCCAAGAAGACACCATAAATACCGAACATCAAGTACCCATGGGCGTTTCAGAGAGAAAAACATAGAATTTTAGAGAGAGCGAGAGAGAAACAGAGAGTTAGAGAGAAATTCACAATCAAAGTCAAAACATCCCACCCAATCCAAACCTAATTATTCTTCAATTCAGCTTTGGGGATGTGATATTGAATCCAACTAGTGAGCAATTCTAGGGCAATTCGATGAATTGGAGCTTGATGGCAATGGAAACCTAGAAAAATGAAGCAATGCATTTCAACTCAAACCCCACCATCAAGGCAAGCTCAAGACCTTTACTGCCATATGAGTGTTCTAAACGCAAAGAGAGAGAGAGAGAGGTGTGTTGTTTGTGTGATGTAGAGGTATAATTGAAGATTGGGAGGCGTAGAAATAGAGAGACGCAAAGAAGGGCACGTATTATTTTGTGTCAGACGTCTTTGTGTTATTTTGTGAGTTTGTGTTGTATGTGAGCATTGTGTGGGTGCGAAGGCTTGAGAGACAGAGAGAGGTTTAGAGGGAGAGAGGCGCTGATAAAACCGGTGGTGAACAGAAGAAAAGTGAAAGAAAAGTGTAGAGGCTTGGGGAAGAAGATATGTCTTATTCCACTTACTGATCAGGAGAATATTACAAGTAGTATTTATACACAAGCTCACCGACATTCAAGCATCACTAAATCTAACTAACTCTCACTAATTAAATACTTCCTAACTAATTTTGTAACAAACCGTAACAAACTAACAACTGGCTCTATTTGCTGACATGTCTTGTTTCTTCAACAGGCCCCCTCAAGATGGAGAATGGATGTTTAACACACCCATCTTGCTGAGGAGAAGATGAAATTGTTGTATACCAAGTGGCTTAGTGAATACATCACTGAGCTGATGAGCAGAGGAGACATGAAGAGTCTTGACCACTCCTCCTTGAACCTTATCTCAGATGAAGTGGCAGTCAAGTTCAATGTGTTTGTTATACTCATGGAACACATGATTAGCTGCAATGTGGAGTGCAGCCTTGTTGTCACAGAAAATCAAAGCAGGTTGAGGATGAGAAATCTGGAAATCAGCTAGCAGAGCAAGTAACCAAGTTAATTCACAGCAAGTAGAGGCCATGGATCTGTACTATGCTTTAGCAGAAGAACGAGACACAGTTGTTTGTTTCTTGGATTTCCAAGAGATTAGAGAAGGACCAAAAAAAACAAAAAAGCCAGTGATGGATCTCCGGGTGTCTGAACAACCTGCCCAGTCTGCATCACAAAAACTTTTGAGATGCAGGTCTGAAATGTTGGGGAAGAAGAGTCCTTGTGCTGGTGTAGATTTGAGATAATGCAACACACGATGAGCAACATCTAAGTGTGATTGTCCAGGCTTATCCATGAATTGACTTAAGATCCGAACTGCATAGGACAATTCTGGTCTAGTGAAAGTTAAGTAGAGTAATCTGCCTACTAGTCTACGATAAGAAGAAGATTATGCCACCTCAGGGCCAGAATCTTTATTAAGTTTCAAATGTTGCTCCATGGGAGACTTTGGTGGACGAGCACCAAGAAAATTAGAATCTTGAAGAATTTCCAAGGCAAACTTTCTTTGACATATAGAAATCCCTTTTGAGGACCTTGCCACTTCAAGTCCTAAGAAGTATTTCAAAATGCCAAGATCCTTAATTTGAAATTGACTATGAAGAAAGGCTTTAAGATAATCAGCAGCTATAATATTATCTGTAGCTATGATAATATCATCCACATAAATCAGCATAACTATGAAATAAGAATCAGTATTCTTAGTAAAAAGGGAATAGTCTAATTTAGACTGGGTAAATCCATGTCCAAGTATGGCTACTGAAAGTTTGGAGAACCATTGTCTTAAAGCTTGTTTGAGCCCATAAAGGGACTTATTCAAACGACATACTTGATTATCCTTTATTTTGGCATAACCAGGAGGAAGACTCATGTAGACCTCCCCAGATATATCTGTAATGACAAATTTTGTGATTAAATTAACACAAAATAAGGTCAAGTTACAATAGTCAATTTGATTGACTTTAAGTAACAGATGTAGTGTTGACTCTCTTCGGCGTGCTTCTCATGTGCACTGTCCTCTGATTCTCGGTAGATTTGGTGAAGATGATGAATTTAGTGAATTTGGCGAAGATGAGGGCCTGATTGGCGTATTTCTCACTCTTCAATTGTTGGTGGCTTTGGTGGATTTGATGAATACGAGAGCTGGATCAATGTATATCTCGTTCTTCAATTTGGTGATGCTTTTGATGAATCTCCTCACCGTTCTTCGTTTTGAATGGCTTGAAGATGACTTTGGTTTCTTGAAGAAGGACTTTGGCGGTGTATTCTTCTTCCCGGAGATGAACTTGCAAGGCTTTAAGGCTTTGGTGAACTTCGAGCAGAGCTTCGCCGATCTTCCTCCCTCCTTTGCTTCTTCTCCCTTTTCTCCTCTTCCCCTCTTGGCCTTCCCCTAGACCTCTATTTATAGTGCTAGGAGGAGTTATCCATATAAGAGTGAAAGTTATCCATATAAGAGTACTTTTACCTAATTACCGTTATATGGGCTTTAGGTAATGGGCTACTCATAAATTTGTGGGCTTTAGTTTATGGAATTTAAGTCCAACCCACTTTACCTTTTAAAAGTTTATTTAATTTGGGCCTATAGAATTTTAGTCCATTTTAATTTAATCTAACAAGCCTGCTTAATTGCATTTGGGCTTGTATTATTTAGGCTATGAAATTTAGGTCCAGTTTAATTTAATTTGACAAGCCTTGTTAATTAAATTTGGGCTTGTATTATTTAGGTTACGGAATTTAGGTTCAACCAAATTTTATTTGTCTAATTGATTTGAGCTCAATTATAAACATTAATTTGTTAATTAAATTTTTAATGTCTACAAATGCTCCCTCGAGACTTATTTACATATTTAATATTTTATAAATATATAAATGAGACTCGATTTGTATTTTAATTTTAAAAGGAATTTGATTTAATTTAATTTATACATATATTATAGTCCATGTTGAACTCTAAGCAAGATATAGAATTCAACTTAGTTATTGTTTTCTAGTCTTCTATTGATATAGTGTCCAAAACCATACAGGTTTCATAATTCCATTTTTACATATGAGTCCTAAAATATAGACGTCCAACTTATAAGTCAGAAATCTCTTTTTTACTAAAACACATGGACCTAAAATATAGAATTTTAATCCATCTATGATTAGGATAACAAATTCTTATTTTAACTTGAATACATAGAACTTAGAATGTCTATATATATGAAGCTATGTGTACTCAAAATTTTATGATCTATGGGCTAGTCAACAAATTTAGACCTTGAATCAAGTTTATAAGGTATGACTCTTTCTTTCTTTATTTATATTTATTATTATTATTATTATTATTATTATTATTATTATTATTATTATTATTATTTGCGTTATTTAATTTTATATATATAGCTTTTGATTGTTATGGTGTTTAGCTTTGTCGGCATAATGATTTCTTAGAAAGCATGTAACTTTGTTGATTTCAAGCTTACTAATATTTTAGTAGTATTATTATTATTAGTTTAAATGTTCTTCTTGATTTAAAAAAAACATGTTAATCGATTTTTCCATTACCTTCATGGTTAGTATCGATCATCACAGTTTTTATTCTTTCTTTTAATTTCTTTTGTCTTATTCTAAACAATAAGTTTAGATGTATGTAATTTGCATGAAGTATACACGATATTTTTTTTATGTTATAATGATCATATTATTTTAGGTTTAATGCCAATTATCTTAGTCATACATACCATTGTATATTATTTGGATTTAATGATTCTTAAGTTTTACTAATATAGAGCTTTAATCCATATAAGAATCAAAGTGCTAGTCTTTGTCAATTTAATTCCGCTAGAATCAAAACAACAATTTTTTTTTTTTTTTTATATCTTGGCAGTTTTTTACATAGGTCAACTCAATTCAATCTAACAAAAGGTTTGATTTGTGTATGTGCGTTTATATGTGTGTGTATATATATTATTCTTGATCATAACTTGTTTCGTAATTTTTCTCGACTAAAACATGATTTTTGTGTGTGTTTATGATTTCTTGATAACTTCCTTTTTTTTTTTTCTTCACAAATGTTAGTCTTGAATATCTTTATCCCAAAAATTTATGCTAGGTAACCTTTTGACCTTAGAATTTTATCTTACTGACTTGATTTTAGATGATTTTTTTTTTAACAAACTCGACCTTGATTTTTTTTCTTTCAAGAAATAAATAAATCTTGTTCCGCTGGATTTTTGTTTTGGGTTAACTTTATTTCCAAGAGTGTTAATTTTAATTTTAATTGACTTTTCTCAAGAATTTTATTTTAGATGACGCTCTGACAGTTTATAATTTTTGTGTTAATTATAGGTGGCTTTTATTACAAGAGTTTTATTTTATTTATTTATTTATTTATTATTATTATTATTATTTGACCACCTTAAGTGATTTTTATGTCAACTTAGATGACTCTTCTAACAGTTTTATGTGACTTCCGTGACAGCCTTAGGTGACTTTTGTGACAGTCCAATGTGACTTTTGTGACAGCCCTAGGTGACTTCTGTAACAGCCCAATGTGACTTCTGTAACAGCCCAATGTGACTTCTGTAACAACCCAAGGTGACTTATGTAACAGCTCTACGTGACTTCTGTAACAGCCCTAGGTGACTTCTGTAACAACCCAAGTTGACTTCTATAACAACCCAAGGTGACTTCTGTAACAGCCCTAGGTGACTTCTGTAACAACCCAAGTTGACTTCTATAACAGCCCAAGGTGACTTCTGTAACAGCTCTAAGTGACTTTTGTAACAGCCATAAGTGATTTCTGTAACAGCCCTAAGTGACTTTTATAACAGCTCAAGATGACTTATGCGGCAGCCTCAAGTGACTTCTGCGGCAGCCTCAAATGACTTTTGTGCGAGCCTCAAGTGACTTATGTGCCAGCCTCAAGTGACTTCTGTGACAGCCTGAAATGACTTCTGCATCAGCCTTAAAGTGACTTCTGCGTCAGCCTCAAAGTGACTTCTGCGGCAGCCTCAACTGACTTCTGCGGCAACCTCAACTGACTTCTGCGGCAGCCTCAAATGACTTATGCGACATCCTCAAGTGACTTTTGCGACAACCTCAAGTGACTTCTGCAGCAATCTCAAGTGACTTCTGGGTCAGCCTTAAAGTGACTTCTGCGACAGCCTAAAATGACTTCTACAGCAAATTCAAGTGACTTCTGCGGAAAACTCAAGTGACTTCTACGGCAAACTCAAGTGACTTCTGCGGCAGCCTCAAGTGACTTATGCGGCAACCTCAAGTGACTTTTGCGGCAGTCTCAAATGACTTTTGTGCTAGCCTCAAGTGACTTATGTGCCAGCCTGAAATGACTTCTGCGTCAGCCTTAAAGTGACTTCTGTGGCAGCCTCAAATGACTTCTACGGCAGCCTTAAATGACTTCTGTGTTAGCCTCAAGTGACTTCTGCGACATCCTCAAGTGACTTCTACGACAACCTCAAGTGACTTCTGCGGCAACCTCAAGTGACTTCTGGGTCAGCCTTAAAGTGACTTCTGCGACAGCCTGAAGTGACTTCTGCGACAGCCTGAAGTGACTTCTGCGACAGCCTCAAGTGACTTCTGCAGCAAACTCAAGTGACTTCTGCGGCAGCCTCAAGTGACTTCTGCGGCAGCCTCAAGTGACTTCTGCGGCAGACTCAAGTGACTTCTGCGGCAGCCTCAAGTGACTTCTGCGGCAGCCTCAAGTGACTTCTGCAGCAGACTCAAGTGATTTCTGCCACAACCTCAAGTGACTTATGTGTCAGCCTCAGGTGACTTCTGCGTCAGCCTTAGGTGAGTGTCAACCAATAGGTGGATTGTAAAATCGGATAAACAGAAGTTTTGAGCCCTTAACCAGTCTCTCGTGATCAATCCTTACAGCAATTTGAGAGCATTTTACAATCCGAAGACGCTAAAAATGAAAGGATCAATATGGTAGTCTGTTGTTGCTCCGTTGACAGAGTGATGTACTCCTTCACCTAACTGTCATCAAATGCAAGACTTTTGTCAACTAGCAAGTCAGAGAATTTGATGTTTTATAAAGCTTCACCGATAATTCAAAGTTCTTTTCCTTTTTTCTTTTGGTTGAACTCGTCATAGTTTTGATTTATGAGACCAAAGAGGAAAAATAGATTTTGATTCAGGAGCAAAAAGTTTTTGTTTTTTGGTTGAGTCGTACACAGTTTTAACTCATGCGGGCGAGGAGCAAAAAGTTTTTTTTTTTGGTCGAGCCATACACAGTTTTAACTCATGCGGGCCACGAGCAAAAAGTTTTTTTTTTTTTTTTTAGTCGAGCTATACACAGTTTTAACTCTTGCGGGCCAGGAGTAACATGCAGTTTAGGCTCGTGCGTAAAGGGCTCTTGCTTGCTTTCAGGCGTAGAAGCGCTTTAGAAATTTCCCATTGATTGGGCCAACCCTCAAGCCATCTTTGTCAACAATCTTGTACGCGCCATTGGTGTAGACTTCTTTCACCACATATGGACCATCCCATTTTGACATGAATTTCCCACCAGTGCGATGCGGAATGACAATGGGTCTTCGTATTGCAAGGACCAAATCTCCTATTTTGAATGATCGGACACGAATCTTCTTATTGAAGGATTTGGAAAGTCTGGCTTGATAACATTCCAGGTTTTGTTGCGCATCTAGTCTTTTCTCGTCAAGTGCTTCAAGCTCATCTAAACGTAAATGAATATTTTCTTCGTTTGTGAGTTCTTCTTGTAAGGCGATCCGCAGGGAGGGAATTTGACGCTCCAAAGGAAGAGCAGCTTCAACGCCATACACAAGGGAATACGGAGTAGCTTGTGTTGGAGTTCGATATGTTGTTCGATATGCCCAGAGAGCTTCACCAACCCTTTCACGCCAATCCTTCTTTGATTTGGAGACAACTTTCTTCAACAAATTGCACAAGGTCTTATTGAATGCTTTTGCAAGTCCATTGGCTGGTGCGTTGTACATGGATGAATTATGTTGTACAAACCCAAATTTGATGCAGAGCTTGGCCATGAGGCTATTGACAAATGGTTTTCCATTATCAGTAATAATGTAACAAGGTACATCATACTGATATATAATATTTATCCGAATGAAGTCGACAACATTATCTTTTTTCACTTCTTTAAGAGGAACGACTTCCGCCCACTTGGAGAAATAATCGGTTGCTGCTAAGATGTAAAGATGTCCTGCTGACGATTTTGGAGTCAAATGTCCTACGACATCAAGTCCTCATGCATCAAAAGGCCATGATGCGACTGTAGGATGCAACGGTTCAAGTGGCTGGTGAATGAAGTTGGCATGGAACTGACAAGCTTGACATTTCTTAGCATAATCCATTGAGTCTTGTACCATAGTGGGCCAGTAATACCCCATTCTCTTTATACGAAAATGTAATTTAGGCCCTGATTGATGAGCACCACAGATTCCAAAATGAGCTTCCTCGAGTGCTTGAGTAGCTTCATCTTCGTCCAAACATCACAGGAAAATACCATCAAATGAACGATGATAGAGGATGCCTTTATAATAAATAAATCGAGGAGCCCTCCGTCGAATCTCGGTTCTATGACGTGGGTCATTTGGTAATTTTTCACACTGCAAATATTCAATCAAAGGTTGCCTCCAATCTTCATTTTCAACTTGCACTACTGAAATGGTAGTAACTTCTTCCATTTCAGGGAGTAACGGAGGTATTACCCATCTTTGACAAACTGGAACTGAAATTATTTGGTAATAGGATTTTGTAAGCACGACGGCAAGATTGGCAAGAGCATCAGCATATTTGTTTTCACCGCGTGGTACGTTTTTAATGGTGACTCGATCAAACTGCCTCATAAGTTGAGTTGCATAGCGACAGTATGGCATCAAATCTGATTTACGAACATCGTACAATTTCAAAACCTGATGAACCACTAGCTGCGAGTCTCCATAGATTTCCAACTGAGAGAGCTGCATATCAAGTGCCATTTCTAAGCAAATGATCAAAGCTTGGTACTCCGCCACGTTATTGGAGCAAGACTCTGTCAAGGTAATTGCGTACGACAATACTTCGTCTTCAGGGGTAATGGAAACCACGCCTGTACCAGCTCCATATCTTCGAGTAGCACCATCAAAGTATAACTTTTAAGACGGTATGAAGTCAGTGAATAAAACTTCTTCATCTGGCAATTCTTCTGGTAGCTCCCAATCTGTAGGGATCGGGTGATTTGCAAGGAAATCAGCCAATGCTTGTCCTTTGACTGCCTTTTATGGAACATAAACTATGTCATATTTAGACAATAGAAGTGCCTATTTTGCCAACCTTTCCGAGAGAACTGGTCTTGACATAATGTACTTGACATGATCAGATTTTGAAATGAGATGAATAACATGAGCCAGCATATAATGCCTCAACTTCTTTGTAGCGAAGACTAATGCAAGACATATCTTTTCAATTGGTGAGTAGTTTAGTTCTACACCTACTAATGTCCGACTCAGATAGTATAACGCGTGTTCCTTTCCCTCGTCATTAACTTGAGCTAAGAGTGCTCCTAATGACTATTCTTGGGCGGCAATATAAAGGATCAATGGTTCTCCTTGAATTGGTGCTGCGAGGACCGGGGGATGAATGAGATATTGTTTGATATTGTCAAAAGCATTCTGACAGGCACCGTCCCATTCAAAAGGAACACCTTTCTTCATTAGTTTATTGAACGGATGACAACGTCCGATGAGGTTCGAGATAAATCTTCGTATATAGGCAAGTCTTCCTTGAAGACTTTTCAGGTCATGCAGATTGCGAGGCTCTGGCATCTTTAGGATAACCTCTATTTTTGATTGATCAATCTCGATGCCTGACAATAAATTCGAGGAACTGTCAGAGGTAACCCCAAAGGCACACTTTAAGGGGTTCATCTTTAGTTGATATCTCTGAAGCCGTTCAAAAATGTTGCGCAAATCATCAAGATGATCTTCTCGCCTTTTTTGTCTTTACGACCAGGTCATCAACATAACATTCAACCTTTTTGTGTAGTACATCATCAAAAATCTTTTGCATTGCACGTTGATATGTGGCACCAGCATTCTTGAGTCCGAAGGGCATCACCTTGTAGTAGTAAACTCCCTTGGGAGTTCGAAATGCAGTGAGTTCTTCGTCCTTCGGGTCCATTCGAATTTAGTTGTAACCAGAGGAACCATCCATGAAAGATAAGACCTCATGTCCCGTGGTCGCATCAACCATGAGTTCTGTAATCGGCAATGGAAAGTCATCTTTCGGACATGCTTGATTTAAATCTCTAAAATCAACACAAACTCGAATTTGTCCGTTTTTCTTTCTGACAGGTACAATATTAGCAATCCATGTTGGATATTTTACTTCTCGAATGAATCCAGCATCTAACAATTTGTTGACTTCAGCTTCGATCTGCAGGACTAGTTCTGGACGGAATCTTCGCTGTGGCTGCTTGATAGGGCGAGCACCGTGTTTAACAGCAAGATGATCAACCGCAACTTTGGGGTCAAGCCCTGACATTTCTTTGTATGACCATGCAAAAACATCTTTATACTCTTGTAATAGTTTAAAGTATTCACCTTCTTCTTGAGGTTTCAGAAGAGCACTGATGAAAATTGGTCTTGGATCATCTTTCGTTCATAGATTCAATTGCTTTAGATCATCAATAGTGGCTTGCCCCCTTTCTTCAAATGTCGACGGTGCTGGTTCGGTCTCATCATCAGAAGTTGAATCTTCTAGTTCTGACGTTTCATCAATAGTCACATGGTTCACAGAAACGACTTCTTCCTCAATCTTGAATTTATTGATTGACAATGAATAAACATCCCTTGAACATACCTGATCCAAGTTTTGAAAAACAATGCAAATTCTCATATTTCCATCCCTCTTTCTCAGTGATGCAATGTTTCCAATCCACGCAGGATTTTTTGATTCTTCAATGAAACCAGACTTGACCAACGTATTAACTTTGGCTGAAAATTGTAAAACTTCATGGCCATCCTCAATATTCTCAACCATATCTTGCCTCCATCCTTCACAGGTGGTTGTGGGATTCATTTGTTGAGGATAATTCTTCAACATCAAATTCTTCCATTATTGTTTGCTCAATGGTGACATAATTCACTGAGACGGCTTCTTCTTTTATGCCAATGGTGACATAATTCACTGAGACGGCTTCTTCTTCGACACTTTTGGTATGCACCATTTTTTGCCTTTTCTTATTTCTTGCAAGCAAGTCTTGGATGGCTATAGGATCATTGAGATTAGCAGTGCCTTCCTCAGCTACAATTGCAAGCTTTGGTATATGATGTCTGCGTCATCTCCGTCGTTTCTTGACTTGCTTGGAAAAATTTGGTACATTCTGATCAACAGATTGTCCCAAACGAGTGAACACCGAAGCTCCTTGTGAAGATTTTGGAGGAAAAGCTTCCCCGCTCAATCGATCAAACACTGTGCCTCGAGTATCTTGTTTACCAAGTCGATCAAAAACAGAAGTACGAGATTGTATGATCTCTTCATGCTTATCCCCGCTCAATCAATCGAACATTGTGTCTTGAGTATCTTGATTACCAAGTCGATCAAGAATAGAAGTATGAGATTGTATGATCTCTTCATCCTTACACTCGAATATTTGTATCATGATAGGATTTGATGAAGCCTTCTTTAGCTTAATCGGGATTGGAGTGGGATAATATCCTATCCCGAATTTATGTTGTGCAGAGGTCTCTCTTTTAGCGACCCTTTGTGGTATCGTCGACTCATTAGTTTTCTCCCTTGAAAGAACTAGATCGAGTTTCTCAAGTTGGCTTGGTTCACCTTTACCATAACCTGCATTTTCAAAGAGTTTTTTAACACGAGGATCAAACCAACCTTCTTTACAATTCTTTCCTTCTTCTGCTACAAAAGGTTTTGTGAAGCCCTTCAGAGGTGGGTCAGAGATCATCAGTTTTGATAATTGAGTTGTAGGTAAGGTCATTTTATTCTTCAAGTGCTTGATGTCATTTGTTGACAATTGTTCTTGTTTTTTCTCTTGATAGTTTGATCTTTGGTATGGTACTAGGAAGTGCCTCCGTGATAAGCTCGACTTCAGAGTAGAATTTGGCATCTACAAAGTGAGATTCTTCTGTTGAGAAATGCTTGGTCTCAGCAATGACTTGCCTCACTTCTATATCATGATAATATTTGAAACATTGGTGCAAAGTTGATGGCACAACTCCCGTCTCATGTAACCAAGGTCCCTCCAATAGTAATTCATAAGATATTTTGGAGTCGATGACATAGAAGAAAGCTAAAGACACCAATTCTATTATCTCGATCTTAAGTCGAATCATACCAATGACACGTTGCCCCCGTTGATTAAAGCCTTGAATTGTTAGTTTGCTTTTTGACAACTCCTCCATAGAGATTCCAAGCTGCTTCATGATGCGAATTGGCATGATATTGATAGCCGATCCACAATCGATCAAAATACGAGATATTTTATAATCTCGAATAAACCCGCTCACGTAAAGGGGTCTATTATGGAGGAGCGATCCTAACTTCAAATCTTCATTAGTGAATGAAATTGTTGTCATGCAATCGGATTGACTAACTTGGTCAGCAACAGTTAAGATCTTCTTTTTGAATCTTTCCGGGTTGACCAAAGCTTGTACCAACATTTGTCGGGCTTCTTCGGGTAATTTGAGTGCCTCGGGAAGACTTAGGTTTGATGGAATTTTTCTGAACCTAGCAATCATTTCTTCTTTGTCTGTCGATACCTCTTTCTGAACATTTTTGGTATCTGAATCTTTATTTAGTGGAGCATCAGTTATGCATTTTTCTTCACAAGCACTGATCACATAAGATGTCATTGATTCCCTTGTAAAGAATTGCTTGGGAAAATATTTCATAAATGTTACAGGTGTGCGAGAACATAACTTATAGTTTTCATTATCAATGGTTGTCGGTTGGGAAGACACTCTTCTTTTTCCTCCACGTCTTTGATTTCGGCGAGAATGAGATCCCCTCTTTGTTTTGGGGTGTTTTGGCTTATTAGTTGGAGGAGATGAATGTTGTAGCTTACGCACTCTCCGAGGTTTCACCATAGTCCATTCCCCCAAATCTTCTTCAATTGCCACAAAATCATCTAAAGGAGGCCACCCACTTGGTTTGAGATCCAAAATAGGTGCTCCCACACATGAGCTTTGAGTCGCCTAGTAGATTAGATGACTTTGTATTAGTAATCGAGGTTCGCTATTTATCCTTTTTGCTGACAAAGGTTGATCAACCATTCCCGATCTCGTCTTTTGATTCAGATGATGATGCCCAAACATCTAGATCATCTGTTATGAGTTCAAAAAGCGTTGGAGTGTTGGGGTTTTTATGCCTCGGCATACCTGGATATGCATACACCGTTGTTATCTCATCATCAACAATTAACTGCACTTCCACAACTCCTTCAGGAAGAGGAACGGTAAGTTCCTTACTTTTGATTGAAAGTGTTTCTTCTGTAGAGATAGAAGAATTCAACAATTGTGATGGTTCTTTAGGATGTATCGGAGATGATGATTGTGCTCCTTTGTTTGGAATTGGTATAGGGTCGAAGGACCCAAAAGTGACCATTGTCACCTCTGCAGCTCTCATTTCTTCGCTAGAATCGAGCTTAATTTTTTTCTCGTTCAATAAACGAAGAATCTCTTCCTTCAAGATAAAACATCTTTCAAGGGGATGAATAATAATCCGATGATATTTACAATACTTTGGATTATCAACCATTCCCGATTCTTCTGGTCGCTTGGGTGCTGGAAGCTCGATAAGCTTTAACTCGAGTAGCTGATCAAAAATATCTCACACTTCATCATCAGTGAAGGGATATTTCTTCTCTTCAAGTTCTTTCAAACTTGGTCTTGTCTTCTTTTGAGGCTGATCTTGATTAAATTTGACTTGGAAGTCTCAAAGACTCTTTTGATTTGGAGGCTTTCACGTCTTTCTTTATGTCTTTCTTTTCACGAGGGTCACTGAGAAAGTAATTTTCGTGCCTGGAAATCTGAATCTCCAAGTCATGGGCTCGTGTTGCAAGTTCTTCAAACGTATGGGGCATGTTTCCTTGGAGACTGTAGAGTAGTCCCCAATGCATCCCTTGGACACACATATCAATCGAAGAGGTTTCACTAATGCGTTCCTTGCAATTGAGAACAAGACTCCTCCAGCGTTCAATGTAATCAATGATAGGTTCGTCTTTTCTTTGCTTTGTTCCTGCAAGTTCAGGAAGACTTACCATACGTCAAGTGCCGTAGAAATGAGTGAGAAACTCCCGTTCAAGTTGATCCCAACTGTCAACAGTCCCAGCTGTTAGATCAGTGTACCAGTCAAATGCAGCCCCTCTGAGGGAACGCACAAATTGTTTCACCATCAGGTCGCCGTAGGTACCAGCATTATTGCATGTTTCAATTAAATATGCAAATTGTTGTTTTGGGTTGCCTTTCCAATCAAACTGTTGAAACTTCAGGGGTTGGTAGCCTATTGGCATTGGTATCTCGTCAATTCGTCTGGTGTATGGCTTCGCATATACCAACGAAGACTGGGGAGCTCCTCCATACTGGGCTCGAATGGTATCAGCAATCATATGTTGAAGTTGTTGGATAGAAAGTGCAGCAACAGACATTTGTGAAGAATCTCGCATGACATTTTGTGCCACGGCTCGATCATATTGCTCTTGTTTTTGTTGTTGTTCTAAAAACTTTGGATTTTCTGGCATTTTAGTACCAGACGGACTTGGAGTTTCTTGACTGCTTTCTTTTGAAGGTTCTTGCAATTCAAGCCGGTTCATGAGTGCGACAATTTGCATTTCTTTACCTTAAAGGGCCTTGGTCAACCTCTCGACCGTAGCAGTGAGTTGTTGAAGATGTTCTTCAGATGAAGTGGCTTCCGTCACCATCACAAGCATAGGCGTATCGGAGGTCGAGGAATAATCACCCCACTTCTGCTTAGGAGAAATCTCAGAGTAAGATTTAGTCCTCGAGCCTGTGTTGGAGTGTGTGTCGGGCAAAGAATTGTCCGTCTCTTCCTCCAAATTGATAGAAGAATGGGCAGGTTGTCTCTTTCTGTTTGGAAGAGCCTTCCTTTTGCTTTGCCTAGATCCATGCTCCATCGGTGGCAAAAATTGAGATTTACCTGCCTTTGTTCTGGCACGAGTTGTTGGAATTGACTCCTCGATCAGGTCAGCTGACTTGTTGGTGGGAGGAATCACGATGTCTTTGGTTGTCATTGTTGTCAGGCTTGTTGAATTTTGACTTGAGAGATGAGAGGAAGAGAGTGTCCCACCGGGCGTGCCAAAATTTGTAATGAAAAATTTTGTGATTAAATTAACACAAAATAAGGTCAAGTTACAATAGTCAATTTGATTGACTTTAAGTAAAAGATGTAGTGTTGACTCTCTTCGGCGTGCTTCTCACGTGCACTGTCCTCTGATTCTCGGTAGATTTGGTGAAGATGATGAATTTGGTGAATTTGGCGAAGATGAGGGCCTGATTGGCGTATTTCTCACTCTTCAATTGTTGGTGGCTTTGGTGGATTTGATGAATACGAGAGCTGGATCAATGTATCTCTCGTTCTTCAATTTGATGATGCTTTTGATGAATTTCCTCACCGTTCTTCGTTTTGAATGGCTTGAAGATGATTTTGGTTTCTTGAAGAAGGACCTTGGCAGTGTATTCTTCTTCCCGGAGATGAACTTGCAAGGCTTTAAGGCTTTGGTGAACTTCGAGCAGAGCTTCGCCGATCTTCCTTCCTCCTTCGCTTCTTCTCCCTTTTCTCCTCTTCTCCTCTTGGCCTTCCCCTAGACCTCTATTTATAGTGCTAGGAGGAGTTATCCATATAAGAGTGAAAGTTATCCATATAAGAGTATTTTTACCTAATTACCCTTATATGGGCTTTAGGTAATGGGCTACCCATAAATTTGTGGGCTTTAGTTTATGGAATTTAAGTCCAACCCACTTTACCTTTTAAAAGTTTATTTAATTTGGGCCTATGAAATTTTAGTCCATTTTAATTTAATCTAACAAGCCTGCTTAATTGCATTTGGGCTTGTATTATTTAGGCTATGAAATTTAGGTCCAGTTTAATTTAATTTGACAAGCCTTGTTAATTAAATTTGGTCTTGTATTATTTAGGTTACGGAATTTAGGTCCAACCAAATTTTATTTGTCTAATTGATTTGAGCTCAATTATAAACATTAATTTGTTAATTAAATTTTTAATGTCTACAATATCACCATGAAGAAAAGCATTATGTACATCCATCTGGAATAGGTGCCAGTTTCTGGCAGCTGCAATTGCCAAAAGACACCTGATAGTAGTGGATTTAGCAACAGGTGAGAAGGTTTCAAGATAGTCTAGGCCTTCTCTTTGGGTGTATCCCTTTGCGACAAGTCTGGCCTTGTATCTTTCAATGGTACCATCAGCTTTGTATTTGATTTTGTAAACCCATTTGCAGCCAATGGGAATTTTGTCATGTGGCAATGAAGTGAGGGTCCAAGTATTGAAAGACAATAATGTAATGGAAAGACCTTATATAGAAATGAAGATTGTAGCTGAGTTAATACAAGAAAACATAAACTAAAAGAGAATGCATTTGATATCCATTTTTAAACTAAGAAAATGAAGAACATGAGTGCATTAATGGTGAAAGCTTGAATGGTAGACTAAACTTGAAATCAACTTGCAATAAATGACATTAAAGACTTCAAACAAAGCTTAAAAGGTTCTTACTATGGATTACAAGACAATGTAATGAAGAGAATGCAAAAATATTAACTTCTCTCCCTAGCACTATTCATCTTCTTCCTTGGACTCTTTCTCTCTATATATTACAATGTATGTTGCATAATGCTGAATAATATTGCCTTGGATTTCTTTTTCACTGCCAAAACCTTTCGGAATGTTTGGTCTATTGGAATGAACCTTCCGGAAGGTTTTGCCTGTGGATTTCTTCATTTAACTGTTCCTGCACAAACCTTCCCGAAGGTTTATGTCGACTTTCCAGAAGGTTTTGTCCAGATTGCCCAGACAGCCTGCAACTCAAGCTTTGCCATTTGGGGGTCGCACTTACACTTCTCCAACATATCCCCTGACATCCCCTGCACGTCTAGGAGCCTCCCCTCACCTCTACTTGGACATGGAAGGCCATTGCAATAATGAGGAGGAGAGAGAAGAAGCATGGCAAGAGAGAAAGGCTAGGCTTGTCCTAGCCTGCACCGTCCCATCCCTTACCATCCCATCCCTTGTAGCCCCTATGATTGGAATCACATCACTCAGGCTTGGGGGACACTCCATGGACGTTTTTGGCAAGCTTCACCACCATGATTGAGCATTAGAAAATAGAGGTTGTAATATTGAGAGAGAGAGGGTGTAAGGAAGAAGATGAATAGTGCTAGAGAGAAGTTAATATTTTTCCGTTTTCTTTCCATACATTGTCTTGTAATCCATTATAAGACCATTCTAAGCTTTGTTTGAAGTCTTGAATGCCATTTATTTCAAGTTGCTTTCAATTTTAGTCTTCCATTCAAGCTTTTACCATTAATGTATTCATGTTCTTCATTTTCTTAGATTAAAATGGGTAGTAAATGCATTCTCTTTTAGTTTATGTTTCTTGCATTAACTTATCTACAATCTTCATCTCTTTATAATGTCTTCTTATTATATTGTTGTCTTTACCTTAAGCATGAGTAGCTAAGCTTTTTAGTTGGCTAATCCAAGGGAGACCTCCACTTGGGTATGCCTGTACAACTCATTTTCTTTCCTCCTCTTAGAGTACGATGGTTCGGTTTGACTGGGTTGAGGGTGGATGCGGTTGTGAGTCTTTGATATCTCGTAGGCCTGGTCACGGGGTATGCTTGGATCCTCACTTCCATCTCATCCCTAGCTTCCCACGAACCAATCGTACATCTATGCTCTATTGGAGGAAAGACTCGAGTTGTCTTGGCATCCCCATCGGAGTGAACCCTTCGGATTAGCCAACACTTATTTTCCAATCTTAATTTCATCACAACACAAATCACAAACCAATTCCAAACAACAAAAGATTTTACACTTTTTTCACCAAAATCACCTTCTACACGATTCACATCCTTCCCCGAGGAGACGACCTTGGAATACCTCCAAGTAAAACACGACACGACACGACCTTGGTTTATCATACACATGGTACAACCTTGGTGTATCATACACATGGTGCACCTCACCCCCAACTTGAATCATGCATTGTCCTCAATGCATCAAAAAATATATAGTATGCAATGAATGACAGTAAAAATGAGTAGGGTAAGAGAACACCTCGTGATTGAGGTTTTGACAAAAGCACCAAGATCTAAAATTTATAAAGACACAACTATACAAGCAAAGAAAGTGAGTGACATGAAAATAAAGATCACATAAATAAATGAAAGTAACTGTACACTAAATAGCATAAACACTAGCTAGTCCTCCACAAACTCCGGATACGCGGGATCTGTCAACTCTTCCTCCACTTCTTGCTCTTCAGAACCCTCGAAGAATGGCTTGAGTCTTTGGCCATTTACTTTGAATGTCTGGCCATTCTCAGGGTTTGTCACCTCAACAGCTCCGTTGGGGTAGACCACCTTGACAAGATAGGGGACATCCCAACGGGATCAGAGTTTTCCTTGAAAAATTGAGAGGCGAGAATTGTATAAGAGCACTTTTTTACCCGGGCTCAAATGATTTTCGTATGATGGAATTATCATGAAAGATTTTAGCCCGTTCCTTTGAAATTTTTGTGCTCTCGTACGCATCTCGTCGAATCTCTTCCAACTCATTCAGCTCTAACTTCCTATGTGCACCGGCCATCCTCAAATTAAAGTTTAAAGTCTTAATGGCCCAATAGGCCTTGTGTTCCATTTCGATAGGCAGATGACAAGCCTTTCCATAGACAAGCCGGTAGGGAGACATGCCCAAAACAGTCTTATAGGCAGTGCGGTATGCCCATAGGGCATCGGTCAATCTATTTGACCAATCCTTCCTACTTGGGTTAACAGTTTTTTTCTAGGATGGTCTTGATCTCCCTATTGGCTTGCTCGGCTTGGCCATTTGTTTGTGGGTGATAAGCGGTGGATACTTTGTGAGTGACGCCATATTTGAACATTAGAGATGCAAATGGCCTATTACAAAAGTGGGATCCACCATCACTGATCATTGCTCGAGGCATCCCAAACCTCGAAAAGATATTCTCTTTGAGAAACTTGACTACGACCCGGTGGTCATTAGTCTTGGTCGGGATAGCCTCCACCCACTTGGACACATAGTCCACTACCAGAAGGATATACAGATAACCGAATGACATAGGGAATGGACCCATGAAGTCGATGATTGTCACAAAAACGATATCTTTCCTAACCCCTAATTACTATCCCTCAATGTATGCAATGTATGGACGGGGGAGAAGAATTTCTTCCCCTAGGGATAGTGTCAAAAGGAAGGGCAATGAGGAAAGGGAAATGGGAAGATGTAAGTATAGGATATGTGTGCACAAAAATGCTCCCCAATCGCAAGGAGACTTTCGTGTGTCGTGAGTTACTTGGAAGAGTATTCCAAGGTCGTATCCACAGGGAAGGTAGTGAATCAAGGTTGAAATGATTTGGTAAAACACGAAAATGTAAAATCTTTAGTCTTGAAAGTTGATTGGTGAATTTTATGCTAATGAAAATGTAATGATAATATAAATGTTGGCAATTCCAAAAGATCACTCCAATGGGTATACCACCTCAACTCAAATCACTCCTCCTATTGAGCATGAATGAACGCTTGAATCACGGAAAGCCGAGGATGGCATCGATGAGTATCTAAGCATGAATCGTGACTAAGCCTACGGTTTATCAAAGACTCATCGACACATCCATCTTCTATCCGGTCAAAACGAACCATTTGACTCTAAAGGGAAAGATGAGAAATAGTTGAAATGGTATCCCCAAGGGAGATCCCTCTTGGTCTTGCCAACTAGAGGATTTAGCTACTCATACTTGGAATGGAAATAACTATGTAATGGAAAAGCATTCAAATCTATGAACTTCTAAGGTGGCTAAATATCAGGATTTATGAGCTAAAAGAACATGTATTTAAACCCATTGCATAGCTATGAAAGATGAAATACTTGAAGCATTAATGGTGAAGCATTAAATGAACATTGAACTAACAAAACATGAAGGAAAAAACAACATTCATGGCATTCAATGAACTACTAAGAGTCTTACTCAAGATTACAAGGCAATGCAGTAGAAGAAAATGCAAAAATCACAACTTTCTCTCTCTAGAAACTACTGTTCATCTTCTTCTCCGCCCAGAGTTTCTCTCTCTAAAAACCCTATTACCAAATGCTAAGTGAATAATCATTCTCTACCCTGGTCCTGACCATCCTTGGAGAAAACTTCTTTTTCCCAAAACGTGCCTGGGTCAATCCCTGTAGTTCCCTGGTGTCACTCCTTGCAGTAGAGTTGAGTCTGGAATATGGAAATGCAGAATGTGTTCTGCAACCCCCAGCAGGTCCCCTTTTTTCTCCCTTTAATTAAAGCCATCTTGTAATCCATATCAATGCAGGGGTGAAGGAAGCTTCAGGGTGTGTAAGAGATGTCAGGTAGCATGTAGAAGGAATGCATGTGGGACCCTCCAAGCTGCAAAGTTGAGTCGCAGGCTGTCTGGAGAAAAGTTGCAAAAACCTTCCGGAAGGTAGACATGAACCTACCGGAAGGTCGCTGAAAGAACAATTAAATGAAAAGAATCAAATGCAAGAACTTCCGGAAGGTCGACATCAGAAACAAAAAACTTCCGGAAGGTTCATTCCAGTAGCCAAAACCTTCCGGAAGGTTCATTCCAGTAGACAAAACCTTCCGGAAGATTTTGGCAGTCAAAAAGAAACCCAAGGCAAAACCTTCCGGAAGGTTCATTCCAGTAGACAAAATCTTCCGGAAGGTTCATTCCAGTAGCCAAAACCTTCCGGAAGGTTCATTCCAGTAGACAAAACCTTCCGGAAGATTTTGGCAGTCAAAAAGAAACCCAAGGCAAAACCTTCCGGAAGGTTCATTCCAGTAGACAAAACCTTCCGGAAGGTTTACTCCAGTAGCTAAAATCTTCCGGAAGGTTCATTCCAGTAGACAAAACCTTCCGGAAGATTTTGGCAGTCAAAAAGAAACCCAAGGCAAAACCTTCCGGAAGGTTCATTCCAGTAGACAAAACCTTCCGGAAGGTTTACTCCAGTAGCTAACATCTTCCGGAAGGTTCATTCCAGTGGATAAAACCTTCCGGAAGGTATTAGCTGTGAGAAGGTCATCCAGGGCTTTTTAACAACACCTTCCGGAAGGCCGACATACACCTTCCGGAAGGTTTTCTGACTGTGAGCAAAAATTGGATTTCTTTCTCCTCCAAACCTTCCTTAAAGCTTCCCCATATACTCCATTAGCCTCATACAATACCATGGGGGTTTAAGTTATGTCATTTACATCATTTTACATGCATTCACCCAAAATTCCATCAACCCATATTCAAAACTAAAACACTCCCATTTATTGACAAAAAGAAGTGAAACAAAAGCACGTTAGCACACAATACATGTCATTGTTATGTGCTAATCATATACCAAAAAGTATTGCATTAATTTATATAATTGAATAATAGCCCTTTCCATGCAACAAAGAGACCACAAAAGTGATTCCCAACACGATAGAAAACTAAAATTTCTATCAACAGATCAACTCATAAATGTGGGAGAAAACTGTGTTGTTCAAATTTGTTTACCAAATTTTGTATCCCAAATGATGTGTCAAAATCTTATGTATTAAATGTTTAGTGGAGTTAATGGACCCTACCGATCCAACCACCCACACTGATTTGGGATAAAAAATTTGATAAATGATTTGGTCAGCATAGCATTACTCATAAAAGTGAGCAACAAGATTACATAACCATTTGTTTACGTGGAAGTTGCAAAAATTAAAAATGAAATTCAATTCAATTCTAATTAAGGTTGGATTTTTAAACTCAGCCAAGACCGATCATTTAGGGAGATAACTAAAAGGATAAACTAAGAAAATGAATGTTAAAACCTTCATACTAATGACCGTTGCGTTTATGCCACTTAACATGGTTGGCGAGCAATTCATAGCAAAGAAAAAAATCACAAAAAATAGTAAATCAGTCCATGTCTATGGAATTGTTTAAATACAACAAAAAAAACAAAAAAAAATCAGATCCTCAAAAAAACATACCCTATTGTGTGTTTTTCGTAATCTTGGATGAAAATAGCTCTATGAGACATTTTGCCGAACGTGGGAGAGGCCCCAAAAACTTTATCAAAATCAATTCACAAAACACCAAATATTAGAAAACATATATTCCCCTGAGTCCACAATCTCAACAACGAGAAATTAAATACATTCAAGAGACTTATACTAAAATTCAAACTTCAACACAAACTCATCACAAAAGTGAAAAAAAATATTTAAACAAAAAATCTCATTGTTCCAAAAAGTAATTAAACAATGAGATTATTTTTTTGTTAGTCGAACCTCAATTCCAAACCCATTGTTCTATTTAATTACTTTTTTTGGGTTTAAGTGGGTTGGGGTTTTCGAGAAGGGGGTTAGAAAATCGAAGAAAGAGAGGAATAGGGATGGGTTTTCGGGAGGGGGGTTTTTAGGTTGGGCTTTTTGAGGGGAGGTTTCTCAGTTGGGGTGAGAGAGCGAAAATTAAAGAAGGAAAGGAACAGAGATATAGAGAAAGAGTGAGCAAAACCTGGTGGTGGTGGAGGTGGTGGTGACTGACAATGGCTATGGCTAGCAACAGGGGAGTAGGAGAGAAAAGTTATGAGAGAAAGAGTGAGAGATAGAAGTATAGGTGAGAGATGTATTTTGGATGAGAATGAGAATGACTGAGAGATGTACAGGTATGGGAGGTTGAAGCAAGTCTTTTAGAGTCCTGGAATGATAGGCATGTTGAGTTTTGGAGGAAGTGTTTTGATCATTGGATCAAAAGTTTAGAAATGATCTGAGCCGCGAAAAACTCAAGACAAATATTTCTACCTACTTTATTATATAGATTATATATATATATATATATATATATATATTTCTCTCTCTATAGAGAGAGAGAGAGAGACACACACACACACACTCATACTGACAGAGAGAGGTGACTACCACCGTTCACGACGGAGAAGAAGAAGGATATTTGCAATCAAGATGGCCGATACAATTTTTTTTTTCTATCTTACTATTTTGAATGGTACTATTTTATCTCATATATATATCTATATAATAAAGTAGAGCTGAGTTTGAATTTTGGAGACAAAAAGAGGTCCAGATCGTTTTGAGACAAAACATAAACATATTCAATGGACAATGTAATCCCAACATAAAAAACGGTTCAGATCATCTCATAAATACTGATCCGACAATCTACAGTGAGTACTGAATTTTTTTTTCCCGCCCAACAACATTTCTTGACTCACGTCTCTCTCTCTCTCCCAATCTCTCACGCCTCTATCCCTGCCTTTCAAACTCATCCCCAAAATCTCTCTCATGGAATTCTTCTCAATCTCACTTCTGCCTCTCTCTTTTTGTATTCGATTTTTTCTGTCTCTATATTTGATCTTCTTTCTCTCTCTATTTTTTTATTTCTCTGTTTCTCTCTACCCAACCCAGAAACCCCCTTTCCTTCCCCATTTCTCTGTATGATCAGCAAAAAAATAAAAAATCCAAAAAAATCGCAGCACCACATCTCCCTCTATATCTCTCATGGCTCCCAATCTCTCCCTCCCTCACTGCAGTGCCTATGCCACATAGCCCAACCCAGCCCCCCATCGAATCAGAAGCCCCACCAACTGCCATAAAACCATCGACCACCACTAATGACAGCCACGACAGCGAAATTAGCGATCGCCACTGCCACCGACGACCGCCAGAAACTGCCACGCCAGTGACACCCCCAGGTAATTCTTTCTCGCTCACTATCTGTTCATCTCCTTGCTTCTCTATCTCACACTCACCTCTACACCCGATCATATCCACAACCCCTTTCCCCCTCTTCTTCCTTTCCATAGCCCCAAACTCCACATAACCCTAATCTACAACAATTGACACAGCACTTCACCGCCACCTTACACAAAATTGACACAAACACAGATTTGTAGCACACGAACTGCACTCTCACACTCATAGACAATTGTAAATATACAAATTTTGACATTAATTTCTGTCCGATTTTTAGTGATTGCTTGAAGCTAGAAATGGATTTCTATCAAGTTTAATTTGAGGTTGTTTGTTGTATATCCAGTGCCTTTAGGTTTGCACACACGAAAAGACAAGGAGAGTGTAAGATAACTCAGTGGCTATGTAAGTTCTTCGAATTTTTTAATTTCCAGCTCTATTTTTTTGCAATTTTGGTTTATTAATTCTATTTTTTTCGATTTTTGTTTTCCAAGGTTAAATTGTGATCAAAGAGTAACCAAGTGAAGGGGCTAGATCATTATATTTGCTTTAGTTTAGTATAATTGTTAGCAAAACACGTGTTTAATGAAATGTCTCAATGACTGTCTTTGATCCTTGCAAGTCTTCACAATGGTGTGATCCAGAAGTTTTGCAAGTCTCAATGACTATCTTTTCATTAAACATTTCGTGTTTAATGAAATGTCTCAATGACTATCTTTTCATGAAGTTCTGCAAGTCTTCACAATGGTGTTTATGCTGCTTCTGCATTTTACTTACTAAATATTCACTCTTATTGTATTTTATTGTCCCTTTCAGGAATGTATTGGCAGAACAGTTATTTACTTATCTCTGTTTATTGAAGATTATGACCAGACCAACGGCCAGTTAGCAACTTCTTCCTCCCCAACTTCATACTCAACCAGCTAGCAATGACATATGAGAGGTGACCTCATAGGATATATAAAAATCAACTCTAGGATATATTTTTAGCTTTAGTTTAGGATGCATTTTCAGCTTTTATGTATGATAAAAATTTTGCTTGCTTTAGAATATGTCTTCAACTTTAGGACTTGAAATGAAACATGAATGTCAAATAGGTGCATTTAGTGTATGACTACTTTGAATGGGGGATTGAACATCGATGAATGTAGTTACTTGCTGATTTTCTTAGCCATGAATTGGTTCCTTTCTGATTATTTGGTAAGTGGTGCACTTTGGAATCTTACTCTTTTTCTTTGGCTTAAAATAATGTTGACTTTTTAATGGATGAAATTTCCAGGATCATCAATTGCAAATGTACACTGTTTGATATAGTAGTATTCTATTCCCATATATATTTTTCAGCTATAACTTTGTTTTACTGTTGCGGCTTTAACATTGCTTTGTTTTCACAATGCTTATGGTATTTTTTTTTTCTCTATAGTTGAACAATATCTTTGATATTATTAACAGATTTTTTTTAATTATACATTACTTATTGGTCGAAAAAATTGACAATTAACTTTTAAGTTGATTTGAATTTTTTTTTTTTTTTCAGGAAAATTTTGCCAAAATCAAATGAAATGGGGTTCATTTCAGCATAGTGTAAGTAATAAAGTGTAAAGGTAAAAACATTTGTATAGAATTAAAATACTTTGTTTTGCCGAATTGCTCATTCGACCAACATGTTATATCGGAAAAACTTTCGTGAATGAAAATTAGGAGGTTTGTGTATATTTTTGCCATTCTACTGTTTGACCTTGCAATTTTTGTTTCTTTTTTTTTTTTATCAGTTTCTTTATGTGTAGTCGTGCATGCTTCACTAATTTGTATGCACCTAGCTTTGTGTAGTTCATTCAAGAGTTTTAATTACTAATTTAAGGAGTTTTTGGTTATTATTTGGTTGCTTAGTTGCCACTATGACTACTTTAAATCAAGCTTAATGGGTTTTATAGTTATTCAAGAGTAAGAATTGATGTTTAATCAAGCCTAGAATTTTTTGTTGTTCCATGGAGGAAATGATGTTGCATTGCTATAAATAATTCTCCTCTATGTAATATTATAAGATGAAATGTGTATGCGTGATGATCGTGAGTATTGAGTTATTATGTGAAGATTTAATAGGGTTGAAAATATTGATGTGATAGTCAATTATGGTTATTTAAGTTCAACTCAATTAGTATTTGTGGGTTCTATGATTACTTTTTTGGTTACTAAATTTTTTTTCCCATTTGCTAATTTTTGTGGGTTTGATTTTTTATTCGGCCGATTTTGTTGTGTCGCACAGTGCCTTCAGGCACGGGCATTAGCTAGTATATATGTAATAGTCATAATCTATGAATTGATATAGATAGAGAAACAATTTTAATGCTAGTAAAACTCCTAAAATTTAGGAATTGTTAGTTTTTAAATTTATTTTAACTAGTAGGTGCATATGTGCGTTGCACATGAATAATTTTGAGTTATAATTTTAATTTATTTATTTTATATGCTTTTCAATGTTTATTTGTGCAACAAAGTTTTTAGCTGTAGTTTTGTACTATTTATTATTTAGGAACATAACACTTTGGAAGTGAATACAAAAGAACAAGTGTATATTTGAGAAATAATTGACAAATTGAATATCATAGCCTATTTAGTTTGAAGTATTCCTGCAAAATAAAAAAAAAACCTTGTAATTGTAAGAAAGTCTCTTCAGCTCCTATACCAAAAACAGGTAAAAGATAACATAATTTTTAAAAAAGCATATGCGAGATTACAAAAATAAAGAGAAAAATAAAACATGAAAAGTTTTTGGGGGAGATAGAAGGACGATTTTTCCGTTTCCTTGTCAATGAACTTTAAATAACTTTAAGAATTTGGTAAATAAAAAATAGATAGAATAAATTAGAGAATAATATGCTTGCAGAACTTGAAAAAAATAGTTTAAAGAGAAGGATGGGTACTTGAAATTTGACCCATCCAACTCTTACTACATAATTCATATCAATAAGTGGCCAGGAAAAAAGTGAAATTCATTGTTATAGGATTGAGTTGGATTTATAGAATCATGGTTTCAACATTGGTTTAGGATTGACCGACTTTAATAGAATCATATCAAAAGAAATTAGAGAATGACATAACCATGTGATAGATGACATTATACATAGAAATATGGGTCATAAACAAACTATAACATAGGGATACGCAAAACATAATAACAACATCAAAAACTTGATAACAAAATTAAAAAATTTCCATCGGTAACAATTAAAAAATAAAAAAAAAGTACCATATTGTTTCATGGGTTGCGTTGGCCCTCTCATGAATAAGGTCATCAAAGAGATACCCAACAATTATACTATGCCTGCAATGATACTATATTTGTACCGACTTCAAGAAGATCATTAGGAAATTAAAAGTATTCAGTATCTGATGCCAATTTAACTCTTGATTGTATAAACCTAAAAAAGTTGGAAATAATACCATCACAATAGCATCATGCCTTAAAATGTCTATAGGGTTTAATCTTAACCTCAACCCACATAAGAAAACTAATTACAGACAAATTAGTAGCCAATATCTAATCCAAAAAATTCATTGCGTAATCAAAAGAGATCCCAAAGAAAATTAAGTAATTGAACAGATAAAATCCATTGCATAATCAAAAAAGATCTCAATAACATCAAGTAATTGAACGCATAATCAAATACTATGACAGTGGTTGGTGTTGTGAGCACTCATGGTCAATGTCTTGTCCCAAGCATACATAAACACCGGTTGTCTAACTTCAATGCCCCTAATTGTAAACTTGAAGATGCAAAAATAACCAAGCAAAAAAAATTGATAAACTATAAATAAAATAATCAAACAGGACAAAAAAGAAAGTAAATTAGTGAGATTGGTAGAGTAAATTGGATATAAAAAAGTTTTGAAATCCAACATAAACCAAACCAAGTCTTATGTCCTAATCTTCTGAAATCCAACATAATGGTTGAAAATCAATTCGTGTTTATGAGAACCCACTAATTTGTAAACAAAAATCAAATCTAGAACACGAAGAAAAAAAATACCCAATAACATGTGATCATTTATGCTCTGTATCTTATGAGATCTTTCCCGAATATGAGATGAAAGAATTTTGGGCGGAAGGTAGAAAGGGAGGCAATTCGAAAGAGAGGAAAAAAGGGATCCCCACAGTAAGTAGAATAAAGAAGGCAGATGGAGAGACATGTAAGGGGGTGCATGAGAAGTGGGAAAAAGGATAAGGTTATTTAAAATTGTTATTTAGAAATAAAAATAAGAAAACGAAAAGGTTGGATGCAAATTAGATAAGGTTCATTATTCTATTAAATAAGGTTAGTATTAAGTTATATTTTATAGTAGTATAGATATAGATTTATTCATTACACTTATAATTGAATAATTATTCCTAAAATATGAATGGTCTAAGAGTTGAATTAAAAAATAGGATATGATTATCTTTATATAATTGTTTAAGGATAGAAGAGGAAAATAAATTTTTTTCTTTGTAAGATATTTTTAGAAGTAGTATAGATATAGATATAGATATAAATAGATAGACAAATATATATGAATTTATGAATTTAATATAAATTAGTATTAGAAGGAAATTAAAGAGAGGAGTATGAAAGGGTAGCACATAAGAGGTATTAGTTCTTTTATTAAGGCTATTTAGGTCAATCAAAAAAATTTCACTTTTGTTGACATTTTATAGTAGTATAGATTAAATATCATTACTGAGGGTATTTTGGACAATAGAGGTCAAAATGGACTTATTTCCAAACAAGTTTTTTGAGTGGATTTAAGTCTTAATAAGTCCACAAAAAAAGACCGGCCACTAAATTTTCCTATAATTTGCTAAGCTAATGGGCCAGTCCATGGGCTTCTTAACGGACCAGCATGTTGGACCCTCTGCTCAAAACAATCAGCTCAAACCCTACCCGTTGGACCATTAGGCTACCTAAGGCCTGCCACGTGTACGAGTCGGGCGGCCTGTTAATCCATTGGGTTATTGGGCTTTGGGTGGTCCATTGGGCTTTTTGCTGAGGCTTAGTTCAAGACTTGAGAGTACCAAATAATTGGGACGAGTCCAGCCCACCAAAAGGGCTAAGTTTGAGTTGTTTAATCCAAAACATTGAAGAACATATACTTAAACCTGCCAATAGCTATAGGAGTTGAAGGTTGGGACCACTTCAAATTTATGAACAACAAACTGACTAGTTGTTACTTTGGAAGAACTAAGAGCAACTCCAACCCCGCTGGCTATTCCTCCCTTTTAGCTATTTTGGCGAGCAACACTCAAAAATTCAGCTCCAACCCACTAGCCATCCACCTCGCCAAAATCTAGGAAACCAAATTTGCTCGCCAGATCTGGAGAGGAGAAATTGCTCGCCACTTGCTGCTACTCCTTCCTGCTGCTACTCCTTTCTGCTACTACTTCCTGCTAATCCTTGCTGCTGCGTACAGAAGTTCTTCAACTATGAACCAGGTATTCATATCCCCCTCCTCTTGCTGCTCCTTGTTGTTGTTGGCTGCTGGTATGTTTTGCTGCGAATTCATGAGACTTTTTAAATCCTCTCATCAGAAACATATTTATTTTATATAAAATAAATAGATAGACTTTGTGATGACTGCAACACAAAAATTCGATGATGTCATTCTAATAAATTGGTTTCTATTATTTGGAGAAGAAAATGCCCAACATGTGTTTGATAAAATGTATCAAAGAATCACAACCCCTGCTTTTAGATTGATGGCTTGTTGGTGACTGTTTTAGGTTACTAGTTGGGTCAATAATATGTTCTTCTCTTGCTGCCACAACTTGCTTTCTATGTTGGGATTCTCCTTTTAGTTGCTAGTTTGCCATTAGAGATTTGTTGGTATGCTTTGCTGCTCTGCTATTTCTTGTTGCTCTTGAATCATGACATTGTTGGACTCTTTAATCTATATTGAAATTGAACTTTTTGGGCACATACTCAGTACACTTCCATAAGTCAGGGCTGAAAACCGACGACAACTCTAATCGCAAAGCAGAGTCTTTTGATGCTTATGTTTCTCGCACACTAACTCCACAATGTTTTAAAATTGAAACTTTTTGGGCACATACCCAGTACCCAGTACACTGTTTTGCTGCCAAAAACCTCTCTCCCTCCCCACTGATTTGCTCCTTGTTTTGCTGCAAAAAACCCCTCCTCCTCCCTGTTGTTTTGCTCCCAGAAACTTGACATCAGTGATATTTTATGCTTTGGGTTGGATTCTATTTGAAATTTAATTAGAATTATTGTTATAGTATGTTTTGGGTTGAATTACATGAATAATGTATCTTTTGGGTTGAATTCTAGGCATTACGTATGAAACCATTTGAACATGGATATTACTTCACCGATCTCTTGAACGGCGGAACAAATTTAGATAAGTTTAACACTCAATCAGTAAACCAAATAGGTCATTCTTCACCAATATCATCTCAAATAGAATCCACCACCAAAAAGGTTCGAGGCGGCAACTTTACTTTTGAGGAGAACTTAGTTTTAATCTCGGGCTGGCTTAATATTAGCGTGGATGTCGTGCATGGAAATGAGCAAAAATCTAAAACGTATTGGTGAAGGGTTTGGGAGTACTTCAACGAATACAAACCCCAGTCAGATTGTAATCGCAATCAGGTTTTTTTGATGAATCGTTGGTCGACAATTCAACTAACCACCAATAAATTTTGTGGCTACTTTGACCAAATTGAAAGGTTGAATCAAAGTGATATGACTGAGAAAGACAAGGCATGAGTGCATTTTAATTACAAGTGTGAAAATAAGGCATTTTTCTTTTATGATATATAGTATTATTGTACAATTTTCAGGTCCGTGATGCAAAAAAAGTGTACAAGGAACTGCATAAATGCTCTTTTCCATTTGAACATTGTTAGAATGAGTTACGATATCAACCAAAATAGATGGAGGATTCTCAGGTTAAGAAGCAAAAAAAAAAAAAGGTGGTGCAACTCCTAACATCTCTAATCCTTTAACACCAGAATCGGTAAACAAAGGAGATAATAGTGGGAGCTTGGAGAGGCCAACTAGAAGGAAGGTTGCGAAAGAGCGAGCAAGAAAGTCAAAGAGCAAACTCTCTGAAGGCGATAATTCAAGTTCAACCTATTTCGTGAAACTGTTTGAAGAATTGAAGGAGGAGAAAAAGATGTTGACGAAGAAGAAAGTCGAATTCATGGAAAAATTATATCTTCAAGAACAAGAGAGACTAACTCATGATAAAGAGCGGTTGGTTGTTGAACAAGAGAGACTAGCTCATGATAAAGAGAAGATACAAATCAAGCAATTGAAGGAGGAAGAGAGAATAATGTTGATGGACACGAGTGTCATGCCTCCGATTCAAGCTGAATATTTTAAGCGCCGCCAGATGGAAATCATGGGAAAGAAAATGTAGTTCTTTCTTATTCATAGAATAACAACTTTTGAGTAGTAGTACAACAAACAAGTACTGTAATATTATGCATGCTTAAATATTCGTAGATAATGAATGTTTAAATAGTCATAGAAAATTCGTAGCATATTACTGCCTAAAACATTTCATGCATAATCCACAAGTGCTCGACTAGATCAGTTTGGAGTCTCGAATGAGTATTTCTATCTCGAATACATTGTTGAGTATGAATAAATTGGAGCAGTTCTGAACTCCGTTCGGATATCAATGTAGGAGTAGGAATTTCATCCGATGCATCATAACTACAGTCCATTTCATTACTGTCCCTCTCATCCTCGACAATCATGTTATGCAATATTATGCATGCCTTCATAATATCCTTAAGCACTTCAAGTTTTCAGAAACGTGCTGGTCCACGAACTATAGCAAATCGTGCTTGGAGCACTCCAAAAGTTCTCTCAACATTCTTTCTGGCTGACTCTTAAGCTTGTACAAAATGTATTTGCTTATTGCATCTTGGAGATGTAATTGTTTTACAAACGTAACCTACCTTGGATATATACCATCAGCAAGATAATATCTCATAATATAATCGTTTCCATTGACGGAGTAATTGACCAGAGGAGCCCTACCTTCCGAAAGAATAGTAAAAACAGAAAAGCGTTCTAGCACATTTATATCATTGTGGGATCTAAGTAACACAAAAAAGGCATGTCAAATTCATAGATCATATGAAGCCACCGCCTCTGAAATAATTGTTGGTTCATGAACGTGACCAGAGTCTGCTGCAATTCTATCATCAACAGCATCTGCTGCAATTCTATTGGCAAGCATTCTTATAGCGGCAATTATCTTTTGAAGGGGAGACAAGTCAATATTCCCAAGAGCATCCCTTTTTTGGACAAAGTATGGATCATAAGCTTCCACCATGGATAGAATACGAATGAAAAGAGATCGATTCATTCGAAACCTCCTCCGAAATAAATTTGGGGGATAGGTAGGCAATTCAGCAAAATAATCGCAATAAAGTCTCTCATTCCCTTCAACTCAATTGCGAAAAATAACATTATAGCCTTGAATAGAACCACGACGTATTGCGGAACTATTCTTAGTATTGAGTTTCTCCATTTTCATAGTAACAACCGCTAACATCTCCAATTCATCATCGGAGTCAGAATCATTAAGAATTATCTTCAATTTACCATCACGAGTCATAGCAAAGAAATATGACTGCAATACCATTAAAATAAATTTGAGATATATGACAATGAGAATGGGGAGGTCATATTTATACATTTTCAAAAATATGACTATTGTAAATATAACCGTTAAAAATATGACCGTTGTAAAATTTAAAATTTGAAAATGTGATGATGTGGCACGACACATCATCATGCTCCGCCATCATTATGGCGCTTACGTGTTACGTCACGTGGTATTTTTGAATTATATTATTGAAAATTAGTTAAAGTTAGTTGAAGTAGTTAGCTAAAATAGAGAGCGTGGTTGGAATGAATTTTGAAAAGTGGCTAGCTAAAGTAGAGAATTCAATATTTAAATACTAGCTAATACCCGTGCCTGAAGGCACTGTGTGACACAACAAAATCGGCCGAATAAAAAATCAAACCCACAAAAATTAGCAAATGGGAAAAAAAATTTAGTAACCAAAAAAGTAATCAGAGAACTCACAAATACTAATTGAGCTGAACTTAAATAACTATAATTGACTATCACGTCAATATTTTCAACCCTATTAAATCATCACATAATAACTCAATACTCACGATTATCACGCATACACATTTCACCATATAATATTATATAGAGGAGAATTATTTATAGCAATGCAACATCATTTCCTCCATGGAACAACAAAAAATTCTAGGCTTGATTAAACATCAATTCTTACTCTTGAATAACTATAAAACTCATTAAGCTTGATTTAAAGTAGTCATAGTGGCAACTAAGCAACCAAATAATAACCAAAAACTCCTTAAATTAGTAATTGAAACTCTTGAATGAACTACACAAAGCTATGTGCATACAAATTAGTGAAGCATGCACGACTACAAATAAAGAAACTGATAAAAAAAAAAAAAAAGAAACAAAAATTGCAAGGTCAAACAGTAGAATGGCAAAAATATACACAAACCTCCCAATTTTCATTCACCAAAGCTTTTCCAATATAACATGTTGGTCGAATGAGCAATTCGGCAAAACAAAGTATTTTAATTCTATACAAATGTTTTTACCTTTACACTTTATTACTTACACTATGCTGAAATGAAACCCATTTCATTTGATTTTGGCAAATTGTCCTGAAAAAAAAAATTCAAATCAACTTAAAAGTTAATTGTCAATTTTTTCGGCCAATAAGTAATGTATAATTAAAAAAAATCTGTTAATAATATCAAAGATATTGTTCAACTGTAGAGAAAAAAAAATACCATAAGCATTGTGAAAACAAAGTAATGTTAAAGCCGCAACAGTAAAGCAAAGTTATAGCTGAAAAATATATATGGGAATAGAATACTACTATATCAAACAGTGTACATTTGCAATTGATGATCCTAGAAATTTCATCCATTAAAAAGTCAACATTATTTTAAGCCAAAGAAAAAGAGTAAGATTCCAAAGTGCACCACTTACCAAATAATCAGAAAGGAACCAATTCATGGCTAAGAAAATCAGCAAGTAACTACATTCATCGATGTTCAATCCCCCATTCAAAGTAGTCATACACTAAATGCACCTATTTGACATTCATGTTTCATTTCAGTCCTAAAGTTGAAGACATATTCTAAAGCAAGCAAAATTTATATCATACATAAAAGCTGAAAATGCATCCTAAACTAAAGCTAAAAATATATCCTAGAGTTGATTTTTATATATCCTATGAGGTCACCTCTCATATGTCATTGCTAGCTGGTTGAAGACGAAGTTGGGGAGGAAGAAGTCGCTAACTGGCTGTTGGTCTGGTCATAATCTTCAATAAATAGAGATAAGTATATAACTGTCCTGCCAATACATTCCTGAAAGGGACAATAAAGTACAATAAGAGTGAATATTTAGTAAATAAAATGCAGAAGCAGCATAAACACCACTGTGAAGGCTTGCAAAACTTCATGAAAAGATAGTCATTGAGAGATTTCATTAAACACGAAATGTTTAATGAAAAGATAGTCATTGAGACTTGCAAAACTTTTGGATCACACCATTGTGAAGACTTGCAAGGATCAAAGACAATCATTGAGACATTTCATTAAACACGTGTTATGCTAACAATTATACTAAACTAAAGCAAATATAATGATCTAGCCCCTTCACTTGGTTACTCTTTGATCACAATTTAACCTTGGAAAACAAAAATCGAAAAAAATAGAATTAATAAACCAAAATTGCAAAAAAATAGAGCTGAAAATTAAAAAATTTGAAGAACTTACATAGTTACTAAGCTATCTCACACTCTCCTTGTCTTTTCGTGTGTGCAAACCTAAAGGCACTGGATATACAACAAACAACCTCAAATTAAACTTGATAGAAATCCATTTCAAGTTTCAAGCAATCACTACAAATCGGACATAAATTAATGTCAAAATTTGTATATTTACGATTGTCTATGAGTGTGAGAGTGCAGTTTGTGTGCTACAAATCTGTGTTTTTGTCAATTTTGTGTAAGGTGGCGGTAAGGTGCTATGTCAATTGTTGGTAGATTAGGGTTATATGGAGTTTGGGGCTATGGGAAGGAAGAAGAGGGGGAAAGGGGCTATGGATATGATCGGGTGTAGAGGCGAGTGTGAGATAGAGAATCAAGGAGATGAACATATAGTGAGCGAAAAAGAATTACTTGGGGGTGTCACTGGCGTGGCAGTTTCTAGCGGTTGTCGGCGGCAGTGGCGATCGCTAATTTCGCTATCGTGACTGTCACTAGTGGTGGTCGATGGTTTTGTGGTAGTTGGTGGGGCTTCTAATTCAATGGGAGGCTGGGCTGGGCTATGTGGCATAGGCGCTACAGTAAGGGAGGGAGAGATTGTGAGCCATGAGAGATATAGGGAGAGATGTGGTGCTGCGATTGTTTTGGATTTTTGTTTTTTTGTTGATCATACAGAGAAATGGGGAAGGAAATGAGGTTTCTGGGTTGGGTTTTTTAGGGGGGTTTCTGGGTTGGGTAGAGAGAAAGAGTGAAATAAAAAAACAGAGAGAGAAAGAAGATCAAATATAGAGAGAGAAAAAATCGAATACAGAAAGAGAGAGGCAGAAGTAAGATTGAGATGAATTCCATGAGAGAGATTTTGGGGATGAGTTTGGAAGGCAGAGATAGAGGCGTGAGAGATTAGGAGAGAGAGAGACGTGAGACAGGAAATGTTGTTGGGCGGGAAACAAAATTCAGTACTCACTGTAGACTATCGGATCAGTATTTATGAGATGATCTGAACCGTTTTTTATGTTGGGATTACATTGTCCATTAGATATGTTTATGTTTTGTCTCAAAACGATATGGACCTCTCTTTGTCTCCAAAATTCAAACTTAGCTCTACTTAATTATATAGATATTTTGAGTTGTTATTTTGCTAAGCAGGAGTATGAAAGGGTAGATATAAGAGGTATTAGTTCTTTTATTAAGGCTATTTAGGTCAATAAAAAGTTTTTCACTTTTGTTAACATTTTATAGTAATACATATTAAATATCATTAATAAGGGTATTTTGGACAATAGAGATCAAAATGGACTTATTTTCAAACAAGTTTTTTGAGTGGATTTAAGTCTTAATAAGTCCACAAAAAGGGACCGGCCACTAAATTTTCCTATAATTTGCTAAGCTAATGGGCCAGTCCATGGGCTTCTTAATGAACCAGCCTGTTGGACCCTCTGCCCAAAAAAATCAGCCCAGACCCTGCCCGTTGAACCATTGGGCTACCTAAGGCCTGCCACGTGTACGAGTCGGCGGCCTGTTAATCCATTGGGTTATCGGGCTTTGGGTGGTCCGTTGGGCTTTTTGCTGAGCCTTAATTCAAGACTTGAGAGTACCAAATAATTGGGACTAGTCCAGCCCACCAAAAAGGCTAAGTTTGGGTTGTTTAATCTAAAACATTTGAAGAACATATAGTTAAACCAGCCAATAGTTATAGCAGTTGAAGGTTGGGACCACTTCAAATTTATGAACAACAAACTGGCTAGTTGTTACTTTGGAAGAACTAATAACCACAAGAATAAGTCAACTGGACCAGTTCATTAACTATCTCAAATGAGCAGGCACTATTGGATTAGTATGTTTCGTTTACTTTTTCTAACATAACAAGAGTTACCGTTGATTTGGTATGTAAAACTTGGAATTCGATTTTAATGGCTTAACCCAGATTTTAAAATTATTATTTTTATATTATTTTATAATATTAAACAGTTAGGTTGTTATCAAATCTAACAACAGTGTCACTTTGTAATATTACATTGTGATGTAACACTGTCATTCATTAAAAGTAATATATATGATGTCACATTTGTGATGTCATATTATGTGATGCATACTATTTAGATTGTGCATCAATCAGGGAATGTAATTTCATAATTTATCACTGTAATATCACATTTATCGGCAATTTGAATGGAAAAAGAAGGAAGATCGGTCTTCAATGGTGTTTCAACATTTGTGTTTTTCTTTTGGTTGAAAATTGAAAGATTTTATAGCATATTTTTTTTTTAAATTTGAAAACTCATGTTTTAAGGGATATAACAGTTGTCGATTTTAATGGGATTATTGCATGATTTATGACAGTTTCCTTATCCACTATTTGCATCGGGTAATTGTCATCTTGTGGGCATTTCTGTCATAAAAAAAAGTACTTCTATACAAAAAATTTTGTCCTGATTACTTTTCCACAATTAAGTGATAAAATGATTGTTTGATAATACCACTTAAGACTGAATATTTTAAGCACTTAATAAATTAAACTCGTTTGATAACTTAAAACTCATACTATTTAATATTTTAAGTATTTTTTAAAATAGACTAAAATTTTAAGTCACAAGCCATCTATTTATCACTTAATACTGAAAATGTTAGTTAGTCAGGATTTTCTCAATTCCTCATAATAGACAAATATACCCTCAATCCATCTTACACTTTAACTTTTCAATACCCACCATCTATCACAACCACCACCATTGTATTGTCGCCGCCACCACGTCCATTGCCACCATTGTGCCGCCACCATCACCACCATTGTGTCATCGCCATCCCCACCACCAACACTATCACCACCACCACTATCATTGTGTAACCACCACCACCACCACTACTACTACCATTGTGCCACCACCACCACCATCACCGCCACTACCACCAACATCATTGTGCCACTGCCACCACCACTATCATTGTGTCACCGCCACCACTATCGCCACCATCACCGCCACTATTATTGTGCCACCACCACTACCATTGTGCCACCGTCACCACCACTATCACCGTCACTACTGCTATTATCACTACCATTGTGCCACCGCCACCACCACCCATCACTGCCACCATTGCGTCATCACCACCACCACTACTATTGTGCCACCGTCACCACCACTATAATTATATCACTGTCACCATTGCCGCCATCACCACTATTGTGTCGCCATCACCACCATTATTATGCCACCACCACCGTCACTATCACCACCACCACCATCCCTACTACCATTGTGCCACCATCACCACCACCACTGCCACCGCCATCACTACTGCCACCAACACCATTATGCCACCACTATTACCACCATTTGTGTTGCCGCCACCACCACCATTGTGATGGTGGTGGTAGGAATAAGGTAGTTGCAATAAAATAGTTAAAGAGAATGACAAAGTTAAAATAATAATAATTTTCAGATTTCAGCTCCTTATATTTGTCAAACAGTTTGATTCAATTCAATACTTAAAATTCAGTTGATACCAAACAGTTTGCAAATTAAAAAATTTAGCATTCAACACTTAAAATTCAGCATTCAGTTTTCAGTGTTCAGCTTTCGGTTTTCAGTTTTATCAAATACCACCTAAGTATGGGCTCACAAAAAACTCTAGATTAAATAACCCTAGGCCCACCTTATCTTATTTATTCTCAACTGTGAATACACAATTTGGACGCAGTTCTATCACTTAAACATTGGTCTGGCGTGCATGAATAGTGTTAATATTCTCACACACACCTTCTAAATTAAACTCATCTATTTGGTGGGTTAGAAGAATCCAATTAGAGTATTATTGAAACAAAATACATTTTCATCCCTGAGAAACCTTAGAATTAGACTACCTTGAGAGTTCTTTGATAATTTTAATAGTTATATTATCTTTTAATACTTCATCTAAACAAAATATTGTATAGGATAAATGTGGACCCCCTACTTTTCAATATCTAAACCAAATAAGAGATGATGAGACATAAATTTTAAATTTAATTTTTTTTTTCTAATTGGATAGGTATGATATGAATGAGGTTGTTCAATCTAATAAATCCTAACACCTACTCCAAACACACCGTTAGGTCTCAAAAGTATTACAAAAGAACACTTATGCTCCTTTTTGTATGATGGAAAAATGGAGGATGAAAAGTTGGAGGGATAAATAAAACATCATGTTTGGTAAGAAAGTAATATAGGAAGGATAGAAAAGTGGATGGATTAACTTTCCTTTCAACTCACCAAAATCAATCCCTCCAAAATCGGAAGGAAAGTTGATGGAAAATTAATTATTTGTGTTGAGATGTATCTTATTTGTCTATATATCTTTTTATATATACATATATTATGTATACATTAATTTCATATAAAAATACAATGATAAAATATGTATTTATATATACATTTTTCAAATTTTTAAAAATAAATTTAAAAATTAAAAAAAATATATTTTTTCCATCTTAGTTAGAGGTGAAAATTTTCGACTCAACACGATAACACGACTCGAACTCGACACGAATTTTATGACACGAATTTAATTATAACTCGACACAAACTTGAAAATGACCTGACACGCAAATAAGAAATATAAACGACTCATATCCAGTTTAATCTGTCAAACTCAAAATTGACATCATCAACCCTTTTATTTAAAAATAAACACTTTTATTTTCTCGTTTGTATGGTAACACGAAATTAACATGTTTAATATGGATTCAATTAAGTGAAAACATAATATTAGCATTAAATTTTTTATTCAAAGTTTATGTGGGTCAATACGAATATGAACACAAATACGAACACGAATACGACACAAAAATAAACAGATCAATTGAACACAACACAATTAGTTAAATGAGTTAAGTTAGGTTTGACTAATGTTTGACACAAACCTGCAATGACTCGACATGAACCTGATACGACACGACGCGATTGTCACCCCTAATCTTAGCCAACAAAAAAAATATATATTTTTTTTTTATTTATTTTTATTTTACATCCATCGTACCAAACACAAAAGAAGAAAGGTGTATCATTCCTACTTTCTTTTCTTGAAGAATAGAAAGTGTATCTCTTCTACTTTTTATCCTTTCTACCAAACAGAGCATTAGGGCACAAAGGAAGAGAACAAGGTAGAGGACGTTTATGGTTGGTGCTTCTCTTCCATACTTGGTGTTGTTCAACAGTTGAGACTTGATGCTTATCCTCCATATTTTTTTTTTTTTTTTGATCAAATTCTCCTCCATATTGGAGTCTGTATATTTGAGTTAAACTTCAAAAAGTGTTGTTGGAATGAACCTTAGAGTGTGAAGTTTTATCTATCAATTTTATTATCTCACTAACTTATTCTATGTTGGGAAATACTATGTGTTTTAAAATTTTGCACCAAAGCGATGTGAGTACATATAGCATTACTCTTCTATGTTTGCGCACAAGTTTGCCCGATGGGATGACCGAATTTTAATTACACCATGGAAGGTCATGGAATCATGATGGGCTTAATGTGGACTTAACTTTTAATAGTTGAAATTTAATAATGTTATTTGAACTTAATTTGTTGATTTAATTACTCTTTGTTATTAGATTGATAATGGGTCTCACTATTAGTTGGGGGCAACTACAAATTCTGGGCCTATAATATTTTAAGTTAGTAAATAAGATTAATAAATTAGATTCTAATAGTATTTTTTTTTTAAAAAGGATAAACATCATAGTTCGTCCTTGAACTTTGAATTTTCTCAATTTTGTCACTCAATTATAAATTTTGTCTCAATTAAACCCTTCTGTCCATTTCCAATGCTAAAATGGATCAGTGAGCCAGTTGCCAGTTGATCTAACGATAAAAATTGATTGAAGAATTTAATTAAGACAAAATTGATAATAAAAAAATTAAATTGAGACAATTAAAAATTCAATGACTAAATTAAAATTAAAAATAAAATTTAAGGATCAACTATAATTTTTACCAAGAAAAAAAAACAACAAATTACTAAAAGGACTTGAAGGTTAGTAACTTTTTGTTTTTGTTTTTTAAAAAAATTAAAAAATATAAATAATTTTTTTTTCTGCGATAAAAATCAAAAAATATAAAACATATTGGATAGTCATTTATATTTAAAAATTATGAAAACAAAAATAGAAATCATGTTTGGTATTATACTGAAAATCCACTGCCACCAACCAAAAAACCCCCACCGAAACCCACCACCACCAACCACCCAAAAGCCAAAACCCACCACCCAACCCCACCGAAAATCCAAAACCCAAACCTTGAAATCTCACCACCGAACAAAAAAAAATAATCAGATAGAGGAGAGAGAGAGTGAGAGAGCTGAAACAGAGAGAAGGGAGAGATAGGCGACAGAGATTGACGATAGAAAAAGAAGAGAAAAAACCCTTCAATGTTGGGTTTAAATACTTTCAAGAATAAACCCCAATTATTGCAGCCAAGAGGGATCGATGGTTGGACATCATTTAGGGGTGTTCAAATTTTTTATTAGCCACAATTTCCTACCCTATCCGACCCTATTGAATGGCTAGCCGAAAAAATCGGGTATGAACGCGGAATAACCATTAATTTCCGTATTTCTACCTTATCGTACCTGCATTAATGTACATATATATATATAAACCCTAATTCCCTAACCATATTGTTTAAACTTAAAATAATTATTATTATATTTGTGCAACAATTATGATGGATTGATGTTTATGTTTTCTTGTGTTTTATTGTAATTGTTGTCATAATTGTTTTAGGTTTTAGTGTTATTGATTTATTGTGTTGTTAAATTGGTGCATGTTATTTAATTGAATTGTTAAAATGATCCAAAAATTAATAACTACAAAAGTGTTCACCCGATTTCCTACCCGACTTCCTAGAAAGTCGGGTAGAAATATCACACTTGATCGGGTAGGGTAGGTCAAGAAAAAATTCTTCCTCAAAATATCAAGTAGGAAGACAAAAGACCATATTTCCTACCTGTAGGATAGAGTGAACACCCCTAACCTCATTAAAAGATCCCTATTTCCTTGTTTTTAAAAGCAGCAAATTTTTGTTTGTAAAATTTGGTTTTGTTTTCAAAACATGGTAGATAAAAAAAATGAAAATATACACAAAAACACGTTTATATATATATATATATATATATATATATATATATATATATATATATATATATATATTTTTTTTTTTTTTGGGGGGCAAAAATTAAAAAAAATATATATAAAAATCAAAAAATAAATGATTACCAAACTCAATTAAAGTGACTGCGTTGTTACTTTCTCGGTAGCTGACTTGTGACTTTGAAGGAATTAATAACCACGAGAATCGGTCAACTGGAGCAGTTCATTACCTATCTTAATCTAACACGGAAGTAAATTCGACCAGTTCATCAATCTTCAAAGTTTCAATTGGCCTTGACAAACACTAGTCTGAATAAAACACTTGAGACTCATATATCAATTGGCCCCCAATAAGAGGGGGGGTTCCACGTGACGAGGGTATTGTGATATTCTAAAGAACTTAAAGCTCCAATGACGTAAGATTCCTTAAAAACAAAAGAAGAGTACGTGTAGGCGTGATATTCAACAGTAAGAGGGCCATCCAGGGCCAATACTGTCACGCCACGTTTTTTTCAATAACCTCTTCTTTCTCAGAAAATATTCATTAGAAGTCGGTGAGACCACGTCCATGGTGTTACTATTCAATAATAACAAAAATAAATACATATCAAACAAATACATTCATTTATTAGTAAAAAAATATTATTATTCTTATTAAATTTTATATATAAAATTAGTATAAATGATTGAATTGGTGGATCCCATTCGCTCTCAATAATTTTTACTTGAAAAACTTTGTAGAGTGATTACAATTGCTAATGTCATAGCTAACAAAACGTTGTCGTCTCGTGGAACCGCAAACTGTGCTATTCTTTTGGAGTAGCAGACGATCCGCTCCCTGATTTGGTGAGTGGTTCGTTAGAAAGGGCATTTTTGTAGTTACACAAATCACGTGGTGGAGCCTCAGCCTATAAAAATCAAACTCCTATATTGCGACTCATCGGATTCCTGGTTTGGCTCTCTCTCCCTCTCCCTCTCTCTAAAATGACTCTGTTGAGTTCGTTTCATACTGATAACAAAATATCAGATTTGATTTCCTTTTTCTGTTGCTCCTGTATTTTAGATCTTCACGAGCATTCGTAATTTTAGTTCTGGATTTTCTCAGATCTGTGCTGTGAACTTCATTGATTTTGATCACTTGCTTATTCTTTGTGTGTTTTGTTTTTGTTCGTTTGTGCTAATAGGATTGTGTATATAATTTGAAGTTGTATGAGTTGTGATTTGGCAATAATTATTTGAAGTTGGCGCAGGTTGTGGCTGGAGGCTCACTGGACGCAGCGGTTTATCGATCTGTTCCCTGAACTGTGTCGTCGTAAACAGAACAGGAATCGGTCGATAAACCTCTGCATCCGGCGCTCTCTCTCTCAAGAAAGGATCGTAGAGTACCCAGTATATGCTCTACATTCATCGAATGATTATGTAATTTTATTTTTGGTTATATAGAATTTTATGGAGAAATTTTACCGATTATTTTTGGTTTATTAACTCAAGCTGTGGGAAAATTTGCCCTTCTTTCTCATATATTTCCATTTTCTGGTTTTTATTCTTCTGTATCTACATCACTCTTGCTAGTGGAAACTTGAAGGCTTGAAAATTCAGAACTTTTTGAAGAGTAAGGATCCTCTGCAGTACTTCTCCTCAAAACGTTGTTGTTTTTACACACAAAATGACAAATTGATTGTGTAAAACGTCATTCTTTTGAGTAACAGCTCGTTTTGCAGATGAGTTTTAGCCCCTTCTAGACCGAGAAAAATTCCTTTTTTATTTCAAGGGTTACTCTAGATTAAACATGGTCTTTTTTGTATGTAAAATAGTATCGTTTTAAGGAGCTTTACCCCTTGTAGACTGGCAAAAAGTCCTGTTTATTTAATGGGCTAATCTAGCTTGATCATCTTTATGTATGCTTTATTTATTTTTTTCTACTAGAATGATGACCAACTGATTTTGACAGGGCTTCTGTTGATAATGCTATTTCTCTCTAGTAAACTGCAACAAGAATATGTACATAAGTAGTCTCCCCTTTTACTTAATTTGTTTTTTTTTTTTTAACAGAGTATTTGTTGAATACTGAATTCGATTCTTACAAGTTGCTTAGGATAGCATATTGGCTACATAATGTTTTTCCAGGTTAAATTGCACTATAATCCCACTTGGTCGATATTTTCATTGACTAGCACAGGTAAAGCACTCAAAAACACTGGCCCATATTCGAGTTATACAATGGAATGTACTTTTTGTATGGCACTGAATCAAATTACTATTTCCTTCTTTATCTACAATATGACTACCCTATGGAAAGAAATGTTACTGTTGTTGAGGATTAAGTTACGCTTTTTAAATATGAAGTTAATTATAATTATTTGTGATCGATGTTGTAACCTTAATCAGTTGTAATTTCGCTTTTACAATGTATAACATTGTCTATAAAAGTTATATTTTTAATGATTAATTATAATGTTGTTCGATTTTTTTAGTTGTAATTTAAACAATCAAAAGATTATATGTTGTTACTTTCTGATATGGTACCTCCTCCAATCTTCACTTTTATTTATCTCTTTTTAAAGTGTGCAATAGTCTTATCTCTTTCTCTATGTAATGCGATTGCATTGGTTTGATGTGTGTGTGGTGTTTAAGCAATGACGATGGTGATGTTTATGCTTATTGAATAAGTTTGTTGTCCCTTACGATTGAAAAACATACTTTGTTGTTCATAGTTGTCGTGATTGTTAAGTGATGGTGGTGATATTGAAATTTTATTTTTCATTTTTTATAGTAAAGGGCGTACCTAGTGCACGAGATTTTCACCATTGAAGAGTTTGGGGAGGATTAGATGTATGCAGTCTTACTTTTGAAAGTAAAGAGGTTGTTTTCATGATTCGAACATGTGATCTCTAGATCACAATAGACCAATCTTACCTTGCGATAAGACATATAGGATATTTTCCATTTGTTATTGTAATTTTATATTTTCAGCTTCACCCATGTTGTGTTTTTGTCCTTTTCTATTAGCAAGAGCAATGTCAAGTGGCTTTTGGGTCACATGAGCCCTGGGTTTTTGAGTCACATGAGAGCCTTCCTTAATGGATTGGAATCCTAGGTGTATGATTCTAAAGGTATAGGCTCACCATCCTATCCTTTGCCTCCTTTAATTATTGTTGGTTTGCTTACACGGAAATGAATTTGGGCATTAAAAATCATTATACTGTATAAGGTCGTAATGATATTCACAGTTTGCGTTTGTAATTTTTTTTTTGTTTTTTTGGGTTTAGAGTTTCAGATACATACATGGGCAAAATATATGGTATCAAAAAGCTATGTTTCTCTGCTAGCTGGTACCAAGGATTAAACTTTTATTAAAATTTAAAATTTATTTCTAAAATATTCTTAAATATAAGTCGAAACATAATGAAATACCTCAAAACATTCAAACTATGGAAGCACGTCAAAGTATTTCCAAACAACGTATAAAAATTTCGATTATGTTACCAATTCGTTTCGATTTTCCTTGAAATTGAAAACATTTCGACCGTTTCAAAAATGAAATTTTGATTCTTGGTTGACACCAAGAAAATGAAGAGCCGATGAGGTGAGGCTAAGTTACAATATATTAAGATTGGCACAATTTTACAAATTCGTGATTGACCTAATCTCTAAATTCTAAATTTCGTTATGGTATTATCTAATCCAACAATGAGAATCAATTCTTTTTCGGTTCATGTATGATTTCCGCGAAGAGTGGGTCAAAAAGTGGTCATATGTGTTTTTACTTTAGTTGCTTCCAGTAAGGAGAAAGTACTTCAAAAGGAAGTTTAGGAAGTGAGAGACAAGCCATCGTCATTGCCTTATGAAAGTGAGTGAAAAAAACACATTGTTGAAGTACCAAATTGCTAGAGAATCTACAATGTTAATGTGAACTCATTATACGAATTCTGGTACTCAATTCTCTATGCAAAAGTAAAAGAGAAAAACCTCATGAAGCATTAATGTATTCTGACTCAAAGTCTTTAATGGTGATTAGTCCTCCTGCTGAAAATATTCTATTTCTTGCTTTCTCATTTTGATTCATGGCCTACAATGCAGCCAATATTCTATTTCTTGCTTTCTCATAAGGGTAGTGTGGTTCCTTAGTCAAATTGATTCCCCCAAAATTGGAGGAAGTGGATTGGAATACCTCAAGAACCATTGCAACCCCACCTAGATTTAAGAATCCAAGACCTCCTCTTTGGTAAATGAATTGGTTACGAAAATATGAGCAATGCTACACAGATTAAAAAAAAAAAATTTAAAATTTTAACTTAATGATGTGACTGTTATATTTATTATTGATTTAACTGTGAGTCTCAGTATTTATTGAGACTCACTATCTATTCAATGATATTTATTCATCAAGTCAGTTTTTTTTAAGTCTATTTAGTATTTTCCCGAAAATTTCGGATATTTTTTTAAGAGAAATACTAATTGGACAAAAAATATTGACACCTTTTTGCTGACTCCCTTTATCACAACCATTAAATAGTTAATTAATGACAGTGACGTTGGGAGTCGACAACTATTATCAATATTTTTGGTCATTGTTCTTTTTTTAGTACTTTTTTGGTATATTTCTCGATTTAGATGACCCACTATATATTGTCGGAGACTTATTTAGCGTGGGTCCAAATGTAATAAGTAATGTTCTAGAAGTGAGAAAAATTAAAGAGAATTTTATTTATATATATATAAAACAAACTTCTTTTTTCGGGAGAGAGGACTTGAGAAGTCTTCGCTCCCCTTTTTTTAATTTTTAGAACTTTTATTTAATTAATTAGAAAATCAGGTATTCTTTAATTAACAATCGACATTTTGCCAATATAACCATCTTTTCACTATTTTACAAATTAACCACCCTTTACTCAAATTTTAAAAAAAAAATTCAATTTCAATCTTTTATAAATTTTAATAATTCTAGAATTAGTCATGTTATGTGATCGAAAAAAAGAAAAATTTAAAGGGTGAGAAAGAACAAGCCAGAACAAAACAAGTTATAAATTTCGTGCTCCTTTTCTCTTTTTCGTACCATTTTAACTTCTCGTGGACCTCACTTTCCAAAGAAACTGACCATCCTAAGATTTTTTACTATAAAATTATGATACTTGGCCCCTCTCAAAAGCAGGTTTAAGAAGAAAAGGATTGCGGCTTGTTTGGATGGATTTTTGAGAGGCTTTGGATTAATTTTTTCAAATTTTTTTAAGCTCAAATTTCTCTTTATAAAGATGAAATTCAATGTTGAATTCAGTTCATACTCATATTTGGTATGTAGCAATACACATGTAGGACCCACGAATATATGACTATTATCATAATATATTTATCCTATAAATAACTATATTGTCCATTAGTTAATCCAATCCATACTCATATTTGTTTAACCCAAAGGTACAAATGACAATTGGATCGAATTAGATTTTTATTGTTAACAAATTTGAATATGAAATTGTAAAAATAAAACTAATCGAATATACAAACTGAATTCAAATTAAAATTTTCTAATCGAATTTGAATTTAAATCAATTGAAAATTGATATATATCTAATATTTTCTAACACACACACGCATATATATATATTTAATACTGCGTGATTAAAAAAACTCAAATTGCTATTTAAAATATAAATATTGCAGAATTAATGTTCAATTTTAGGTATTATATAATGTCTTCAGACACAAGATGATAGTTAATATATCTATAATTCAATAATCCACTACTATCAGTAGAGTATTATCAACTTGATTATATAAACCAACTAGGGTAGCTCAGTTGGCCAGAGCCTCTGGCTTCCCAGTGGGAGGTCAAGGGTTCGAAGTTCCCTGGGCGCAAAGCGTGGCTGCTTGGTAGGATAAGACCTCAATTGCTTGGACGAACCATATCCAAGTCTCTGGTGTGAGTCTTGAATCCCCAACGAAATGCAAATCCTGACTTAAATGATGTATGAGTTGAGGGACCTGTTCATACACCCAAACTTTACCCAAACTTTACGCTTGGTTCTACTCAAAGTCACGAGCCTTAGCGACATAAATGCGTCTCTACTCGCTAAGGACAGACTTTAAAATTTTCCCGTATAACGAAAACTTAATTATATAAAGAATTCCAATTTATTTAAAGAAGTGTGGGATTAAAAGGAGGCGTCACTCTCGTCATACTTGATGCTATACTTACTTAATTCTTGTCGTATTCCACCATAATGATGAAAATAATGATGGCATAGACAGCAATATGGTCATGACTTGAGTGGTTGTTTTACTTGTTCCAATTCACTACTTTAATTAGGTACGCTACAATTATAACGACAGATCATACATATTTTTTTGTACCGGATATTTTTTTGTGTCGAGAAATACTGTTTTTTAGCATCACACAACTATAACTATTTACAAAATGTCTTGCCGCACCTACGTCAATGCCAAAATTAATATCTCACTGCGTGTTCTAAGCGCCGAAAAATAAACTTAATTCCACCAAGCAACTAGTGTGGAGAGAGATGTTACGTTTATGCAAATAATTAAGAGATATGAAATGGTCCCACTTGGCATAGGAGTGACCTTTGGCCAAACCCATTTTGAGGTTGAGGTGGGGGTGGGGGTGGGGGTGGGGATGGGGATGGGATGGGGATGGGGATGTATAAATTGTGGGTGTCTCAATCTGATTATGTAAGGTGTGAATTGAGTTGAGCAGCGTCACTCATATTTGGAACCTGTCATTCATGTTCATGTTTTTGTCATGTTTGTACAGCAAGCGACCCAAAAATCATTGAAAAATGTCACAGAAACTCAAAAATTTAAATTTAAATACATATTATCTCTTCAATGAGTATGGAATGAGTGCGTCCCATTGAAAAAATTGATGGGACTCATTCATCTAATATATTATATGCATTTGAATTACAATTTTTTTGAATTTTGTAACATTGCTCAAAGCCTCAAAATCATGAGATCTACATGTTTTTTTTTCTCTCTCACCTAAAGTCCATCGGTCTCCTATTTATGAATAATATATTTTAGGCTAAATTTTACCGTACCCTTGACATTTGGTTTTATTACATGGATAACATTTTACAAATTATACGAAACTCTCTTGATATGTAAAACTTGAGCTTATGTCATTAATTGTAATTTCTAGAATATCAAAAATACCCTCTAAAATAAAGTTTAAGAATTTAAATATATGTTCTTCTTACCCTAAAATTTTGACAATTAAATAATATTTGGGATTATTAGTACAATTTACAAATTAATCACATTTTTTAAAACATTGATAATTACCTATCCAATTATCTCATATTAGTTTTATTTAATTTTAAAATTGTAAAATTAAACTTAAATAAAATAGTATTCTGGGCCTTGTTTTAGTTAATTTTACACCAAGAAAATAGTATTCTTTTAAACTTTTTGTACAAATAATTACTAGGATGTGCTTATATATATATATAAAATTTTGAGATATATTTAAGTAGATAAGAATCTATTCATAATATAGATTATAATCAGTTTAGAGAAGACAGGGTTTGAAAAGTCTTCCTTCTCTATTTTCCATTTTTTTTTAGAATTGACATTATATGTCTCATGTAATGACCCCTCTACCCCACTAATAAACAAATTTATTTGTATCGCCTTATTATTTACTATAATTCTTATTCAATATACCCAAATAATGGGTTTGAAAATTGTAGAAAAATTGGGGAAGGTCATAGATTATGTACATCGGACCAGCCCAAATTACTCCCTAATATAATGAAAAGTAATATAAATTGGAGAAGAGCCTAACCCGTTCTTAATACAATGATAAAGTACGTATGTAGATTAATGACATCAATTCTATGTATTCAAAGATGAGAAAGAAAGAAAAAATGATCTTCTCTTAAAAAGTATTGTTGCTTAAACTCATGCTTGATTGATTCAGGCTTTGTTTACTCCCCTGAAACAGGCTCTCCATTAGATTCTTACAATCCCTATAATGTTTTTTTTTTTCCTCAAAGAACAATGAATCATCCACCATAATAAATTAGGGAGGGTGGGGCAGTTCCTTAGTAGCTGTTAGCCAACATTGGGTTGTTGCAACCTGACTTGGTACATTTGGTTGGCCAAAGAGCACCCAAAAAAAAAAAAAAAAACTCTTAATAAGCAAAGCTGGGATTGTTAACTTTGATCTTTTTTTGATTGCTCTGGTTATGTATCTCAATCTCTTGGCAATCAGTGATAGGCTTGTTGAAGTAAAAGAATGTTATGTCTGGATTCACTAATTATCTTTTATCTACATTTTCCCCATATAGAGTATGAAATGTTTACTTTCATGATGGGGTGAAAGATTCAAGTTTTGACGCACTAATCATAATGTTTTAGATAATTTTAGTGTATTATTCCGTCTAATGATTAAACATTTTTACTTGAACTATCCATCTGACTGGCTGCAAATGGATTTAGAGATTCAGATGCCAATCATAGAAAAGAGAGGAAAGCAATTTTTTTTCCAGCTTTGTCTCCTACAAAAACAGAGTTTTAGACCCGCTTTTGTTTGAGTTGTATGCTCATGCTCAAGTGAATATATAGTTACAAAATATTGACATTGTGTGTATTGCCAGAGAAGAAGAAAGGCAATAGCTTCCTCAAAAACTTAATTACCTGAAGCAATCAGAAAGACTTACAGATTTTCAATGCAGATGTCGATACTCCTGAAAGTTTAGTTTTAAAGGCATTCTAAAGGCATGCCTTGAATCAAAGACCGTTAAACAAGTTGTGTATACTTGTAGTGGAGCGGCTGTCATATTTAATGATAAGGGTTTAGATGTAGTGGATGAAAGCACATGGAGTGATGTGGATTTTCGTTTGTCCTCGCGTGCCCGGTTCAGTGTACCTTAGACCAATGAGTATCCTAATGCAAAAGGAAGGTATATTGGTTCAACCGTCGAACTAACAATTGATAAGATGCTGAATTTCTTTCATCCAGATACCCTGAATGTCACATACCAGATGCCGAGTAAGTTTTCAAGTCTATCATCTTAGAAAAATAGAAGCTTCACTTGACTTGTTGGATTCTTAATTAGGCCGGCCTGCTGATAAGATGGCTGGCCAGTTCTTATGGGCTAAGGAATCTGCATTTGTGAATTGGTTCCAACTTCCAAGTGAACATTGAAGCCACTGTGAGCGTAAGGTGGGTAAATCAGCTTGTGTTGGTGAGAGACATGATATTGATGTTGATGGTACCACGAATATGCCTCAAGGTTGAGCTCGGTAACGTAGGTCATGCTCTTTCAGGTCGGGAGCTCAGCTCAACCAAGTTACCCATAGACCTCAACTTTAGACCTCAAACTCCCTATGTCTGCATCTCAAGGAAGGCTGTGCATATGATAGCTGGATTCCACCAAATACCCCCTCAGTAGCAACGGTTACTTATCAGACGCAAGTCTCGTAACCGCCTCAACACTCACCGCATCAGTTGTGCAATAAAGGCGACCGTTACAAGAAAGAGGCAAGGATCTCCCCTCAGATCAAGCTAGGCCCATGGCAAACTATAAATAAGAGGCAAAACCCTCAATAGAAAGAACAAGCAATTTGTAGCCTCACTAAAATACTCCCTGTAAATTCTCTAGTTGTCAATATATTCCCAGGAGCAAGAGACACCCTTGAGAGTGGATTAGCCGAGCTCCCGAACTGGTGAACCACTATAAACACACTGTGTAATAATCCCTTTCCCCAGATCTTATGCCCAAGAGCCTTGGAGCTTAGACTGAACTAAATTAAACTGTTCGGTACACCTTACATTCACTCATCTGCTCAGTTGTGTTAATAATATCATCAGTTGACGCCGTCTGTGAGAACAACTGCTCCTATTAAAAATATACTTATTTTCTTCAGTAATTGATGGTTTCTACGCACAACATGAGCAGAAGTCAGATGAATCCTCTTCGATTGCAGAACCAACAAGAAGTTACCACTGGAAGACAGTAAGAAAATCCTCGTGATTTCTTGTCTACACACGAGATTGATCCTCCCATGGTGGACCCCTAACCAAACAACGAACTGGAGGCCCTTCACCTGGCCAATCAACGTCTTCTCCAACAAAATGAGGAGTTACTAAATCTCCTCCAACGTCCCCAAAAGGCATAGCCAGCCCCAAGATGATCCCCTACAGAGGGAACAACAACACAACAACCCCCTGAGAGAAGTCACTGAGGGGGATGAGTGTAGCCAGACAGTGGGCAATGCCCATCGTCAAGCTCGTAGGAACGAGGACAACGAGGAAGTACAAAGTCAAAACAGGGAAACTCATAGGAATGAATTTCCCCCATTCGAGCAGGAAAGGAAGGAACAATATTTGGAGCAACGCTTCAAGGACATTCAACAAGAGCTCAACCACATGAAGGAGGTTGTAAGAGGCAAAACTCCAGTAACCATGGATGCCTTAGTCCAGCAGACTGAGTCGCCATTTACGGCACAAGTGCCGCATTTTTCCTTTCCACTGAAGTTCAGAATGCCCCAGATGGAAGCCTTTGATGGGACAAAAGATCTCATGGACCACCTGATGAGTGGGTTTTATACCTACGAATTGAGTATTCTTGGTTTGATGAAATTGTGAGTTTTCAAGTATTTTATGTTCATTTTTATTCGTTTTGTGTGTTTTAATTTTGTTTTGTAGGGATCATGATTTGGAAGGAAACAAAGTCATTTGGTAGCCTAAAGTATGGATCAATTGAAGACCAAGCAACAATGGCAGTTGTAGGCATTAAAGGAGGTCAACGCCGCAGCTCTAGAAGAGCAGAAAGTCAGCGCAGCTGCGCTGATTTTAGGGACTGCAGCGCGTCTTTCAGCTTAGGACGCGAATTCTGACTTGTTTTTGAGAAGGAATTGAACTCTAATGCTACATACATGTTAGGGTTTGAGTTGGTATGGGAATATACTGATTTGAGGGCTGCTAATAGAGGGTGAACCAAAGATTGATAGAAAATTGAAGGCAAGGATCGAAGGAAACGACACGAAGAAAATTGGACTTGAAGGTTAGAGAAAGATTGAAGATTGCAACTAAGTTTTCATTCTTTCTTACTTTTAATTTTTTATTTTCTACGATGTTGATTAATTTGAGAATGATGTTTTTCAATTACGTTATGAACTAAATTTTTATTAAGATTGCAACGGAACCTGATGGTTAAATTAATCTACTCTCGTTTCTAGTTCTTATTGATCATATATGAGTTGTTTATCATATTTTGTGTTTAATATATGATTGTTTGGCTAGCAATTAATTTGATTCCCTAGATAAAATTGGAAGATGAATTTTAGGTTTAGATCTGAATATGATAACATGCGTTTGGTTAATTCTTCTTAGGATTGAATAGCTGAGTTTGTGTATATGATAGGAATATACCTATATTCCGTGTGTAACTTTTATGAGAGTTTAAGTTTAATGAATCTATTCCAACTTATTTTGTATAGGAATATAGTAATTTAATTGGGAGGGATATTTTTATCTAACCATCAGAAGAGGTTTAATAAATAATTTTGAAGTCTCAGTTAACAACTTATTTTGATCAATTAACTGGAAAGAGAGTGGAAAGATTTATACAAAGCATTAGGGAAAGTTGTAATCTTAAGTTCTTTTATCTGGTAAATTCAATCCTTGATTATTAAATTTAGATTTAGTTTTAAATTAGTGAATTCATAGTTAATTTCAATTGTTTAAATAAAATCGAATTGATATAATGTTAGTACTTGAAAATTATTAGTAATAATTCTCCGTGGGAACGATACTCTACTCATCACTTTATTACTTGTTGATCGTGTATACTTGCATGTAATTGTCAATATCAAATTTGGACAACACCACCCCAATACCTACAAAACCAAATGGAGTTCCATGGTTACTAAGACCCAGTACGAATGTCGAGCTTTCGCCATCACTTTAAAGGGTTCATCCTTAGCATAGTTCAACAGGTTGACCCCGGCATCCATTTCTTCCTTCAAAGAGCTCTCCATCTCCTTTGTTTCACACTTCATAGGAGCTCGGACTTATCAAAAATCGAGCTACCATTTATTAAATATAAAACAAGGACCCAACGAGAACCTACGAAGCTACGTTCAGAGGTTTAACTTAGAATCTCTGAAAGTAGGCGTCCCTAACGAAAAATTCACTATCATTGCCTTCATTGCTGGACTGGGAGTCTAATCAAAGGACCCGATGTTCTCCGTCTCCAAAAACCCACAAACCAGTATGACAGAAGTCCTTGTCAAGGTAGAGAAGTACATCAATGGCGAGGAAGCTCTCCTTTCCAAGGCAGGGAGCTCATCCACGCCTAAGGAGAAGGAGAAGAAGAGGGACCGAAGTCCCAGAAATGAGAGAAGTCAAGACAAGTCTCCATGAAGAGACAGAGACCGCTCTCTAAAAAGGAGAGGAGACATCAGTAACCGCCTAGGTCCCCCACTGTAGGAGTTGCAGCCAAGGTTTGCACCTCGGTAGTTCACTCTCCTCACCGCCACGGTGTCCCAGGTCCTTTATGAGGTGTAGAATGAAAATTTTCTAAGGTGACCACCTCGGATGAAGGCAAATCCCGCAAAAAGAGATGTAACAAAATATTGTGAGTACCACAGGGACCATGGCCACCTCACTGACGACAACATCTAGTTAAAGAATGAGATCAAGTTCCTGATTCAACGGGGGCAACTGCGCCTCTTTGTTGCACAAGACAATCAGAACCGAGCTCACCCACCCCTAACACCTCAATAACAAATTCTTGCACAGCATCAGCAACCTCTGGAAGAGATCAGAGTAATATTTGGAGGATTCGTTGGAGGTGGGGCATCCAACCCAGCTAGGAAGGCTCATATGCGCAAGGTCAAAACTGAGGAGGTACTGGAGGTGAAAGTTGTGTCCAAAGCATCCCCACGATGATCTCTTGGTGGTAAGGGCCATCATCGCCAACAAAACCGTCCATCGGGTTCTAATTGATAATGGGAGCTCTGCTGACATCATCTTCGCATCCGCCTTCGATAAGATGGATATAGGCAGAGACAAACTTGAACCAGCGAGGGCTCGACTTTTAGGATTCTCAAGGGAAATGGTGCTAACCTTGAGTTCAATCTAACTTGTTCTCACCATGGGAGATCCACCTTGCCAGTCCACCACCACCGTGAGGTTCCTGGTAGTCGATGCTCCCTCAGCATACAATGTTCTGCTGGGAAGACCTTCCCTCAACACCATAAGGGTCATTCGTTCTGCCTACCACCTCGTTATGAAGTTCCCTACTGAAAATGGCATTGAAGTTGTCTGAGGAGACTAGTGAGTGGCACGAGAGTGTTATATGACATCTATAAAGAAAAAAGAGGTCGAGAATATCCAGCTGGACGAACTCAACATGAGAGATGAGATGGAAACAAGGTCAATGCCTTCAAAAGAGCTGGAGTCTGTCCAACTTGACGAGGAGCCAGAGCATCTGGTGTACGTGGGATCAAAGCTACCTTAGGAAGTTAAAGACCTCCTTATTCAATTTCTCATAAAGAATTTGGAGGTATTTGCATGGAAACAAGAGGATATGCAGGGGATTGACCCCTCAGTCATCACACACAAGCTCAACGTGAGTCCAACCTTCAAGACCATCAAACAGAAGCAGAGGAGTTTTGCCCCAGAACGCCAAAAAATGATCAATGAGGAGGTCAACAAACTTTTCTACGCCAAGACAATCAGAGAGGTGGACTATCCGACCTGGTTAACCAATGTGGTCCTTGTTAAGAAGTCAAATGGCAAGTGGCACCTCTGCATCGACTTCACTGACCTAAACCACGCTTGCCCCCAGGACAGCTTCTCCTTACCTCTGATTGACCTGATCGTAGATGCCACAGCTGGGCATGAGTTCCTCAGCTTCATGGATGCATTTTCTGAGTATAACCAGATTAGAATGGATCCCAGCAACCAAGAGAAGACGTTCTTCGTGACTGAGCAGTGGACATACTGCTACTAGGTCATACCATTTGGGCTGAAGAACACCGGAGCTATGTACCAGCCTTTGGTGAACCAAATTTTCCAAAAATAGATCAGAACATCAATGGAGATGTACATCGATGACATGCTAGTGAAGTCATTGAAAGCTGAGTTCCACATTGGGCACCTTGAAGAGTCTTTCCAAATCCTCAAGAAGTACCATATGAATATCAACCCAGCCAAATGTGCATTTGGGGTATCGGCTGGAAAGTTTCTGGGCTTCATAGTCAATAATAGAGGAATAGAAGCGAACCTAGAAAAGGTCAGGGCAGTGATAGACATGCAATCACCTTCAAACACAAGGGAGGTCCAACGCCTAACAGGAAGGATAGCAGCCTTAAGTCATTTTGTCTCCAGGTCAAGCGACAAGTGCCAACCTTTCTTCCAAACCTTGAAAAAGGCGTTCCAGTGGGATGCGCACTGCGAGAAAGCATTCAAAGCCCTTAAATACTACCTTAGCTCACCCCTAATCCTAGTGAGCCCTAGGGAGGGAGAAGTGCTCACCTTGTACCTTGTTGTTTCATATTTTTAAACTAGTGCAACACTGGTTAAAGATCAAGACAGAGCTCAGCAACCAATTTACTACTGTAGCAGACCTTTGAGGGGGCGAATGAGAGATATCCAAAAATAGAGAAGCTAGTCCTAGCTCTAGTCAAGATAGCAAGAAGGCTCAGACCATACTTCCAAGCTCACACCATTAAGGTCCCAACAGACCAGCCAATGAAGCAGGTGTTGCACAAACCAGAATCTTCAGGAAGGCTGGTCAAATGGGTGATAGAGCTCAGCGAGTTCGATATCAGAATTCACTGCAAAATTCTGATATCCCAATCAAAGGGCAAGTACTGGCAAACTTCATTGCAGAATTGGGTTGATTATGACCTCCCCTGACGGAACTCAGAAGCATCCATGGAGGTAACCCAGCTAGTACTCGAGCTCCCCACATGGAAGCTTTCAGTAGATAGAGCCGCCAACGCCCAAGGCAGCGGTGCTGGGTTGATTATGACCTCCCCTGACGGAATAAATATCGAATACACCTTTAGGTTCGGATTCAAGGCTTTAAAAAATGAAGCTGAATATGAAGCCGTAATTATCGGGCTCAACATGGCACATTCTATGGAGGCAGAGCAGCTCGTAATCTACAACGACTCCCAGCTCGTGGTGAAACAGATTAAGGAGACTTATGAAGCTAAGGGAGAGAAAATTGTTCTATACTTGAGGAAGGTACAAGAGCTAATAAAAAAATTCGTGCAGGTTAAGGTCATACATGTCCCCAGAGTTGAGAACTCCCGAGCTAACACCTTAGCAAGGCTAGCCACAACTTCTCAAGAGAACTTGGACAGACTAATTCTAGTTGAGCACCTAGCAGAGCCATTAGTAAGCCACGAGGATGAAGAAGTGTTCCCTATACTGGTCCAGCCAACTTGGATGGATCCAATCAGAGAATACCTTCAGAATGAAAAATTACCAGCAAATTCCAAAGAAGTCGCAAAGCTAAGAGCCAGATCATCCAGATTTACCCTCCTGCAAGGAAATCTATACAAGCGGGACTTCTCGGCACCTCTCCTGAAATGTATAGGGGACGAAGAAGCTGACTACATTCTAAGGGAAATCCACAAAGGCATCTGCGGCAATCACATCGAAGCTCGAGCTCTGGCAGGAAAAAAACTGAGGTGAGGTTATTTCTACCCCACCCTGCTCAAAGACGTAGCAGAGTTGGTCATAAGGTGTAAGTTCTACCAACTGCATGCCAACGTCCCACACTATCCACCAGAGCTCCTCACCCCAGTGATTAGTCCCTGGCCATTCTAACAGTGGGGACTGGACATACTTGGACCTCTTCCCACCAGCACTGGACAGTTCAAATTCGCCATCATTGGAGTATACTATTTCACCAAATGGGCTAAGATCGAGCCCTTGGCAACAATTACAGAGCAGAAGGTTCAGAACTTCATCTAAAAATCCATAATCTACAGGTTTGGAATACTCAGGACAATCTTCTCAAACAATGGGAAGTAGTTCGACAACCCCAAATTCAAAAAGTTCTGTGCCGAGCAGGGCATAAGAAATTTTCTCTCAGCTCTAGCTCATCCTCAATCGAATGGACAAGCAGAAGTAACTATTCGAACTATAAAAGTGGCTCTGAAGACCAAACTCAAAGCCTTAAAGGGATGATGGGTGGAACACGTTCTAGAGGTGTTATGGGCTTACAGAACTACAACCAGGTCAGCAACTCAAGAAATGCCGTTTGTCTTGGCATTCGAAACTGAGGTAGTAGCTCCTGTGGAGATAGGTATCCCATCCCCGATGACAGACCTCTCTAAATCCGAGTATAATGATGAGTCACTTCTGCTCAATCTTGACCTTTTAGATGAGAAGAGGGATAGAGCCTTACAACGCATCATGAGTTATCAGATAAAGACAACCAGATATTACAATATGAAGGTCAGGTACAGAAGCTTCAAAGTCGGAGATCTGATCCTCAAGAAACTCCTCCATGTAGGAACGGATCCCTCTCATGGAAAGTTAGGGCCCAACTGGGAAGGCCCATACATCATATTCAAAATAATCAAACCTGGGAATTATGAGCTGCGAACGGAGGAAGGAAAGATCTTGCCTCATTCCTGGAACGTTGACCATTTGAAGAGATTCTTTCAGTAACCAAAACATTTGTACAAGTTCATCATCAATAAAAACAACAAAGTTTCTGCTTAGTCAACGTTCTATTGCTAGCATATGCACTCGATTTGCTCCTCATCTCATAAATAAACAATGAGCTCTTCAGCTCATAAAGTCTCAATGAGCTCCTCAGTTCATAAACTCTCGATGAACCCCTCAGCTCATAAATAAACGATGAGCTCCCCAGCTCATAAATAAACAATGAGCTCTTCAGCTCATAAACTTTCGATGAACACCTCAGCTCATAAATAAACGATGAGCTCCTCAACTCATAAACACTCGATGAGCTCTTCAGCTCATAAACAAAATGATGAGCTCCTCAGCTCATAAACACTCGATGAGCTTTTCATCTCGTAAACAAAATGATGAGCTCCTCAGCGCACAAACAGTCGATGAGCTTTTCAGCTCATAAACAAATGATGAGCTCCTCAGCTCATAAACACTCGATGAATTCTTCAGCTCATAAATAAATGATGAGTTCTTCGGCTCATAAACACTCGATGAGCTCTTCAGCTCATAAACAAACGATGAATTCTTCAGCTCATAAAGACCAGGATAAGCACCTCAGCTCGTTCTAAGATAAGCTCTTTAGCACATCCAACCATAAAGAAGCTCCTAGCAAACATCTAATTTTAGCAGACAAAACAAAGACCTCATACTTGGCAAGATTCATTTCCAGAAGAACAGATTTCTTGAAACAAGGGGGCAAAAGGGGATGAATAGAATGTAAACTGAAGATTTTTTCAAGATTTTCTCATTCCCTCAAGAAAGACTAAGTACAAGATCAAAAGTTTTTCTAAAAACTATTACAAAAAATGCAGAAGCCCTAAATCTATACAGATGATCCAGTAGTGGCTCCAGACACCTCAGAAGGAGCAATAGGAAGGTCAGGAGAAGCTTCAGGCAGCTCAGGGACAGAAGAAATAGTTGGAGGGAGGTCGAGAGGAGCCTTAGAAAGGATAGGAGCAGGAACTTCAACTTCAGCTGAGGACAGAACAGTCTCAGAGTGCTCCACCTCTGCCTCAGAAGAAATTTGCCTAGGAGCCTGAGCCTGAGCCTCAAAGTTCACAACACCATCACAAGTTGGGGGGCGGGGATCCTCTACCCAAGGAACAATTGAAACTGGAACCTCTATTTCCTTATCAACAGTTGCCTTTTATTTCTTTTTTTCAAGAGGAGGATCGAAGTCAAGATCTTGGTTTGGGTATTTCTCCATAGCTTGCTCCTGAAAAACAAAATACCCAGTAGCCTAGTTGGTAGCAGCTTCATCTTTGAGCTCTGCAATCTCGACATCCTTCTTCCAAACTGCGGTCATCTTGACTTTGATCTCCTTCAACAAAGTAGCATTGGCCTCAACCAGTATGCTATGCTCGTTCTTTATTGTCTGGACAACGTCGAGAGCATCAAAGATATCCTTCCGAGCTTGGGATAAATTGGCAGCCTTAAGTTTGAGCTTGTCTCTAGCCTTTTTGGCATCGACCTCCAAACCTTTGTTTGCTGAACTCAGTCCTTCAACTTGAGCCTTCAAGTCGTGTACATGGGCCTTTAGATCATCATTGGTGAAGGCCAGCTCAGAAACCTTGAGCTCGGATACCTTTGAAGACTTCTGAGCCTCCTTAGTTGTACTCTTCAAAGCTCGAACTTGGTTTACCAGAGCACTTACGTGAATAGCCAGCTGAGAAAAGCACAAGAAGAAGTCAAGGTCAGCAAAAACTATTTACTCAAAGCAAAAGCAGAACTTAGAGAAATCAGAACTTACTGAAGTGGTTACATACAAAGCGATAGTAGTAGAGGTGGGTAAAGGGATCATCGAGACCTCTTGAACATCGGACTCAGGAATGACTGAGGCAATGGTCTCAGCGGCAAGACTCACGTTCCTAATGAGCGAACCCTTGCCCTTCTCAACCTTCATCAATAAACCCTCCACAAGCAAGCGATGAGTCTTCTCAACAGGTCGGGAAGAAGAAGGCCCTCGCAGGAGAGGAGCTATGGCCTCCAGAGCCCCAGAAACCTCTATTGATGAAGGAGAGGATGATGCCCCAGCATATCCAGAAGACCCCTCAACGAGAGGAGGAGAGACCCCTCGAGAAGGAGGGGTTAGTGCAGCCTTTTAAGAAGTCAGTGGGGGTGAAAAAATCGTCTGGGAAGAAAGAGAAGGTGGAGGCACTTCTACTCTTTGCACTTTCAGAAGGGGAGTGGGGTCGCTTTCAGACTCGACCTCAACCTTATGTTTTCTCCCACTCCTACTCTTCCTAAGGTTGGCAATCTTAGCCCTCACAACATCGGCATTAGTAGCCATTGAGCTAGAACCTGAGAAGTCAAAATAAGCAGGTCAGTGAAAAAAGAAAGGAAGAACCAGAGATAAAAAGGGAAGAATCTTACCTGTAGGGTCTTCTGCGCCAACTATGGAGATAGGAATTGGAGTCTCAACTCGCACCTCGGGAGGACTAAACCCAAACTGAGTTAGCACAGAATGCTTGATCAAATCAGAATACTTCTATGGGCGACAATCCTCAAGACCCAACAAGGCAAGCCTATCTTTAGCTCTGAGTTCGGGATGAATACCTGAAACAATCCAAGGAGATAAGGTCAACAAGAAAAATATAAAAACAAAACAAGCCTAGTTAAACCTCCTCTAAATGAGGACTCACCCAGGTTGTCAGGACCAGAACAAGAACAAGGAATAGGAAGGGTGTTAGTGGCATTATTCAGTTCAAACTCCCATTCCTTCCCTACCACAAAGAAGAATAGTTTCTTCCAATTCTTGTGAGAGCTCAGCACGTCAGTAATTAAGGCTGGGGTCTTCACCCGTTTTGAGATGTACAAAAAGCCATCAGAAGGGAACTTGACGTTGAAATACTTCATGAGCAAAGGAATCGAAGGGGTACCGAGCTCATTTTTCTTAAAAAAGATGAGGAGGCCCATCAAGACACCCCAGAAGTTGGGGCAAATATGAGCAGGGAGCAAACGTTGAAGTGCTGAAGAACGGATTTGATGAAGGGGTGTATAGGGAACCTAAGACCGTTCTCCAGAGAGTCTATGGAGAAACAGATCTTCTCAGGCACCTCGGAGTCATACCTAATATCTATAGAAGGACACCAATAGCGCATGCCCCGGGTAAAGCCAAACCTCGCAGACAGGACGCTCATAAGAGGAGGTGTAACCTCACTATGACCTATCAGGTCTGAAACGCGAGGAGCAGGTTCAGAGCCCTCGACACTGCCTGAGGGCCCAGCCCTGCCCTTCTTAGCCTTTCCTTTTCGGGATCACTTAGAACTCGTGGAAGACCCCTGGTAAAAATAAAGGCACCTCTGCCCTTTCTTCGGCATCGATCTCTAGAAAGTTATGTATTTCATCACCTACATCCCTCAGGTCATCCTCTTCTAGTACAGAGGACCGGTCACCCATGGCAAGAGAGATAGATGAAGAGCTATAGACATGGTTGGACAGGAGAAAAGAAGATTGAAAGAGCTATAGAGGGGGGAACATGAGTAAAGCAATCCCTAAGAGCCTAAGGGTCGAGACACCAGCAACCAAAGAGAAAAAATCTAGCAGTAGAATAAGGGTCCAAGAAAAGAAAAAGAAAGGACAAGGAACGACCTCGTTTCTTAAAGTAACAAAAGCAAAAAGTCCAAAAATTAAACAACCACCTCGAATTCGAGGGATCCAGAACGAAATGAAGCTTAAAGAGAGAAGAAGAAGGAGCAGAGCAAGGGACATACCTAGCTGGGAACGATCGACAAACTAGACACCAAAGAAAAATCTGAATGAATTAGGCTAGCCTCGTAGAACCTTCGGAGTAAAATTGGGAATTTTTCTACAAAACCTAGATCTTCAGCAAATTGGGGAAGGTGAGAGCAAGAGAGGAAGGAAAGAGAGAAGAATTTAGAAAGAAAGAAGACGAAGATGGTTCAAAATAATGAAAGAGGCGGTTGTCTGATGATGTATTTAATGCTAAGCATACGGACGGACACGTGGAGCCTTAAGGTAAGAAACGTGCATGAGAAACAAGGAAGGAATGATTGCACATTCGCCATAACCATTAAAACACGTCCAATCATGCGCATCTCGTGGTCTATCCAGGGCAACCTCACTCGCCCAAGGTAGAGTTCAATCCCTGCTCATACAACTCTGCCTGACTAGGGACTGAGGGGCAACTGATGGTACCATGAATATGCCCAAGGTTAAGCTCGATAATGCAGGTCATGCTGTTTCAAGTCGGGAGCTTAGCTCAACCAAGTTACCCATAGACCTAGACTTCAGACCTCAAACTCCTTATGTCTGCATCTCAAGGAAGGCTGTGCATATGATAGCTGAATTCCACCAAATACCCCCTTAGTAGCAACGGTTACTTATCAGGCGCAAGTCTCGTAACAGCCTCAACACCCATCGCATTAGTTGCGCAATAGAGGCGACTGCTACAAGAAAGAGGCAAGGATCTCGCCTCAGATCAAGCTAGGTCCAGGGAAAACTATAAATAGGAGGCAAAACACTCAACAGAAAGAACAAGCAATTTGTAGCCTCACTAAAATACTCTCTATAAATTCTATAGTTATCAATATATTCTCAAGAGCAAGAAACTCCATTGAGAGTGGATTAGCCGAGCTCCTGAGCTGGTGAGCCACTATAAACACACTGTGTGATAACCTTTTTTCACAAATCTTATCCCCAAGAGCCTTGGAGCTCAAACCGAACTAAATTAACTGTTCAGTATACCTTACATTCACTCATTTGCTCAATCGTGTTAATAACATCATCAGTTGTTGTTTTTGCTGCTTAGAGAACATGAGTCAATTGTATGTTGCAGTTAAACAACAGGAGGCTGCATTTGAAGTATAGGATAATTAAAACTACTTAGAAATTCAATAAGTTGTTGGGAGAGGATTTGAGGAAACATGGGATTGGAATTCTCAAGTTTTATTAACGATTTCTTATTTTTTTGTTGTGGATGTCTTGTATTCTTAGGGCTGTGTTTTTTTTTTTGCTTAATTTGTTTTAGATCTGAACCAGTTAAAGCTTGGGATTTTTTGTGATATATATTGTAAATTTTTTTTGGGGGGGTTCAACAGTAAGGGGTGTCCAGGACAGTTTACTCGCATCTCGACTTATTCCCTCTCCGGTCTGATCAAAGGTAGATCATTCACTCTAGGACTAGGGTATTCATGAGGATAAATCCCTCATAGTCAGTCCTAAGGGGTTGTCAAGATGCGAACTCAAGAAGTCTGAATTTACAACTCGTCTCTGTTACCACTTGAATTACCCTTAGGTTATATATATTATAAATTCACTATAAAGTAGAGAAAACACTATTATATTACTCCCCTTGCAGTCTAAGAACTCTTTTCAATCTTCTACCTTTATAGTTAACTTTTGTCACTTTGATTTCCCCGTGGACTTAGGCTTCCAAAATGGATGAAGAGGCTAATTGACAATTTCTTCTCTTACACTAGTCTCTACAATACCTACCATTCAAATTGGATTTATTGACAGAAAATTTCCAAGGTCTAAGATGAACACCCCAACGATGGGAATGGCTTTGGAATCGATAGCTTCGAGTAGACTTGTGGAGCATTTGTTTGGAGTATCGTACAATAAAAGTAGTCGGTCTTACAAAATATGGGTTCATTGTAGTATATTCCAGAAAGCTTGTAAATTCGGGAGTATGGATGGGTCATAAACAACATAGATGGTGCCTTGAGGTTGATAGAATCATGGGAAAAAATAGCTGGTAAGGTCCCCCTAGTATTTCCAGTAAACCATATGTATTACTTTGTAATAATCATAGGCAAATCTAGTATGGCGGCCCACCCTCAATTTTTTTGATTTTTTTTTTTTGAGTGCAACGGTCAGCGGTATCCGGGCCAACTTACATGTGCACCTCGACTAACCCCCTCCCTAGTCCGGTCAAAGGCAAACCATCCATTCCAGGACTAGAACACTCATGGTCTGGCCTCATGGGGTTGTCAATATTCGAATTCAAGATATTTGAGTTTACAGTTCGTCCTTGTTACCACTTGAGCTATTACTTATGTCTTCATATATATATATATATACAATAAAGTACAATACAATTCAATCAAAAGATAAACAAATTGACTTTTTTTTTTTTTGCGGTTGAAATCTCTTTAAATTTTATTTTAAAATTAATCCGACGACTAATATTAACACCTCAAATTTAATAGGAAAAATAGGCCTCTAAGACTGTGTTTGGGGTGACTTTTTAAAAATACTTCTATAACTTATTAACTTCTCATAACCACTTTAAAAAAAATAAGTAATGTTTGGAATCGCCACACCACCACCACTACCACTACCACAACCACTGCCACCCCATCACCACAACTACCCCCACCACAACCACCACCCCCACCACCACATCACCACAACCACCACCACAACCACCATTGCCGACATCCCACCACCGCTATTGCCCCTCCACCCCCTACCACCACCATCGCCACCCACCACCGATTGTTACCACCGTCGTCTACCGCCACCATCCACCACTGTCGTCATCTCATTCTTATATTTATTACCACTATCACCATCATCCCACTACCACCGTCACCCACCGTAAGTGTGACGCACTAAAATTCAAGGGTCCTTTCTTAACCTGTTGATCACTCATCAACCTGTGAAAAACCCGTGGATACCGTATAACTCGATACTACGTCATTATACCCCTCCATTGGTATAGTAACAAAATAGGATCCAGGTAGAGCCTTCTTTGCACATGAGTACTACCCAACACCTAACTTGTTCACATATCATTCATAAAACTATCCCAAGTTCCAAACCCTAAGTTTTGGACTTAATATTTACTCATTTTCATCATTTAAGGAAGAACGCTCAAGATGTGAAGGCTCGGCGATTTTACATTTCAAATTTTCACATTTTTGGAAAAGGTACAGGTACCTCGTATAAGTGGTACCAGTTCCTGGGCATTCTGGTTGCCAGACACTAGTACCTGTAAAACTTGGTACCGGTATCTAGGTATTCTAGTTTTTAGGTACCAGTACCTATGATACTTGGTACCCGTACCGAGGCCCTTGATAGCGTGGTGTCGGTACTTGTAAGCATAGGTACTGGTACCTGAGCCCATTGGAATTCAGGTACCGGTACCTGTAAGCCTTGGTACCAGTACTTGGGCCCACTGTCAACGTGGTACTGGTACTTGTGAGCCTAGGTACCTGTACCTCCAAGCCCTAATTTGCCCCAAACTTCCCTAATTTCAACCTTTAACCCAATTAACTCACATGACATCTAAAACATTCATTCTTTTACAAAAATTATAATGTTCCATTATAATGTAATTCTCGAGCCACAACTCGACTCGGTCGTCAACACGGACCCAAGTGAGGGTCATCCCCTGTAGCTTGTCCAACACCTAAAATATGTCCATATAAAGGGGGAGTCACGCTCAATAAGATATTTCCTAAGGAGGTTACTCCTCAACCCAGATACATGTGAAATGTCACATACAAATTAACCGGATGAATTACATCATAAGTTTGCATCAGTATAACAATGAACTGAACTTGGAGTTGGACACCATGAAGTGTGTGGACAAAAAGAGAGGCGTTGTGACGAACAATGATTTTTTAGAACTTATGTCTTCAATCTTTTATAGAGCAAAAAACTCTACCTATTACGGTGATACATTTTAATATTTTGTATTCACCTCATTATGTTAAACATTAGGGGTGGCAAATGGGTAGGTTGGGTTGGTTATGAGTTGGGTTAAATTGGATTGGGTTAAAATAAATCAAATTTATTTTTCACTCACCTAGTAAATGAGTATAATGAGTTGAGTTTATAACAGGTTGGGTTAAACCGATTAACCCATAAAATAATTAAAATTCTTAATAGACACATTAGTACACACAAACACGCACACACACATTAGTAGTATACCAAAATACAAACATACACAAAACACACTAATATACCAAAACACACACAAACTAATACATTAAAATACACACTAATAAACCAAAAATATGCACATATACTAACAAAAAAATAAAACATATTTAATAAAAAAAAATACACACATAATGGGTCGGGGTCAATTGTGGGCTATGGGTTAGTTTGTGGGTCGTGGATCATGGGTCGACCCATTGCTTATTGGTCAACCCATGGGTCGTGGTCGTGGGCTGACCCGTGAGTCATGGGTGGTGTATTAGTGTTTGTGTTTTGTGTGTACTAGTATGTGTATGTTTTGGTGTATTAGTGTATATGTGTGTATTTTTTGGTATAATAGTATATGTATTTTTGGTATATTAGTATATTTATTTAATTTTTTTACTTGTATTATTTAATAAAAAGATAAATATTCAACCCAATGGGTACTCATTTGTAATCCATATTAACCCGCTTAATTAAAATGAATCATATTACCCAATCCATTTAAAACTCATATTAATTAATATAGGTACCCAACTCATTTATTTATGGGCAGATTGAGCGGATTAATAGGTAATGGGTTAAGATTGCCACATCTATTAAACATTAATCATGTTTACAAGTGAGAGAGTTTTTTATAAGTCAGTTTTGATTTTAATTTTGGTAATTGTATTTTTAGAAAAAAAAACAACAAAATAAGTGTTGCTAATGCCCACATCTTTTTTGTAAGACTTTGCACATTGGTTAGTAAATAAGTCAAACACAAATAAAATATGATTGCCACATATTTATACACTACAATCTTTTTTTTTTTTTTTTGATCAACTATACACTACAATCTTCAACAAACCAAAGTAATGACAAAAATTTAAAATCAATATGTTTTCGTGTTTTTTTATTTTTGTTCTTATTTTTTACAATATATATATATATATATATATATATATATATATATATATATATTTGAGTTTGTATTTCTATTTTATATAAGACTAGTAATTATCTATGTCTGAAGACATTATGTAATAAACAAAAAAATCGCAAACAATTGTCCAAATTAAAAAAAAAAAATGATCTGGAAAACATCCATATCAATTCTTCTTTTAAAATGACTTGCCCCCATACTATTGGAATTGTCATAAAAATGAACAAAAAACTCTCCAAAGCAGCACCACATATACAATTACCTTTGAAAAAAATACTAACAGAACCAAATCAAATTTACAGTCTTTAAGCAATAAATGAAATCAATAAAATTTTTCTCATCTATAAGAATCATGTATTCGTCGACATTACCATCATTCAATTCAATAACATAATATAATTACAAACTCAATCCACCAATGTAATAAATATCTCAAACAAAAAATTACCTACAAATGCAACTATCTATATAATAGAAATAAATTCACAAATGCTGTCAAAAAAATAAATTTTGCTATTTGAAATTACACCAGCTTCTAAAAGAATGAAATCAAATTTACAATCGTAAATTAAGAAATGTAACAAAACCAACCTAAATCTAAATATAAACAATACAGTTGTAACATATAAAATTTAACAGCAATCAGCTAATGTCAAAGCATCTACAACTAAACCAACACGAATATTAAACATTAAAACCAATAAACTCTTGTCAAAGCATACACCATTAACATTTGGTGCAATTGATTTCATGTATTTTTTTTATATTGGTCGCTTGTTATTTTTTTGGCTTGACTTTGAATTTTTTTTTTATTTTTTTGGTGCTTGCAGTAGTGATTTATTTTTGGTATGAATAATAACTTGAATGTCTTATTTATGGATTGTATATTTATATTTTTTATTTGTATGGTAGTGGTGATAGCGATTAGATTGATTTTGAATTTTTTTCTATGACTGCAATTAGTTTCAATTGTTTTGTTTTTGTTGGTCACTTGTTATTTTTTTATTTTATATTTTTTGTTTGCGTGGAAGAATTGGTAATTAGTTGGATTTTATTTTTTTTTTAATTTTTTTGGTGCAATTGGTATCACTTATTTTTTTTATTAGTGATTAACTTAGGCTTTGTATTTTTGTTTTTTGGGAGAATTGTTTTGTTTTTATTATTCACTTGTTATTTTTTTTTTATTGGTGATTAGCTTAGGCTTTGGGTTTTTATTTTTTGGAAAAATTGTTTTGTTTTTATTGGTCACTTGTTATTTATTTATTTTTTTTGGTGCAATTGACATCACTTGTTTTTTTTATTGGTGATTAGCTTGAGCTTTTGGGTTTTTTTTTTTTTTTAATTATTTTGAGAATTATATGTTTGCATGTAGTAGATGAGAGATATGAATGTTTGAGTTAGAGAAAGATAGTTGTATTAGTTAGTATAAGATAGAGAGAGTTATAATATATGATAGACAGATAGAGTTAGATGCGAGATATAAGTCTTATAGTTAAGGAGTGAAGTTGTATCAGTTAGTATGAGATAAGGAGAGAGAGTTAGCTGAGAGATAGGAGTCTTAGAAAAATTTGGCATGAGAATCGTCGGATCAATAATCGTCAAGTGATCTGAATTGCAAAAAATTAAGGAGAAAGAAATATAGTTACTTTATCATATAACTAAGGTGTTTTGAAAACAAAACCCAAAAACAAGAGACAAAAGAAAAAGATGTTTTCAAAAACAAGGGAAACAGAAACAACGCGCGGGGGGGCTGAGGGAATTAATGAGATCTAGGCTCGAACTTTGTTAGCAGCAAAAACAGTCTTTTTTTGTGGAACTATAAAAGCCCTTTTCTACTCTGCTCTCTTGCCTCTCTGGACGTTCTCTCTCTGTCTCCTCTTCTTTACGTCGTCTCTCTGTAGCCATCTCAGAACCGAAAGCTTCCATCGCCTATTTGCATCTCAGAACTGAAGGCTCGCCTCCCATCTGCTTCAGATCTGCATTTACGGGGTACATTCAGGTAAATTTTTCATCTTTTGTTGTCTCTAGATCTAATATATTATATCTATGCATAGATAATGTATGAACAACAATCCAATACCCTCTCACATTTGGCAGAGAGAGAGAGAGAGAGAGAGAGAGAGAGAGAGAGTGTTCTCAAGAAACGCCCATTTCTCTATTTGATTCACGAAATTAGGGTTCTTCTTTCTTTATCTATTTTTTATCAGATCCAATTTATAGTCCCAATTTACATCAATTCGATTCAATTTATCAGATCGCAACAATAGTAGCTGTGAGTGTGTGTATATGTGGCTGTGTTTGTATATGTGCGTGTGTGTATATGTGGCTGTGTTTGTATATGTGAGTGTGTGTGTAATGTATATGTGGATGTGTGCAATGTAACGGCTACTTCTCATGCTCATGTGCTTTTTTCTACTTCTTGAGATATAGATTTGTGGAACCACATCATGAACTTTTGCCCTCGTGTTACCTTCTTATCAGTGACATGTTGGGCTCTTCCTACCATTCAAATCATCTGTATGCATTAGATTATATGTTATTTGGGAAAAAAGGGGACGATTTATATGTGGTTTCTTTACATTTTCATGAATGTTAACTTGGGAAAATTATGAATGGTAGCAGTGACATGCCCTTGGGTTACCTTCTTGGCTGAAAGATTATTTCTTTCTTGTTCCTGGTGGGGTTTTCTATGTTTCCCTTGCTTCTTCTGTGCTGCTTTCCCTATATGATTATACAGTGGGATTGGACCTTCCATTGTGAACTTGTATGCTGCATAGGGTTGAGCCTTATGTGACATATGGTTATACATTTTTTTCCCATGAATCATAATTTTGAGTTAAGTGATAATACTTATTAATGTGTATATTTAGTAGTATGTTGAACAATGGGATGTATTACTACGTTTAATGACTTATATAATCCAATTACCTTGCTTTCGGTGTTATTTGATGAGTTAGTGGATGTGTTGGAATAAAGAATTTTGATTTGTATTGTGTAGGATGAAATATTATAAAGCTAATAATTATGATATAACTTGAAGTGGTTACCAAACATGTTTTTTGTTTTTATTTTCATAATTTGGTAAATATAAATGACTCCCAAACATGTTTTCTGTTTTTTATTATTATCCCAAACAAAACAAAAACTGTTGTTGTTTCATATTTTTTGAAAAACACGAAAACAAAAAAGTTACCAAACGAGCGCTAAAAGTCACACAGATCGTCTTTTACAGTGAAAACTAGTTTTCCATCACAGAGATTGACCTTCGATCTTCCATTGACTAGAACGGTTGTTCTTTGGCCTCTCTACTGATTGTCCATCACACTGATGAGTCAATCTTCGATCAGCATCACAAAGAGCTTACACATGCCATGCCACTCTTCCTATCTTCCATTAAGGGACTTGACTATGGTACCGAAATTCAAAATTTCGGTACCATACAAAAATCTATCACATTTGTGGTAACTTTTATCATATTTGTAGGTAGTTTTACCACGGTTATGGTATCCAAAAAAATGGTAAAAATAATTACCGCAACAGTAGTAAAAATGTCCATAAATGTGGTAAAAACACCCATAAATATGATAAATCACCCACAAAATTGATAATTTTTTTTGTATTTAAGAAAAGTAGTAAAAATAGTTACAAAAAATGTAGTAAAAACACCCACAATAATAGTAAAAATACCCACAAAAATGATAAATCAACCACAAAAATGTTAAATTTTTTAATTGTAAAATGGCCCACAAAAATTATAAAAATACACTTTGAAATGATAAATTTTGGAGGTATGGTGCCAATTTTTTTTTGGCTGTACCATATTCAAGTCCGTAAGTAAGATACATAAAGAACAAAAAAGAATTGGAAGTGATCATTATTTCAACTGATATAGTGAAAGAGAATCACTCAATTATACTTGAAAATAAGATGTCAATAGAGTTTCATCCTCGTTATTCAGTGGAAAATAGTTCTCCAAGAACGTACTACCACATTGTAGAGATCCTAGAAAGAGACAGGCTAGTATTCGAAATCAAAGATTACGAGGTATGGTCATTATTTGTTTAGTTGTTGTAGCAGGGTGTCATTTCCCGCCCAAAATCGGACGGAACTCTAAGTTCTTTTTTCATTGGGAAATGCTATTTGAACCTAATTTGGGGACCTAATCTAAGGACCTAATGATGTACAACCATTGGATTGGTTGTGGGCTCCATCTAACATTGGAACTCACAACTAATCTAATGGTTGCAGTGAAACCACATCATTAGGTCCCCATATTAGGTCTCCAAATAAGGTCCCTATAGCATTGCTCTTTTTCATTCTGTCTTTTGTTCAGAAAGAACAAATTTGAGAGTACGAATGGTGGTGACGAAAACAAGTCTACCGAAGACTGAAGCCATTTCTAAAGGCTACAACTTCGCTTCTACTTGGGAACAGGTATGTTCAGATTCCAACTGCCATTTCTACATTTCTCAATTCCTAATTTATTTTTGGATTTTATTGAAGTGTTGTTTCTCTATTGGACCGGAGATCATTATCACCTTTAAAATTGCCTCTTTAAGTTTGATTAGGAGCATACTTTTGATAGATCTTGCTTCTTAACCTTTGATTAGATTTTTTACACAGCATAGTTTCAAAACTGGAGGGCAGGCATATTTTTCATTGACACAAGCAACGGTAGACAATGTTTTAGCCGTATTACTTGTAGTGATTGAGGCAAGGAGCTCTTCATTGTTCAAGGTGGATCCCAATTGAATCATAATTATTTGCATAAGATTTGATTCCTTTCTAAATGAGAAATAATTGGAGGATCTATGAATAGTAAGGATATATTCACCTTAGTGATTTTAAATGTCAGAATAAACTAAATTGTTAAAGTGGACATAACCTCACTTCACAATTTAAAGGAAATTGGAGGATTTACCAATTATTTGGTAGTTGGAACATTGCCCAACTCCTCTGCATGGTGAGTGAAGATTTCGGTAGTCTTGTGGTTGATAAACTGGGTTCGCAGGTTTCTTTAGGGAGCCCAATAGCGAAAGGGTGTCGTGTTGATGTAAGAAAGTCCAAGAGCTCTAGATTTTCACGTTTTATGTTTAAGGGCCAGTTTTGTGTGCACATGGCCATGAGTATTAATAAGCTTAAGTGTGTGAGATTTATGTATATACCTGTAGTGTTTTGTTGTCTGATTTATTTTCATAAAGTATTCTTGATAGTAAGAATAGAAAGGAGGAAAGCACAAGGATAGAGAAGGTAAGGGTTCGGTGTTTACGCCTATTCATATTCTTTATCGAGCCTTTCTAGTTCGGGTGTCGCGGTTGTAGTAAACGGAAGGGGTCTTCGCCAACTTATTGTTTGGGGGGGGTGTTCCTCTGATGAGAAAACTTGGAAAGTTTCTTTGAGGCGACATTTTACTTTTTCCGTTGTGCTTGTATTAACCTGAGGATCTGGGTGTAATATTAAGCTAAAGAACCATTGTAACCTGTTGATTAGAGTGGATTGGTACAGAGTTTGTCCCGTGGTGTGGGGGTAAAAATCCGCACAATCACTGAACTGAGTTGAGATGCGCCCCTAATCTTCGTATATCACCAAATCCATGAGCTGCAAGATAAGAAAAAGGTCAGAAGGACCCCCGGCGTTGAGCCAGGGGAGGCCCCTCCGATGCCTAAGTCAGTATTGCGATCAATGCCTGAACAGGCGGGTGTAAAAAATAATATATGTGTGTGTGTGTAGTATGGAGCTGAAGTGCTCATACTTGAGGCCCCCTCTTTCTTGGGTCTTCACCCATATATATAGAGAAAATTAGAGAGACAATTACCATCATGTGCTGTGCAGCCGTCAATGCAGAGAGAATAGGCATGGCTAGCCTACTAAAAACACTCATTACCTGCTTTTATTTATTGTAGCAGGTCCCACTTGTGATATATGTCAATTCCTTCATTGGGAGTGAGGCTGGTGGACCCACTTGACAGAAATGTCCCGACAACTGCCCCCCAGCTTTTATTTCCTTTGAATACCCAGAAGGAGATGAAAGCTATGCAGAATACTCACGCCTCAGGAGATAATATCCACATCCTTTCTTGGCGGTGTGCAACTTGAGGGAGACATACCGAGATCCACTCATCAGTTAGAACAATGCATCTGCTTGATGCCATAGATGGCGTTTCCATGGTATAGACAGTTCGATACTCTCATCATAGAATCCCGAGAAGGATAATCATAGTTGAGCCGTGAATGAAACAATCATAAGGCGCCTTCCAGAATAGATCCGACGAGAAAGGCTAATAATAGATGTCATTGATCCTCTAAATAGAGGCCATGTAAGCTTACCCTCCGAAGAGTAACCCAATAGGCCCGAAGAAGGACCGAATATACCTGGCCCCTAAAGGACCGAACACAGAGATTTCAAATATAATCATAACAAGCCACTGGAGAGAGTATAGCCCTGAATAGGACACTCATAACTGAAACCCAAATAAGATAATAATCTGGATCCCGAGAAGGGTTACAGTAATCGGACGCGACGAACGTCAAGCGTGAGCGAGCCTAAAGAGGGCAATAACAGTCGGTCCTCTGAAGAGGGACCAAATAACCATGGTCCTTGAGAAAGATCAAAATAAGTTCGCCCTTGTAAAGAAAGGCCGAATACACCAGGTCCTCTGAAGAGGGACCAAAGAATCTTGGCTCCTTTAGAATGCCCATAAAAGAAGGCCCGAACATATCTGTTCCTTGCCTCGATAGTCCCAAGTTTGATGATCAACTGGGCGTCTGATTCCCGCCCTTCCTTATCATGTTCAATTAACATCTTAATTGAAATAAATAAAAGCGTACCTTGTCGAATTGAGTCTTGAATATATTAAACCCGTAGTTAGGCAATTCAAGGTTCATTCAGTGAGATTCTTCTTCAGAGTGTCTTCATGCCCATCATGAAATATTGACGCTGGGTCTAGCTTTCCCGTGTAATTGTATTGCACTATGTCTAGGGTCTCACCCAAAATCTCATGTCACCTCCCTAAGCAAGGAGTACACCTGAGTCCAAATCTTTGAACTTGTCCCCGAAAAGTTTTATGCCTACAATAGGACTTTTGGTGCTTTGGTCATGCAAAGGCTTACCCGTTTCTAGGGCCTGGAGCCCATCAAATGCCTAATCACATAGGGCTTTGGGGTGCTTTGGCCACGCAAAGATTTATCCGTGTTCGATGTCTGAGCCCGAGTCTCATGTCACCTCCTTACACAAGGAGTACTCCCAAGTTCAGGTTCTTGAACCCGTTCTCGAGAGGTTTTTGCCTACAATAGGACTTTTTGGTGCTTTGGCCGAGCAAAGGCTTACCCGTTTCTAGGGCCTGGAGCCCATCAAATGCCTAATCACATAGGGCTTTGGGGTGCTTTGGCCACGCAAAGACTTATCCGTGTTCGATGTCTGAGCCCGAGTCTCATGTCACCTCCTTACACAAGGAGTACTCCCAAGTTCAGGTTCTTGAACCCGTTCTCGAGAGGTTTTTGCCTACAATAGGACTTTTTGGTGCTTTGGCCGAGCAAAGGCTTACCCGTTTCTAGGGCCTGGAGCCCATCAAATGCCTAATCACATAGGGCTTTGGGGTGCTTTGGCCACGCAAAGACTTATCCGTGTTCGATGTCTGAGCCCGAGTCTCATGTCACCTCCTTACACAAGGAGTACTCCCAAGTTCAGGTTCTTGAACCCGTTCTCGAGAGGTTTTTGCCTACAATAGGACTTTTGGTGCTTTGGCCGAGCAAAGGCTTATCCGTGTTCAGGACTTGGGCCCACCGAGTATCTCAGATACATGGACTCTAATCCCCTTTGAACCCAAACTATATTTGATGTCATTATCTTGAATGTTCAAGACGTGTTTGTGCTCGGCTCACGGCTCAAAGTTTCTGCCCTCAGTGCTCATATTGGTTGCCATAGTACACAACTCTGGATTTGTTTTCTGGCATGTGCTAAACATTGATGAAACAAGATCAAGTGGCATCCTTATCAGAGCCGCGGGTGCAATCAGAATAAATCCCTCATCGAGAATAACTCCAGTGAATGCCGAGGTAATGTGCCGATGCTTTTTATATGGGAATTCAAGCATAGATGATGCACCGATCTCTGACCAGGATCATGAAGGGGCCAATCAAAGATCTACGTGGGCTGGCTGTTACTTCCATCAATATTTGACGAAAAGAATGATAATCCGAAAGGAGGGATCACAAAACGATTTCTCGGACTAATCTGGGTGAGGAACCGACCACTTGGGACTGACCGTCGGTGCCGATGGATGAGAATGAGTACCTCGGCAGGACAAACCGTTCACATGGCGCCATCCATCACTTGCTTGACTTTAATAGCCATAGAAAATCCTTGAGGCCGAGGGCGAACCATAACCAGCTGCTTGATGTGAAGTTGAAGTAAAGCAGACTCTGATCTCGGACTTCCACGCACTGCAACACCCTCGGCGTGGTTTGCTAGTGCTCGGGTTCAAGAAATGGTTCTGCCAATCTATGTTACCTTTTCTTTGTGATTTCTTGAAGAGAGCTTTGTTTCCGAAGTCGAAGGAGTGCCACTAGTTGCAGAGAACATTCAAGGGATGAGACTGAGCAAGGTCTCTCGTCCATGGGCAGAGGGCAAACACCGTTTGGTGATGGATGGATCACATAGGAAGTCCCCCTGTGTACCAGCTGTGCACGAGGAGACTTCAGGAAACTGCCATAGAGAGGCCGAGGAAGGATAGACCAAGGAAGTGATTGGATGCTTGCAGAGTTGTATAAATGCCGATATGATGAAGTCTAGACTGATACTCGACACTGAAAAATTTCTTCATAACACCGAGCATTGATCCCCTTTAGAAATGTTGATCGGCTGTTGCATTTTGAGATTGATGAAGGTAGTCTGAGGTGGTCCGAGCAAACCTGGGTGTCAGACCGAGGCTTTCGGATTTCAATTTCAACTGTGGACTGTGGACCGTGGACTGCCCACCACCTTGAGCTTGTAGTTTGAGTGTACTGTATGATAGTGCCCGTTAGAGGCATGCAATGACGCCGTTCGTCCACTGATGGGTATGAATCATGATCAATTAATAATATCGAATTGCATCCGCAAACATAGTGAAGGCACTGCTGGTGTTGTCGAGATAAGAAGCCTTTTGAGAGCTCCCTAGGAGGGGCAGACCACCTAAGAAGCCGAGATTCAACTAGTGATGTCGATCGAAGACCTCTGTTAGATTTCCTTGAGGCGATCAACCATGGCTGATGGGTACTTAAAGAAAGTAGGAAATCCTTATCTCGGACTCGAAAGAATAGTTCTCATTTACTGTATGACGCCGAGATCCTCAAGGCACTTTATTCAATTATAGTACGACTGCCGCTTACCCCGGCTGATTAATTCATGGTACGCCGAGTCTGATTTGGAACTGTCGACTGCTTCACAACAGTGTCCGAGAAGTGAGACCAACTGCAACCTTCAGTAGGCGTTAGGCCGAGCAACCGAGGGTTGCATCTGTAAGGCACTGATCACCGCCGAGAGGGATTCAAACTGACACCCTCTTGTGACTGAAAAACCCAGGGTCATGGTCATGTTCCTTGAATGCTTGGGGAACACTTCATATAGAGCTAACATTTGGCGGTGGACCGATCATTTTGATGGATTAACTGATTAACTCTTTTATGGTTGATAGGTCAATCACTTAAGCCACTGAAGTGCTGAAGTAGAACAATATAGGATCCACGAAAGTCACTAGTTGATGATTGATATCCTTCTTGTGAATAAATATATCAATCACCTTCGGATAGCCGAGAAATATATAATACGATGGCCAAACCACCATTTGGATAATAGACTGAAGGTGCGAGAGTCCTTGCTGCAGAATATCTTCTTTGATTGAGAGAACTGTTCGTGGTTGCTTAAAACACACCAGAGTTTACAGTTACAAGTGGAGAGCATATTCGGGCTTAAGGAGGCGGACACAAACGGACTGAGCAGATGGTATTTGCAGCGCAATTTTTAAGAGAATCCAGAATGGTGCTGGGCAAGCTAGAATTTTGGGTGTAATGTTTTCAATTGCTCGGGCTTTCTTTTTGAGAAAAGAATTGGGTATATACACCGACTTCATTTAGAGAAGATAGTCGAGCACTCCCAAGATTGAAGTGAAGCCGAGACTCCGATTGGGATTTCATGGACCACGACAATCGTGGTGTGATTTGCTGGATTTGCCGGATTTGCCTATGCTCGGCTTCGAGAAATATACTCACTTGTGTACATGTCATGATTACTTTGTGACTATCCAGTGAACTCCATTTTTTCGCAAGATCGAAATGAGAGTGTTGCTAGTTGCAGAGGGACATTCAAGAGAGGAGACCGAGCAAGGTCTTTTGTCCAGAGGCTGTGCCGACCTCTACTCGATGGGCTGTCCACCCAAAATACTCTGGGTTTAGGGAATGCCGAGAACTATAGTTGAGGCCGACTACCCGAGAGACCTTTTTTCCGAGAACACGTGGCTTCGGGACATGCCCCCTGCTGTGATGAGTACCCCGGCGTTATGCCAAAATAAGGGACTTTTTGAGGCTGAGATGCCTTGACGATGCCGAGATGTCAGGTGCTACAAGCTGGGCTCTCTGACAAGTTTAGACTCGGCTATACTAGTCTTCAATTAGCTTCGGATGGATGCATGGACCATTCACAAGGCTGTTGTGTTATTGTTACGACGGCTCCGACCACAATCAAAGTGAAGCCGAGCACTTTTGTTTCCTCGGGGATGCGGAGTAGGCACCATATTTTGAGAGACTTCTAATGTCGGAGAGCTCGACTGAAGATAGACCGACCATGTGATTGGCCCTGATTTGTTTCTGTACAAATGCCGAAGAAATGAATTTCAAGTCTCCTGTAATGGGCACCGATTCATGCCCAGACCACTTAACATCGTTTAGTGCATCGAAGTTTCTGGCCTCATAACTAGACCATTCCAAGGATTCCTGGGAGTAGCTGATCTTTCTCAATAGTACCGAGGGACGCTGAAATCCAGGCGATGACGGGACCGCATTCTACTCCATGATCTGCTTTGTATTTGCCGAGCATCTTTAGGTTGCACTTACCACCGAAAGGAATCAACCAAGTTCAACACTCGGTTCTACAATGCTGAAAACAAAGACATGCGTGCTTCCAATAGAAGAACTTTGTCTCTTGTTAGGCATAACGTGTGATGCTAACCATCTTTAAATATCTTAGTGCTTGTGTTTACATGCATCAGTACAAGTTGTGTAGCCATTCTCAAGAGCAAAACATGGCAGTCATACAAGTCCTTGCTTATATTTGAATTTGTCCAGTCAATCTTAACATGTGGATCTCACAAATAGAAGTGACCTAGGACTTGCTTTTTACTTTGGGTCATATATTTGCATTTAAAGAGGATGTTAACTGTTCCGTATGCAATAAGTTAAAACGTAAGAAAAATCATGGTACACAAATGTCACGCAAAATAGAGAGAGACCGAACAAGGTTATTTTTCTGGGTTTGCACTTGACTCGTGTTGGCAGTAGTGGGGGGAGAGAGAGAGAGACCACTCGGCTCATTTCGAAAGCCAAAGGAAAAGATCAGAAAAAAGACAGCAGATGGCCCACATGCTTTGTGATAGTGTTCAGGAGTTTATCCATGGGCAGCTATAACAATCACATGCATTATCGGAACTCATTATCATGACTTCTACAGGCATGTCTTTATGAACTAGTAGAGAGTACTTATATGCATTATACGGTGATGGACAAAATATTATTCGATCTTGGTTGAAACGTGAGAGGAGAGCACTTATCTTTGCGCTCGTCAAGTTCCTTATGTGGAGATATAAAATAGCGAGACATTTCGAGTTCCATCGGCATACAAAAATGATAGCAGGGATACACCGAGCTCCATGAATGGTATACTAATCATCCTTTTGCTAATAGACCGAGCAACTCCTTGTGAATATCTGAGCATTGCTAGCTCGGAACTTGAGCCGGAGAGAGGTCTCGGCCACCGGCAAGACTCTAAACATTGTCCACAACGTGTGTGTTTGCAACAAAAAATGGCATAAAGGCAGAGGCCCCAAGAGGAGATAGGCTAAATAGCAGTACTTTCTTAGGAGAAAACATCATTTTCTATGTCATGGAAGAAGGTGGAGACGACCAAGTTCAATATCCCATACCAAAGGATGAACTAACACCATAAAATACAATCAAACTTTATGAATATGGCTTATAATCAGTAGATCCACGTTGAAGCTTCCATGGTGGGCCCTTGTAAGCATGTTGTAGTGTTTGTCTTCTTATGGGTTCGAAAGGAAGACCGAATGCCAAACAAATTCAGAATGTGGTGAAGAAACTCTACCAGTCAAGTACAAGAAGAGAAACTGATAGATACCACTGATTCCATGGACTGGATAAGACTCACAAACTAGTGATACACGAGAATTTTGGGGACACATTTGCTTCGATTCCCACAAACGGCGCCAAATTGTGGGGGTAAAAATCCGCACAATCACTGAACTGAGTTGAGATGCGCCCCTAATCTTCGTATATCACCAAATCCATGAGCTGCAAGATAAGAAAAAGGTCAGAAGGACCCCCGGCGTTGAGCCAGGGGAGGCCCCTCCGATGCCTAAGTCAGTATTGCGATCAATGCCTGAACAGGCGGGTGTAAAAAATAATATATGTGTGTGTGTGTAGTATGGAGCTGAAGTGCTCATACTTGAGGCCCCCTCTTTCTTGGGTCTTCACCCATATATATAGAGAAAATTAGAGAGACACTTACCATCATGTGCTGTGCAGCCGTCAATGCAGAGAGAATAGGCATGGCTAGCCTACTAAAAACACTCATTACCTGCCTTTATTTATTGTAGCAGGTCCCACTTGTGATATATGTCAATTCCTTCATTGGGAGTGAGGCTGGTGGACCCACTTGACAGAAATGTCCCGACACGTGGTATTCTTTATTTATTGGAGGATATTTTTTGACCTAAATCTTGTTGTTCTTGTGATTTTTTAAACTGCAGTGTTTATTGATTCATCGTTTGTTGATTGCTGGTTAAGTGATGGAAGGGAAGCAGTTTGTTTCAACTGATGTTTATAAGGGCCAGCAAAAGCTAAAAGGGTTTGTTGGAACAGTGACCGATGTGCAGTGTTCGATAGATATTGATTATCGTTTGAATAAAGGCTTTCAGTTTTTTTTTTTAATTTGGCCTTTTCTTCTACTTTAATTCACCTAGGAGTGGTTTGTGTCTAACCCCAACAAGTGGTATCAAAGTTCTTGTTTATTCGGGAGTATGGTTGTTTTTGTAAATTTAGATGGAAGGGAGTAGTAGCACTATTGTTAAACTTACCGTACCAATTTGATTGATTTAGAAATCAAAGGGGGAGGATCTTCTCTTTTGCAAAAACTTGTACGTCTAGTAGAAGTTGGAGGGTAGGTATGAGTAGAAGACTACATGAAACAAAACTTTCTTGAATAAATAACTTGTTAATTTGAAGTTTAGGTAAGGAAGCCCAATTACTGTGCACTTGCTTGAAGATGAGTTGCTAGCATTGTTACTTTTGGAATTCGTTGCTAGACAGTTGGGAAACCATGGTGATTACTGTAACTCTCTACCTAATGTTTTGCCATTGAGTCAACCTACTAGCATCGTGTTCAACAAAAAAACAATGAGAAGATCACCTGGTATGGTAATGCACAAGCTCTTATTATTGAGAACATAGGCTGAACTTGACTGGAGGACGGTTGAGGCAAATTTAAAGGCTAATCACAATCTAAAGTAAGGTTTAGTGATAAAGGAGGGCCCTAGTGATCAAAAGGTGAAAGCTATTATTGTGGCATGAAGAGATATCTGAAGAAAAATTGTTATGCTTGGAAGCGAGAATTGAAATAAGGTGATAGTAAAACAATGATGAAGACAAGAACACCAGTGGTCCTCACCCGTGGAGAAAAGGAGTGTTTGCATGTTGCTGATGACACTGAGTGGGTGGTAGACTTCGGAACTTGAAGATGGTAACTCCAACTGTTCACAGATTGTTGGAATTAGTGACATCTGTATTCGAACCAATGTTGGTTGCACTATGACTTTGATGATGTGTGTCATGCTCCTGACTTGAGACTTTATTTTTTGATAGTTACTTGAGTCACAAGTCTCAATTAAAGCCAAAGGAACAAAGGTTAAAGCCTAACGACAAGGAGTTTCTTTGTATTCTTTAGGGTATGGAAAAATGATGAGTTTGGATACAATTGAAGGGAAAGAGAACAGGAAGTCTATGATCACGGATTCTCGGTGACTGAACGCTTATCGATCACACATGGGTTTTTTGTGTCTAACCCCAACATCGTCCTCTCCATTGGCCACACAATCCTCCAACAAAACAGTCAATGGGGCAGGATTCTTTTGTGCAAAATAACAAATCACAAGTCAATCTTCATAAATTTCAGTTCCATAAAATTGGAATACAATCTAGAAGACTTGGTCGAATGGTAGAAAAATCTGTAGAATCAATAGTCTTTGCCTGGGCATGAGTCTCAGTTGGCTGGGAAGAGAATAAATCAATATCTACTAGTTACTAGTAGGAAAAAGAAGGACAAGACTGTCTATTGGCTACCATATATTTCTACTGGTATAGAGACTCCAGAAATTCAAATAGCATAAAAAAGATGGTAAGATTAAACTTGAAACAAGTGATCCAAAAATGGATTCGACCTGTTGATTTGTCTTTAGTCCTTTTTTATTTCATGCGCATTTTGGTTCAGTCTCTCGTCGTTTCTTTCCTTTTTCGTGACTTAGTTTGCAAATTTTTTGGTTGACTCACACAATGGATCTGATACAACAATGTGAATCTGCCTATTCTTTACTTTTTCTATCGCCTTCTTTCTATTAGTACAACAATGCGGTCTGGGTTTGTGGCATTATTAAACTTTCAATTAGGATCAGAATTTGGAGTGCTTATGAAATTCTTCCATCAATCTTTCATGGCGTGCTTAAAAAATGGCTCTGAGGAATTTCATTTCTTATCACCTACAGCTCTTTAATCCTTTAACATCACCATGTTTCCCCTATTAACAGACACAGACACAGACACAAACACAAACACAAACACAAACACAAACACATGGTAACGTTTTTGCAACTACTTGGTTTACCATTTGTGCTAATATCTACAAGGCTTTGGTCTGGCTTATTCACTGAATTTCTCCCTTCCAATCTGTTGTCCTCTGTGTGTGTGTGTGTGTGTCTGTCCGTATGTATGTACATTATTACAATTTACTAGTGAGTCAACTGTTAGTAACATGGTGCGATATCTACAGAGTGCTCCACTGACAGAGCAACAACTGGCAGCGATAGGAGCACTATCTCATGCAGTTGCTGAGCGGCCTTTTCCAGCCAATTTGGTCTGTCTCCTGTCTCTGCATTTGATTATTTGTGTAGTTCATGGTTTCAATTTCATGACAAATAATGTTGTAGGCCCCAGAGCACATATCTGGACATGACACGGGCTTATACATTTCGACGAAGCACAGCACTGTGGAAGAAACTGGGGCCATAGAAACAGTTTTGATCAATACAAATCAGGTAAGACCTTGGTTTCGTTGCTCTCTTGTTTCAATCAAAAGCAGCATGCTCTTCTGTATTGAAAGTTCTTACTCCTTTCCCCTTTAACTTTAGAACTTTTCTTGACTGTAGATATGTTTCTCTCATTCTCTCCCTGCCTCTTATCCATATTCTTTTTCATTTTATGTTTTCTCTTAGTTATTTTTTATTTAAGAAATTTTACTCATGTTATATAAATGTTTAACATGCATACACTGCTATATTCTACATTTGCCGATGGTTTTCCTTCTTTTGGGTGTGGTTTATTTATTTATTTATTTGTGCGTGTCCTGTGTGTTGGGTTTATTTTTTTTTGTTCTTTTTTTTATTTTTTTTTTTTTTTGGGGGGGGGGGGGGGGTTGGTTTGATATGCCATGTTGAAAGGTCACTGGGAAAGTAAGTTGCTTTTGGTATTACACGTTATAAAGATCAACTGGAGTGTGATATGCTGTCACGTGTTAAAGTATTTGTGATAGGTGTTAACTATGGGGTGCTGACTGTATTCCGCATGAAGTTTAAAAGTTTGTAGAATATAACAATTTGCCTTGGGTGACTATTTTTTCAAACGTGACTTTATATAAAGAGAAGCTTAATGAAGATAAACAATGAACTAATATTTTTTTATAAGAAACAAAACTTTCATTTCATTGGAAGATGTAAATGTACAAAATTAATGGAGGATGGCAACTGCCACTTTATGTGGTGTCATATCGAACTCATTTTATGTTATTTGTCATCTTTAATGCAATAAATTCACTTCGTATTTAGATATTGCGGCATATTTTATTACCTTTGAAGAGATAGTCAATCCTTCATGCAAGGATCAAAATTTCGTTTCGGTGCATTGTTTCGGTTACCTAAAAAATGGAAACGTTTCGACATGTTTCGGAAACGTTTCGACCCGTTTCGAAAATAGAATGAAAAAAAATAAAAATTTAAGAATTATTTTTTCAAAACATTGGTCAAAATATACCAAAATATCTTAAAATACCTTGAAACATTCCGAAATAATTGTGCAAATACATTGAAATATAACAAAACATTTCGAAACATTATGGAACACCTCGAAGTATTAAAATTTCGATTCCATCACCGATTCGTTTTGGTCTCCTTGGAAACGCAAACGTTTCGGATGTTTCGACCGTTTCGAAACGATATTTTGATCCTTGCCTTCATGTAATATATATGATGTCATCGCTTATCCCTATATATATGGTGGGTGACTAGCATGATCAGTTTTATTGGAATTGGTGCTTTCTTTCTCTCTAAGGTTATATTACATTTCCAAAGATGGAGCAGGGATTGGGGGCTTTGTTTGTGCACCCCTGTTTTTTTTTTTAAAGGGGAGGTATTTTATAATTCCTCAAATTCTTCTCTCTATCCTCTCTCTCTGCGCCAGCCCTTAAACCCCTGACCTTAGAGTGAGGAAATTAGATCCACTACCACCAAGATACAAGGAGGGGCATGCTTTATTGCATGTTGAATTACAATGGTCTATATTCCGGAACTAAGTACAGCTCAATTTAACAAAGTTTTGCCCCCAACTATTTGCAATCGGTTACAAGAATCATGTGCCTCCATTGTGCTATCTCGAGGTCATATTTTCTATTAAACAACAAGCTATCATATTCTCTTTTACTATTTCATTTGATGTTAATTTTAGTCTATTATCTCTTACATTACCATCGATAGGTATCACATAACTCTTCCTTATTGTTATTGGTGGAGTAAGGTTTTTTAGGAACATGTGCAAGCCAGTTAAGTCAATTCTGTCTTAGTTTATCTCCTGTTGGTGGTACTTGTAACATTTAACGAATGTACTCATTCATAATTTTATCTTGGGAAAAACACAACCATCCGAACACTATCATGTCTATCACACTTAGTTTTTGAGTGTGGTGTTCTTTAAATTATCCAATATTCTGTACTATAAAACGTTGTTGGTCTATTAACTATCTTGTAGAATTTATTTTTCATCTTAAGAATTCTACACAATCGACATTGACTATTAGGCAAGGCGTAACTGAGCTAGTTGATTTGTGAGGACCTTCACTCGTGTTTCTTTAATTCTTTTCCTATAGTAGTTTCATTTTTTTTCTTCTTCTATTTTCTCTTTTTTGTCCTCACAATATGTTTCTTGTATTTGACCGTCTCTCTATGCTAATTTGCAAGCCTTGCTCATAACCAATAGTATAGTATAATAAAATTTTGCTACCAAAGGTATGTAGTTTCTTCTGGTCATCTATTTTTTTCTATTCTAACTTTTCTCTAATGTGATTAAGATTTCTGTCAAATGGGAGCTGTAGTTCTGAATCTTTGTTACTCTTAATTTGCATTATCTTCCTTGCAGTTTTATAAATGGTTTATGGATCTTGAAGCAGCCATGAAATCAGAGGTTAGCTGTAATTCTGCAATTGAAGTTTTTGTTGTTTGAGCAATTGCGAGCATAAGCGGCATCTGATGTTTTATGTGTGCATAGGCAGAAGAAAAATATCAGTGCTATGTAAATACTTTAACAGATCGTATACAGAAATGTGATGGCATACTTCATCAGGTAACATAATATTTTCCCTTTCAAACCTTATTGCTTTTCTAGTATTTCTATAGATTTAGTGTGCTGATTTTTGGGTTATATTTATTGGGAAGTTCTTTCTTGCTACTAGTCAGCTTAATGGTTTGATGAACTACTTTCCTCGCAGGTTGATGAAACCCTTGATCTGTTTAATGATCAACAGCTGGAGCATCAAGCAGTGGCAACAAAAACAAAAACTGTTCATGATGCATGTGACAGACTGGTGTGGTTTTCTTTTGCTTTTCTCCTCAACATTTAGCATTTCATTAGCTAACGATGCTGGGCAAAAATTAGACCCTGGTTTCATATACTAAATTAGAGTTTTACTTAATTCATTTTCTTTACATTTCTTGAATGCTTAATATGGACCTATCTTGACTTGATGGGGCACAGGCTTGGAACTCCAACAAATGCAGCAGAAATTGATAATTTAATGCAGGATTAAAAGATTTTAGACATATTCATCAAGTGACATATTCATCAAGTGCCTATATAGTCCCTGTCATTATTTATTTCCATAAGGCTTTGTTGCTAAGATTTCGAAAACCAACCTTTGGGTGAAAGCTTATTTCTATAGAATATTTTGTCCTTTTGGTAGCTTATGTTAGGCACACAAGTCAAAACATTGTCAGTTGTGTGTTTTCTATGTTGAGTACTTTTATATCCTTTTGAGAAAAAGTGTTGGTACACAATTTGAAGCGACATTTTTGCCTTGTTTTGGTGGCAGCTGCTAGAGAAGCAAAGACTGATAGAATTTGCAGAATCACTTCGTAGTAAGCTCAACTACTTCGATGAATTGGAAAACGTAAGATTTGAACATTATGTTATGGATCATGTGAACTCTTTGTAGTTTTCTATTCATTAGTCTACATAACTGTAACTTCAAAAGGATTGTAATGTGTATCCCTTTCTAATGCTATAACATCCATGAGCTCAGTCAAAGACTTTGAAAAGTTGCATCAGATGGAGCTTTTTGAGTTGCTATCTCCAGTAGAGGTTCTCATTTATTTGACTGCTTCAATGCCTTTTCTTTGCTTCCCTTTACCAAAGAAGATAAAGGAGGCCCTTTGGGGGAAAACCGTGTTCTTAAATTCAGATTCAAAGTGTAACCTTTGACAGATAACATTTCATTGTTTGGTAGACCACCGACTAGAATGGTGTTGTGAATATGATGTCATATATCCAAATGCTACAAGTTCCAATACAATTCAAATGTTGAAGAACCTTAAAAGATTCACAAGTCTGACTACTTTCAATATTTACGATCATTTCAGAGCCTCTTTCAAAAATTTAATGGAATCATTTATTTAATATGCATTGTTTAAATTATCTTGTAAATCCTCTGTCCATCCTTTTATCTAAGATTTTCATATTTAGCCAGTTAGTTTAATATTCGATATTCTGTTTAACTCAATACCTTAAAATGTAAAATCCTAATTTGAGGTTTTGACAAATTAATAACCTTATATTTTATACAGCTTAAACTATGTCTTCGGCTAATACTTCACAGCGAGCTTTCTGAATAACATAGCCTTAGGAATATTCACATAGGAATATGCCCTATGTGATGTTCACCCATGCTTGCCTTATTGGAGAAAGGGCAGAGCCTCATCGATAATGAACATTTCATAACAATAGGTTACATGAGCCAATGTGGTGTTCTTATACCTAGGAAATTTGAGGAGAAACATTATACTGTTAATGAAAAGACAACTAGCTGGTAGATGTATAGGCAAAAAAGACACATCCTAATGTGCCAAAACGAATCTTCTTCTTGGCCAAAAGGTTTTGCATCAGATAGCTTTCAGTGATCCCTGCACCACTTAAGCTCCGTTGTTGAAGTGTCAATGACATGGACATCGTAGCCTTAGATGAGACACTCAATCGAGTTTCCACTGAAACGCAAAAAGACAATTACTTCCTTTTGGTCCCTGCACATTCCTTCAACTTCTACATGGGCTGAACTTTATAAGGAGGCACCATTTCACATTCATTTACAATCTACTCATTAAGGGGTGATGCAATTGGTGTTGCAAAATTGTATATGAGAAATCTCACTAGGGCATATTCCTAAGGTCATTGAGTGTTTTATCTATAGTAAATTGTTCAACTTTGTCGCGTCATTGTTTAAGCAATTCCTTCATACTAATTTGAACTTGAGAATTGCTTCTCAATGGATTGCCAAATTTGAACAGATCTCTTATGAGTTTGTATTGATTCACGATGAGTAAATTCTTTCCCAAGAGGATCAAGTTTCTCGTTTCTATCATAATAAATGTTGAATTCTAATCTGGTACTAGGCAGTGGAATATCAGTTGCACGACAGAAAAATCAAGAATCGTCACATCTGCTCTCTTCAGCCATCATAATAAAATAATAGATGGAACATCCTAATGCATACTACATGTTTGACATCAATTATGCAGTAAGGCTGAGGGGTTTCATCAAATATAGGAGTATCCCATGGTTCAACATCTTCACTAACCAGCACAAAGGATTCTCATTACCCGAAAAGTTGCCATCCATGTGCTCATCATATATTGGTGCCAAGTCAACATAAGCTTCATTTTGTGTCTCCTTTCAGGTATCCATAATATCTTCTTTATTCCCATTATCCTGTCATCAATTATCAAATGAAAAGGACGCCGGTTTACGAGAATGGTCTTTTTGATAGGAATTATGGATCCCTCTTTACGGAAATTGACCTCTTCTTCAGATTCGGTTCCACTTAAGGGGCTTGATTTTGCGCAATGTGCTTGGCTAAAGATTCAATCTGCCTTCTTATTTCTTCGATCATAGCGAGCACCTTTTGTTGATCTATTGATGCATGGAATGCGGTTGAACAGCTGGTTTGCAAGGTTGATTTCTTCTCCTTGGTGGCACGATGCAAATATATCTCAAGTCTCCATAAAAATCTGATGAACCAGAAGTGAACTTTGATTGCCAACTGAGGCAATGAGCCAATTGGAATTCTTGGACTTTTGACATGTTGATTGCATCAGGGGGTTAGCATCTCAATGCTTTGAAAAGAAACAACTTTGAGGGGTAGAATTGAGCACATTGTAAAACTTTAATCCCTCATGGTGGTCCATGACATGATGGATGAGATTAACAGTGCTTGGTAATGTCTGTCTTTATTAGTATTCAAAATTTTGTTCAAACTCAAAAGCAAAAGCTTTTGTTACTCAGAGATTTTAAAAATAGCCATGTGGCAGACTCCCCCCCCCCCCCCCCAAAACCAAAAATAAAATAAATAAATAAATAAATAAAGAAAGGAAAAGAAAAAACTCCACCTCACAAAACAAAAATTAGAAAGAGAAAGACAAAATTAGTCATGTGCATGATTTAGTTAGTGAAGTGAATGCTTTAGTCATTACGCTCTCACTTATTACAAAGCCACCTTACTAAGGCTGTAACTCTCGTTATTTTATATTATAGTGAATCTTATAATTTGTTATTCCCTGCGTTATCTTCACTTTTGAAGTTCTAGATGTCTTTTGTTGTTCATTGTTGATGAGAAATCTTCCACTTATTAATGAGAATAGCCAGGTCATCTAGATCTATAAGTCTCATGGTTATTTGGATGACCACCTTTTTGCAGGTTGCTACCAGTTTTTATTCTCCATATATGACCCTCGCCAATGGGAATTTTCTTCCACTGCTCAAAAGACTTGATGAGTGCATATCGTAAGTGAAGAATTTATCAAACCACTCATCGTGCATAACTACTTGCATCTAAAATAAGCAAGTCTCGACCATGCTGATGTATAGTGGATGGTGAAACTTGTAATTGGGTAAATTTTTAAATCCATCGGGATGCATTATGTTGGCATCTGTTCTAAACCATGTTGGTGCATGAATAAATCTGGAAGTTATTGTCTTCTTGTAGGAATTGTTATTCTCTTCATGTTGTTAATCATAGGTGCATATATATGTGGATACAAATGTATGCTCATTTCTATAAACTCTCTTTGGAGTTTAGGTATGTTGAAAGTAATCCACAGTATGCAGAGTCCGGCGTTTACTTGGTCAAATTTCGACAATTTCAGGTACCTATGGGAGTACAATTGTAATTTACAAGGCAGTGTGTGGGGTTTATACTGTCATTAAAATTTGCTTGGTCCATGGAAACTAAGAAAATGCATTCTGTGACAGTCTCGAGCCCTGGGTATAATTTGTTCTCATGTGCTTTCTGTTCTCAAAAGCACTTCCTCTCAGGTAAAGCCCACTTATGGTTACGTACTATGGGTATATACTTGTTTGTTTGATACCTATAAAAACCATGTATTTAAAATTTAGTTTAATTATGTAGAAATGTCTGTCAAATGCTTTTTCGTTTATTCACCAGGTTCAGGCAGCAATTCGAAGCAGTAATGGCAGTAAAGCAGCAGTTTCTGAGGGTTTGGAGACATCGGTCATATATGTCCGCTTCAAGGTGGCAGCGAGTGAGGTAATATTGTTTTTTCCTTATATCCTTCATTTTAGAACTAGTTATTGTCTGAGTGGGGATATGAGGACAGATAAGTCACTAAAGGAGCGAATGGAGTGGGAGCATGAAAACAGGGTGATATTTTGGGAATTGATTTGGGGAAAGGATTTTGTGGTGTGACTTTTTTAATCTTTGGTTGATAGATGAGACTGATAGCTGTAAGACTTTGCAGCTTAAACCATTGTTGGAGGAAATTGAAAGCAGATCATCAAGGAAAGAATATGTTCAAATTCTTGCAGAATGCCACAAACTATACTGCGAACAGAGACTCTCCTTGGTGAGCTGATGATTTTTATCCTGTAGATGATTTATAGTTTTGTTCTAGTTACCAAATTTTTCTTAAAAACATTTTTGATTCTACAGCTCATCAGTTTTCTTTTAAACCATTGCTCTTATCTTTTTGTGTTATCTAGGTAAGGGGTATAGTGCATCAACGGATTTCTGAATTTGCCAAGAAAGAGTCATTGCCGTCATTGACTAGATCTGGTTGTGCGTATCTCATGCAGGTGGTCTTTAAATTAATTCGTATCCTTTAAACAAAGGTTGTCATTCTTTGATAATGAGAGAAAACCTGATTGTATCATTTTGAAAGTGAGACTTGAATTGGATGGACCATTAAAATTATTGAATGTTGTATTCTTCTTAGTTGTATTTGGTGGATAGGCATTTTTTTCCCTTTAGTGTTCCTGGATATTTTATTCATTGTTAAAAAATTTGCAAAATATGAAAAGTGGACAATACCTTGTTTCTCCATTTCCTTGTTAAAAAATCATTACGAATTAAATGTTAAGAATGGCTATAGTTAAATTAAATTGGAGGGTTTTGGTTAAATTTAAAGTGTAACTGACTAATTTACCTATACAAGCCTTTCTTTTTTTTCCTTCTTTTTTGTTTTGGGTTGAGGTAGAGATAAAATTGGAGGTTTTGGTTAGAGGGATTCAGATTAAATTTGTGTTCATAATCGGTCAGATTATGCTTGTATCTGCAGGTTGACTATGAACCATAAAACAAGTTTCGTGTGGCTCATTTTTCATGATTTTGTAAGAACTAGTCACCTAAAAATAATGGTATAAGAGTACCTAGTCTTATCTATTCCTTAGGGCTGGAGTGTAACAATATTTCCAAATGCAGCAAAGTCACTCAACCAAATTCTTCGCCTATATAATGTTAGATTTGGTTTCGTACTTGATTACACATTGAAGCAAAACATTGCCCCATCCTTGTGGCATTGATTCAGGTGGTAAAGCGGAATGGCATGGTTGGGCTATGGGTTCAAATCCAACTGCACAGAACATGCAAGATAAAAAGTTAAAAGACAGAAAAACACTGGAGCAAACATGGTCTATTTTTATTGTCATTTCAATTCCTAGTTTTCTAGAAATGTGGATGGGCTCTTATTGAGGTCATATTGAATGAACTCTGGCATGCTTGGGACACTCCAAGAGTATGGCATGCTTTTATGTTTCCAGTAGATGAATGTGCATGAAAAATCACTTAGCAAAAATAATGTATCCTGATTCCTGTGCATATTTCTCTTATGTTGTTATGCACTTACCACTCTTTCTCACGTTCTTTCTCTGCCCTGGGGGAGGGGGGCTTCAAGGATGTCTATACGCATTATTCTAACAACTGAGATAAAAGATTGTGGTCTGAATTTGATTCCTTGATGTTATACAGTAAGATTTTAATTCACGAATGACTTCATTTTATAATCTTATCCTGTTTTTCTTGTTTTAGTGACTTTAACATTTTTTCGTGTCCTTTTATTCTCTCAGTTACGCTTTTGATGTGTGTTGGAAGCATCTGTATGCCAGTAAAAAAAAGACATATTGGGGAGAGAGATTTGAAAACATTATGATTGAACTTTTTCTAATTTCAGGTGTGTCAGCATGAGCACCAACTGTTTGATCATTTTTTTCCATCTTCTTCCAAGGATATTTCTAGCTTGGCTCCTTTGATAGATCCTCTGTAAGTTCTCTCAGGTTTGGTTTGGTTAAAGCTAATGGATATTTTGTGGTATGGCTGATTCACCTTGAACTGTTGTGTCTTACTCGTACATTGCTGTTACCTTATTTACAGGTGTACTAACTTGTATGACACGTTGCGCCCAAAACTTATTCACGAAACAAATCTTGATACTCTTTGTGAACTTGTTGACATTCTCAAAGTTGAAGTCCTAGGAGAACAACTGAGTAGACGAAGTGAATCTTTAGCTGGACTATGTCCTACACTAGACAGGATTTTAGCAGATGTTCACGAGCGGTTAACTTTTCGTGCTCGAACACACATTTGTGATGAGGTTGGCATCTCACTTGAGAATTATATTGCATCAACTTCTCAATATTTTAGCTTTCTTCTGTTTGCTGCTTATCTTGAGGTGGCATAAATTTCTTCTTGGGTCGATATTATTGCCACCTATAGTTTTATTTATTCACTTCTTCTTTGGTTATTTGTTTGTCTTTTATGTCACAATTGAGGCATTAAAGTATATGTGAATAGTTATAAAAATATGAATTCTTCATAATGACGTGCATGGAGTATATTCGTTCATATGGTATCTTTGATACATGTGAACGTTGGTCTTTATTTAGTTGTTTATTATTCATTGCCTCTTTTTGCACACCACTAGTTGTATCTGCCTATCTGGATGGTTATATATTGTAGAGATTGCCCATAGGTTTCGTGCTTCGCTTTCAGTTGATCTACATTACGTAGTTTTTGAATTTTAGTGAATTGTTTGTCTTAGACAACTTATAATGCCGCTAAATGCAACTGTCAAGCATGAGACGAAGAATTTGTCTGCAATATCAATGGGCAACAATTTCCCTGCCTTTTTATCATAGTTGATATCTGTTGACTGCTCTCTCTCTTGCTCTCTATTTTAGTGCCATCCATTGAATGCTCATGACAGTTGTTTGATGAACCCACTGTTTCCTGCTAATATTTTGGGTCCCTAATGTGCCTATTTATTAGATCGCGAATTATGTTCCTTTTGATGACGATTTGGATTATCCCACAAAGCTGGAGCGATCAGCTGAGATGAAATCAGAAAGTACTGCAGTAAGTGCCTTAGCCCTCCTTTTTATGTGATTATCGTGCATTAAGAACTGAGTAAATATAAAACACTTGCACTTTAGTTGAGAGATTGCTATTTATACTCCTGCGATTTGTTTTTTTTTTTTTGGGTTCTATTTTACAAGCTTCAGTTGTACTCCTCTGATTCTTGGTTTCTGAATTTTTCATTTATTTATGATCTTCTTGTTAGACTTAAGAAATACCACTTGAATGAGCTCCGTACCTTTTCTTTCCTTATTGTCAAACTGCAGACAGATCAAAGCCCAGATATCTTTAAAACTTGGTATCCTCCCCTTGAGAAAACACTATCATGTTTGTCAAAGTTGGATCGTTGTCTAGAACCACCTGTTTTCACCGGTTTGGCACAGGTGTATAAGTATTTCTCTTGCTAGGTTACTCTTGTGAATTTTAGATTAAAGTTGTCTCCTTTATCCCGTTCCTTATTCGATTGTTTGGTTTGCTGTCTCTATCAGGAAGCGGTAGAAGTTTGTTCCTTATCCATCCAAGTGAGTGAGCTAACAACAAACTTTATTAGTGTTGTCTTCAGCATATTGACAGTTGTTACTGCAGTGAGTCTGTATTGTCCTTATGTTATGTTCTCTCTTTTAGGGACAATCGAGAATTTGATCAGTGGCCTTACAAATAGACCCTTCTTTTGTTGTTATAATATGTACTGATAAAAAAATAATTGGTTATACTTATTTGTTGCAGAAAGCAAGCAAACTCATTGTGAAAAAATCTTCACCAATGGATGGGCAGCTCTTCCTTATAAAGCATCTTCTTATTTTAAGGGAGCAGGTTATCTCTTGCTGTTAATATCGGTGAGCATAATAATCTGTTTAACGCGTGACTAACTCTGCAACTTGGCCTTCCAGATTGCACCATTTGATATAGAGTTCTCAGTCACGCACAAGGAGCTTGATTTCTCTCATTTGCTGGTTAGTGACTATGGAGCCAAAGTTTCTACTTCATAAATGAGTGCACTTGTTTATGCTTGACCATTTTCATATTGTCATTCAGTTGCATGCTCTAAGCTGAACTTTTTATGGATTTAATTAAAAACTGCATTTTTTCTATTCTGCATAATAAACAGATTGTGCGCTTGCGTGCTTCTTCTGAGTTCTGACTTTGTAAGAAGTAGAATTGGAGGATCCTTGGAAATATTATGGATTTGGGTTCTGCATGAATTTCTTCTTTTTAGTTCTGGGTTCTCTCTATATTGAGAGCTTCCATTAGGATTTTTTCCTGAGCATGTTGGGCAGGATTAATAAAATTAAAAAAACTGAGTTAAAAAAAATCTGACAATGGAGACACTGTTGAAAAAAGATTCTTCCATTTTTGAGTCGTGTTTATTTTACAATCAGGATATTATCTCAAGTGATTTATCATGATCGATGACATAATTTATATTTTGGCTTCACCAGTGAAAAAGAAAGTTTGATTTACATTAGTATTCCATTTTCAGGAGCATCTGAGACGAATTCTTAGAGGTCAGGCCTCACTATTTGGTTGGTCAAGCTCAACTTCCTTGGCAAGAACACTATCTCCTAGAGTTTTGGAAAGTCAAATGGATGCCAAGAAGGTACATGATTGCCTTTAGAATATATAATGTTTAATTGTTGATTGTCTTTCATTCCCCTTGGTTAATTTTGTTAGTTTCGGATGACATATAACTCAGAACTCTAATATTTTTCTGGATGATTACCCCAAGACTTTTGTTATGAGAGGGAAAAATGTTAATATGTTCCAAATTAATTCTTCGACCTTTATTTAATTTTCTTATTTTGTACCAAAACCATTGAGACTTCAAGCCTAATGCATTCAACATGATTAACATCTCTAATTTTTCTTTCCCTCAATTTAACAAGCGTATATATTTATATATTTATCTCCCCATCCTTTGTATCCAGTTTAGAGTAAAGATCATCATATGTTTTATACTTGACGCCTTTTACCTTCTTTTTTATTTCTTTATTTGCAAGCTTGCAACTCTCTTCGTTTTTAGTTTTTGCCATGTTTTGTAGCACTCTCCTTTTGATTTTATCGCAATTTGGACCTCATCATTCAACCACCAAATTTCTCTTGCTAAATGGTTCGTTATCTCTTGATTCTCCGAGAACCTCAATAGCTACTTTTTTAATATGTTTTACCATCGTATTAATATGTCTTTTATTGTTTTTGACAAATATATCTAGTACTATTATCCTATATTGTGAGGTAAAGCTCTTGCCAGGAATGACTTTACAGTCCTTGCATGATCTACGATCCCGAAAAAATCTTTTTAACTTTTATTCAATCTCTTTTTAAAAGTTATTAAATGTTCATCACTTTTTTTTTTAAAATACGTATTTGCTATCATAAGATTATATGTTATATCAAGATCTAAGATCTCCAAATCTACATCCACCATGTACCCTCTCATATCCAGCTGATCCTTTCCAATGTGGCCATCAAGGGGTTATATGCTTCAACATTTGAAACTGAAGCAGGGACCTGCTCATTGCAGGAATTTGAGAATGGCGGTGTTCAAGTAATTTATAGGAAAGCAACAAGAAAGTAAAATAGTGGCACATGGAAGACTCTCATCAGTTTATGAAAGACATGGTAGTAAAAGGAATAATGCCTCAACAAATGGAAACTTTGAGCTCCGGTGAAATTATTTTCTCAACTCAATCAATAATTTAATTGACAAAAACAAGCTGGTTCATGGATGACAAACTTGGGCTAATGTTTGAGCAAATGCAAATGCTGGAGAAACAAAGTAAATAAAATGAGGACAGAGATTTCTGAGATCTGACCATTCTTTAATGTATTTTGTAGTGTCTTGGTTCCAATAGTAAAGATGCAACTTAAATTCCTGTGAATTTTTTTTTCCATTTTGTAACAAGGAAAAGGAAATTTTTTTAGTTGGTCTTACGTAATAGTTTGATTGTGCAAAGAAAGATCGTTAAACCACTGTCAAAAGCTGGCAATGCTGGGATAAACAAGCAACTAAGTGTGTCCATCAGTGTGTTAACAAATGCACTGGTTGGAGAAACTATAGCATTACGCCATGTATCCTCTTCTGTTTGATTGTTAGAAGAAAGATCTTTCAACCATTGTTGAAAGCAGGGATAAACAAAACAACAAAGTGTGTCCATCAGTATGTTATTGGTGAATTACAAAAGCATTGGTCGGAGAAACTATAGCATTACGTCTTGCATCCTCTTCTGTTTATCAATCCATATCTATGCACATGTGGCAAAGTTTGGTCGGTTTGCACTGAGTACCACAAATCCACAATCACCTTGATCCGGGGGTAATTACTTTGGCCATCTTCCTAAGGAAGATGCATATTACACCAACGAGTTTAGGGCGAGTTTTTTGAAGAAACTTCAAATTACTCTTCCTTGTTTTTTTATTTTCACCATGCAGTTCTAATGATAATAAATAGAACATTTTATATTTAATTCTATATGCCATGTGTTCCCTTCTGTTCATAGTGTAATGTGTGGTTATAAATTGCTGACATCTAGGATCTGGAAAAAAGCCTCAAAGCCACTTGTGAAGAGTTCATTATGTCAGTCACTAAGCTAGTTGTGGATCCCATGCTTTCGTTTGTTACTAAGGTTTGTCGTTTTTCACTTCCAGTATTTTTGCAGATGAGTTTCCTTATATTTTACAATAAATTATACTGAAAACCCCTCACTTTCGGTAACATGATATGATAATAATGAGACCATTTGCAAGAAATGACACAAAAACTCTACTGAATTTTGTGCGTTGTAACAGAGCACCCATTGTCTCTCTGTCATTTATCAAATGTGAAGGGGTCACCTTGTTACTTCCTCAAAACTGAGGGTGTATCAATACAGTTTACCCTAGAGTTTTACTACATTTGAGACTACTACTTATCAAATCGGAGACCCTTCGACTATGCAAGACGGGTCCGATGACTTTTCATCACATCGTGCAAAAAGGCATCCTGTGAAAATATAATAAATATTCAAGTCATGTGCTCACGTTCATCATCTATTGTGTTCTCAATCAGCTATTTACTTTCTTGTCTGTTACTTGTCTTAACACGTCATGCCACAACATGCCAAGTGCCAATTGGCAGCATTCTGAAGATGACATGCCCAACTTGTATTGAATTGCAAGTTGGACAAAACCTGTGTTGTCCCTCAATAGGAGAGAATAGTTTGTATTGAATTTAATTTAAATTCATATGTATCAAAGATCCATAGCACAAATTTTGGACTTTGCAAAGTTTCCCTTCACAGATATTCTCTTTGGCTTTTAGAAGTCCTCCATGGTCTTTAACTATGAAAAATTAAATTCGTTTCTGAAGGCGACAGCTGTGAAAGTTGCATTGTCCTTGGGCAGTCAGAATCAAAAGCTGGAGTCAGTTATGGCAAAACCACTCAAGGATCAAGCTTTTGCTACACCAGATAAAGTTAGAGAACTTGTTCAGAAGGTATGTTTTGCAAATTAATTGCTTGTTAGTTGGCTTAGTATGAGATTACGGCTGGAGACTTGCCTAGATTCCTAAGTTATGATGCCTTCTCCAGCTTTACCTTGTGGTGGGTGCTCAATAGGAAAATCATGTGAAGCAATCAAATAAACATTGTAGAGTGCGTATTCTTGCTTTATATATCTTTATACTGCATGGATGTGCATAATATTTTGTTGATAATGCATCAATATGATTTCTTTTCATTTTGTTGATATTGCATCAATATGACATCAATGGCCGCTAAAGATTATAAGTGCTATAGTATGACATGAGTCGATATAACTTTATGCATCTCTAAAACAGGTCAGTGCTGCCGTTCAGCAAGAGTTGCCGAGCGTGATGGAAAAAATGAAGCTTTATTTGCAGAACCCATCAACACGTACAATACTTTTCAAACCCATAAAGTAAGATATTGTTCAGGATTGACAAATGTAATTTCATGCTTAGATGATGATGAATCTGGCTGCTTACCCTGATCACACATTTTCTTAGAGGTTATTCATATATGGCAGGGTTCTTTGTTTTCAACAGTTAAAGTCACTAGTAGTGTTTTATCTGCAAGCTATACATTTTTTTTTTATTACTTGTAGAAGTTTTAGAAATTCATGAAAACATCATCATTGTGAGGTGGACTGCTATATGATTTTCAAATCCCGTCTCTAGTTTTTGAGTCTATTCTCTATTCAGTGAGCCTGCCTTGAGGGAAGCTTTATATACATTCTTGGTTGATGATATCTGCCATCAACTTCCTAAAAATGATTTTTGTATAGTTAAGCTTGGCAGTATTTTGTTTGTGTTGTGGCTGGCTATTGTATTCGATTGTTCTCATACCAAATATAGCGGTTACATTTGTGAAATCCACTCAAGAACGTTTCCCACCTTTTTTATTGCGTTATCATAATCTTATTCTTGGACTAAATGCCTAAATTTATCTAATAATTTTACAGGACTAACATTGTGGAGGCCCATATTCAAGTACAGTCCCGACTGAAATTGGAGTATACACCTGAAGAGATGCAGAGCATTAACATGGTTTCCATACAGGATCTGGAAGAAAAACTTGACAACATGCTGTAGGGTAATTCTGAAGGCTTGCATTTCCCATCTCCATCATTTGTGTTTTTTCTTCCCTTTGCTTCTTGTGAAAGGGGCCTTGATTTTGTGACTTATGCATGAAAATAGTATTCCACCTTAATGATAAAAATAATGATGGCATAGACATCAATCATGACTTCAGTGGTTGTTTTACTTGATACAAATTCATTACTTTAGTTAGGTACGATACAATTATAAGGACACGTTACATTTGTTTTCCGTACTTAAAATAGACATGAAGATAGATTACCCCACATATTTGTCAAAGAATATTGTTTCTTAGCCGGAGATTTTAACTCACTTACGTCGGTTCTGAAATTAATGTCTCACTGCGTGCTCTATCGAAGAGTAAATTTAATTCCATCAAACAACTAGTGTAGAGAGGTTACATGTATGCAACTGAATGAGGATATATGAAATGGTCCCACTTGGCACAGTAGTGACCTTTGGCCAAACCCATTTTGAGGTGGGGATGTATAAATTGTGGGTCTCAATCTCATTATGTGAAGTGTGATTTGAGTTGAGCAGCGTCAGTCATATTTGGTTTTATTCTAATCATGTCATTCATGTTTTTGTCATGTTTGTACAGCAAGTGAGCCAAAAATCGTGAGATCAACATCTTTTTTCTCTCATCTAAAGTCCATCGGTCTCCTATTTATGAACACTATATTTTAGGGTAAATTTTACCATACCCCTGACATTTAATTTTAATACATGGACAACATTTTACAAATTATACGAAACTTCCTTATATTTAAAACTTGAGCTGATGTCATTAATAATAATTTCTAGAATATTAAAAATATCCTCCAAAATAAAGTTTAAGAATTTAAGTATATGTTCTTCTTACCCTAAAATTTTGACAATCTATATAATAAGATAGCTCACAAGTTGAATTTTATTCCCTACACATTTTCCCTTTGAAATATCACATAACCCATTTTCATCACATACTCAATTATTTTAATATTTGATTAATTTATAGTTTAATATAATTTTTATTTCAAAGATTATTCATACACAATAGTAAGCATATGTTGAGAAAATTTTGTAGGATTATGTAATTTGAAAAAAATTGTCGATATTTTAAAGAAAATAATAGATAAACATAGATTTTAGATGATGTAATCAAAGAAATGAAGAAAAAAAAATTATTATTTAATATAGTGAGATAGATTTTTTAGGCGTTCAAATTTTATATTTTATCGTGCCTTCAAGCACATGTTATAAATAGTTAAATAATATTTGGGATTGTTAGTACAATTTATAAATCAATCACATTTTTTTAAATATTGATAATTACCTATACAATTATCCCATGTTTAATTTTATTTTTGTTAAATATTTATTTAATTACATAAATTCTTTCTCCTGCCACCTATCATCACCGGTTCTACCATTCAAATCCACCACCTACACCACTGCCTGAACCCAATCGCAATAGGGGATCTACCATCCAACACCTCCAACCACCAATATATATATATATAGAGAGAGAGAGAGAGACCAAAACCACCTACAAACTTGTCCTATAACCACCTCTGTTCACTGTTGCAATAGATCATATAGAGAGAGAAAGCAAAGATCTGAGATGAAGATTGCAAACCCTAGGTGAATCGAATTTCGTGCTCCAATCAAAGAGATATGTATTAATTGAAGAGAGAATTTCATGCGCCAATTGAACTTTGAACTTCGTGCGTAATCGAAGATCAAATCCTATGGGTGGCAAAGGTGGTGTTAGTGGTGGGTTTTGGATGGTTGAGACAGTAGTGTTGTTGGGTCTCTCCATCTCTGGTGGGATGCAGACCGATGGGTGTGCGTGGTTATGCCGGTGGGTGTTGAGGGTCTGATACGTAGAGAGAGAGAGAGAGAGGAGGGAGAATATTCAATACAAACTGACGAGCCCAAATCTAACTGGGCTCAGGCCCAATAAATCAAGCAAGTTCAAGTCCGCTAAAGGGTAGCCCAAGCCCGGTTCACCAATCCAGCCCAGTCCAAGATCTGAAGAGCCATGGAAGATAAGAGCACGTGAGAGAGAGACTATCGGGATACACACTCAGTAAGATTAATCCTACATTAATTGTACTTACCTTTTGTAACTATCCTCCCTGAAGAAGTAGTGCCCTCTCCCTCAAGTCATCGCCTCACGTCACCGCCTCAACCTACCTATAAATTGTAAGTCTTCTCCACATGAAAGGACACCTAGAGATCTCCCAACACACCCCTCTACATCTACACACATAGCTTCTCTCTCCTAGCTATTGTACCTCTCCCGGAGCACACCTCTCCCGGAGCCTTTTCTATCTTTTACTCTATTTATCAATAAAGAGTCACCGGCCATCGTTGTCGCTTCAGAGAGTGAAGTAGGTCACCCGAACCGAACCACTACATATCTGTGTGTTGACTCAATATTTACTGTTTTTGCCATTGATTGCTTATTTATTGTTCATTAATTACACATCTTCACATACTCGACTGTTGATCTTGCACGAGACAGTTTTGTGCATCATCACAAACGGTGATATTTTATTAGCATTGATGACATAATATTATCAACTAATAATAAAACTCCTAATGGGCAAAGTGAACCCCACTTATGTTGTTATTGGCTTACATGGAAGATGAGTGATTAGTTATTTGTTTACATGGATGGATAGTTATTGACTTGTGTGGGGTCTATTTCCTTATTTGTCTGCATATTATTAGTTTGTGATACACATAGCAATGCTGACGTGGTATCATCATTGTAATAAATATTTTTTTCAGTGTTTGGGTTAAGATGGTGTCTGAGTCATGGGCATGGGTCTTGGGTGATGGTTCTGGAATTGGATCATGGTTGCTCATTTTATGATTAGCTAAATTGAAGGCAAAATGATCGTTTTGTTAATGTCGTTAATGACATCTATTTAACGAGGTCTCAGGGTCATTTTTAAATTGTGAGGGAGTGTTCGTATAATAAAACGAAAAATATCAAGGGGTGTGGGTGAAATTAACCTTATATTTTATCCACATCTTAGAAAAACAGAATCTTAAACTATTTATTTCAACATAATCTCCTATAATAGTTGATCAAGAAATGAAAAATGTAGGCATTCTATTTGACGGGACTTTACGCGGCTCAACAGCCGCCAAATTGACACGTGGTAAGATGTAGCCATTATGGAACTCAAAGGGTGCCGAGAGATGGCGCCGAGGAGCGATGACTCAGAGGAGCTGAGTATATAAGCTGACATCAGCATTTAAAGAGATTGGACAACTCATTAATGAGAACTTGAGTGACTATGACAGAGCTATTAATGAACCTCTGTATCATTGAGACCCAAACTGATAGTCATAATTGTGAAGCATTAATGGCTATTGCACCGAACATATGCCCTCGGCAAACCCCGAGTTACTGTTCCCCGAGCATTGAACGCTCGGGAGTAGGTGTCAACCGCCGATCAGATGGACTTAAATGACCGGGGATAGGATCATAAGTGCTCGGCATGCCCCGAGCATTCAACCTATTGCCCGAGTGAACCAGTCACGAGAATCTGAGTGGAGAACACTCATTACGCATGGATAAGAGTGTCAGTCATTAAATGCTGAGATGGGACCCCAAATCCTTGCACTCATTGCTAGTGCAGGTATAATTACTTCTCAGAAATATGAACAAAGGTACGCAAAACTGAACAAGAAAAAAATATACACTGTGCTCAAGCCTCACAAAGCCTACTGACTTAAGTTTCGGAGGGGATAAGTCGGGTGTTCACCCGGCCTCTTTTCTGACCTTTTGGTTGTTTCAGGTTCATTATCGAGAGGATCACTATCTTTATTCATTGCAGGAAATCTCACGTGCACTATTCATACAACATTAGTTCAAAGGATTTATCATCTCAAAAAATTAAACTATTTATGTTCGATACATACTCCACCTATTTATTACTTTGGTTGATTGAAACCGTGACATATCTACAAATCATCACCCCTATCGAAAGGCAACTTTTGCAAGTGCCAGGCCAAACAACTATTAGTAGTCCTGTAAAGCTAATTCTAGCTAGGAGTAAGATTAAGGCTTCAAAAAGGCATTAGTCTCCTTCAAGCCCACTAAAATCTATAATTCCAAAATGTAACACAAATAGGGAATGAAAGAATGTACGTGTTGAACTGTAGGAGGTTCTTTCCTGTCAGAATAGGAAGTGTATACCAAATCCAGCCGGTTTGACAAAATTATTCCCATAATAGGGTTGTTTTGAAACTATTTTCCAAATTCAGGTAATTTTTAAAAAGGTCAATTTAACTGATGCCTTCAACATAAAATCAGTGCAATTTTTAGTACTAGTTATTTTGTGATAGTCACTATAAAAATGTCAGTTGGACTGACGTTTTAATTGCGTTTAAGTAGAAAATATCAGTTCGTTTGTTCAACTGATGCGTTTAAATTGTGTGAATTCAATTGACTATTTTAAAATTAAAAGTGTTAGTTCAATTGACGTTTTTTACCTTTTCCACACTACTCAATTCAACTACATTGTTGTCTTCATTTTTATTGCTTACATGTCTTCATGGGTCTTGGGGAATGCATTTTAGTAAGTGGTTTGATTTGCTAAATTTCAATTTGCTTAGAAAGATTGGGGTGAGCACATACAAAATGTGTTTGATTCATCGACAAAAAAATTTCACCCTTGGCGTTAATGCAATTTTTAATAATATACTAGTTGTTTTATTATCTGAATTAGAAGTACAAAATAAGGATCATGCTCATATGATATAAAATACATGACATTAAAATACAGTACATTAAGGTGAACATTTTCTAATGGACATATTTTTCAAAATCATCATCACTTGAATCAGTAAAGTTAGAAAAATTTAGGGTTAGAAGCCAAGAATTGATCCCCCATAATTTCATTAATAGCATTATTAGGATATGAATGCTCTATCTTTGCGTATTTTTGATTGCATGGAATTGATCTAGACGTCATTGCATCTGATTATTCTCACGTTCAAGTCTTGTTATGATATTATTATAATTGCTTGAGTTTGATCACTCGTATATATCAACTGAATGTTTGGCACCAGAACTCCAAACCAACGACAGTATACTTTAAGCTCATAGCAAGATTTTTTTCCACCTTGGTCCCAATAATTGGTAATAGAATTGTGAAAGCCAAATATTGTTTGCTAGCCCAATAATTACATTGTGGACATGTGTCAAAGGGTCGTGAATGTTGATCGACTCAATGTTTGTGTAGGATCCATAACATGGTAGGTTGTCTGACGACAAACTTTCGCACTAGCGTGAACCTCGACGTTGGCGTCTTGTCGTCGAGATTTAGGGTTATTTCGCGGATGCGAATTTTGACGTTGGTTGTGTGAGGACAAACTATCGTTGTTTCATCTAGAAGAACTATCTCATGACCTTTTATGCATTTTATTGTAGGCTTTACATTGTCAATGATGTGTATATATATAATATATATTATATACACACAATTGATTTATAACGATCTCTCACTAAGAAGACTCATCAAAAATAAATGTGTACCAAGGAATGACTTTTCATTGACAACATTCATATGACGAATCACATAGAACACTGACAACACTGAGATGACTAAACACTGACATGACTCACATATATCACTGACAATAATAACAATGACTAAACACTATAGAGTCTGATAAAGTACTATCATTGCATAGTTTGGCCCGTTCTTATTTGTGCATGTGTTGCTCAATGGAGTTGTGATTCTTTATTGGACATATACTCATCTGATAGATATTGTTTATTAGCCAAAACATTATTTTGTTCAATAGGTGTTAACTCTCGGTCATATGTAGATGATGCTATATTGGTAGCAATCTCGAGAATATAGTCTCGACACCTACAAACTAGTATCCTATTACTCTTAGCTCATACTATATATTCTAATCATTCTCTTGTTATAGCCTTGTATGTCACGTTCTATGTATTTTTTAAAGCTGACATTACAATTAGGGTTGTTAGTTGAACGAATCCGAGCCGAGTTTGAAAAACTTGTTTCTTAATCGAGCCTAAAAAATTATTCAAGTTCGGCTCATTTAGGAAACGAGCCGAGCCTGAACGAGCTAAAAATAAGCCGAGCCCGAGTATTTGCACATAAACGAGCCGAACCTGTAGAGTTTTAGTCGAGCTTGTAGGGCTTGTTTTCTAAACGAGGCTAAAAACTGGTTCAAATTTGGGCTTGTTTAGAAAACGAACCGAGCTTGAACGAGCCGAACCCGAGCCGAGCTCAAGCCAAGCTCGAGTAGCTCAGTTTGATTAACAGCCCTATTTACAATGCTAATAATTCAAGGATCAAGAACATAATCAAATGACAAGAGTTAATCCACATTATATACCAACAGATGAAAATAAAATAAAATAAAATAAATAGCTAGAATTGTAAAACCCAAAAAAATTAAAATTTTATAAAAAATGACAAAATGGTAATTAGCCGTCACTGAAATTTTTTCTAAAACTCGGTTGATGAAACAGATCTCATCGTTCGATTTGCGTTGCAAAATCTAGCTACTCAGTTAATTTTTGTTGAATTCCGAGATAATCGGATTTTTTACATTTTACGAGGTGATTGAGTGTTGTGCGACTAAAATAAACGCGATCAAATTTTATTTGCAAAACTAGGGAAATAATTTAAAGTTAGTTCAATAAAAATATACTGAACCTAACACGGGACGAGATTTAATTGATTCGGGATAAAATTTGACCAAACAAAAGAGACACGTGCGGCGCGTTGTGGGCCAAGTAATTGGGAAGTATAAAAGGAGAAGAAAATCAAATTTTCTTCCCCATTTTCAGCCAAACACTTCCAGAAATTAGAGAGAAAGAGAGGGGGGAGAAATCTTAAAATTCTCCAAGCTTCTTCCTCCGATCTACGTCGATCCAACCATCAGATCACTTCAGACCAAGAGATAAAGTCGCTCTACAAGACGAGAGCTACGCATATGTACCAAAGATCATGAGTTTCGCCAAGAACCTCAAAGACGGGATTTTTGGATTAAAGCTTTGAGGCTTGATTTGGAGTTTTTGGAACTTCTCCTACGCGGATTTACGCTACAAGAGGTAGGGTTCCTTTCCTAACTAGGTTTATTTCCAACCTAGGGTTGAAATATGAAATGGGTAGGGTGTTAGAGATGTATTCTCATGTATAATACATACCGAGTATAGTTGAAATGTTGAAAATGGATATAAGAATATGTTCAAAACCAATTCTTGTATGATGAAATTGCTTGATTTTGAATTTCATAAAGAAAGTGATGTTTTGGGTATGCTATGTGTTTACATAATCTTTGTACCTTGTAGATGTTTGATAAAATATCTATGATTGATTAAATGTGTTATGTGTATTGAATATGTTATAACATGTTTGGTGGTGTTGTGGAATGTAATTATATGTTTTATGATATAATTGACATTTGAGAAATTGGGGAATGTTGATAGACATTAAATATGTTCGTAATATGCGTATGATATGATGAACATGATATTATAATTGTAATTGTACATACATTTGCATGTGCATAGGTAACATCACATTCGGGGGCATTCGACATGAGTGTAGGTGTGTGTGCATGATTTTGATTAAACATCATCCTTTGTGGGTTGATACGCGGGCTCGGAAATGTTGGACCCATGTTCGACTGAGTCGCACGGGTTGCATTAAAAATGTGTCGGGGTTAGCAAGAAATGCTAGATTCTCTCATGGGTGCAAGACCCGGTGATTTTGAATACGCACTCCTATTGGTATTGAGTCCATAAAGTGTGTCGGCGTACACAGAGCCATTGGTGGAAGTCCATAGATGTCGTTTCGGTTGGGTACCTGTTGGTGGAAGTCCATAAATACTCACCCCAAGAAAGATACAAGTATTTAATAAAACAGTTATTAGATGTGTAACATCAATTGCGAGGACTTGAAATGCCTGGAAGTATATGCATGACATGAAATGTGTTATGGGAGCCAATGGAGGGCTCCGATTTGCATTGCATGCGCGAGTTTCATCGCAAGGCATGGCATAGATTTTACTGCATTCATTTGAGAAATGAATTTATCTGAATGGATGTTTGAATTGTTGAATTGCATGTGACATTTCATATGCATCTGGGTTAGGTAGTAGCCTCCTTAAAAGATATCATATTGAGCGTAACTCACCCTTTATGGGAACATATTTCAGGTGTTGGACAAGCGCCAGTGGACGGCCCTCATTTGGATCCTTGTTGATGACGAAGCCAAAATATGGCTTTTGAATTACAATTTGTAAATCAAATATGTAAATTCATTTTGAATATTGGTAATAGAACATGTAATGGGACTCTATTGGACAATGTTTTGATGTAAACGAATTAATGAATGAATATGGGATGAGATTGGATGGTTTATAGCTAAAAATTGGATAGATTGGGGAAATTCTAGGCTCAGGTACCAGTACCTAGGTTCTCAAGTACTGGTACCACGCTGTCGGATGATCCAGGTACTGGTACCTAGGCTTAAAGGTGGGTACTGGATTCCAGTGAGCTCAGATACTGGTACCTAGGCCTTAGGTGCCGATATCCCAGTGGACAGTGGGCTCAGGTACTGGTACCAGGACACACAAGTATCGGTACTTAGCAAACAGTGGGCTCAGGTACCAGTACCAAGTCACATAAGTATCGATACCTGAAAATCAGAAGGCCCAGGTACCGGTACCACGTATCACAAGTACCGGTACCTCCTCCCAAAATTTAAAATTTTAAAATGTAACATTGTTGTAAATGGATAATAATAAGTTCTAATTATTGTGGTTTGGACCTTGGAATGGTCATGTAGTTAAGATGTATACATTTTATGTGTTGAGTAGTGCTCCGGTATAAGGGAGACTCTGCCCAATTTTTGTTTTGGTTATGATCTCGGTGAAGGGGTTGTAATGACGTGGTGTCGGGTTATACGACATTCACGGGTACTTCTGCGGGTTGATGAGTGATCAACGGGTTGAGAAAAGACCCCCGAATTTTGGGGCGTCACAAGAATATCCCCTAACAAACAAACAAAAAAAGTAACACCACCAAGACATTATACACATTTCAAGTATACACAACAAAAAAAATCACACAAAATTCGAAGCAAAAGAATGAAAAGTGGGGTTGTTGTGGTAATGGAGTGGGTTTATGGTGGTGGGGTTTGGGCAGAGGTGGGGTGGGTTTCGATTGTTGTGTGTGTCGAGTTTGGGATAGAGAGAGAGAGAGAGAGAGGGAAAGTGATGGAGCTTAGGACAAAGAGAGAAGTAGAAGGGAAAAAAAGAGATAGAGGGAGAAGTATTTGTGTGTACTTTGGGGGGGGGGGGGGGGGGGTGTGTGTGCACCCGTAGAGAGGGAGAGGGGAGAGGGGAGAGGAGAGGAAGATAGTGAGTGAGAGAGAGACCAATTTCTGTTTGTGTATTTGTGTTGGAAATGACGACTTCATAGCTACCGGAGTATAGATCGCAATGATGGATGTTTTGCGCTGCAGTGGTAGAGAACGGATAGAGAGGGATGCTTCAAATTTGGTGGAGGAGGGTGGGTTGTTTTGAATTTGGAGGAGGAGTGGTGGACTGATGTTTAGGGTTTAGGAATTGGGGAAAAATTAGAGAAAATAAAAAGAAAGGGGGGAGAAGAAATGAGGGCGGGGGCATTTTATATCATAAAAAATGTAAATTGAACTAACATTTTTATTTAAATGGCGTCAGTCCAACTAACCTTTTTAACAATTCTGCGTTTTGTTTTAAGACATCATTTGGATTGACATTTTTAGCTTAAAAAAATCAGTTAGACTTACGTTTTTGCCATAAACACGTCAGCCCAACTAACTTTTTCAAAACTGCTCGAGTTGAAAATTATTTTCAAAACGGGATGGGTTTGGGAATGTTTTTACCAAACCGGCTGGGTTTGGTAAAAAGCTCTGTATTCTGTTTATTTTCTTCTTCTTTTTCCACTTTTCGATCTATTCAATCAAATGAATGAAATTGTAGTGAGTAGGGCAGGACCAAAAGAAAAATTATAGTTGGACCACCACCATCGATCTAGAAAAAATATAGTATATTCTACCAATCTTTTTTGTCAATAAGTACAATCATGTACTTTTTAAGTTATTAGGACATGTATGTGGAATATATGAGGTCTGTGATTGTAAACCCCCCCGGTATTTATAATGATGCATAGTAATTACCATGCGTTGCATGTATAAACAATGATTTAAGAATAAGATATATGGGTTGCATTAGAAGATAGTAAGTTTTTTTTTGAATCTTGTACTCATCCTTGGGAGAAATTAGGAAGAGAATAAGTAGATACTGCCTGTGTATTTTACCCATAACTTTTTATTCGAACATTAGATTAATCTGCATGTTTGACAATAAAAAATAAATCCCAAGAGCTACACATGTGTATTTCACAAAAATTTCACGAATCAACTTCTAACTAGGTCAAAACTGTATTGCAAGTTTAGACAGAAATTAGAGTTACATTCGAACACCAGTCACATTCGAATAAGGCATAGTTACAGTACTTTGGGGTCTGACAGAACTAGAGATACTGGGAGCAAGTCACATTCGAACGTAAGTGCGATTTTTATAGCAATCAGGCTTGCATCGATTGTACATATTTTGACCCTATAAATACCTTAAGGATGTTTCTTAGGTTAGTTTTTAGCAGCTTTGAACCATAGGAAGCCAAGAGAGCATGAGAGGAAATAAGAAGAACAATATGTCGAAGGATTAACACTTAGGAAATGGATCAACACGCTAGGGTTGCACCAAACCACAAATTAAAGGTAGGGTTTCTTTTCCAATTTCAAGATTAATTGAGGCTAGGGTTATTACTTGAATGCTTTCAATCATTGGGGATTTTTTTCAACTATGTGAATCGTTTCTTGAATATAAATAATTTCTATCTAAAATTCATTCGTTCTTTATCGAAAAACCCTAGTTCTTAAGTTATAATATAATTTATCCATGTTTTATATCAAAACTCGCATGTTCTTGATTTTTAAAACCCTAGTTTTGGTTATGATCAATGTAAACATATTTATTGAAGATGTCTTGCATGTTTTCTTGAGTTTTTCCTTTTGAAAGGTGATGGAACCATGATTCTTGATTGTCGTTGAATTTTATGGAAAATTTGTGGAAAGTGTCTTTTGTATAGTGAATGTGATTAACATGGGTTACAGTCGAATGTGTATCGTAGAGTGGTTATATGAGTTTCTTATCTTGAGGGATTTGAAGGTTTCTTAACACTTGAATGAGATTGGTGTCTTGCGATGACCAAACCACTATTCACTTCTGGTCTATGAAGCATGGATACGGATACGGGTACAATACAATACGCATACGGCGATATGACAAAGTCTAAAAAAGTAGGATACGGGTACGGCCAAGATACGGCTATAATAAAATATATTTAATATTTTTATTATTTTCAACCAACTGAATACTTATATATTTTGGTAGTTCTTTAACATATAATAAGAAAAATTAGTAATTTTTTTTAATTTCAAGAAAATATATATCGTGTCGTTGTGGTATATTCACAAAGTGAAGTGACTAATTAAAGGAATCAAAGCTAATATATTTACCTAGTATTTAGAAGTAATTTTGCTAAGATTATAATGGAATAACTTTATTTTATGCTCTTTTGACATGAAATAATACTTAAAAAACACTCATGTACCTTTGAAGTAATATGAATTTTTTGTCAATGTATTGTATGGTATGTGAATTCGAAAAGAGATGTTAAAAGTTCAACTAAAAAATTATATATGTTGCTCGACTACAAAAGTATCCGTGAAATATCCTAATATTTAATTATTATCGGATACGTAGAAGGTGTATCCGATACGTATCTTCGAGTATCCAACGAGTATCGTATCCGATAAGGTATCCGATACGGGTACGTCAACCTCAACGAAGTATCCGTGCTTCATAGCTTCTGGTAATCGAGGCAGAAAATTAGTATACTATTCCTGAGAAGTTACGTCAATGTCGATGTATTGGTATATACGCTTCTTGAAAACGGATCATTTTTGTGAGGATTGTATTTTTGATTGGCCTTGTGTGTGGGTGGGTGGGTTAAGTTATTCTCGATGTGTGAATTTATGTTTGTCAGCTTGCATACGTACATGATATATATGTTGATGGTGTTGATATATGTGGCTTAAGAGCTGTGATCTTATTTAGTTATGAATTTTTGTTGTGTTTACCTTAAACATAAAATGTTATCAATTATCACTGTTTTAATTCAAATCTTTATATTATTTTGTAAAGTGAGACTTACCTATTTTATGTTTTCAAAACCTTGTTGGATCTGAGAAGATTTCTCTACTGTGTTTTTTGCTCATCCTACGATATATATAATTTTTTAGATTTCGGTTTTGAGGAAGATCTCTGGCCAGGTGAGCAATTATAGTGGGATGCAATGTGCATTTTTTTATTTCATTTGTGTGTGTATATATATATTCGAATTTTGAAATTTACATTTTATATGGATATTATTGAACTATATATATATACTAGTCATTACCCGTGCCTGAAGACACTATATAACAAACAAAAAATTCTTACACAATTGTCCAAATTCAAAAAGAATGGGCAAAAAATATTCATACCAATTCTTCTTTTAAAATGACTCGAAATATATCGCCGATCATATCCTCCATATTAATAGAACTGTCATAAAAATATATAAAACTCTTCAAAACATCACCATATATACAAATGCCTCCGAAAAAAAAACAAATATTAACATAATCCATTGAAATTTACAATCTTTAAGTAATAAATAAAATTTTTCTCATTTATAAGACTCAAGAATTTATCACATTTACCACCACTCAATCCAATAATAGAATATAATTATAAACTTAATCACCATATTTTCAATTCACCCTATCTCCATGTAATATATATCTCAAGCAAAAAAAAAAAAAAATTACTAACATAACACAATTAAATTTACAATCGTTAAGCGATAAATAAAATCAACCAAATTTTACTCATTTATAAAACTCATGAATTTATCACCACTATCACCATTCAACCCCAAATGGCACAACAAAATTATAAATTTAATTACCAAATTTTCAATCCTTCACATATAAATATACACAGAAACATACTCTCACACATTTTTTTTTGGCTACCTACAAACCTTCCTAATTAATAACTGCTTTTATTAAAAATATAATAATTCAAGTTTTTATGATAAAATAATAATAAATTAATATCTAATTAAAAAATAGGGAAAAAAATACGGACTTCCCCTGAGTTTTGACAATATTATGAAGACACCCCCTGATATTTTATAAATAACACGAAAATCCCCAAAATTTAAAATTTATTACACAGAGACCCCTTTGTCTCCCTTCCTTCAATATTGCTAACGTAAAGTGATGATTTTATCCCAAAAAAATTATTATTTTTAAAATTGCCTTTCTCCAACTTGAGTACCCAAAAAAATTAAAAATTTAATAAAATAAAATAAGATTTGATTTAGTACCCAAAAAATTGATATAATTTAGTACCCCCAAAAAATTGATTGAATGAATTTTAATATTAATTTGATAACAATAAAAATTAATTTGATATTAATTTGACAAAGTTGAATATAAATTGGACAAAATTAAATGTCAATTTCTGATAAAAATATATATTAATTTACAATTTAAGGTTCATTTCGTGTTTAATATTATTTGTTGTTGATTAAACCAACATGAAATTGACCATAAATTCTAAATTTTTTTGTTGTATATAAACTTAAAAATTTGTATTTTAACCCATATAATTTAAATACAGATTTTTTCATAGCATAGCGTATTCTCACTTATTATATAATTTAATTATTTTTTATTATTTTTACAATCAATTTCAATTTTGACTTCAACTTTAAATATTCGTAAAATTCAAGTAAAGTTAAGTTTAAACAAAAATATATATTTTATACTTGACAATCAAATTCAGCTAAATTCGAATTCTAATCATAATCACGTCAAACCGATAATTGAGTAAATCGGTAAAAAATTTTAAAAAATTTTAACACGAACACGAACACGAACACGAACACGAACACGAACACGAACCATTTAATAAACAGGTAACACAGCACGACTCGTTTAACCCATTTACAAAAAAATAAAAAAAAATATTATTTTAATAAATTTTTACATTCCATTTATTTGCTTCCAACTGTACTTTCCTCAATTGAAGGAATTCCAGCCAACAGCTCACGTGAAAATCACACCACAAAAGTTGGTTAAAATGAGAAGTTCACTATCCTTTTTATAGGCAAATGAAGTCTCCCCTCTCCACTCCTTGTCGATGTGGGATTCAAAGAAAAGGGCCAAAAGGCAATTCAATGTCTCAAGGCTCAAAACTTCACTTTTCTACTATTAATATGCTTTTTTTTTTTTTTTTGATTTGATTTAGTACCCATATAAACTTAAATTTTTTTGTTGTATATAAACTTAAAAATTTGTATTTTAACCCATATAATTTAAATACAGATTTTTTCATAGCATAGCGTATTCTCACTTATTATATAATAGCTATTGTCTGTGTCTGAAGGCACAGAGTAATAAAAAATGGTAAACAATAAACATATTTGTATTTATATCTAATATCAAATCACAAACATAGAGGAGAGATAATTTAATTTAAGCATCGGTTGTAGTGGGGGTGAGAGGTGGTGGTGGTAGGAGACGGTGATGGTTGTGGTAGGTGACAATGACTGTGGTGGCGGTGGTGGTAGTGGTGGCGACGACGACGACGGTGGTGGCGGCGGTGGTGGGGGTAGAGGTGGTAGAGGTAGTGGTAGGGCGGTTTCAAATACTATTATTTTTTTTAAAATACTTATGATAAATAATTTCTAGAAGTACTTTTAAAAAATCAATCCAAACACACCCTTAGGGGCCTATTTTTCCTATTAAATTTAGGATGTTAATATTAACCGTTAGATTAACTTTAAAGTAAAATTTAAAGTGATCTCAACCGCGAATAGCAAAAGTCATTTTGTTTATCTTTTGAGATTTGAATTGTAAGCTACTTTATTATATAGATTTAATTATTCTTTATTATTTTTACAATCAATTTCAATTTTGATTTCAACTTTGAATATTCGTAAAATTCAAGCAAAGTTAAATTTAAACAAAAATATATACTTTATACTTGACAATCAAATTCAGCTAAATTCGAATTCTAATCATAATCACGTCAAACCGATAATTGAGTAAACCGGTAAAAAATTTTAACACGAACCATTTAATAAACAGGTAACATGGCACGACTCGTTTAACCCATTTACAAAAAAATAAAAAAAAATATTATTTTAATAAATTTTTACACTCCATTTATTTGCTTCCAACTGTACTTTCCTCAATTGAAGGAATTCCATCCAACAGCTCACGTGAAAATCACACCACAAAGTTTGGTTAAAATGAGAAGTTCACTACCCTTTTTATAGGCAACTGAAGTCTCCCCTCTCCACTCCTTGTCGATGTGGGATTCAAAGAAAATGGCCAAAAGGCATTTCAATGCCTCAAGGCTCAAAACTTCACTTTCCTACTATTGATATGCTTATTTTTTTTTTTTTTTGAAATGTTTTTTTTATTTTTTTTTTCTTTACTCATTCATTATTTTATATATATATAATTTATTATTATATTAAATTTATTTAAACGGGTTGACAGGTCTCACCCGAATATGACCCGTTAATTAAACATATGTTAATAAACCTATACTTTGTTAGCGATAATCCTTGTTATTGTACTATTATTTTGTTAATTTTAAATTACGCGTTTGAACTGTTTATTATATAAATTGAATTATATATATAGATATAGATATCAATATAAATATATAAATATGACGGCATATGTTAATGAACTTATATTTTTTTTAGAGATAATCCTTATTATTAGAGTTTTAATAGATTTTAGATATATTTTATTTTTATTATATATATATATATATATTTATGTGTGTGTGTGTGTATAACCGTCCAAGTCAATCTCTCCCATGGTTTGAATGGAAATGAGGAGAGATAAAAAAGAATGTAGTAGAGTCCTGTAAGGATGTAGATATCTCTCCAATGGTTTGAATGGGGATGAGGAGAGATAAAAGGAATGTAGTAGAGTCCTGTAGGAATATTGATTAATTAGAATCGTTGGATCAAAAACTTAAAAATGATCTAAGCCGCGAAAAGCTAAAGACAAAGAAATCTAGCTACTTTATTATATAACTAGTCATTACCCGTGCCTGAAGGCACTATATAACAAACAAAAAATTCTTACACAATTGTCCAAATTCAAAAAGAATGGGCCAAAAATATTCATACCAATTCTTCTTTTAAAATGACTCGAAATATATCGCCGATCATATCCTCCATATTAATAGAACTGTCGTAAAAATATATACAACTCTTCAAAACAACACCATATATACAAATGCCTAAAAAAAAAAAACAAATATTAACATAATCCATTGAAATTTACAATCTTTAAGTAATAAATAAAATTTTTCTCATTTATAAGACTCAAGAATTTATCACATTTACCACCACTCAATCCAATTATAGAATATAATTATAAACTTAATCACCATATTTTCAATCCACCCTATCTCCATGTAATATATATCTCAAGCAAAAAAAAAAAAAATTACTAACATAACACAATTAAATTCACAATCGTTAAGCGATAAATAAAATCAGCCAAATCTTACTCATTTATAAAACTCATGAATTTATCACCACTATCACCATTCAACCCCAAATGGCACAACAAAATTATAAATTTAATTACCAAATTTTCAATCCTTTACATATAAATATACACAGAAACATACTCTCACACATTTTTTTTTTGTCTACCTACAAACCTTCCTAATTAATAACTGCTTTTATTAAAAAAATAATAATTCAAGTTTTTATGATAAAATAATAATAAATTAATATCTAATTAAAAAATAGGGAAAAAAAATACGGACTTCCCCTGAGTTTTGACATTATTATGAAGACACCCCGTGATATTTTATAAATAACACGGAAATCCCCAAAATTTAAAATTTATTACACAGAGACCTCTTTGTCTCCCTTCCTTCAATATTGCTAACGTAAAGTGATGATTTTATCCCGAAAAAATTATTATTTTTATAATTACCTTTCTCCAACTTGAGTACCCAAAAAAATTAAAAATTTAATAAAATAAAATAAGATTTGATTTAGTACCCAAAAAATTGATATAATTTAGTACCTCCAAAAAATTGATAGAATGAATTTTAATATTAATTTGATAACAATAAAAATTAATTTGATATTAATTTAACAAAGTTGAATATAAATTGGACAAAATTAAATGTCAATTTCTGATAAAAATATATATTAATTTACAATTTAAGGTTCATTTCGTGTTTAATATTATTTGTTGTTGATTAAACCAACATGAAATTGACCTTAAATTCTAAATTTTTTTGTTGTATATAAACTTAAAAATTTGTATTTTAACCCATATAATTTAAATACAGATTTTTTCATAGCATAGCGTATTTTCACTTACTATATAATTTAATTATTCTTTATTATTTTTATAATCAATTTCAATTTTGACTTCAACTTTGAATATTCGTAAAATTCAAGCAAAGTTAAGTTTAAACAAAAATATATACTTTATACTTGACAATCAAATTCAGCTAAATTCGAATTCTAATCATAATCACGTCAAACCGATAATTGAGTAAACCGGTAAAAAATTTTAAAAAAATTTAACACGAACACGAACCATTTAATAAACAGGTAACACGACACGACTCGTTTAACCCATTTACAAAAAAATAAAAAAAAATATTATTTTAATAAATTTTTACACTCCATTTATTTGCTTCCAACTGTACTTTCCTCAATTGAAGGAATTCCAGCCAACAGCTCACGTGAAAATCACACCACAAAGGTTGGTTAAAATGAGAAGTTCACTACCCTTTTTATAGGCAACTGAAGTCTCCCCTCTCCACTCCTTGTCGATGTGGGATTCAAAGAAAAGGGCCAAAAGGCAATTCAATGCCTCAAGGCTCAAAACTTCACTTTCCTACTATTGATATGCTTATTTTTTTTTTTTGAAATGTTTTCTTTATTTTTTTTTTTTACTCATTCATTATTTTATATATATATAATTTATTATTATATTTAATTTATTTAAACGGGTTGACATGCATCACCCGAATATGACCCGTTTATTAAACATATGTTAATAAACCTATACTTTGTTAGCGATAATCCTTGTTATTGTACTATTATTTTGTTAATTTTAAATTACGCGTTTGAACTGTTTATTTTAAAATCTATGCAGTAAAATTTTAAAATCGGAAGAAGGTGTCATTGAATTTAGACCTAACTACAGTGTTGTAGATGAAAATTTTCTTATATGTAATAGGGAAAGGGTTGAGGACATTTTAGTCTATTTATATAACAAAATGTAGTTTTGACATTTTTAAAAAATATATGATCAAATCGTTAGAAGTTATCGGGGGTGTGGATGAAATTTTTAAAATTTTAAAATCTATAAATATGACTGTATATAAATAGTACAATTTTAAAATTTTACTGTATATTTTAAAATCTATAAATATGACGACATATGTTAATGAACTTATATTTTTTTTAGAGATAATCCTTATTATTAGAGTTTTAATAGATTTTAGATATATTTTATTTTTATTATATATATATGTGTGTGTGTATGTATATAACCGTCCAAGTCAATCTCTCCCATGGTTTGAATGGAAATGAGGAGAGATAAAAAAGAATGTAGTAGACTCTTGTAAGGATGTAGATATCTCTCCAATGGTTTGAATGGGGATGAGGAGAGATAAAATGAATGTAGTAGAGTCCTGTAGGAATGTAGATTAATTAGAATCGTTGGAGCAAAAACTTAAAAATGATCTGAGCCGCGAAAAGCTAAAGACAAAGAAATCTAGCTACTTTATTATATATATATATATATATATATATATATATATATATATATATATATAGAGAGAGAGAGAGAGAGAGAGAGAGAGAGAGAGAGAGGAGATGAGATAATTTGTTTAAAATGTCTAAGAGATAAGAGAGACAAAGATATATGAGAGATAGGAGTGTTAGAGTTAAGTCTAATTATGATCGTCGGAGTATTATTTTTAAGATAATCTGAACCGTCTTTTATGTTGGAATTACATTGTCCGTTAGATTTTCTCAAAACGATCTGGACCTCTCTTTGTCTTTTGGATTCAAACTTCGCTCTAATTTATTATATAGATATACTAGTAAATGCCCGTGCCTGAAGGCACTATATTACGAAAAAAAAAACTCAATAATTATAGAAAATAAGCATTAGCAAGAGTAAAAGTGACACGCATAATGAGACCGAATAAGTTTATCTGTCTAATAAATTAAAAAAAAAGGCCAAAATTTCCTATGAAAATAGTATTTCCAAAATTTTAAAAACTATGAAAATTCTCATCCCTAAACTGACCCAGCATTCGAATCACAATAATCAAACTTCTTTTCTAAGTCACAAAATTCATTACAACAAACTCCAAAATTTTTTTATTTGATTTCTCAAATCTACAGGTACTGTCCTAAAGCACAAATAATTTTTCTTGCAACAATAGCCAAAAAATGTTTTTACAGGAAGTGGAAACTATAGAACAAACACCAGAAACCTTTACAGACTAAACATTAAGAACTTACTGTCTTGACCTCCAAACCTGTCGATGACATGAACGAAACATTGACGAAGATCAGGTGTCCATCTCAATTGTGGCACCTTGGATCCTACATACTGCCTTAGAGCTCCATTGTTTTCCGCATTACTCCTTTCCACTTGTCTTTATCATTGTGTTCCTCAACAAAATCACTGCAAAAACCATACTTTTCTATTCTTGTTGATGTTCTACCACTTGGGTCTTCCCTAATCAAAGGGGTAAATTACATTGTCAATCACTCCACCAAAAATGGACTAAATAATATGCCGTAAATAATATTTTATACTTACTTCACCTTTAAGAAGTTTGACATAAAAAAAAAAAAACCAATTTATCCCTTCATGCCCTCTGTCAAACCACTTTTCCCTTCCCCTAAATTTTATTAATTAAGTCTTTAAATATTTTTATTTTAGTATACTTTACGTAATGGGTTTCTTTGTTGTCAATAGGTTGTTTTAGGCCCTCAATCATCTTTTTACTGGTTCTTTTATCTATTTATGTTAAGTTGAAATATGCAATCCAACTCAAATTATGTTATGTATAATATAATTTTAACAATACAACGATCAAATTGACCTATTTAAAAAAACACAACCTAAATCAAATATTAAATTCAACATCACGCTACATTCTGACTTTAATACAACCATTTACCAACAACCACACAATATAATATAATAGCAACAAACAAATTAGGAGCCCTTGATCCTTTTCAAGCATTAATGATTCAAACAATGTATGCTGATTATCATTTCCCTTGAAATCGATTGAAAAATATTTGCACAAATCCCTTGCATTAAGCTAATAAGAGTATTTTTTTCGCTGGGAGCTAATGAAAGGCCCCATTTCAGTCACCAACAAAGGAAAAAGTTGCAAATCGGCAAAAGTAAACAAAATTTGACACTTAAGAATTCATTCAAACAATCAGAGCTAAGTATTGTACTCAAAACTCAACAATACATTCTACCACACTCCGAGAAAGAACTATAAGTTACTATAAATGAGCTATTTTTCACCAAACAAACAACATATTTGGCTACCCTTTCTTATGAAAACTTGTATGGTAGAACACCTAGTTGCTCTACACACTCATCAAAAATCAGTGGAATCAAAAAATCCTGCAAGGAAAAAGTAGTGAGAGGTGGAGAAATGAGATAGAAATCAAAGAAAAATTGAAAACCAAAGATAAAAAGCAAGAAATCTGGCATGCTTTTTAGCCAATGCAATTTTCATGATTTACAATCTATAAGCACTGCCACTCTTGTAGCCACCACAAATTTCCTTGACATCTTTCTTTTTTGGGTAGGAGTCGATATTAAACCAATTAAAAATCATGAATATGAATAGTAAAATTTTGTTAACCAAACGTCCAAAGCTTAAAAAATATATGAATATGCTTGGTTAACCAAGCATTAAAAGCTTAAAAAATATGAATAATAAACAACAAAGACTCATAAAAAAATATAATGTGACCGTTGTTATATAACATTGACAATATAGGGAACTTACACGTCAAGAAGTAAGAGATACCCGATGTGCAGCAAGATTGTTGCTGGGCTGGTAATTCCATGATCCAGTCCAATATGTACCCCTGTGAAATGATACATTAGAATGCAAGTAGAATTTTTATGCAAAAAAATTTTGAGATCACTTGGTAATTGAGAACTGGACCTTAAATACGAATGCATTTACAGAAAACTCCGTGTCAAATATTAGCATGCAGCCGGACACTCACAAACATCATCCACTAAAAAAAGATGTAGCAATGAAGATATCAAAGCATGATTGCATGACATAAAGAACCTCAAACCCACTCTTTTTTTTTTTATATGTTCAAAACCACTCATTTGAAACATTAAAAAAAAAAATAGTATGTACTCAGTATAACGACCACCCAGTAACGAATTCAATTGAAAAGTCAATTGTTACCTAAGATAACTTACAAATTAAAGACAAAACCAACAACACCTAGTATGGACAGATTTTTTGCCTAAAGCCACAAACTTGATCCACCAATGTAATCATCAAATTACTCATCCAAAAAAATTTGAAATCAACTCATCACAACAGACACACATTCCCAGAATTGAATTAACCAATAGAATAGAACCAATAAAATGAAAAATTAAATTTTTGATAGCATACACACATGTGCAAAACAAAAACAAACAAATAATAAGAACGAATGACCGACGAAGCCTCAATCACTTAAACTACTAATGGTAGTTGTCGTGGGTGTTTCTGTTGTATGTGTGCTATGGATGTTAAAAGATTATGTTTTTTCTTTAAAGCAAACCAGCAAACAATTTGGGAAGCATGTGTGTAGTTGGGCATTAGCAACAAATCAACTCATGTATAAAAGTGAGCAAAAGATTGCATACCCATTTGTTTACGTGGAAGTTGCAAAAAGCAAACACAAAATTCAATTTTAATTCTAATTAGAGTGGAAGGTTGGATTTCTAAACTCACCCAAGAATGATCATTTAGGGATATTACTAAAATGATAGACTAAGAAAATGAACGTTAAAACCTTCATACCAATGACAGCTGCGATGATGCCAATTAACATAATTGGTGAGCAATTCATAACAAATAACAAAATAGAAAATTAGTCCATGTCTTGGAATTGTTTGAATACAAAAAAAATGAATAAAAAAACTCATATCCTCAAAAAAACATACCCAACTGTGTGTAATATTGGATGGAAATAGCTGTATGAGACATTTTGTCGAACATGTGAGAGGCGCCAGAAACTCTATCAAAATCAATTCACAAACCACCAAATATTAGAAAACATAGATTCCACTAAATCCACATTCTCAACACCAAGAAAGCAAATCCATTCAAGAGACTTATACTAAAATTCAGACTTCAACACACCCATATCACTGAATCTCAATTGTACATAAATGCATCGATACAAACCAAAATGTGCGTTGTTCAATACAAATCTTGTTTCCTACTCAAATGGTACCACTTTTCTGCACAGTTGAGACACAAAAAAAACAGAAGTCAATTAACACAAAATACAAATACCTAGTCAAAAAAAATCTATTTTAGATCAAAATTAGAATACCCAGTTGGGAAAATTTTGTGTGAATCTTTGTGTTTGTTTGAATGTGTCTGAGTGTCTGTGTGACTGAGTTGCAGGTTTGTGTGTGTGAGAGTTGTAGATCAGAGAGAGGAAAGAGGCTAGTGGCTGATGGTGGTGGTCTCTAGAAATTAGAGTTTGGATTTGGGGGTGAAAATTTGGGGTTGGAGAGGTAGGGGAATGGAGAGATTAGAGGCAGGGGGTGGTGGCAAAGGGATGGAAGAAAAAATGCAAAAGGGCAAAGGGGGAAGGAGATTACCTGTCGCTTGGTGTCGCCAATGTCGACGCTTGGTTCGCTGTTGCTTCACCGTTAATTACCTCTGTGTGTGTGTTCGATTGTGTTAGAACAAAACAATGGGTTCGGAATTGATGTTCGGGTTTGAATCTTCGAGATCATAATTCAACTCACAAATGAGCTTTCTTTCCAATAAAACAGTTGATTTGGTTCGGGGATGCTATGAAATCAAATCCTCCCTCTATACAAATACAACAGCGTCATCAATAACTTCAAATTTACAGAACACCCAGATCAAAAATGTCAATGCCAGATCATTGTTCAAGAACCGAATGAATCGCCCCACGTAATCGGAAATCTTATCAGCTTAAAAGAGTGAAACGATAAAAACAATTTCGCCAGACCAATAAAATCCAAGAAACCCACAAATATTGCTATATTTGGAAAGGACCCAATAATTTAATCACGAAGCAATCAACACAATCTCCATCAAATACAAATCCCAGCCAAAAAAACTTCACAAAGTGTAGACTTTAGAGAAAGACCTATAACGAATAAACCGCCAAAGACCCAGCGTTGAAGAACAGGTGGCGTGAAAAGCATATTCTTTAGATTATGCGAATTTGTCAAGCACATAATCATTGACACATCCCAAGAGAAATGAACCTGTATTATATTAATGCATATGTAGCAACTTAAAAAGAGCAAATTGGCAAACAAATAACCTGAAGAGAATTAGGGACGCAAGCCAGTTTTGGTCGACAGTTTTCAAACTTGTCGCATCTCTATTCACTATTCTCCACACACAGACAGAGAAAGAAAGAGAGAGAGATGGCGCTTGCTTTCTTGGAATTTGGAAACGTCGTCGATGATGAGATAGAAAGATCTTCACGATCGGCAGAGAGACGTGAGAGAGAGAGAGATGCGTGAGAGAGAGGCCTGAGGTGGGCGGGAAGAGAGGCGTGAGAGAGAGTCTGTATGATAGAGATAGAGACGCATGAGAGATAGGATTGTAGAGTTTCACGATGATAGGCTTCTTCATGGGCGGGAAAAGAAATTTAGGATCAATTGTAGACCGTTAGATTAAAATTTTAGAGATAATCTGAACCGTCTTTTATGTTGAGATGACGTTGTCTGTTAGATGTGTTTATATATTGTCTCAAAACGATCTGGACCTCTCTTTGTCTTTTGGATTCAAACTTCGCTCTACTTTATTATATAGATATACTAGTTATTACCCGTGCCTAAAGGCACTGTGCGACCAAATAAAATCAATTACCCGTAAAGACGTAGGTTCTGAAACTGTGTTCTTGTTTCTCCCTAATGGACCTTTTTATACAAACATGACATTTATTTCAATACTTTTCCTCCCCCCTTTTCTGTATTTTACACGTGCAGCTTTTTTAACAGATACAGTGCCTTGATATCATACTTGGTGCCTCATCACGAAATAGTTTTATCAGGTAATTTCCTCACATTTCAAATACCTTTCCTCACCATTGCCCCAATCAGAAACAGGCTTAGTTTTTCACCTAGATCATACCAGGAAAATGATTTAGTGATTTAAGAGAGCCATTAAACTATCTAATGAAGAAGGCGGACTAACTACAAAGCAAACACATTCCATGCATGATAGTACATAAAGAAGAAAAAAAATGATTGCTAGACATAAGCATGGAAGGGAACACTAATCAGTCCATTAGGTACCAATACTTCCTCTTGTTCAGAACTCCCAAACTATACAATAATACCCGTGCCTGAAGGCACTTGCGTAACACAAAAAAAATTGTCATTAAAGTAAATACTATTTAAAAAAAACTCTTCTGTAGAGGGAGAGATGTGTATTTATATATAAAGATACACAGAGTAAACAACAACACTATAACATCACAAAATAACATTTAGATTTATTTAAACCAACCTCAAAAGAGTCAAATGGAACAACCGGGGACAATAAAGAAAAATGAGTAACAATATAGGAACTTACGATAATAAACATGGTTGCCAACAAAAAGTAACAATAATGAATATGATTGTAAACTATGACATTTGTTTTGGAACTCAGAACTCAAACAACAAATTGAAATGAATATGTAGTAATAGTCATCCTATCTCACCACAGGTGACCACTTAGAAGGATTTTTACCACATAACAACAACAGTAATGCTACTTCCAGAAAGGGCATACAATATGCTTGAATCACAACAACTAATCCAGCAAACTCACATACCTCCAAGGATAGTATAAAATTTGCTTGAATCATTTCAACAAATCCAAGCAAACCAGCACTACTCCACTTTAACCAATTAATTGATACCAAATCAAATCAAAACAATTAATAAATAAAGCAAGCAATTCCCAAGCAAACCCCAATGAATAAAGAAAGTACAAAGCTAATGGGAATTCTAGTTATTATGCAATGCTGATGAGCATGAAAACAAATTTTTTTTTTTTTTTAACTGAGAGCATGAAAACAAACTTCAAACAACTAAAGTGCATAAAACTCACAATATAAAAACAGATACAAAAAAAAAAAAATCCTGGTGATCATGAGTGAGAGAGTGAGAGAGACTCACCTCAAATCTTTGAAATGAACCCCCAAGACTCTGCATTTAGTTAAACCATTGTAGTAAAACCCACGAACCATTGCACTAAAACTTGAAACAAAACTCATTGACAAATGCAATGCGAATGAGCGTCAGCACACAATTAAAAGAAACTAAAGTGAAGTAAACAGACCCACAAAAAACAGAGACAAAAAATTCCTATAGATTGTAAGAGAAAAGAAGAGAAGAAGGGGGAGGCTCACCTTGAATTGATTTGGCACTTCAATGCCAAAGGAAACACAATTTTTCAAGTTGTAAGAAAGATTTGAATCCATCTTTACACTTATAGTATACCACTATTCTGAAGGGAATCACTAATCATGCAGCTCACTATTGTGATCACATAAGGGTAAAAATCCTTACCAACCAAGTAAATATCAAGTTATCAACAATACCTGAATTATTCATTGTACGCATTTGAAGTTGATATTGCTTTCTGGAAAATCTGCATCATATATAGAATTGGTTATTGACTTCGAAAATCTACAAAAATACGAACAATAAAAGGTTCAGTAAAGTATAACAATCAATTAGATCTTATTCCTTCACTTCATGTCCATCCCTCTTCTCTTTGTATCAAAGAGGAAAAGGAGGAAACTACCATGAAGTGAAAAACTAAATATGTTAATTATCGCTGGGTTACTGGTAACACCTCTGTTACCACTTGCAATCAATGGAAGCAGATCTGTCACTGGACGGCAGAGGTTATCATACCATGGACTCTGGCCTTGCTTCTCATATAGATCATGGGGAGTTGTTCCCTTGATTTGGCTTCCATTGCCATCGATTTGGGAGCATCTGACACTGACAAAGAACTTGGCAACTAAAAATTACGCAAAACGCTACAGTGAGAAGAACAATAAAAAGGGGAAAAGGGGAAAACAAACAACTGCAAGTGATCTAATCAAACTATGGAAAGACACTCATAGAGACATTTTATCAAACACATGTTATGCTATAAATTATATCAATTTGTAGAAAGCATAGAAGCGCCCAAACAAATATATATTCCATCATACATATTCACACCCAAAACAAACCACAAACAGATTATATTCCATCTAAGTATTCACACCCAAAACCAACCACAAATTATAACAATGAACCAAAGAAACCAAAATACATAAATTCATGTGGCAATGTGTGTGCATGAAGAGTGTGTATTGTGTGTCTTTTGTGTGCGTGTGTGTGCTGGAAGAGTGTGTGCCTGTGACGTGTGAAGTGTGTGTGTGGCGTGACTGTGTGAAGTGAGGTTTATACCTCACAGGGAACTTTACAAATAAACTTGAACTTCCAGGGGACACCTTCATACACCTAGAAAAGAATACACGACATTGGGCGGTGGTTGGCTCATGGCTTCTAGTGGCAGAGAAAAAGAAGAGAGAGGGAGAGAGAACAAAACCCGGAGGTTGTATGGCGGTGGCAGTGGTTATGGCGCGCTGTGGCGGTGGTGTGTAGAGCGTAAGAGAGAGGTGAAGAGGCGAGGCTGATGGAAGGACAATTCTGATAGAGTTGAGAGAGAGAGAGAGTCGCATTAGAGATGTATATGAGAGAGAATAAGATATGAAGATGTGTGAGATATGGGAGTTTAAAGTCCTATCTTGAATGGAAGTGCTACTCAAAGCTTGAGCGGGAAAAAAATGAGAGATAGTAGAGAGAGAGAAAGGAATGTGAGAGAGTGATTTAAACGTGAGAGATAGAGAGAGAGAATGGCAGTGAAAGAAGAAGAGAGAGACAGAGGTCTTGGGTGAGGTATCGGATAGTATAAGATAGGGAGAGAGAGTTGGAGAAGAGATAGAAGTCTTAAAGTTAGAAAGTTGTATCAGTTTGTATGAGATAAGGAAAAGTTAAAAGTCCTAATAATTAAAAAAGAAAATATTGTTGGGCGGGAAAAATAAAATTCAGTATTCACTGTAGACCGTCGAATCAGTATTTATGAGATGATCTGAACCGTCTTTTATGTTGGGATTACGTTGTCCGTTAGATTTGTTTATGTTTTATCTCAAAACGATCTGGACCTCTCTTTGTCTTTTAAATTCAAACTTCGCTCTACTTTATCATATATATATATATATATATATATATATATATATATATATATATATATATATATATATGAGAGAGAGATAGAGAGAGAGAGAGAGAGTCCTAATTATGAAATATCCAAAATGAAGTAAATTTGAATTTAATTGAATTTTAAAATGTGCATTTATATGGATATTATATAACTTGATTGGAGGTATGCTTTCAGGTTGTGGCTGAGTTGGGCCCAACCCAATCATAATAACGTTTGAAAAGTAACATAACACAGAAGTATGATTCTACAAACTTAATATGTGATATTAATTGTATAAATGCATTATGATTATTTTCTTGTTTTTAAAAAAATAATACAAAAAAGTGAAGTAACAGTATATCTTTTCATTTAATCGTTGTTTAAAGTAAACAGCATTGTATAGTGAAGGGTTGGGTCATGGAAGATTTGGCATTAAAGCCATACCTACCTTGTGAATGTGGTGTAGACGTCTGTGTGGCCTTCACTTGTATTGCTTGGTGTTGTAAGTGGAAAGTTTCTCATAAATAAGTTCCTGAACCTATAATGTAAAACACGTTTTAATGTTGTGGTAACTTAATCCAAAGCAAATAATAGTATACAGTGATGAGACTAAGTTGAAACATGTTAATCCATACTTTAATGATGTTGAACATTCATACTTAGGTTTATTAATCGTGTTAGTTGAGACGAGTTCGTGTCAGGTTTTAGTAGGTTCATGTCAAAAAGCACTTAACCCATATTCGATTCATCTTTTAATACTTGTCTAACAAATTGTATTATATTAGATTCATATCGTGTATAAATCGTGTATAACTAGTACATAAACGAGTCGTGTCAAGTATTTCTTTCGATTAACTTTGTCTATACTTATTTCGTTTATTAATCGTGTCATGTCGGGTTCACTCATTTACGAAACGGGTAGTTTAAAGAACACCCACCTCTAATTTCATATTGCAATAATGAGTCATGTCATATTTTGACACCCCTATTCAAACCCTTTGACTCATAAGCATATTTCCTTTTTCAAATGAATTTCATATTTGAGGACTAGTGAAACCCAATTAAGGGAGTCCATCTCAAAAAATCTTTGCTACTATGGTTTAGAAACCAACCTATTGATTTGCACTAGATGGCAAATTGAATCATAAAAAGACTAGATAAAAATAACTTTATGTACACCAAAAATCAATATGTTACAGCTACAGATATCAAAACACAAAAAAACTTTTACATCCATGGCAAAGGTTCAAATTGGCATCACATGGGACTGTTGCTTGGGAGCAAGACTAAAAATATAGTTCACTCAGCCATCTAATGGAATATATGTCCAAGGCTCAAATATGAAATACCCCAAACCATCCATCTCTGAACTTGGAAGATATGTCCAATGCTCAAGTAATCCATCCCAATGCTTGGACTTCATGTGAATATATAGTGAAGTGTACAAGACTCCTACCATTTCAGGAACTGGGCTATAGATTTGTTGTTTCCGGTGATACAAACCTGTGATATCTAAGTCATAATAGAACAATTTTATAGTAATGCCAAGGCCACCCTCTATCCTTGAACTGCAAGTGTTTTTATGTATTTTTTTTAAAGCTTTCATACCGAGCACAGAAAGAAAGATTGACAGCAAACAATGACCATGAAAGCTTAACTAAAAGAGGAGACAGTCAACACACGAAAGCTTTGGATTAGACCATGTGAAATAGACCATAGAGAACCCCAAAGGATGGAATCGGAATACATCTCAAAACCCCTAGGGCTCTACATGAATAATGACATATGGGATGAAAATCAGAATTTTACAAGATAAACTACTTGCTTCCTCCCACAAATATGCTACAATTTGACAACCCATTTGCATGAAAAAAAGAAAGAGAATCAAGTAATTATTGACTCTCTAGCCAGTTCTTTTCTTATTATTCTTCTCCATGAGTTTGAGAAGCACTAAAAGAAGGAGCCACAACAACAGAAGAATAAACCTTAGAACTACCAAGTGAGAGCTTGCAAAGTTTTTCTCTATCTTGAACACCATACCACCCAATCTCATCTTCAGCACCTGAAGAACAAACCATAGTTTCTTCAACAAAGGAATCGAAAACCGTCGAATCAGCTTGATCACCACTAGTCTGATCATTCCATGGAGCTTTTGAAGAATTGATAGATGAGGACTTTGCCAGATTCTTCAACATAGCATGCTTAAGAAGCTGAAAAAGCCTTGGATTCTTTCTCAATAAACTGCAATTTTCTTCATGGGAAATCACGACTTCATGAGATTTGAAGTTTGTCTTTGCGTTTCTCCCTCTAAGAAGTCGAGCAGCACTGTCATAAGCCATGGCAGCTTCTTCGGCTCGATCGAAAGTTCCGAGCCACAGCCTCAGCTTCTGTGATGAGTCCTTGATTTCTGCTACCCATCTTCCTGAAGGCCTTTGTCTCACACCTATGAACCTTATACCGTGGATCTTTCCTTTAGGAAGATTTCGGCTTTCTTTAGCCCCATTCTCATGACAGTTTTCTGCTGTGAAAGCCATTGAGGTATGGTTGTTGACTGTGTTTTGTGATTCAAATTGGATTTTGGAGTTATTCATGCTATCTGTTGTAGTAGGAGAAGGCAGGCAAAGCATTAATGTTGAAGCAAGACAGGTATAATTGATGAAGGAAAATTACACTTTGACTCCCTCAACTATAAGCTCGATTGCATTTTGTCCCAAGAACTATTGAATATCTCATATAGTCCCGTAACTGTGGTTATTGTTTCAGATTACCTTCAAAACAAAAGTCCGTGTTATCCTTCTTTTTTTGTTACATAAAATGAATATGCAGATAGACTACTCCACATATTCGCTAGGAAATATTGTCTCTGAACACCACATAACTCTCTGCAAGAGATTCCATCGCACTTATGTCGGGGCCGAAACTAAGGTTCTATCGCGTGTTCTGGGTGCTGAAGAATAGGTTTAGCCCTAACGAGCTGTCGTAGCTATAGAGACTCAAACTCAAGCATTAAACTAAAAAATTTGAATTCTTAACCGCTCGTTAGTTTCATGTTATCCTTTTGGTAACAAAAGTCAACATGCCAGAGCAAAATGAAATAAAATAAAATTTTCATCAAGTTTGTGACAAATGTTAAACATTGAGGCAGTATGAAACTTATAAGGAAAGTGCAATATGAGAAACATGAAAATTGTGGAAGCAACATGAGATGATAACATAATTGAGGGCACTAAAGTGTAAACTTTTTGATATCATACCTCTAAATGATTTTGGACCTTTGATCTTCTTTTGATTTATCCTTGACCATTGATTGTAAAAATAATAAATTAGGGCGGAATAATAAAATAAGCAATTTTTATGTGTTAAGTTTTCATTCGAATAAAAAGTAAGGTGTGGTACCAAAACGTAGTTTTAACCCGGTTGATAGGAGGGATAAGTGATAACAGCATGCTGATTATGTGATGGAGACTCATGAGAACCAAAAAAAAAACAAGCTGTCTATACAATAAACAATAGTTTCGCTGCTGGAATGATACCAAGCACCAACTAGTTATAACTGAGTTGGCATGCTGATAACCAATGTTATTAGGTCAGATTAGTAACCAACAAAACTTATGAAGTCAGGTGTTCAAGTTGCTGACAACAACAGTTTGTGACTTGGTGGGAAAAAAAATAATGGTAGATTTTTATTCAGAGTTTAATAATATCCAATCTTGGTGAACAAAGTGTGTAAGATAATCCCAGCAGGTAAATAGCCAAAATAACATATGTATCAAGCATGAGGTGCGAGTAAAATCTTTCACCGCTTATCTCCACTCATCTAACGGTACTCTTTCATTTGGGATGTAAATTTGGATTGCAAATTTAGGATACATAGCATTTGACTATTGGATGAGTGGATTCCATTTAAAAAAGTTGATGAGACCTACTTATCCAACGGTCCTCCTTCATTTAAAATGTAAATTTTGGTTACAGATTTAAAATACATAGCATTGCTCTTCTCTCAAACCCTGCTGTAAACGGATTATTGTATATCGAGTGCAACCTTTTTTAATCAAGGTGGAGTTTGGTTGTGTTATGCTTGATATATTGCATAAAGTTATATATCAACCCAAGGAACACGAGGATTTATGGCTTCAATAAAGGTGGCCTCTCTTTCCCCCAACCAAAAAGGCCAGAATAAAAATAACCTTAAATGTTTTTTTTTTTTTTTCTGGGAAAGTGAAAACCTTCAATGTTATAACCCCATAAAATGCCAAAAATATTTTAATGTCAATCTTTTTTCAAGCTCTTCTACCTACTGTGCCGCCTGTTGTAGCAATGCCTTGCTTTCTCAAGATGTTTTCTCCTTTTTTTTTACCTCTTACATATGCCTACACACATGCACAGACATTTCTGAGGTAAATCTAAACAAGAATTCCACAATCAATATTCTAAACATTCATGATCTGAATGTGAATGAGTCGGACTAATAATCCCTTGGTCTATTAGTGAACCATCTCTCCAGGGGATTGCTGGTCCAAAAGAAAGAAAATCATTTTCCAGTATCCATGATCAGTATGGCATGAATTCCAAACAAATAAACTATATATAAGCAATGATCCGAGGGGGAAAACTTCAGTCCAATGAAGATGGAACTCTTGAAAATGCCTTCAAAAGCAATACAAAAAGGTGTTTATCATAAACAATGCATTATAAAAAGGACGTTATAGGCATATTAATACTCCAATTAGCATGCATCCAAGAGCCAGAAAACAAAACTCCACCTCAAAAGCCAGAAAACAAACAAATCCCCCCACGTTTCTCCCTCTCTCTCTCCCCTCACCCTCAGTCTCTCTGCCCGTAAATCTTAAAACTAATCTTTGCTATTTGTCACATTATATGTGTCTTTGGTAGTCCTTTGGAATATCATGTTTTAATCCTCTCTCTGTTTCCTTTCCTTGGAATTTTGAATATAAGCTAAAATACTTGTGTGCTGCAACTTATCAGAAGAAAGCAGAAGCTTTCTTATTGGATACAGCGACGGAGCGTCCCTATATAAGCTTTCTTGTTGGATTCCCATGCATTGTTCACAGACCTATATATGACCTAAATATATATATATATATATAAATGTGTTTGTGTGTGTGTGTTTTCCACTAAGCAATATGCTTGTATCCAAGGTGAAGTTACTGCACTATTTTGGCTTCGCTCAAATCTAGAACACTTTTTTATCATATTACCAAACAAATTGCATCAGGCAAATTTTGCAATTTTTGTTGTGGATAATGATTGTGTTTGGATGTCCTCAAAGTTTACACAATTTCTATTTCATACCAAAACTTCCAATTGCAACATCATATGCCATTAGTTTAAATTCTTTTGAAGGGTGTTTTTATAGCTTAACTTGATTCAAATTTTTGTGACCTCATTCCTTTGAGGTACTTGGGTTTAACATTAGGGACGGAACTAGGATTTTTCGTGTTGGGACTCACTGCGAATTAAGAAAAGACATATTGTAGGATCATTAAGAATCATATTGAAAATATATAAAACTAAAATGGCCAGCTTAGTAGTTTTATAAATAAAACAAAACTTATAGGGTTGACACATAATTCTGAAAAACTAACGGGGCCATGCTCCCCACTCCTTGGTCGTAAATTGGCTCCACCACGGCTTAAGGGGAACTTGGTTAAAGCAATTTCCATCTTCGATTTGTTGGTGCCAGATGGGTAAAACCATGTTTGTGATCCAGTCTGACTGCACCCTTTTCCATTTGATATCCTTACCGACAACATACTCCCGGTGACTTCGATTCACTCTATAATTAAGTGATCAGTATCAATACTCTGTATTAGGGATCATAAGGTCCACACCCTCAATACCATTGACAATTTCATCCAAGCACAAATTTAACCAATGTGTTCACCTGCGCTCAAAATTTCGATCAAGTACTTCCTTTAAGGCCTATACAGAGGTTTTTCTCGATACACCTTACCGACGACTTAATTCATCATGCACCTTAGGTGACTATATAGAGATCTCATGGTACTTCAAAGTGGACGTTACACTCATGAGCATGCAATAGCCCGGGCATACCTACTGGTGTCCTCTACCTTTTATCTGATCAATTCTTATCCCAATCAAGTAGAGTTGCATCTTTCCATAAGTTTCAGGCGTCCTCAAAAATTCTTGAAATATGCCCTTTATCATGTAACCCAGCAACATCAAGGTAATCGATAATACTATTGCAGTTACATGCCCCCTCTGAATACCTCCAGAGACAATCCCTTAGTTATAGGGTCGGCTACCATCTCCCCAAAGGGAATATAGTTGACTTATTTCACTCCTCTTCACTATATCATATATTTGGATAACTTATGTCAATGTGTTTAAGAGATTGCGGACTTATTGTCACAAAAACACATTATCTGCCCCATTAGGTATATCATACTTTAAATAAAGCATTTAATCAAACAACATTATGTACTGTTGTTTTGTAAGCTATGGATTTGACCTCCATTGTGTCTTTTGCAACACAACTCTACTTCTTGGGTAACCAAGAAAATAACTATTCCACCATATAATAATACAAGGCTACTTGTAGATATCCAATCATCTATATCCCATGCAAAACCAGCATCTTAACATAGCCAACAATTCTAGATAATTTAATCCAAAACATAATTTCATACCTTGTTTGCCTCTCACGTATTTGAATATTCTTTTCACTATCTACCAATGTGCCTCGCCTAGATTGGACTTATATTCACGCACCAATCCTACCCGCATGATTAACATCGAGTCTAATTCTTGTCATATGATACATGAGGCTAACCTACTTCTTGGGAATAGGGGACTTTCATTATTTTTCATATTCCCTCATTTGTACCAAGGCGCATACTCTTTGTTTAGGTTTTGACCCTTACAGACAGAAGTGCTCAATAACATGTAATTCTTCATATCGAATCCTTTGAGCATCTTTTCAAAATACTTTCCTTGATTCAAATAAATAGTCTTGAATTTCTATCTCAATAAATTCTAATCACCAAGACATAATTAACATCACCCATGTCCTCTTTTTCAAATTTAGATCCTACGTATGCTTTAGTTTCTTTTATCCTAGCCAGATAATTTATTGCCAACAAAACATCAAGCTACGCTGAGTAATAAAATAAAAAAAATTTCATGACATATCCATATATATATACAATGGAATACTTAATTCAAATCATACTTCAAAAATTATCTGGTGGAACTTTAAATACCATTGTCTAACTCATCGTTTGAGTCCATTTAGAGATTTTTTTCGATTTATAGACTTTGTACTCATGTCATTTAACCTAAAAACATAAGGTTATTCCTTATAGGTGTCTTACTTTAGTTCCCCATTAAGAAAGGCTTTTTTGACATCTAATATATATGGTACATGATCCATTTTAGCTAGACATGACTATTCTGATAGAAGTAAAGTTCGCTATAAAAAAATATGTCCACAAAGTCTATCTCAGATTTTTAAGTAAATCCATCAATCACCAAATATATTTACTAATCCATGGGAGTTATCAAATTAGTGGATTCGATAAAAAATAGCATCTTTATTTTCAACGAATCTTATACCCGAATGAAAAAAAATTTAGTCACTTCCATTCTTTACACATCTTTTAAACTTAAATTCTCAAGTCTTAGGAGCTATTTAATAACACTTTTTAAGACTTAAAACTGAGTATTTTAAGTACTTCATAAATGAAACCTGTTTGATAACCTAAAACTCATACTAAATATTTTAAGCACTTCTTAAAAATAGGCTAAAATTTTAAGTAGCAAGCCACCTAATTATCACTTAATACTAAAAATGTTAGTCAGTAAGGATTTTATCAATTTCTCATAATGGACAAATATATCATCACCACTATTGTGTCATCGTCACCACGACCAACACTATCACCACCACGACCGCGACCATTGTACCACTGCCACCATCACCATCGCCACGATCGTCGCCACCATTGTGCCACCATCACCACCACCACTACTATTGTGCCACCGCCACCACCACTATTGTGTCACCGTTACCACCACCACTACTATCACCACCATTGTGCCACCACCACTGTCTACCACTACCATTGCCACCACTACCACCACTGTCACCACCGCCACTATCGTTGTCTCATCGCCACCAACACCACCACCATCGTTGTTGTTACCACTACCATTGTGTCACTACTACCACCACCACTACCATTGTCACCACCACTATCACCATAGTCGCCACCACCGTCACAATCATTGTGTCACCGTCACCACCACTACTATTATGTCACTGCCGCCGCCACCATTGTACCACCACTACCACTATCGTCGTCACCACCATTGCCACTACCACTACCATTGCCACCACCATCGCCACCACAGTTACTACCATTGTGTCACCACCACCACAATTGTAGCCACAATTACCATTATGTCACCACCATCACCATTGTGTTGCTTCCACCACCACCATCGTCGTCACCATCACTACCACCTCCATTGTGATGGTGGTGATAGGAATAAGGCAATTGCAGAGAGATGGTTAAAGAGAAAAACAAAAGTAGAATAATAATAATTTTTAGACTTCAGTTCCTTATATTTGTCAAACAATTTGATTAAATTCAATACTTAAATTTCAGTTGATACAAAACAGTCAGAGAATTAAAAAATTCAGCATTCAGCACTTAAAATTCAGTATTCAGTTTTCAGTGTTCAGCTTTCAGTTTTATCAAACACCACCTTAGGGTGTGTTTGTTAACCCAAATTCAGCATTTAAAATGAATGTATTTGACACTTATTAATTAAGCTCGTTTGATAACTAAAATTTCAACTCTCTTAATATGTTAAGTGTTCCTTTAAAATATGCTACAATATTAAGTAGGAGATCTCTTACTTAATTCTGAAAACTGAAAGCGCTCAGTAAAATCATCTTTAATAATATTTATAATATGACAATTATACTCCAAAATATTTTATAATCCTATTAAAACTCTAATAAGTGTTATCTCTAAAACTCCTAACCTATCTATCATCATTGTCAATCGTCTTCAGATAATAGGTGTTCTTCTTCTTTTCTTCGCTCGTCTGCTGCAAATAAACATGTTGAAACACACACCCACGTTCACTGCACACATGCACACACCCACACACAGATATGCACTGTACACACACCCACCCACCCATCCACCCAAACTACCCACGCACAAGCACAAATTGCACACACACATACACACACACACACACACACACACATTATTAATGAGATTTAATTTATTCTAATTTTTTAATTCGATTATTTATTCATTTATTTATTTATTTTTATCCGATTATTTCTTAGTTTTTTTTATCAGATATTATTGTTCACTTATTGTGTAATTTAATTTGTTATTGTTCATTTATTGTGATTCGATTATTTATTTATTGTTATTTTTTTGATCAGATGTTATTATTTTGTTATTGTGTTATTCAATTTATTATTGATTTGATATATTGTCATTTTTTATTAGATAAAAAACATATTTTATAAATATTGTTAAATTAAAGACTGGAAGGATAAAACTAAAAATTAATTTATTTTCAGACGTCAGTTCTGTATAGATATCAAACAGTTTGGTTTAATTCAGTACTTAAATTTCAGTTGATACCAAACAGTTCACAAATTCAGTATTCAACTTTCAACTTTTAGACTTCAGTTTTCAGTTTTCAGACTTCAGCTTTCAGTTTTATCAAACACTACCTCAGTAATACACTTATCCCAAATAGGCATTCAGATAAAACGATATGTCTTGTACCCCTAAATTCTCAAGTTTGATATGTTAGGTTTCAACCCAATCCAATATACGCAAAGGGCTTGTTTGGTAGACGTATTATGAGGGGATTAAATATTATATTGTACTATTTTTTATTTAATCGGGCCTAATATTTTGTTTGGTAAGCAAATTTGATACTGTATTAATTTCAAAAACGTATACTTATTGTATATTTTTTATACGTTAGACCTGTATTATGGAGGTATTTTAATACCACCAAAAGAGGTGGTATTATAATACAACTCAAACGTATTATTTTACACATTTACCATTATAACTCCCTAACTGATAAAATCAAACTGTCATTAATATAACAAACACTAATTGAGGGTATTTTTGTTAATTCAATATTAATACGATAAAATAATTTTTTAACCAAACAATCGATTGGATTAAATAATTACTATCCAATGTTTATATTGTGTATTACCAAACACTAGAGAAAATTACGTATAATTCTAATACTTTATTTAGTCTTGTATTTTGTCTTTCTGTATTGTATTAGACCAGATTATTTTATCTAATCCATCTATTTCTAATACGGCAACCAAACGAGCCCAAAGGGTTATTGATTTCGCTTTGACTCTATTTAAAATATAAATTGCAGTTAGCAAGTCTTACCCTAAAATAGATATTTGCATATATGTCATCTTAGACTTTTCATAACCAATAGATCCTTATTTCACTTATCCGCAAAATCATTCACTCGATTGCATACAAGACATCACTGAGTATTATATTAGAACCACTAGTTTTAATTTTTCAAAGCCATGTAAAATCAAAATTGACACAAATAATATTAATATTACTTTTCTCACAATCAACACAGTCCCATGTAATAGTAAAATAAAATAGAGCACTCACAGATTGATAGAATGTATGACCCTATTCTTTTATACCCGATTCCAAGACTTTGTTTGGATTTGATGGTAAATCATGCTTGTTTCACACCACATCATTTTCACTTAAGTAAATAGATCTTGAAAAATGTAGTAGGTAATATCATTGATACCATGGGGGTGTTAACCAAACCCATGTCATCAAAATATCAAAACAGCAAGCCACTTCATTGTGATTTTGCCAGACCACATCATCCAAAAAACCATGCTATACTAATTCAATTTCATGGCGGTGAGTGTAGAAATGGCAGTTAACTTTCCTCGCACTTAAATCAAATGGCACCGACTGGACTGGTTCAAGTTTAAACCAATTGTGTTGAAAGAAACAACGGTCCAGCCCTGCGATTGCATCAAGGCTCATCCACACAAAAAGTGAAGATTGCATATTAACTTTGCTAAGGCATTGGGCCCACCATGAATTAAGTCCAAGTCCTTCATAACACTAAAGCCCATTTCTAATTATAGGAAAACGATTGACTGAAACGAAATGATGATGCACCATTTAGTGTACGTCTCTTTCTTCTTCACGCAGCAAATCGCCGATGAACACACCCTATGGAAAGATTGTAACCGTTGCTACAATTACAACTATTCCAAGGATTGTGTTGGTTCATATTCAAACCATCTATACTTCTCTATCTATGATCTTTCTCCTCATGCATGGAAAAATAACCGTCAATCATTGCATCCATTCATGAGTCACAAGTCCAAATGTGATCACCCAATTCATGGGTCAACACGATTTGCTGACTTTAAACTTGCAAACTCTTAATCCAAGATCAACTTTGATCAATCCCATTCCAGATGTCATTTGGAAGAACTAAAACTTGAGACACCTGTGTTTTAATGAACACAAGGTGATGGTGATGAATTAGTTCGTGGATTCAACTACAGCTTTTCTTCGAACACTGTGAGAAGAGGTTTTAGCTTAGTGGATGTTTGGATGGTTGTGTGGTATGGAATAGATCTGGAGCTCTTGATCCTGCCCAATCCAAACCAACCGCCTCGCAAGGCTTGAAAAAAAATGTCTATTACAAACCAATCTTATGTTTGACAAGTGCATTTGAAATTTCGTGTGGCTTACCGATTATTTTCGTGGGTGACTGACTTGAAATTTTTTTTAATAAGGTTTTAGCATTATACCCCTACTTCTTTTTTTCTAACAAAAAGATGTTCACGCTTAAGTTGACCATTCCTTAAAGTACGTCCTCAAAGAGATAAAAGTGGGTAACTTTTAGGGGATGTGGGAAGAGTTTGAATCTGAGACCTCTAAGTTATTAGAGGAGAGATCCAACCATTGAACCACCAATAAGGGTTAGCATCATACCCCTTAAGCAATCAACATAATTTTTGAAAACTAAGGGCAAAATAGACTTTTTATACATAATCCCATTTGGTGCATTGTCCATTGATTTTTAACCAACCCCCCCCCCCCCCCCCCCCCTCCCCAACGTGGGTTTGGAAAGGCCCAACACATGTGTTAATAGTCACAGTATTCACTTTGGCCCAAGAAAGGCCCAAATACTAATCTTAATCAAAAAAAGAAAGGGTAATTTAGAAGCCGGTACAAAAATTTAGACTTATTTGAGCTAAACTACATTAAAAAAACTTATTTTGTCCTAAGTGCATTTTTTTGAAAAAAGACTAAAAGGGTATTTATTACTCCATTACTCTCTCTCCTCTCTCTTCATTACTCTTTCACTCCCTCTTTCCTATTTTCTCTCTATCTATTTCTCTCTCTCTCTCATATTGATAAAAAAATTTTAAATATGTAAAGATTTGATTTAATTTTTTCATCCCTCTCTCCCCTTATTTTTTTTTTCTCTCTCTCTCTCCCCTTCTCCCCTTATTTCCTTATTCTCTCCTTTTTTCTCTCTCCTTATATCAATGTTACACAACACAATTATACTAATCAGTTACACCAATTAGTTACAATTACCCTATAATACACTAAACAGTTACTCGTGTGTTTTAATAAACTAAACAGTTATACTAAACAATTATACGAAATTACAACACCAACTCAATTTGTCATTTTGTTATTTACATAAATCAAAGAGTTACATCATTTAGTATCACGACATGGTTACATCAATTATATACACCAAATTGGGTTTATCATTACACAAAAAATTTTATCATTATACTAAATTTGATATATATGATTGATGTAACGATTTCGCGATACTAAATAGTGCAACTATTAAGTTTATGTAAACAACTGAATGACAAATTGAGTTGATATTATAAATTTGTATAATTGTTTGGTGTAATTGTTTGGTTTATTAGAATGCATGAATAACTGTTTGGTGTATTATAAGACAATTGTAACTGATTGGTGTAACTGATTAGTGTAATTATGTTGTTGTAATGTTGATATAAATAAAGAGAGAAAATAGGGAGAGAGCGAAATGGTTATAGAAAATAAGGGGAGAGAGAGAAAATATGGGATATAGATGAAAAAATAAATCAAATATTTACATATTTGAAAATAAAATAAATTATCAATGATAGATATAGAGAGAAAATAGGGGAGAGATAGAGAAAGTAAAGGGGAAAGAGAGAAAATAGGGGAGAGATAGTGAAAGAATCTAATGAAATCTTTACATATTTGATTAGATATATAACTGCCAATTAAGAATGCATAAATTAAGGAAGGGTGTTTAGGTAAAAAGGATTTTAATTCATTTGAATTTTGTACCTAAACACAAAAAGTTTTATAAAAATTGTATTTAATGGAATAAACAACTTATCTATACACTTTTGCCTAAATAAGTCTAAATAATTGTACCCACACCTAAAAAACCCAAAAAAAAAAAGTGAAAATTAGGGTTGAGTTATCATTAGTGGACTTTTAATAAGTTTAGTCAATTACTTAAATTTATTTGGGAATAAGTTGTATTTTAATTGAGTAATGTTATGTAACCCAAATTTGCAACTCAAATCTGAATCCTAAATGAAGGGGAATCATTAGATCAGTGGGCCCATTTAAAAAAGTTAACGGGACCCGCTCATCTAATTGTCTCCCTTCATTTGGGATACAAATTTGGGTTGCAAATTTGGGTTACATAGTATTTTCCATTTTAATTTTACTAATAAGTAGTTAAGTTCACAATTTTTTAAAAACTCAAAAATGCCCTTCCAAGGGAAGACAACACATATTTATTGGAAAAACAACACATTTGACTTGTATTCACCTATCCATTTAATGTTTTTGCCATCTTTTTCTCTCATTTTCTCTCTCATATTTATCTATATTCATATATTGATTATAGTTATTTCTCTCTCTATAGTCATTGTCTGTGTCTAAAGATATTATGTAATAAACAAATAAATCGCAAGCAATTGCCCAAATTCAAAAAAAAAAAAAAATGATCTGAAAACATTCATATCAATTTTTATTTTAAAATGACCTGAAATATATTGTCGACCATACCCTCCATATTATTGGAACTATCATAAAAATGAACAAAAAACTCTCTAAAACAACCCCACATATACAAATACATCAAAAACAAATACTAACAGTACCAAATAAATTTTATAATCTTTAAGCAATAAATAAAATCAATAAAATCTTTCTCATTTATAAGAATCATGTATTCATCGCCACTACCATCATTCAACTCAACAACACAATATAATTATAAACTCAATCACCAAATTTTCAATCCACCCATGTAACAAATACCTCAACAAAAAACTGCCCACAAATGCAACCATCTATATAATAAAAATAAGTTCACAAATGATGTCAAAAAATTAAATTTTGCTATCTGAAATTCCAATGGCTTTCAAAAGAATGTATACAACCTATAAAAAAAATAATTATATTTAGATTTTTTTTATTCTTTAAAAACATACAAATATTTTCTGTTTAATTCATCCACATTCAAATAATAAAAAGATTGAGAAAACATATTTATCTAAAAAGTACCGCTTCATATGTTTTGAAGTTCTTTGTTTCTCAGTTGAGCCTCCACGTCTTCTAATGCTCGTAAACAGCTTTGGTCATTTTCGATATTCTCTAACAAATCATCCAATTCTATCATATCTATGAAGCCATCCTCAAACTTCGTATAAATGAAGTCAGTTGGACATATAGGTGGAAGTGTGCTAACAACAACATTCAACATTATTGGATTATTTGGACTAAAACCTTTTTTGTTTCAGATCGTAATATATAATGATTCTTTCTTTTTTATATGTTCTGTGACATTTGATTCTAGATTCATTTTTTTAGTCTCAAACCGTATCCACAATGGATGAATATTGTGCTCCGCTTCCTCCAATAATTGTATAAATCATACTGCATAGGATGGTCGGTCGTGATTAAAAAAAAATTCATTTGCAGAATCCCAAGTGGGAAGAGTCTCTGCTATTTTCTAGATCAATTATTTTGTTTTTATTGGTCACTTGTTATTTTTTTATTGATAATTAGCTTGGAAATTTTTTTTTTTTTTGTGCAATTGGTATAACTTGATTTTTTTATTGGTGATTAGATTGGGCTTTTGTTTTTTTTTTTTTTTGTGGTGGGGAGATGGGGACATACAGTAGTGCCTTCTTTTATTGGTGATTAGATTGGGCATTCAAGCTTTTTTTTGAATTTTGAAAACTATATCTTTGTATATAGTAGTGTTTTTTTTTTTTTTTGTATGAATAATATCTAGAAGGTTTTATTTATGGATTAGATATTTGTAACTTTTATTTGCATCGAAGAAGTGATGGTGATTAGCTTGACTTTGAATTTATTTGTTTTTTTTGGCGCAATTGGTATCACTTATTTTTTTATTGGTAATTAGATTGGGTTTTATTTATTTTTTTTGGATCAAATTTTTCTATCAGAAATTCAACTAACTTTCAAAAGAATGTCTACAACTTGGGAAATTTTTTTTTGAATATTTAAATATTTTTTATGATGCACAAATCAGTTTTGCGCAAGATCAACAGTCGAGTATATGTAAGAGTGCAATTAATGAGCAATAAATAGGCAATCAAATGGCAAAACAGTAAATATGGAGTCAACACAAAGATTTATAGTGGTTCGGTCCGGGTGACCTACTCCACTCTCGGGAACGGCAGCGGTGGCCGGAGATCTTTATTGATGAATAATGTAACCGGGAAAGTACACTCCTAGAGAATTACAATGCTTTAGGAGAGAGAAGCAATGTGTGTAGGGAGGTGCAGTGTGTGTAGGGATCTCAAGGTCTAGAGATGTCAAAGTCATGTCCTTTTATGTGGAGAGGGCTTACATTATATAGGTTTGGTGAAACGGTGAGGTGGTGAGTGATGGAGAGGACTCTATCACTTTGGTATGTACAATTAAGGTAGGATTAGATCCCCTGCGTATCCCGATATTCTTTCCCACGTGCTCCTATTCCTTCGGAGGAGGATCCTGAGCTGGGTTGGTGTTCCTATCTCTTCGGAAAGAGGATCCTGGAGTAGGCTGGACTGAGATGGATTGAGCTGGACTGAGTTGGACTGAGCTGGACTAACGAAGTCAAGAGGACGAAAGAGGAACAGTCCTTGGGTGGTGCCCAGGGCTTGGGTAACCCCTTGGGTGGCGCTCGTAGTGCCCTCCTTTAGGCGTTGCCCCTTTGGTGTCCTTGGGCGTTGGCATCTTGGTCTCCTTTTGGGGCTGGTGAGTTGGGCTCCTTTCTGGATACTGATCATTTGGGCCTTCTTGATTTATTTTCATTCGGCCTGACCCAGTTAATTTTGGGCTCATCATTTGCCCCCATGCCCCAAGCCTCTGACTTTTCGCGAGAGGAAGGGGTTAAGGGCATGTACTTCTTCTTCACTTGAAGAGGAGTTTTCTTGCTCCGTATGGTAGCTTCTTTTTCATTCTTTAGAGACTGGGTGACCTTTGCTGATGGCGGCGCTAGGAGAAGGAAATGGGGTGTTCTTTGCGGGCCCAAATGCATTGCCCCCTTGGGCGCTTGCTCTTTTTTTTTTTTTTCTTTCTTTCCCTTGGGCGCCGCCTCCCTTCTCCCTCTTTCTTTCTTTCTTTCTTTCTTTTTTTTTTCTTTTTCTTTTTGGGCGTTGGCCTCCTTGGGCGCTGCCTCCTCCCTTTTTTTTTTTTTTTGGGCGACGTCTGCTGGTCAAGTGATAGGGACTGTTGGGCGCTAGGGCTGTATGATAGCTTGGGTGGCGCCAGGAGGAGACTGGGTAGTGCCTAGAGTATCTAAAAATCAGCAAAACTTTGAACGGCCATAACTTTGCCCTCGGTTGTCCGTTTGAGGCAAATATTTTTTTGAATCTGGGTATTTTTTCGAGATCTACGACATGCAAACAGCCAAAGGCAGTTTGGTCAACAATTTTTTCCAAAAAATGCTTATATCTTTCTGAATTTTGGTTTTAAGCACGATTCAGTGAAACCGACGGTGGTGGAGAGCTGCGTTTTGGCAAGCAGTTGTCAGGCATTCATGGGCGACAAATTGGCATTCTGGGTTTTTGCCAGAGAGGGAGACTATGATGGATTTCGACTGGGTAAGAGGCGAACCCGCTTTCTCCAATCCTGTTTTCTTCTTAATGTTTTCTCTGTGCTGGCGCCCTATTGATAGGGCGATGGTGGAGACTCTCTTTGCTTTTAGAGTGGTGTCTTCCCCTCTTCTCAAGAGGGTGAGGTTTGATGCCCCAATGCTTCTCGGTCAAGGTCCGATGGCTAAATTGCTTCCTGAGAGATGGGACCCGGTGGTGCCCCTACTCCTTTTCTGACTGTGACTCATGTGTGTATCAGAGCTAGCTGTTGTACTGTTGTAGGAGTTGGGACTCCAGTGCAGATGACTTGAGTATCAAAAGTGTAACTAGCCAAAACAATGTTATCCCAATATTAAAATATCTAACATGATTACCTGGAGAGAGAGAGGCAGGATGTTTGCGTGAGAACAAAGTCAGAGCTGTGGATGTCCCGTGAGATGGTCGCATGAATTGAGGCCGAACTACTTAGAGTCTCGGAGGATGGCTGTCGTGGTAGACTACATCGGCCGAGCTGCCGTGGCAGAGGCTTACAAGGTGACTACTTGTGTGAGAACAGAGTCATAGAGGCCGAGCTACGTATAATCTCGGAAGAGGGCTTCCATAGCAGAGGCTGACTATTTGCGCGAGAGCAGAGTCATAGAGGCTGAACTACGTGTAGTCTCGGGAGATGGCTGCCGTAGCAGAGGCTGACTACTTGCGCGAGAGTAGAGGCATAAAGGCCGAGCTACGTGTAGTCTCGGGAGATGGCTGTCGTAGCAGAGGCTGACTACTTGCGCGAGAGCAGAGTCATAAAGGCCGAGCTACGTATAGTCCCGAGAGATGGTTGTCGTAGCAGATGCTAACTCATTGAGATGGAGATGAGGAGGGTGGGCGCCTAGTGAGAGGGGACGAGACCCATCGTCTAGGCGGCATCATTGGAGGCGCCCAAGGTGGAGAGGGCGAGACCGCTCGTTTGGGCGGCATCATGGGAGGCGCCCAAGGTGGAGAGGGCGAGACCACTCGTCTGAGCGTCTGCGCTGCTGGAAAGCAAGACATTTCGGGCACAATAATTTTCGCAGAGTTTTATTTCATAAAATAATAAATAAAAAAATAAATTAACTGAAACAATAAATGATAGATAAAATCTTCAGGTGTTCGGCATTCCATAGGTGGGCCGAGGCTTTTCTGGCAGAGTTCGAGTCACCTCCTCCTAGCCCTTAGGCGATCTTCTAGATTTCTCCGAGGGGTTGCTGGCGTTCTCTGTCGTCTTGGTCTCGGCCAGGTGGCGAGGCTTGTCCTCTGCCAACAACGTACTGCCTCAACTGGTCACGCTGTATAAGCTCGTCGATCTGCCTTTGAAGATCAAAGCAGTTGTCAGTATCATGGTCGTGGTCGTGGTGGAAGCGGCAGTACTTGTTCGGGCTCCTCCGGTTCGGAGCGGTCTTCATCTTCTCTAGCCAACGTACTGTAGGGTCATCCTGTATTTAGAACAGGATATGCTCCACGGAGGCATTGAGCGGCGTAAAGGCTTGCCGCTCTCTCAAAGGTGGGGGACCAAGACGGTCCTTGACAGAGATTCTCTCTGTCATATTTCTTTTGTTCTCTACCTCCCACTTGTCTTCGCGAGTGTCCTTCCTTTTCTCCCCTCCTCGGGAGGACTCACCTCGACGAGCCTTGGTGACATCCTCGGCATTCATATACTTCTGGCCCCTTAACAGTAGCTCAGGCATGCTAGAGGGCGACTTCTTGAGGACAGAAAACATGAAACTAGAGGTGCGAAGGCCGGCGATGAAGGCGGCCAGGACTACCTTGTCATCTGGCTCCTCAATCTGGAGGGCCTCCTCGTTAAAATGAGCGAGGTAATCTCTGAGGCTTTCATCTCTGTCTTGCTTAATGGTGAGCAAGTGGGTCACGAGCTTCTGATGCCGGCGTCCCCCAATGAAGTGGGAGACGAATGATCTACTTAGTTCTGTGAAAGAGTGAATGGAGGAGGGTTTGATCTTTGCAAACCATTGGCATGCAGACCCCTTCAAAGTGGTACGGAATGCTCTACACATAATCTCCTCAGGCACGTTGTGGAGTTGCATGAGGGATTTGTATGTGTCAAGGTGGTCGAGGGGGTCTTTGGTACCATTGAAGATCTCGATGGTAGGCATCTTGAACTTCGAGGGTAGGGGATAGTTAACTATATCAGCAACAAAAGGTGTCTCAGTACGTCTTACCAGGTAGTCCACTGTCTCGGGCGTCTGTGCCTTCATGGCGTTGAGGGCGTCACCGAGTTGGTTCTGTACCTCTCGGATCTTCTCGTCCCACTGGTTGGGGACATCCTCCGTCCGGTGGTGGTACTAGCTTCCATGATCGTCATATTGGCTCTCACCTTCGTCCTCCTGCACAGGTACATGAGGAGGGACTGCTGGGCGAGGGGCACCCGGGCGTGGTCCTGGGGCGCTCTGGCGAGAGACCCCATGGCGGGGTGCTGCTTGGCGCCTTGAGTGAATAGGTTGTTGCTCCTCTCCTGTTGGAGGGAGTAGGGCTCTTCCCACAGGGTGAGGGGCGACGCCTCCTTGGGCGAGTATCAACTAAATTATCTGCTGGTTTTGTTTTACCAGCAACTGCATGGTCTATAAGAGCTGTTGTTGCCCGACGACGGGGGTCGCCATATTAGACGGTTCCGAGGGTGCGAGGGGAGGCGGAGACTCCTCTCGGTGGGCCGGGTTGTTATCCCCCGGTTGCTGACTCATCGATCTGGTCGCGATTGCCATGGATTGAATGAGAACAGAAAAACTAGTCGTTTTCCACAGACTGCGCCAAATTGATGATGTACAAATCGGTTTTACGCAAGATCAACAATCGAGTATATGTAAGGGTGCAATTAATGAGCAATAAATAGGCAATCAAATGGCAAAACAGTAAATATAGAGTCAACACAGATTTATAGTGGTTCGGTCCGGGTGACCTACTCCACTCTCGGGAACGACAGCGGTGGCCAGAAATCTTTATTGATGAATAATTTAACTGGGAGAGTACACTCCCGGAGAATTACAATGTTTTAGGAGAGAGAAGCAATGTGTGTAGGGAGGTACAGTGTGTGTAGGGATCTCAAGGTCTAGAGATGTCAAGGTCATGCCCTTCTATGTGGAGAGGGCTTACATTATATAGGTTTGGTGAGGCGGTGAGGTGGTGAGTGATGGAGAGGACTCTATCACTTTGGGTAATACAATTAAGGTAGGATTAGATCTCCGTGCGTATCCCGATATTCTTTCACACGTGCTCCTATTCCTTCGGAGGAACATCCTGAGCTGGGTTGGTGTTCCTATCCCTTCGGAAGGAGGATCCTGGACTGGGCTGGACTGGGCTGGACTGAGCTGGACTGACGAAGTCAAGAGAGCGAAGGAGGAACAGCCCTTGGGCGGCGCCCAGGCCTTGGGTAACCCCTTGGGCGACGCCCGTAGTGCCCTCCTTTGGGCGTTGCCCCTTTGGTGTCCTTGGGCGTTGGCATCTTGGTCTCCTTTTGGGGCTGGTGAGTTGGGCTCCTTTCTGGATACTGATCATTTGGGCATTCTTGATTTATTTTCATTCGGCCTGACCCAGTTAATTTTGGGCTCATCAATCTTCTCATTACATTGTCCATTTTTTTTACATTTAAATATTTTTTAATTCTATGAAATCATACAAATATTTGGATTACGTTGTCCATTTGGGTACTGATTGTAGTGTTGTGCTGCTAGTGGTTACGCGGTTTATGGGGTCAATTGTTAAAAATGCAAACCTTGAGTAAAGAAACATAACATATAACAATAATAAAATCATATCAAAACATGCACAACTAAACCAAGACAAACATTAATTTAAAAGAACAAACATTTAATGATAATTACGCAACAAAATTGTAATATAAATTAAAAAAAAAAAACAAATTCATTACTACTTACCTGGTTAAGGAGAAAATTCGTCAAGCAGTGGGTAATCTTGGTGATGTGTAGCTCTATGAGAAATAGTAATTAAATTCATAGAGACAATTACTCAAAATATCACATACACCATAATTGAAATAGATTGGTATACCCTTTAAAACCATGTGAGTAAAAAAATATTTAGAGTTGTTAAAAAATAAGGTATTCTCATTATTTGAGAAGATGGGCAGTCGATGGTGATTGGCAAGAGCAAGGAAAAAATGCATTGCAATTCATCATTAACATTCAATACAACAGAAAGTAAGAAAGATAATGCTTACAATTATCAAAAGGTTTAGAGCCCAATTCGAATATTGTCACTCTAAAGTGTAATCTGTCAAAAACATATATTAAGCCAAATTTCAATGACTCTTTAAGAAACTAAAAAAAACATTATAAATCCACAAATATAAAAAACTATACTGTTAAAATCAGACATAGAAACATACGCACAACGCTCACATAAACACACACACAGAGACATAACACAGACAAAAACACACACACACACATAAAAACCCATAACACACACTCGCATACACACAACGCTGACAAAAACACACACATGAACACACACAAAACCCAGAACACACACTCACACAAAATACAAACAACAACTCAGAACACAAGCACAGTAAGAGAGAGGGGTGGAGAAACCCATAACTGTTGGCAGTGGCTCAAATTTTAATTGGATAGATGATGTCATTACTAAAATCTGATTGGAAGATACAAGTGGAGCAATTTCATTGCTTGAATGAGATGAGAGTTCCTTTTTAATTTGTTAGATGATGTCATTGCTAAAATCTTATTGGAGGATACAAGTGAAGCAATCAAATGCATTGCTTAAATGCAAAGAAGTTCATCTGCCACTACCTTGAGATGCCTATAAATAGGCATGGGTCTCTTGATTTTGAGATCATCCCGAAAATTATATTTGTTCAATTTTCATTCTCTTGTTGAGAGTATGAGAGGTTTTCTTTACTGGGGTTTGAGAGGGTAAGGTTGAATGGGTTGTACAATGGTTTAAGGGCTTGAGTTTGAGATTTAAACCTGAGTGGTGAGGTTTGTACCATTGTACTCATTTTCTCTCAATAGTAAAGAAAGGAGACTAGATCACATCTCGTGGACGTAGGTAAAACAATTTTGCCGAACCACGTAAATCTTGGTGTTGTAAGTTGTGCTTTGATTTTCTTTATTCTGCTTATTTATTTTCTTGTCGTTGTACTGACCAAATTGCTGCAAAGTTAATTCCCAACAATAACACATACTCAACAGACACACACATACACAAAGAGAAATCCAGAACACATTCACACAAAACACACACAAAAACCTAGGACACATGCACAATAAGAGAGAACGCACACAAGCACACACAGAAAAAGAAACCCAGAACACACGTTGACACACGCACACACACAAAAACAAACACCATGCGTCACTAGCTGCCAAGTGAGAGAGAGGAGAAAGAAAGGATGGGGAGAAATGGTATAGAGAAGGAGACAGTAAGAGCTAGAGGGAGATACATGGCCTCCTTGAGGAGGGTATGTGTTTCAGAAAGAACTACTTCATGGAATATGTGTGTGTGTGTGTGTGTGTGTGTGTTGCAGATGCAAGTTTACAGTGGGGTGGGTGGGTGTTGGTTGTGGGTAGATGAGGAAGGGGGGCTGAGACAGTGATTGGTGGAGGGGTGTTGCTCCGGTGAATGGTTGGTGGAGAGAGAGAGACGGTGGTTGGTAGAGAAGTATTGCTCCAGTGAATGGCTGGGGGAAAGAGAGAGATAGGGAGAAACCCAAAGCACTCACATAGAACACACATTTAACGCACACACACACATACACACACAAAGAAACACAAATGTACAAACACAAAAAACATGATTGAGATAGGGGGAAATATCGTGATTAAGGCGGTAACTGGCGTCAACGTGTTATGGGGTATAGGCAGAGACAAAGAAAAAGGGAGAAAAATAGGTATCAGAGAGCTAAGGGAGATAGAGTTGGGTGAGAGAGACATAGCATCAAATAGTACGAGATAGATAAAGAGAGTTATATGAAAGATAGGAGTCTTAGAGTTATGCACGGAATGAAAGTCTTCTTCAAAAAATTAAAGGGGGTGGGAATTTTGAATTAGAATCGTTGGATCAAAACAATCTGAGCCGCAAAAAATTCAAGACAAATAATCTAGTTACTTTATTATACACAGTTAACGTACACACACACACAAAGAAACACAAATGAAAATGGCACACACAAAAAACATGATTGAGATAGAGAGAAATATGATTGACACATATCAAATCAAGTAACTCATGCCTCAATTATCAAATCACCTCTTAAAAAATATATAATTATGCAAAAAAAATAAAAAGATTATGTAATGTAGGAAAAGTCACGCTTGTCTCAGAACAAGAAAAACCTATATCTGATTGATTTTTCAAAGTCGGTATCAACACCAAGCTTCAAAAAAAAAAATCAGATTTGAACCAAGCAGAACCTCCTCATTTCTTTCTTCCTTTCACATTTTCTCTCTGCTTCTTCTCCCCTTTTTCATGAAATTAGCACTCGTTAACTTAGCCCAAATTCCCTATTTATTGGGCCTGTCAAAATTCAACACGACACGATTAACCGACACAAATCGATACAAATTAAGCGGGTTTGGGTGGTAAACGGGTTAACCCGCCAGACACGTTTAATAAACGGGTCGTGTTCAGATGAGACATGTCAAACTGCTTATCACACGTTTACTCGTTTAAATAAAATTAATATAATAATAAATTATTAATTATTTTAAAAAATTAGCCAAAAAAAAAAGTAAAGAAATCAATACAAAAAAAAAAGTAAAGTAGTAGTTCAAAGACAAAGGAGGAGGAGATGGGAGCAGTTCATGACAAAGGCAAACCAACCCCTTTTGTTTTTGTCCCACATCGACAAATGAGGGGAGATAGGGAGAACTGTCTTGCCTATAAAAGGCAGTAGCCTCTTGACTTGTTTTTTAGCCTTCAAATCTGATTTTTATGTAAAATTTGGTTAGAAATTCCTCTTTTTTGAGGTAAATACAATTGGCAGTAAAAAAAGTGGTGTATTAAAATTTGTTAATATAAAAGGCAGTGGCCTCTTGCCTTTTTTTTAGCCTTCAAATCTGATTTTTATTTAAAATTTGGTTAAAAATTCCTCTTTTTTGAGATAAATAAAATTGGCAGTAAAAAAAGTGGTGTATTAAAATTTATTGATATAATTTTTATTAAAATTAAACAGGTTAAACGAGTCGTATTATGTTACCCGTTTATTAAATTGGTCGTGTTCGTGTTGAGATTTTTCACTCGTTTATTAAATGTGTCGTGTACGGGTTTACATGTTTTTCACCCGTCACCCAGTTAACCCGACACGTAACCATTTAACCCGACACGTTTGACACCCCTATTATTTATAGCCTTCCTTTACACCTTAAAAACACACATGCAAAGCTTTGTTGTGCTTTCCACATGTCACCTCTAGATTCATCATTATCCTTCTGCATCGTCCTTATCTATTGACACACCACTGTCATTATCTTGACACATCATCATCATCCTTATCCTTCCACATCATCAACATTATCTGAAAATATCATTATTCTTATCTTCACACATCATTGTTCTTATTTTGAATGTTTCACGTCATCATCCTTATTCTTCCACATCATCCACCTTATCTTGACACATCATTGTTCTTATCTTGACACATCAACGATCTTATCTTGAATATTCCACGTTATCATCTTGATCCTTCCACCTCATTCACCTTATCTTGACACATCATCACCAATGGGCCTTTGGTCTAATGGTACTCTTTATCTTGTGAATGCTTTGTCTTCTTGAGGTCAAGGGTTCAAGTCCCCTACCCCCTCCCCTCCCCCTATATAAAAAAAAATCTTGACACATCATCATTCTTATCTTGAATGTTCTATATCAGCACCCTTATCTCTCCACATCATTAACGTTATCTTGACACATCATTGTCCTTATCTTTCTACATCATTATTCTTATCTTGACACGTCATCATTCTTATCCTGATAAATCATCATTCTTAAAATGGCACATCTTATGATTTGAGCACTCTAATATTTTGCATGACATTTCTCATTTGACTCGAAACATGTTCAATTACAATCATTGAACTCATCTTCACTCAAGTAATCCATTTATTTATTTGAAATCTAAAAAGAATAAGAGAAATATCATAATTTGACATTATTCGAGTCTAAGTTGCTTGTCTGAATCAAGTTAACTAATCGTTTCGTTCTCAAAAAATATTCTCAAACTTTTATCACCAATTACAACACTAACTCTATAAAATCTCAAATGTTACATAAAATATGGAGGATAGACAAAGGAACTTGAGATCAGATCTGAAACGTGGATAGGTACTCATATATTTTGACCCTATATCAATGGCTTAAGTCCGAATATATGTTTCTTCAAAATAAAAATATAAGCTACACGCTATTTATCTTTTTCAAACTCCACTATAGATGTGGTTCTTGCTCATTAGGTACGATTTAAAAAAAAAAAAGGAAAACTGGCCAGAAGTCCACATTGAGGAATTTGTTGGGCTTTAGGTCAAGCTTAAATAATTTTAAGACCAAAAGTCTATAGAATCGACGCTTGACAAAGATACCTTTAATTAAGGTAAGGGTGTCAATCGTGTCAGGTTAAACGGATGATGGGTGAAAAACATATAAACTCATACACGGCACGTTTAACAAACAGGTAAAAATCTTCAACACGAACATGAATCGTTTAATAAACGGGTAACACAATACAACTCGTTTAACCCGTTTAAAAACAGTAAAAAAAACAAAAAAAATATTATTTTAACAAATTTTTACACTCCATTTTCTTTACTTTCAATTGTACTTTCCTCAATTGGAGGAGTTCCAGCCAACATCCCACGTGAAAACCACGCCACAAAGGTTAACTAAAATGAGAAGGCCCACTACTTTTTTATAAGCAACTAAAGCGTCCTCTCTCCACTCCTCTGTCGATGTGGCATTCAAATAAACGGCAATTCAATGCCTCAAAGGCTCAAAGCTTCTCTTTCCTTTTTTTTTTGAACTGATTTCCTTACTTTTTTTTTTAAAAATATTTTATATACTTTTTTTTCTTTACTCATTCATTATTTTATATATATATTTAGACGGGTGATAAACAGGTTAACAGGTCTCACCCGAACACGACCCGTTTATTAAACGTGTTTGGCGGGTCAACCTGTTTACCACCCAAATCCGTTAAAATCTCACTCAAACCCGCTTAATTCGTATCGATTCATGTTGGTTAATCATGTCATGTCAAATTTTGAAATATCATGTTTTAATCCTCTCTGTTTCCTTTCCTTGGAATTTTGAATATAAGCTAAAATACTTGGGTGCTGCAACTTATCAGAAGAAAGCAGAAGCTTTCTTATTGGATACAACGACAGAGCGTCCTTATATAAGCTTTCTTGTTGGATTCGCCATGCGTTGTTCACAGACGTATATATGACCTAAATTTTTGTTGTGGATAATGATTGTGTTTGGATGTCCTCAAAGTTTAAACAATTTCTATTGCATACCAAAACTTCCAATTGCAACATCATATGCCATTAGTTTAAATTCTCTTGAAGGGTGTTTTTATAGCTTAACTTGATTCAAATTTTTGTGACCTCATTCCTTTGAGGTACTTGGGTTTAACATTAGGGACGGAACTAGGATTTTCCATGTTGGGACTCACTACAAATTAAGAAAAGACATATTGTAGGATCATTAAAAGTCATATTGAAAATATATAAAACTAAAATGGCCAGCTTAGTAGTTTTATAAATAAAACAAAACTTATAGGGTTGACACATAATTCTGAAAAACTAACAGGGCCATGCTCCCCACTCCTTGGTCGTAAATTGGCTCCACCACGGCTTAAGGGGAACTTGGTTAAAGCAATTTCCATCTTCGATTTGTTGGTGCCAGATGGGTAAAACAATGTTTGTGATCCAGTCTGACTGCACCCTTTTCCATTTGATATCCTTACTGACAACATACTCCCAGTGACAACATACTCCCAGTGACTTCGATTCACTCTATAATTAAGTGATCAGTATCAATACTCTGTATTAGGGATCATAAGGTCCACACCCTCAATATCATTGACAATTTCATCCAAACACAAATTTAACCAATGTGTTCACCTGCGCTCGAAATTTCGATCAAGTACTTCCTTTAAGGCCTATACAGAGGTTTTTCTCGATACACCTTACTGACGACTTAATTCATCATGCACCTTAGGTGACTATATAGAGATCTCATGGTACTTCAAAGTGGACTTTACACTCATGAGCATGCAATAGCCCTGGCATACCTACTGGTGTCCTCTACCTTTTATCCGATCAATTCTTATCCCAATCAAGTAGATTTGCATCTTTCCATAAATTTCAGGCGTCCGCAAAAATTCTTGAAATATGCCCTTTATCATGTAACCCTGCAACATCTAGGTAATCAATAATACTATTGCAGTTACATGCCCCCTCTGAATACCTCTAGAGACAATCCCTTAGTTATAGGGTCGGCTACCATCTCCCCAAAGGGAATATAGTTGACTTATTTCACTCCTCTTCACTATATCATATATTTGGATAACTTATGTCAATGTGTTTAAGAGATTGCGGACTTGTTGTCACAAAAACACATTATCTGGCCCATTAGGTATATCATACTTTAAATAAAGCATTTAATCAAACAACATTATGTACTGTTGTTACACGCTATGGATTTGACCTCCCTAGTGTCTTTTGCAACACAACTCTACTTCTTGGGTAACCAAGAAAATAACTATTCCACCATATAATAATACAAGGCTACTTTTAGATATCCAATCATCTATATCCCATGCAAAACCAGCATCTTAGCATAGCCAACAATTCTAGATAATTTAATCCAAAACATAATTTCATACCTTGTTTGCCTCTCACGTATTTGAATATTCTTTTCACTGTCTACCAATGTGCCTCGCCTAGATTGGACTTATATTCACGCACCAATCCTACCCGCATGATTAACATCGAGTCTAATTCTTGTCATATGATACATGAGGCTAACCTACTTCTTGGGCATAGGGGACTTTCATTATTTTTCATATTCCCTCATTTGTACCAAGGCGCATACTCTTTGTTTAGGCTTTGACCCTTACAGACAGAAGTGCTCAATAACATGTAATTCTTCATATCGAATCCTTTGAACATCTTTTCAAAATACTTTGCTTGATTCAAATAAATTGTCTTGAATTTCTATCTCAATAAATTCTAATCACCAAGACATAATTAACATCACCCATGCCCTCTTTTTCAAATTTAGATCCTACGTATGCTTTAGTTTCTTTTATCCTAGCCAGATAATTTCTTGCCAACAAAACATCAAGCTACGCTGAGTAATAAAATAATAAATTTTTCATGACATATCCATATATATATACAATGGAATACTTAATTCAAATCATACTTCAAAAATTATCTGGTGGAACTTTAAATACCATTGTCTAACTCATCGTTTGAGTCCATTTAGAGATTTTTTTCGATTTATAGACTTTGTACTCATGTCATTTAACCTAAAAACATAAGGTTATTCCTTATAGGTGTCTTACTTTAGTTCCCCATTAAGAGAGGCTTTTTTAACATCTAATATATATGGCACATGATCCATTTTAGCTAGACATGATTATTCTGATAGAAGTAAAGTTTGCTATAAAAAAATATGTCCACAAAGTCTATCTCAGATTTTTAAGTAAATCCATCAATCACCAATCCCTTTTTCTAAAGTTTCATTCGCTCTTCACTTCTTTCATCAGTGATGTCATTAACCTGATTTGATATATCCTGATGAATATATTTACTAATCCATGGGAGTTATCAAATTAGTGGATTCGATAAAAAATAGCATCTTTATTTTCAACGAATCTTATACCCGAATGAAAATTTTTTTAGTCACTTCCATTCTTTACACATCTTTTAAACTTAAATTCTCAAGTCTTAGGGCCTATTTAATAACACTTCTTAAGACTTAAAACTGAGTATTTTAAGTACTTCATAAATAAAACCCGTTTGATAACCTAAAACTCATACTACTTAATATTTTAAGCACTTCTTAAAAATAGGTTAAAATTTTAAGTAGCAAGCCACCTACTTATCACTTAATGTTAAAAATGTTAGTCAGTAAGGATTTTATCAATTTCTCATAATGGACAAATATATCACACCACTATTGGGTCATCGTCACCACGACCAACACTATCACCACCAAGACCACGACCATTGTACCACTGCCACCATCACCATCACCATCGCCACGACCGTCGCCACCATTGTGCCACCGTCATCACCACCACTACTATTGTGCCACCGCCACCACCATTGTCGACACCACCATTGCCGCCGCCACCACCACCACTATCACCACTATTGTCCTACCACCACTACCACTACCATTGCCACCATCACCACCACCACTACCGTTGTGTCGTCGCCACCAACACCACCACCATCGCTGTTGTCACCACTACCATTGTGTCACTACTACCACCACCACTACCATTGTCGCCACCACCACCACCATAGTCGTCACCACCGTCACAATCATTGTGTCACCGTCACCATCACTACTACTATGTCACCGTTGCCACCACCATTGTGCTACCACTACCACTATCGTCGTTACCACCATTACCACTACCACTACCACTGCCATTGCCACCACCACCACCGCCACCACAGTCACTACCATTGTGTCACCACCACCACCACCACCATTGTCGCCACCATTACCATTATGTCACCACCATCACCATTGTGTTGCTTCCACCACCACCATCGTCGTCACCATCACTACTACCTCCATTGTGATGGTGGTGATAGGAATAAGGCAATTGTGGAGAGATGGTTAAAGAGAAAAACAAAAGTAGAATAATAATAATTTTCAGACTTCAGCTCCTTATATTTGTCAAACAATTTGATTAAATTCAATACTTAAATTTCAGTTGATACAAAACAGTCAGGGAATTAAAAAATTTAGCATTCAGCACTTAAAATTCAGTATTCACTTTTCAGTGTTCAGCTTTCATCAAACACCACCTTAGGGTGTGTTTGTTAACCCAAATTCAGCATTTAAAATGAATGTATTTGGCACTTATTAATTAAGCTCGTTTGATAACTAAAATTTCAACTCTCTTAATATGTTAAGTACTCCTTTAAAATAGGCTACAATATTAAGTAGGAGATCCCTTAATTCTGAAAGCTGAAAGCGCTCAGTAAAATCATCTTTAATAATATTTATAATATGACAATTATACTCCAAAATATTTTACAATCCTATTAAAACTATAATTAGTGTTATCTCCAAAACTCCTAACCTATCTATCATCATTGTCAATCGTCTTCATATAATAGGTGTTCTTCTTCTTTTCTTTTCTTTTTCTTCGCTTGTCTGCTGCAAATAAACATATTGAAACACACACCCACGTTCACTGCACACACACACCCACACACAGATATGCACTGTAAACACACCCACCCACCCATCCACCCAAACTACCCACACACAAGCACAAATTGCACACACACACACATATTATTAATGAGATTTAATTTATTCTAATTTTTTAATTCGATTATTTATTCATTTATTTATTTATTTTTATCCGATTATTTCTTAGTTTTTTTTATCAGATATTATTGTTCACTTATTGTGTAATTTAATTTTTTATTGTTCATTTATTGTGATTCGATTATTTGTTTGTTGTTATTTTTTTTTGATCAGATGTTATTATTTAGTTCTTGTGTTATTCAATTTATTATTGATTTGATATATTGTCATTTTTTATTAGATAAGAACATATTTTATAAATATTTTAAAATTAAAGAGTGGAAGGATAAAACTGAAAATTAATTTATTTTCAGACGTCAGTTCTGTGTAGATATCAAACAATTTGGTTTAATTCAGTACTTAAATTTCAGTTGATACCAAACAGTCCACAAATTCAGTATTCAATTTTCAACTTTTAGACTTCAGCTTTCAGTTTTCAGACTTCAGCTTTCAGTTTTATCAAACACTACCTTAGTAATACATTTATCCCAAATAGGCATTCAGATAAAACGATATGTCTTGTACCCCTAAATTCTCAAGTTTGATATGTTAGGTTTCAACCCAATCCAATATACGCAAAGGGTTATTGATTTCGCTTTGACTCTATTTAAAATATAAATTGCAGTTAGCAAGTCTTACCCTAAAATAGATATTTGCATATATGTCATCTTAGACTTTTCATAACCAATAGATCCTTATTTCACTTATCGGCAAAATCATTCACTCGATTGCATACAAGACATCACTGAATACTATATTAGAACCACCAGTTTTAATTTTTCAAAGCCATGTAAAATCAAAATTGACACAAATAATACTAATATTACTTTTCTCACAATCAACATAGTCCCATGTAATAGTAAAATAAAATAGAGCACTCACAGATTGATAGAATGTATAACCCTATTCTTTTATACCCGATTCCAAGACTTTGTTTGAATTTGATGGTAAATCATGCTAATTTCACGCCACATCATTTTCACTTAAGCAAATAGATCTTGAAAAATGTAGTAGGTAAATATCATTGATACCATGGGGGTGTTAACCAAACCCATGTCATCAAAATATCAAAACAGCAAGCCACTTCATTGTGATTTTACCAGACCACATCATCCAAAAAACCATGCTATACTAATTCAATTTCATGGCGGTGAGTGTAGAAATGGCGGTTAACTTTCCTCGCACTTAAATGAAATGAAACGGCACCGACTGGACCGGTTCAAGTTTAAACCAATTGTGTTGAAAGAAACAACGGTCCAGCCCTGTGATTGCATTACGGCTCATCCACACAAAAAGTGAAGATTGCATATGAACTTAGCTAAGGCATTGGGCCCACCATGAATTAAGTCCAAGTCCTTCATAACACTAAAGCCCATTTCTAATTATAGGAAAACGATTGACTGAAACGAAATGATGATGCACCATTTAGTGTACGTCTCTTTCTTCTTCACGCAGCAAATCGCCGATGAACACACCCTATGGAAAGATTGTAACCGTTGCTACAATTACAACTATTCCAAGGATTGTGTTGGTTCATATTCAAACCATCTATACTTCTCTATCTATGATCTTTCTCCTCATGCATGGAAAAATAACCGTCAATCATTGCATCCATTCATGAGTCACAAGTCCAAATGTGATCACCCAATTCATGGGTCAACACGATTTGCTGACTTTTAAACTTGCAAACTCTTAATCCAAGATCAACTTTGATCAATCCCATTCCAGATGTCATTTGGAAGAACTAAAACTTGAGACACCTGTGTTTTAATGAACACAAGGTGATGGTGATGAATTAGTTCGTGGATTCAACTATAGCTTTTCTTCGAACACTGTGAGAAGAGGTTTTAGCTTAGTGGATGTTTGGATGGTTGTGTGGTATGGAATAGATCTGGAGCTCTTGATCCTGCCCAATCCAAACCAACCGCCTCGCAAGGCTTGAAAAAAAATGTCTATTACAAACCAATCTTATGCTTGACAAGTGCATTTGAAATTTCATGTGGCTCACCGATTATCTTCGTGAGTGACTGACTTGAAACTTTTTTTAATAAGGTTTTAGCATCATAGCCTTTCTTCTTTTTTTTCCTTCTTTTTTTAACAAAAAGGTGTTTACGCTTACGCTGACTATTCCTTTGAACTCAACGGCTGGTCACCGTACTTGAGCTGGTCTAAAGTACATCCCCAAAGGGATAAAAGTGGCTAGCCCTTAGGGAATGTAGGAAGAGTTTGAATCTGAGACCTCCAAGTTATTAGAATATAGATCTAACCACTGAACCACCAATAAGGGTTAGCATCATACCCCTTAAGCAATCAACATAGTTTTTGAAAACTAAGTGCAAAATAGACTTTTTATATCATAATCCCATTTGGTGCATTGTCCATTGATTTTTAACCCCGCCTCCCCCACACCCCCCCCCCCCCCCCCCCCCCTTCCCCAACGTGGGTTTGGAAAAGCCCAACATTATGTGTTAATAGTCACAGTATTCACTTTGGCCCAAGAAAGGCCCAAATACTAATCTTAATCCAAACAAAAAGTGAAAATTAGGGTTGAGTTATCTTTAGTGGACTTTTAATGAGTTTAGTCAATTACTTAAATTTATTTGGGAATAAGTTATATTTTAATTTTACCAATAAGTAGTTGAGTTCACAATTTTTTAAAAACTCAAAAAAGCCCTTCCTAGGGAAGACAACACATATTTTTTGGAAAAACAACACATTTGACTTGTATTCATCTACCCATTTAATGTTTCTCCCATCTTTTTCTCCCCTTTTCTCTCTCTCATATTTATTTATATTCATATATTGATTATGACTATTTCTCTCTCTATAGTCATTGTCCGTGTCTAAAGATATTATGTAATAAACAAATAAATCGCAAGCAATTGCCCAAATTCAAAAAAAAAAAATGATTCGAAAACATTCATACCAATTCTTATATTAAATGACCAGAAATATATTGTCAACCATACCCTCTATATTATTGGAACTGTCATAAAAATGAACAAAAAACTCTTCAAAATGACACCACATATACAAATACAACAAAAACAAATACTAACAATACCAAATAAATTTAATAATCTTTAAGCAATAAATAAAATCAATAAAATATTTCTCATTTATAAGAACCATGTATTCATCGCCACTACCATCATTCAACTTAACAACACAACGTAATTATAAACTCAATAACCAAATTTTCAATCCACCCATGTAACAAATACCTCAACAAAAAACTGCCCACAAATGCAACCATCTATATAATAAAAATAAGTTCACAAATACTGTCAAAAAAATAAATTTTGCTATCTGAAATTCCACTGGCTTTCGAAAGAATGTATACAGCCTATAAAAAAAATTATTATATTTAGATTTTTTTTATTCTTTAAAAACATACAAATATTTTTTTTAATTCATCCACATTCAAATAATAAAAATATTGAGAAAACATATTTATCTGAAAAGTATCGCTTCATAGGTTTTGATGTTCTTTGTTTCTCAATTGAGCCTCCACGTCTTCTAATGCTTCTAAACAGTTTTGGTCATTTTCGATATTCTCTAACAGATCATCCAATTCTGTCATATCTATGAAGTCATTCTGAAACTTCGTATAAATGAAGTCAATTGGCCATATAGGTGGAAGTGTGTTAACAACAACATTCAACATTATTGGATTATTCGGACTGAAACCTTTTTGTTTCAGATCTTAATATATAATGATTCATTCTTTTTTATATAGTCTATGACATTTAATTCTAGATTCATTTTTTTAGTCTCAAACTGTATCCACAATGGATGGATATTGTGCTCCGCTCCCTCCAATAATTGTATAAATCATACTGCACAGGTTGGTCAGTTGTGATTAAAAAAAAAATTCATTTGCAGAATCCCAAGTGGTGGGAAGAGTTTGACCAAAAAAAAAAAGTGGTGGGAAGAGTCTCTACTATTTTCTAGATCAATTATTTTGTTTTTATTGGTCACTTGTTATTTTTTCATTGATAATTAGCTTGGAAATTTTTTTTTTTTTTTTTTTGTGCAATTAGTATCACTTGATTTTTTTATTAGTGATTAGCTTGGGCTTTCGTTTTTTTTTTTGTTTTTTGGGGGAGGGGGGATGGGGACATACAATAATGCCTTCTTTTAGTAGTGTTTTTTTTGTATGAATAATATCTTGAAGGTTTTATTTATGGATTAGATATTTGTAACTTTTATTTGCATCGAAGAGGTGATGGTGATTAGCTTGACCTTGAATTTATTTATTTTTTTGGTGCAATTAGTATCACTTATTTTTTTTAATTGGTGATTAGATTGGGTTTTATAGTATTTTTTGGGTCAAATTTTTCTATCAGTAATTCAACTTTCAAATGAATATCCACAACTTGGGAAATTTTTTTTTGAATATTTAAATATTTTCTCATTACGTTGTTCATTTTTTTTATGTTTAAATATTTTTTCATTCTATGAAATCATACAAATATTTGAGTTACGTTGTTCATTTGGATACTGATTGTAGTTTTGTGCTGCTAGTGGTTACGCGGTTTATGGGGTCAATTGTTAAACATGCAAACCTTGAGTAAAAAAACAATGAAAATAGCAATACACATTTAACACATAACATTTAACAATAATGAAATCATATCAAAGCATGCACAACTAAACCAAGACAAACATTAATTAAAAAGAACAAACATTTAATGATAATTACGCAACAAAATTGTAATATGAATTAAAAAAAACAAATTCATTACTACTTACCTGGTTAAGGAGAAAATTGGTCGAGCAGTGGGTAATCTTGGTGATGTGTAGTTCTGTGAGAAAATAGTAATTAAATTCATAAAGACAATTACTCAAAATATCACATACACCATAATTGAAATAGATTGGTATACCCTTTAAAACCATGTGAGTAAAAAAATATTTAGAGTTGTTAAAAAATAAGGTATTCTCATTATTTGAGAAGATGGGCAGTCGATAGTGATTGGCAAGAGCAAGGAAAAAATGCATTGCAATTCATCATTAACATTCAATTACAACATAAAGTAAGGAAGAGAATGCTTACAATTATCAAAAGGTTTAGAACCCAATTCAAATATTGTCACTCTAAAGTGTAATCTTTCAAAAACATATATTAAGCCAAATTTCAATGACACTTTAAGAAACTAAAAAAATATTGCAAATCCACAAATATAAAAAACTATACTGTTAAAAATCAAACATAGAAACATACGCACAACGCGCACATAAACACACACACATGAACACAGACATAAACACACACAGAAACACACACACATGAAAACCCATAACACACACTCGCACACACACAACGCTGACATAAACACACACAAAACCCAAAACACACACTCACACAAAACATATACAACAACCCAGAACACATGCACAGTAAGAGAGAGAGAGAGGGGGAGAAACCCAAAACTGTTGGCACTGACTCAAATTTTAATTGGTTAGATGATGTCATTGCTAAAATCTGATTGGAAGATACAAGTGGGGCAATTTCATTGCTTGAATGAGATGAGAGTTTCATTGTAATTTGTTAGATGGTGTCATTGCTAAAATCTTATTGGAGGATACAAGTGGAGCAATCAAATGCATTGCTTAAATGCAAAAAAGTTCATCTGCCACTACCTTGAGATGCCTATAAATAGGCATGGGTCTCTTGGTTTTGAGATCATCCCGAAAATTGTATTTGTTCAATTTTCATTCTCTTGTTGAAAGTACGAGAGGTTTTCTTTACTGGAGTTTGAGAGGGTAAGGTTGAGTGGGCTGTACAAGGGGTTAAGGGCTTGGGTTTGGGATTTAAACCTGAGTGGTGAGGCTTGTACCATTGTACCCATTTTCTCTTAATAGTAAAGGCAAAGCAATTTTGTCAAACCACGTAAATCTTGGTGTTGTAAATTGTGCTTTAATTTTCTTTATTCCGCTTATTTATTTTCTTATCATTGTACTGACCAAATTGCTGCGAAGTTAATTCTCAATAAGTGGTATCAGAGCCCCAGTTTCGTTCGGGAAGATTGTAATTAAGAACAAGTGCACATAGTTCTTGATTACCGATGCTCAGTACGATGATGGGAAAATCTATCTCGATTGGCAAATTCGAGGTGGAGCCCTTTGGTGGGAAAAATAACTTTAGTCTGTGGCAAAGCACGATTAAAGACATCTTGGTGTAACAAGGACTGTCCAAAGCAATACTCGAGAAAGACAAAAAACCAGCGAACATGAAAAAGGAGGATTGGGAGGAACTTGAGATGAAAGTTGTGAGTACCATCCATTTATCTCTCGCACCAGAGGTAAAATATAATTTTTTGAATGAAACTTTTGCTCCGGATTTATGGAAAAATTTGGAAAAGATTTATATATCAAAATCTCTCACAAACAAATTGTTCCTGAAGAAACAATTATATCAATTGTGGATGGTAAAATGAACAAATATTGTTGATCATCTCAATCAGTTTAACAAAATTGTTACTCAATTTTCTAGTGTTGAGGTTAAAATTGTAGAGGAGCATATGGCTATTCTCCTATTGACTTCTCTTCCATCTTCTTTTGATACACTTGTGACTACACTTTTGGTTGGGAAAGATACTCTCAGGGTTGATGAGGTGACGGTGGCTCTCTTGGAGACTAAGACACTCCGAAGGCCAGGAAACGGTTCTCAAGCAGAAGGGTTGTTGGCCAATGGTGAATGTAGCCAGCAAGGAGGAAGAAGTACAAACAAAGGCTCTGGAAATAGAAGGAGGTCACGCTCAAAATCAAAAGGGAAGAGTGGTAGTAAAATCTAGTGTTACTACTGCCACAAGGAATGACATATGAAAAGGGACTGCTATGAAAGAAAGTGAGATCTGGAGGACAAAGGGAAATCTGCGAATTCAGATCAAACTGGCGTTGCACAAGATGGTTCAGACGATAATGTTGATTTATTGTCAGTCACCACAGGTATGAATTATCTTGCTGAAAAATGGATATTGGATTCTGGATGTTCTTACCACGTGTGTCCGTATAGGGAATGGTTTGATACTTATAAACCCTATAATGGAGGAACTGTTCTAATGGGTAATGATGCAGTTTGCAGTACTGTTGGGATTGGGACCATTAAAATTAAAATGTTTGATGGTATGGTGAGAACACTAGGTGATGTACGGCATGTCCCCGACTTGAAAAGAATTTAATTTTTTTAGGTACACTTGAGTCAAAGGTTTACTTTTATGGCAACGGGTGGAGTTCTAAAAGTTGTTAAAGGGGTCATGGTTGTCATGAAAGCGAAACGGCATGGTAACTTGTATACATTGGTAGGGAGTACTGTTACTGGTGGAGCAGTTATAACAACTCCGTTGGATCTAGGTACTGATAATACTACTCTATGGCATTTACGCCTTGGCCATATAAGTGAGAAATGACTGCAGGAAATTCACAGACGAAAACTGCTTGATGGGCTAAAAGTTTGTAAATTTAATTTTTGTAAATATTGCCTGTATGGTAAACAGTGCAGGGTGAGCTTCAAGACCGGAAAGAATACAAGTAAGGATGTGTTGGAGTACATACACACTGATGTATGGGGACTCGTGCCAGTTCAATCCAAAGGTGGAGTCGTATATTTCGTGACATTTATTGATGACTTCTCCAGGAAAGTATGAGTCTACTTTATGAAGCACAAAAATGAAGTCTTCGACAAATTCAAGCAATGGAAAGCTGAAGTTGAAAAGCAGACAGGTAAGCAGGTCAAGTACCTACGGACGGACAATGGCATGGAGTATAAACTCTGTGAATTTAGGAAGTTTTGCCAAATAGAAGGGATCACTCGACATTATACTACAGCAGGTGGGCCACAACAAAATGGTGTAGCGGAAAGAATAAACAGAACTCTTTTAGAAAAAAAAACAAGATGTATGAGACTTCTTACATGTTTGCCAAAATTATTTTGGGCTCAGGCTGCTAACATGGCATGCTATATTTTTCACAGGTCACCGTGTTCAGCTATTGATGCAAAATTCCCTGAGGAGGTATGGACAGGTAAATCAGTTGATTATTCTAATTTAAGAATATTTGGTTGTCCTGCCTATGTTCACGTTCAGGAGCAGCAACAATCGAAGTTGGATCCAAAGTCCAAACAGTGCATATTTATTGGTTACAAAAAAAGAGTGAAAGGTTATAAACTTTGGGATACAGTTGCACAAAAGGTTGTAATTAGCAGGGATGTTGTCTTCAATGAAGGGTATATGTTGAACTTAAATAGGGAAGATGCTGATAAGCAGGTGGAGGCTCATGCAGAAAAATTTTCAGTCCAGATAGAGCTAGATGAAACACAACGGCCCAATGAAGAGGATGATGTACCAACGTCCTCTCGAAAAAATACATCTGGTGGTGATGATGAGCAACAAGAATTCACAACTCTAGCTGCTAGAAGAGAGAAAAGAACTCATAAGGCACTAGTCACGTATGATTTTGAGGACATGGTTTCTTTTGCATTGGTTGTTGGTAGTGGAGATCCATCTTCTTTTAAGGAGGTTGTCAATGACAAAGAAAGTGAAAAGTTGATGATTGTAATAGAGGATGAGATGGATTCTTTACACAAAAACAACACCTGGGAGCTTGTTGAAAAACCCAAGGGGCGAAAAGTGATTGGTTGCAAATGCGTATATCGAAAAAAAGAACCTACAATAGAAAATGAAGGAAAAAAAATTGAAAGCTTGTCTTGTAGCAAAAGGATATAGGCGAGTTGAAGGGATTGACTATAATGAAATTTTTTCTCCCGTTGTAAAGCATTCTTCTATTCGTGTTATGTTAGTCATGGTAGCTATGCTTGACCTTGAGTTGCTGCAACTTGATGTCAAGACAGCGTTCCTTCACGGAGAATTGGAGGAGAAAATATATATGGAGCAACTAGAAGGATTCAAGGTGGAAAGTAAAGAGAATTTGGTATGTAAACTTAAAAAATCTCTTTATGGGTTGAAACAGTCTCCTAGGCAATGGTATAAGAGGTTTGATTCCTTTATAGTGCATGTTGGATACATGAGAAGCAATTATGATAGTTGTATTTATTATAAGATGCTTGAACATGGTTCTTTTATTATTCTGATGCTCTATATTGATGACATGTTAATTGCTTCAAATAACATGCATGAGGTAGATTTGCTAAAGTCCAGATTATGGAGTGAGTTTGACATGAAGGATCTAGGTGCTGCTAAAAAGATCCTTGGCATGGAAATCCAGAGGGACAAAGAAAAAGGCAAACTATGGGTTTCACAGAAGAAAAATGTGGAGATGGTGCTAGAGAGGTTTAACATGGTTAATTCAAAGTCGGTCAGTACACCTTTAGCTAACCACTTTAATTTATCTGCTATATTATGTCCTTCTATAGGTGATGAGGTGGAGGAAATGTCCCGAGTTCCGTACGCTAGTGCAGTGGGAAGCTTAATGTATGCTATGGTTTGCAGTTGGTCAGATATCTCACATGCAGTCAGCGTTGTAAGTAAGTTACATGGAAAATCCGGGAAAAGAGCACTGGAACGCAGTTAAATGGATTTTCAATTACTTGAAAGGTACGGCGGATTTCGGCATCTTGTATCAAAGACAATATGAGACATAACATGTTGTGGGCTATGTAGATTCAGACTATGCAGGTGATCTGGATAAGCGGAGGTCTACTATAGGTTATATTTTTATTCTTGCAAGTGAACCTATCAGTTGGAAAGCTATGCTTCAATCAATCCCCACTTTATCCACAATTGAAGCAGAGTATATGGCAACTGTCGAAGCTGCCAAAGAGGCTTTGTGGTTGACAGGATTGGTCAAAGAATTAGGATTGAAGCAGGAAAGCTTGGAGTTGTATTGTGATAGTCAAAGTGTTATTCACTTAGCAAAGAATCAAGTTTATCATGTCAAGATGAAACACATCGACGTGAGGCGTCACACTATCAGAGAATGGGTGGAGGATAACAAGATAAGTTTGATGAAAGTACACACGGAGAATAATACAGCCAATATATTGACAAAGCTAGTGACTACACAGAAGTTCAAGCATTGCTTGGGCTTGATCAATCTTTCACACTCTTAAAGATTGACGAGGCATCCCAAAGCATGGGGATGGACACCTCAAATTGAGATGTGGGCCTAAAGTTTCAGGTGAAGGTTATGAAATTTTCGCCAAAGTCGAGATTTGTTGGCAGTGGCTCAAATTTTAATTGGTTAGATGATGTCATTGCTAAAATCTAGGGGTGTCAAACGTGTTGGGTTAAACGGTTACATGTCGGGTTAAATGGGTGACGGGTGAAAAACCTCAACACGAACACGAACCGTTTAATAAATGGATAACACGACACGACTCGTTTAACCCGTTTAATTTTAATTTATTATTATAGTTTTGTGGTTGTCACTAAATTAAAAAAAAAAAATTATGTGGCTATCACTAAAAATAATATATATATATTATGTGGTTGTCACTAAAAAAAAATATGCCTAATTTTTTAAAATAATTATTAATTTATTATTATATTAATTTTATTTAAACGGGTAATAAATGGGTTGATAGGACTCACCCGAACACGACCCGTTTATTAAACGTGTCTAACGAGTCAACCCGTTTACCACCCGAACCCGTTAAGGTCTCACCCAAACCTGCTTAATTCGTGTCAATTCGTATCTGTTAATCGTGTCATATCGGACTTTGACAGGCCTACTAAAATCTGATTGGAAGATACAAGTGGAGCAATTTCATTACTTGAATGAGATGAGAGTTTCTTTGTAATTGGTTAGATGATGTCATTGCTAAAATCTTATTGGCGAATACAAGTGGAGCAATCAAATACATTGTTTAAATGCAAATAAGTTCATCTACCACCACGTTAAGATGCCTATAAATAGGCATGGGTCTCTTGGTTTTGATATCATCCCGAAAATTGTATTTGTTCAATTTTCATTCTCTTGTTGAGAGTACAAGAGGTTTTCTTTACTAGGGTTTAAGAGGGTAAGGTTGAGTGGGTTGTACAAGGGGATAAGGGCTTGGGTTTGGGATTTAAACCTGAGTGGTGAGGCTTGTACCATTGCACCCATTTTCTCTTAATAGTAAAAAAAGGAGACCGGATCACATCTCGTAGACGTAGGCAAAGCAATTTTGCCGAACCACGTAAATCTTGGTATTGTGAGTTGTGTTTTGATATTCTTTATTCCGCTTATTTAATTTCTTGTCGTTGTACTAACCAAATTGCTGCGAAGTTAATTCCCAACAATAACACATACTCATCACACACATGCACACACATAGAGAAACCCTGAACACACTCACATAAAACATACACAAAAACCTAGAACACATGCACAATAAGAGAGAACGCACACAAGCACACACACAAAGAGAAACCCATAACACACGTTAACACACGCACACACACAAAAACAAACACCATGCATCACTGGCTGCCAAGTGAGAGAAAAGGGAAAGAAAGGGCAGAGAAAATGGTATAGAGAAGGAGACAATAAGAGCTAGAGGGAGATACATGGCCTCCTTGAGGGGCGGTGTGTGTGTTTCAGGAAGAACTGCTTCATGGAATATGTATGTGTGTGTGTTGCAGACGCAAGTTTACAGTGGAGTGGGTGGGTGTTGGTTGTGGGTAGATGAGGAAGGGGGGCTGAGGCGATGATTGGTGGAGGGGTGTTGCTCAGGTGAATGGCTGGTAGAGAGAGAGAGAGACGGTGGTTGGTAGAGGAGTATTGTTCCAGTGAATGGCTGGGGTAAAGAGAGAGAAGAAGAAACCCAGGACTCTCACATAGAACACACACTTAACACACGCACACACACACACTTAACACACGCACACACACACACATACACACACATAGAAAGAAACACAAATGCACAAACACAAACACCACACACAAAAAAAATGATTAAGATAGAGTAAAATATCGTGATTAAGGCGGTGACTGGCGTCAACGCGTTATGGGGTGTAGGCAGAGACAGAGAGGAAGGCAGAAAAAAAGGTATCAGAGAGCTAAGGGAGAGAGAGCTGGGTGAGAGAGACGTAGCATCAGATAGTATGAGATAGATAAAGAGAGTTATATGAGAGATAGGAGTCTTAGAATTTTGGATGAAATGGAAGTCTTCTTCAAAAAATTGGAGGGGGTGCGAATTTTAAATTAGAACTGTTGGATCAAAATGAACTGAGCCGCGAAAATTGCAAGATAAATAATTTAGTTACTTTATTATACACAGTTAATGTACACACACAAACAGAGAAACACAAATGCAAACGACACACAAAAAATATGATTGAGATAGAGGGAAATATGATTGACACATATCGAATCAGGTAACTCTTGCCTCAATTATCAAATCACCTCTTAAAAATTATATAATTATGCAAAAAACATAAAAAGATTATGCAAGGTAGGAAAGTCACGCTTGTCTCAGAACAAGAAAAACCTATATCGGATTGGTTTTTCAAAGTCGGTATCAGCACCAAGCTTTAAAAAAAAAAAATTAGATTTGAACAAAGCAGAACCTCCTCATTTCTTTCTTCCTTTCACATTTTCTCTCTACTTCTTCTCCCCTTTTTCATGAAATTAGCACCCGTTAACTTAGCCCAAATTCCCTATTTATAGCCTTCCTTTACACCTTAAAACACACACACGCAAAGCATTGTCGTGCTTTCCACATGTCACCTCTAGATTCATCATTATCCTTCCACATTATCCTTATCTATTGACACATCACTGTCTTTATCTTGACACATCATCATCATTCTTATCCTTCCACATCATCAACCTTATCTGAAAATATCATTATTCTTATCTTCACACATCATTGTTCTTATTTTAAATGTTCCACGTCATCATCCTTATCCTTCCACATCATCCACCTTAACTTGACATAACATTGTTCTTATCATGACACATCAACGTTCTTATCTTGAATATTCCACGTTATCATTCTTATCCTTCCACCTCATTCACCTTATCTTGACACATCATCGTTCTTATCTTGAATGTTCTATATCAGCACCCTTATCTCTCCACATCATTAACCTTATCTTGACACATCATTGTCCTTATCTTTCTACATCATTATTCTTATCTTGACACGTCGTCATTCTTATCCTAATAAATCATCATTCTTAAAATGATACATCTTATGATTTGAGCACTCTAATATTTTGCATGACATTTCTCATTTGACTCGAAACAGTGGGGTGGGTGGGTGTTGGTTGTGGATAGATAAGGAAGGGGGGCTGAGGCAGTTATTAGTGGGGGGTGTTGCTCCGGTGAATGGCTGGTGGAGAGAGAGAGAGAGAGAGACGATGGTTGGTAGAGGAGTATTGCTCCAGTGAATGGCTGGGGGAAAGAAAGAGAGGGAGAAACCCAGAACACTCACATAGAACACACACTTAACGCATGCGCACACACACACACACACACACACACAGAAACCGAAATGCACAAACACAAACAACACACACATAAAAAAATGATTGAGATAGAGGAAAATATCGTGATTAAGCCAGTGACTGGCGTCAATGCGTTATGGGGTGTAGGAAGAGACAGAGAGGAAGGGAGAAAAAGAGATATTAGATAGCTAAGGGAGATAGAGCTGGGTCAGAGAGACGTAACATCAGATAGTATGAGATAGATCAAGAGAGTTATATGAGAGATAGGATTCTTAGAGTTTTGGATGAAATGGAAGATTTCTTCAAAAAATTGGAGGGGGTGGGAATTTTGAATTATAACCGTTGCATCAAAACGATCTGAGCTGGGAAAAGTTCAAGATAAATTATCTAGTTACTTTATTATACACAGCTAACGTACACACACACACACACAGAGAAACACAAATGCAAATGACACACAAAAAAAATATGATTGAGATAACGGGAAATATGATTGACACATATCGAATCAGGTAACTCATGCCTCAATTCTTAAATCACCTCTTAAAAATTATATAATTATGCAAAAAACATAAAAAGATTATGTAAGGTAGGAAAAGTCACGCTTGTCCCAGAACAAGAAAAACCTATATTGAATTGGTTTTTCAAAGTCGGTATCCGCACCAAGCTTTAAAAAAAAAAATCAGATTTAAACCAAGCAGAACCTCCTCATTTTTTTCTTCCTTTCACATTTTCTCTCTGCTTCTTCTCCCCTTTTTCATGAAATTAGCACCCGTTAACTTAGCCCAAATTTCCTATTTATAGCCTTCATTTACACCTTAAAACACACACACACAAAGCTTTGTCGTGCTTTCCACATGTCACATCTAGATTCATTCTTATCCTTCCACATCGTCCTTATCTATTGACACATCACTGTCCTTATCTTGACACATCATCATCATCTTTATCCTTCCACATCATCAACCTTATCTGAAAATATCATTATTTTTATCTTCACACATCATTGTTCTTATTTTGAATGTTCCACGTCATCATCCTTATCCTTCCACATCATTCACCTTATCTTGACATAACATTGTTCTTATCTTGACACATCAGTGTTCTTATCTTGAATATTCCACGTTATCATCTTTATCCTTCCACCTCATTCACCTTATCTTGACACATCATCGTTGTTATCTTGAATGTTCTATATCAGCACCCTTATCTCTCCGCATCATTAACCTTATCTTGACACATCATTGTCCTTATCTTTCTACATCATTATTCTTATCTTGACACGTCGTCATTCTTATCTTGATAAATCATCATTCTTATAACGACATATCTTATGATTTGAGCACTCCAATATTTTGCATGACATTTCTCATTTGACTCGAAACAGTGGGGTGGGTGGGTGTTGGTTGTGGATAGATGAGGAAGGGGGGCTGAGGCAGTTATTGGTGGAGGGGTGTTGCTCCGATGAATGGCTAGTGGAGAGAGAGAGAGAGACAGTGGTTGGTAGAGGAGTATTGCTCCAGTGGATGGCTAGGGGAAAGAGAGAGAGGGAGAAACCCAGAACACTCACATATAACACACACTTGACGCACGCACGCACACACACACAGAGAAACACAAATGCACAAACACAAACAACACACAAAAAAAATGAGTGAGATAGAGGGAAATATCGTGATTAAGGCGGTGACTAGCATCAACGCGTTATGGGGTGTAGGCAGAGACAAAGAGGAAGGGAGAAAAAGAGGTGTTAGAGAGAGAGAGAGAGAGAGAGAGAGAGAGCTGGATGAGAGAGAGACGTAGCATCAGATAGTATGAGATAGATAAAGAGAGTTATATGAGAGATATGAGTCTTAAAGTTTTGGACAGAATGGAAGTCTTCTTCAAAAAATTGGAGGGGGGTGGGAATTTTGAATTAGAACCATTGGATCAAAACGATCTGAGCCACGAAAAGTTTAAGATAAATAATCTAGTTACTTTATTATACACAGTTAACGTACACACACACACAGAGAAACATAAATGCAAACAACACAAACAAAAAATATGATTGAGATAGAGGAAAATTTGATTGACACATCGAATCAGGTAACTCATGCCTCAATTATCAAATCAACTCTTAAAAATTATATAATTATGCAAAAAACATAAAAAGATTATGTAAGGTAGGAAAAGTCACACTTGCTCAAAACAAGAAAAATCTATATCGAGTTGGTTTTTCAAAGTAGGTATCAACACCAAGCTTTAAAAAAAAAATTCAGATTTAAACCAAACATAACCTCCTCATTTCTTTCTTCCTTTCACATTTTCTCTCTGTTTCTTCTCCATTTTTTCATGAAATGAGCACCCATTAACTTAGCCCAAATTCCCTATTTATAGCCTTCCTTTACACCTTAAAACACACACACGCAAAGCTTTGTCGTGCTTTCCACATGTCACCTCTAGATTCATCCTTATCCTTCCACATCGTTATTATCTATTGACACATAACTGTCCTTATCTTGACACATCATCATCATCATCCTTATCCTTCCACATCACCAACCTTATCTGAAAATATCATTATTCTTATCTTCACACATCTTTGTTCTTATTTTGAATATTCCACGTCATCATCCTTATCCTTCTACATCATCCACCTTATCTTGACATAACATTGTTCTTATCTTGACACATCAGCGTTCTTATCTTGAATATTCCACGTTATCATCTTTATCCTTTCACCTCATTCACCTTATCTTGACACATCATCGTTCTTATCTTGAATGTTCTATATCAGCACCCTTATCTCTCCAAGTCATTAACCTTATCTTGACACATCATTGTCCTTATCTTTCTACATCATTATTCTTATCTTGACACGTCGTCATTCTTATCCCGATAAATCATCATTCTTAAAATGACACATCTTATGATTTAAGCACTCTAATATTTTGCATGACATTTCTCATTTGACTCGAAACAGTGGGGTGGGTGGGTGTTGGTTGTGGTTAGATGAGGAAGGGGGCTGAGGCAGTGATGTGTGGATAGGTGTTGCTCCGGTGAATGGTTGGTGGAGAGAGAGAGACGGTGGTTGGTAGAGGAGTATTGCTCTAGTGAATGGCTGGGGCAAAGAGAGGGAGGGAGAAACCCAGGACACTCACATAGAACACACACTTAACGCACGCACGCGCGCACACACACACACACAGAAACACAAACAACACACACACACAAAAATGATTGAAATAGAGGAAAATATCGTGATTAAGGTGGTGACTGGCGTCAACGCGTTATGGGGTGTAGGCAGAGACAAAGAAGAAGGGAGAAAAAGAGGTATCAGAGAGCTGGGTGAGAGAGACGTAGCATCAGATAGTATGAGATAGATAAAGAGAGTTATATGAGAGATAGGAGTGTTTGAGTTTTGGACGGAATGGAAGTCTTCTTCAAAAAATTGGAGGGGGTGGAAATTTTGAATTAGAACCGTTGGATCAAAACGATCTGAGCCACGAAAAGTTCAAGATAAATAATCTAGTTATTTTAGTATACACAGTTAATGTACACACACACACACACAGAGAAACACAAATGCAAATAACACACACAAAAAATATGATTGAGATAGCGGGAAATATGATTGACACATATTGAATCAAGTAACTCATGCCTCAATTATCAAATCACATCTTAAATATTATATAATTGTGAAAAATAAGGTAGGAAAAGTCACGCTTGTCTCAGAACAAGAAAAATCTATATCGGATTGGTTTTTCAAAGTCAGTATCAGCACCAAGCTTTAAAAAAAAAAATCAGATTTGAACCAAGTTGAACCTCCTCATTTCTTTCTTCCTTTCACATTTTCTCTCTGCTTCTTCTCCCCTTTTTCATGAAATTAGCACCCGTTAACTTAGCCCAAATTCCCTATTTATGGCCTTCTTTTACACCTTAAAACGCACACACGCAAAGCTTTGTCGTGCTTTCCACATGTCACATCTAGATTCATTCTTATCCTTCCATATCGTCCTTATCTATTGACACATCACTGTCCTTATCTTGACACATCATCATCATCCTTATACTTCCACATCATCAACCTTATCTAAATATATCATTATTCTTATCTTCACACATCATTGTTCTTATTTTTAATGTTCCACGTCATCATCCTTATCCTTCCACATCATCCACCTTATCTTGACATAACACTGTTCTCATCTTGACACATCAGTGTTCTTATCTTGAATATTTCACGTTATCATCCTTATCCTTCCACCTCATTCACCTTATCTTGATACATCATCATTCTTATCTTGAATGTTTTATATCAGCACCCTTATCTCTCCACATCATTAACATTATCTTGACACATCATTGTCCTTATCTTTCTACATCATTATTCTTATCTTGACACGTCATCATTCTTATCCTGATAAATCATCATTCTTAAGATGACACATCTTATGTTTGAGCACTCTAATATTTTGCATGACATTTCTCATTTGACTCGAAACATGTTCAATTACAATCATTGAACTCATCTTCACTCAAGTAATCCATTTATTTATTTGAAATCTGAAAAGAATAATTATTTATCCTCCCGATCATAGAAATATCATAATTTGACATTATTCGAGTCTAAGTTGCTTGTCTGAATCAAGTTAACTAATCGTTTCATTCTAAAAAAATAGTCTCAAACTTTTGTCACCAATTACAACACTAACTCTATAGAATCCCAAATGTTACATAAAATATGGAGGATAGACAAAGGAACTTGAGATCATATTTGAAACGTGGATAAGTACTCATATATTTTGACCCTATATCAGTGGCTTAAGTCTGAATATATGTTTCTTCAAAATAAAAATATAAGCTACACGTTATTTATCTTTTTCGAACTCCACTATAGATGTGGTTCTTGCTCATTAGGTACAATTTTAAAAAAAGGAAAACATGCTAGAAGTCCACATTGAGGAATTTGTTGGGCTTTAGGTCCAGCTTAAATAATTTTAAGACCAAAATTCCATAGAATCGATGCTTGACAAAGATACCTTTAATTAAGGTAGGGGTGTCAATCATGTCGGGTTAAACGGTTACGTGTCGAGTTAAACGGGTGACGGGTGAAAAACATATAAACTCATACACGACACGTTTAATAAACGGGTAAAAATCTTTAACACGAATACAAACCGTTTAATAAACGGGTAACACGATACGACTCGTTTAACCCATTTAAAAACAGCAAAAAAAAACAAAAAAAAAATTATTGTAACAATTTTTTACTCTCCATTTTCTTTGCTTCCAACTGTACTTTCCTCAATTGGAGGAGTTCCAGCCAACAGTCCACGTGAAAAGCCACGCCACAAAGGTTAACTAAAATGAGAAGGCCCACTACCTTTTTATTGGCAACTAAAGCCTCCGCTGTCCACTCTTCTGTCGATATGGCATTCAAAGAAAAGGCAATTCAATGCCTCAATGGCTCAAAGCTTCTCTTTCCTATTTTTTTTGAACTGATTTCCTTACCTTTTTTTTTTTTGAAATGTTTTTTTTACTTTTATTTTCTTTACTCATTCATTATTATATATATATATATATAATAATTATTATTATATTAAATTTATTTAAACGGGTGATAAACGGATTGACAAGTCTCACCCGAACACGACTCGTTTATTAAACGTGTTTGACGGGTCACCCCGTTAAAGTCTCACCCAAACCCGATTAATTCGTGTCGATTCGTGTCGGTTAATCGTGTCGTGTCGGTTAATCGTGTCGTGTCGGATTTTGACAGGCCTAAATTAAGGTGATTACTGTGCAAACAGTCACATTTTCCAAAAAATGACAATACTCTCTTCCTCAATTTTCTCTCCTATTTATTTGTCTCATTCTCTCTTTATCCTCTCTCATATATTCCTTTTTCTCTCTCCTCTTTTCCTCTCTTCCTCAAATTTCTCTCTCCTATTTATTTTTCTCATTCTTTCTCTCTCCTCTTTCATCTGTCTCTTTCTCTTTGTCTCTCTCTGCTCTATCATCTGTCCCTTTCTCTCTCTCTCCTCTATTCCTCAAATTTCTATTTATTTGTCTTATTCTTTCTCTCCTCTCTCATATGTTCCTTTCTCCCTCTTCTTCCTAAAATTTCTCCCTCTTATTTTATTTGTCTCATTCTTTCTCTTTCCTCTCATTTGTCCCCTTTTCTCGATCCTCTCTTCCTCAAAACAGTGAATACAAAATAATGCACATAAAAACAATGATGGGACTAATGAGACTTGGCCTCAATCTAAAAACTAAATTAATTTGATTAAGACATTTAATTGGAATGAACAATAAATTGTGCTTAATTAATGTAATTGATTAGATTTTAATAGCTTAGTTAAGGCGTTTCCTTTGAATTGACAAACATAAATAAAAAATAGTGACCTCAACAACATTGAAAAATAGTGACAGTAATGAACACACAAGCAGTAAACTCAAAAATAGTAAAAAAATAACAAATAACATACGCTGCCATTGAACTAAAACATAAAAATATTTGAAAAATAGTAATTCAAATATAATATGTACTTCATTACTGATCTGGAGATTAAATCTTCATTTAAAATTCTTTGATCAAACAAGAATCCAACAGAGAGACTATGAATTTGTGTATTTCAGAGAGAAAAAATGGATGAAGATGATGATGAAAAAGAAAGATAAAATGACGGAAAGAAAGAGTGGAGGAGAATATATATATATATATATATATATATATAGAGAGAGAGAGAGAGAGAGAGAGAGAGTAGGGGAGAAGAGAGAAAATTTCTAAAAAATAGAGGAGAGAGAGTGGAGGAGAAGAGAAAGAAAAAGATAGGGAGGGGAATATTTCTAAAAAAATGGGAAAAGAGAGAAAAAAAAAAAGAGTGGGAAATAGAGGAGGAGGAGGAAAAATAGCAGAGAGAGAAAGAGTGGGCAAGAAGACAGAAGATTTCTAAAAAAATGGAGAAGAATGAGTTGAGGAGAAGAGAGAGAATATTTTAAAAAATGGAAGCAAGAGAGAGAAAATGAATGAAGATTACTATGAGAAAGCGCAAGAGAAAGAGAGGTGGAGGAAAATAAAGAGAGAGAGAAGAAGAAGAACTGAAAGATAAAAATTTAAGAGTCACCTATGAATACCAGCTATTATGTTCGATTTCTTTTATCTGTATGCAATTGATTGGATGCTACTACCTTCCAAATTATTATTATTTTTTTGAAAACTTTATTTTATTCGCTTGTGGTTATGCCCTTATGCACATCTGCCCCTCCATGTTTATCAATAGTCACACAATTCTTACATGATTGGTGGACTAACCTGCATCATTAACAATTTTCCTTACCAAATTGACATGGTCAAAATACCAAAAAAAAAAAAAAATACCCTTATAATCCACTTACAACTTAACTTTAATCCAAACCCGACCCGACCCGTAACAGATCATCTTACCATGACTTGTTGGAATGCCATACATGAGTGCTACTGCATGTTCGTTCAAGGACAACATCTATTCCACTTTCTCATTTTGTAAAGGAATAGCTAGGGTTGGGTATGGCCCCGCAGTGATGGAGATATTGGGTGATTTCTTGAAGTGTTACCCTTGCGGCATGTGGTAGTTCTTCATTTGAAAGTGTATCAGTAAGGTGTACTGTCAATCCCCATTTCGAAAGTTGATATCCCAACGAATTTGTTTCTCTTGGTACAAATTTCATTCCCCATTCTACATAGACAGCTAGAAGGTGGTTGAGGTCAACAATGATGGTAGTTATGGAATTGGAGGATCTTCCATTACTTAACCAAAATTTGACACCTCATCATTTTTCGTTCTAACGGTTGGTACTTAAACACAGCACATTTCCAGTTTTTAATGTCGGAACGGATCCCACCAAACTGACCAAATCTTCTCTCTGTTAATTGATAGATAATAAACACCAAATATGAAATTTATTAGGGTTAATTGCTTTTTATCCCTTGTGGTTTCTGCTAAAAATACATTACCTACTTAATGTTTAAAATTATGTCAATTACCCCCTTATAGTTATGTACTAAAGTGATGTAATGGAGGCCGTTAACGGAATTAAGAAATGAGCAATGTTATTGGGACCTAATTTAATGGCATAATTTGCTGACTTAATTCACTGTGACCTTTGAATTGACTGTAGTAGCCATCAAACATTAGAACTTGGTGTTGATTCAATGATTCCTATGAAGTTACATCATTATGTCAACAAATTAGGTCAGATTTTTAGATCAAAATAACATTATTCTTAAAAAATTATCATAATACCCACGTTTTAAAATCAGACTTTCTATCTGATTTACTCTTGACCACCAAATTAACACATTTCAATCATAACATATCGAGTCTTTTTTTTTCCCTCAAGGTGAGGTTTTAATCCGGGATCAAAAATTACTTATATTTTTCTTACATGTTTTTTGATCTCGGACCGATGTCTTACCTATTTGGATATTATATCATATATTATAAATGGTATTTTAAGCACTTTTTTTTTGGACCAAAGACGATCACACAAAGGACAACATTAGACAATGTTCTTTTGGAGGGAAACAATAGCAATAAAGCTCATAACATGTTTTTGGACGTGTGGAGTACACTCTTTGTTAACTTAGATGATAAAAGTAATAATTTCACTTTGGTACATAACTACAAGGGGTAATGTGCATAATTTTAAACGTCAAGTAAGTAAAGTGTTCCTAACCAAAACCACAAGAAAGAAAAAAGTACTTGACCCAATTTTTTTATAGTTTTGGGGTTGTCTACCAAATCTATTATCTCCCTTACCGCCAAGAAGATTTCACCACGAATCTACCCCATTATCATAAACCCAACTCTATTTACAATTACACAAAGGAGTTCGTCACTAAAATGATATTTACTAGCCATCATATCGAGAAGAATTGGGGTCAAGAAACCAAAACACCACCTGGATTTTTTTTGTTGTGGAGTTGTGGGTGGGTTTAGGGTTTCGGGGAGATGGGAGGGACGGGGAAGAAGGGGTTGAAGGGAGTGAGGTTTAGAACATGTAATGATGTTGCAGGTGGTCTGTGGGGATGATGAGAAGAAGGTGAGGATTAGTCGTAACAATAAATTCGAACCAACAAGATCCGAAGATGGAGATCTATCACATCCTTACTATTTACTCTCATTTGATTGGCAATAGCCAAAGTATGCGAGAAATAAGTTTTTCATTTATAGAAATCCAAATTATTTGGGTAAAACATACAATCGAATATTTTTCATATTTTTCCAATCCCACATAGCAATTGATCAAAACATCCGATGTCGCCTTGTGGTGAAGTCTAAGCAATTTTATCATAAATGGAAGAATCAATTGGAGGATATATATCAACAGTCTACTCTCTTTCTTCCAATTGCAAACAAATTTTTCTTGATGGGTTTAAATGAGAGTTGCTTGATACCTTGAATCAGTGAACCATTTTGTTCAACTTGTTCACCTACTAATTTGTTCTCAATTTTGAATTCTCAATTTGTTCACCTACTAACAAGAGGGGGCACCTACTAATTTGTCTTATAATCAATAATTAAAAAAAATAAGCATGACCAAAAGGAAGCATCCATCAGACCACACAAAGACTCACCAATACCATCACGCTACATGTCTAATGCGTTGAATTAGCGAACAAATTATAGCATTGACAATAATAAAGTATCATATAAACTCAACAAATTCATTCGTTAAATCAAATTGCAACTTAAGTAACTTTAATGTAGTGTCCATCATGCACTGAAAAAATTATCTTATAATCAATAAATTATAGACAATTTTGCTTTTGTTTTTGCTCAGATTTTATTTAGGCTAAATTGTAATTAGTTTAACCAACAATTCAATCTTAAATCTTTGTATATATTGTCATGTTTGAGCTTCAATTCCTTTTTCTTTTTCTTTTTTTTTGTATTAACTACGTATATCTCACTTTTTTTAGACTCCGTAATAAAAGGAACTTCGTGTATTGGTTTATTTTGATAAATTATTTTATTATATTTTGCCCGCTAAACTATAATCACAGCTCTATAGAAAAAAAAAAAACTCCATTAAAATTCACCAATATTAAAAATTTGACTTGCTGTCATTTGAAATTTTACTATAACAGGCAAAGCAAAGATAGATAAGCCCTCAATATACATAACGAGACAAATAGTCATTCAAATAGACAATCGAAGAATCAAAGGCCAAAAACAAAAAACAATAAAACCGCAAGGACGACGAAGACGACTTTACACACATTTAACAGTCCAACCACTAACTTCTAAATTATTCAATTTCAAAATGGTTACAGAAATGGTAGGTACTGAAACGGGAAGGAAGTATAATTTGACAGAAAATATTATATAACTCAAATGAAACTCAAATGCATATTATTTTTTGGATGAGTGTGGGATAAGCGAGTCCCACTGAAAAAATTGATGAGACTCATTCATTTAAGGGATAATATACATTTAGGTTGTAACTTTTTGACTTTCATTTGAGTTTTGTAGTATTACTTTAATTTGACAATCATGTTTTGCTTGTTTTTTTTTTCTTTTACTTGTCCCGAACCAATTCAATTGCTTTTTTTGAGTAAATTATACTTTGTACTCTGAAAGATTTTAAAATTTTTACCGTATACTTTCAAAGATTAAAATTTTCACATTGCATTATTAATGTATCAAAAGTGTTATAATGTGACCTTTTCTGTTAACTTTCTGTTAGTTTTCCGTCGGTGTCAATAGATTGGCTTTTGACGGAAAAAATAACGGAAGTTAACGGAATGGACACATTGCAACACTTTTGATATATTGAGGATGTAATGTGAGAAATTTAATTTTTGAGAATACAAAGTGAAAATTTGAAATCTTTCAAGGTGCAAAGTACGAAAAATCCGCTTTTTTCATAATCTTAAAGTACAACCATTTTTTTTTTAAGGATTTTTTTTAATGATTATTACTGACATTATTGCTTTACTTTGCTGAAATCTAACATCTTGGACATTATTGTGCTGGAATCCTGAATTATTGTCTTGAATTATTGGTTCAGATTTTAAGATGGCAAGTAATTCTAAAATTTATGGTATCCAAAGGTAATATTCTTGTAACATACTCCTAAAAATTTTGATATGATGATAAAATCAAATTTGTTATTCAGTGTGATCCCAAAAAAATTGAATTGGTCTTAAAAAAGACAGACCCGCATTTAGAGCACTTTTATAACTTAATAATTCAATAAGTTTTTATTCTGACAAATAATTTTTTTAAATATTTGTCTCTTCATTCAATCGTTATTTATGGTCTTGCAAGAACCCATCAACTCATCTTCTGTTAGTAAATCGATGTCTTTAAACTCCAAAATGGTCATAACAAAATATTCGAACCTATAAGGTCCGAACATGGAGATCTTTCACACCCGAGCTATTGGTTCTCATCTATTGGTAATAGCCAAAGTACGATCAGAATATCCTACGCCACTTTTGTCGTTGAAGCATAATCAATTTTATCATAGATGGATGAACCAATTACCTTGTAGATAAACATCAACAATCTGTCATATTTCTTCCAATTATGAACAATTTTTTTCTTGATGGGGTTGTATGAGAGTTGAGTAAGAGCGACTCCAGCAGGGTTATCATATCCCAGCATGACAATTTCAACGTCTGTCAAATTTGGCATATCTCATTTCCCATGCCAAATCTAATATTTTAGGGAGAATTATACTCACACCCCTTAAAATTTGTCACTTAATCATTTAGACCCCTGACATTTGAATTATTACACACAGACCTCCTGAAGTTTGTACGTGCGTTACACATAGACCCTTGTTGTAAATATATCCGTTAATAAATTACTTTCAGACCCCCTGAAGTTTGTAAACATATATTACTTAGACCCCTTAAGTTTAAAATGTTAGACCAAAAATACTTCAATTAAAGATAGAATATCAAATATTTTAAATTTTACAATTAAAATTCATGTTCTATTGTATCATTTATTGAAAAAAGATCAAAAATAAAAATTCATTTTTTTTCTTAAAAAATCGTAATTAGTATACAATTATATTGTCTATTGAAATTTAAACGACCAACTTAAAATACCAAACTACCAAAATTGAAGCTAAAAGATATTGTGTTCATGACAATTTGACCCCTTATTTAATTTTTTAGTTTTATTCTAATAGATAGTATATTTGTATACTAACTATAATTTTTTTTTTTAAAATAGATTTTTATTTTTGATTTTATTTAAATAAATGACATAATAGAACATGAATTTTTGTTGTAAAAATCATGTTCTATTATGAATGACTTAAACCCCTTGTTTAATTTTTTAGTTTTATTTCAATAGATAGTATAATTGTATATTAATTACGATTTTTTAAGAAAAATTTGAATTTTTATTTTTGATTTTATTTCAATAAGTGATACAATAGAACATGAATTTTGGTTGTAAAATTTAAAATATTTGATATTCTATTTTTTATTGAAGTATTTTTTGTCTAAGTATAACATTTTAAATTTAAAAAGTCTAAATATTATATGCGTACAAACTTCAAGGGATCTAGGTGTAATTTATTAACAGATATATTTACAACAAGGGTCTAAGTATTACGCGCTTATAAATTTCAAGGGGTTTGTGTGTAATATTTCAAATGTCAGGGGATCTGAGTGATTAAGTGACAAATCTCAGGGGTCTAAATATAATTCTCCCAATATTTATTGTATTGAATAAGTATCTTTGGTTTGAATTTATGTTTTGGAATTGTAATTTTAATTATTGTTTGAACTTGTTTTAGCTAAGTTTAATGAGAATTGTAGTTTTAATAAAATATATACTACTTTTCATATAATATTTATTTTAATTGATCCCAAAACTTATTTTAAATACATATATAAATTCATATAGGAAAAGAGATTTAAAGATAAAGATTTGATAAAATAAATTATTTTGACATATCGATTGGAGTGTATAAGGAAAATGTCAAATAATATATATCAAATTATCAGATAAGCCTTCAAATTTAAATTTGACATATAACATTTGACATCTCTATTCACATCTCTATTGAAGATGCTCTAACACCCTGGATGTGTGAACCACTTTGTCACAACAACAACAAAAAAAAGAAACCATGACTTTGAAAAAAAGAATCCATATATTAAAATTTTGAATTGTTGTCAAACTTTTTCGGTGGATATTGGACGGAGTCGTTTTGATTTGTCATCTAAAATTTACTATGATACCAAATAGCGATGAGTCCTCAATTTATATAACGAGACAGATAATCAATCAAACACGTAATCGAATAATCAAAACGGTTAGTTAATAAAGAATTGTATTGAATCCCAAAATCAAAGGATTTGATTCTGATTTGACTTTACATGTGAAAATTGCAATAATACCATGTGGGTTGGGATTCTAAAACTAATGCAATAATATTTATTACTAATTATCACAAACTAAATAAAAAAATACAATAAGGAAGCTTAGCTGGCATGTAGTATCAGGATAAACTAAAGACTAGTACAAAACCCTTTTGCGTCCATGTGGGAGTCATTTTATCTAGGTATTTATTATGTGTATGAGTGCACATGGGTGCATGACTGAATTCATGTTATATGTTTATGTGTGTTCCCAAAAATACATTATTTTAAAATATGTATGTGTAATTTAAATTTTATTTAGACTTATTTAGGTTTTAATTTGATTTTCAAATCATTGGTTTTCTCGTAAATTATTGGTATTATCTTTGTTCATGTGTAGGAGAAAGTGATGACGATGGCAACGAAGAAATTTATGATTACAACAATATTGATGCAACTGAAGGAGTTTTAAGTAACTAGAGTGATTTGAAAGTTGGCATGATTACATGTAGTAAAAAATAAGCGTTTAATATGTGTAATAAGTATGTATATAAAACAGGTTTCAACATTCAAAAAGATCTAAAGAATTTTTAAAGAAGCACATATAAACTTATTCGATATAGTTTTGTGCATTCAAGAGAAGGATTTAGAGAATTTACGAGTCCTAGTCAAGAGAAGAAGATTGAAAGGTTCTACATTAGGTGTGGTTGTCGAGCTCATATAAAAATTTATATTTTTTAAAAATATATTATTTTTAATAATATTTATTTTAATTGATCCCAAAATTTATTTTAAATACATATATTAAATTCATATAAGAAAAGAGTTTTAAAGATAAAGATTGGATAAAATAAATTATTTTGACATATTGATTGGAGTGTATGAGGAAGATGTCAAATAATATATGTCAAATTATCACATAAGTCTTCAAATTTAAATTTGACATACAACATTTGACATTTCTATTGAATATGTTCTAACACCCTCGATGTGTGAACCTCTTTGTCACGACATGAAAAAAAAAACACCATGACTTTTAAAAAAAAGAATCCATATATTAAAATTTTGAATTGTTGTCAAACTTCTTCAGCAGATATTGGACGGACTCGTTTTGATTTGTCATTTGAAATTTACTATAATACTAAATATCGATGAGTCCTCAATATATATAACGAGACAGATAATCATTCAAACACTTCAATTGGCATGCATAGTATCATTGATGGTGATGGCTACGATATTATGTTTCATAAATTAGTATGCATATATAATAATATTATAATTTCAACATTAAGTATGCACATAAGAAAGATTATTTTTATTATTTGCATCACTGAATTGTTGTCATGTATTATCCTTGTTCATGTGTAGAAGAAAGTGATGATGATGGCGAACGAAGAAATTTATGTTGACAACAATATTGATGCAACTGATGGAGTTTTAAGTAACCAGAGTGATTTGAAAGTTGGCATAATGAGTATGTATACAACAAAGTGATTTGAAAGTTGGCATGATTACATGTAGTGAAAAAGAAGCGTTTAATATATATAATGAGTATGTATATGACAAAGGTTTCAGAATTCGATAAAATCAAAAGGGCTTTTAAAGAAGCACATGTGAACTTATTCGATGTAGTTTTGTGCATTTAAGAGAGGGGTTTAGAGAATTTACGAGTCCTAGTGAAGAGAAGAAGATTGAAAGGTTCTACATTAGGTGTGGCTGCCGAGCTCAAATTCTTTTTAAGGTGGAAAATAGTATTTATACAAGTGCTAATCAATACCAGATCAACGTAAAAAATACTAATGCCAGATCAGTTAAGTTTAGCTCATGAAATCGAAGTATCCAACAACTCTTTCATATCAAACCAAAAACAAGCTCTCCTACTCATTTCATAGCTACAAAAAAAAAAAACAAAAAAAGTTGTTCTCGTTCACACCATAAAAGCTTTGAAGGTGTTCCAACTCAAAATTTCGGCAACCATGTATATGATTTTTTTATTTTTTTTTGTTTGGAATAAAACAAAAAAAAACACAACCACATATAGATCTAGGCATGAACTAGAGAGCTCCAACAGAAAGAAAGAAAAATATTCAATGGAGAGGAGCCTTAAAAATGGTGCTGAAATATTTGATTACTAGTCATAAACCGTGCCGTCAGGCACGATGGAACATATAATTCGAACACCAAAAAAATCAAACCCACTATATTAAATTACAATTTTTCTTTTTTTCATTTAAAATTATCAATAAAATTTTCTCCACATGTGTATATTATCATGTATGGATAATATCTAAAATAAAAATTATGTTAAACTAGAAATTAATCAAATATTCAATGATTAAACATATGATAAAAATGGGTGAAGTGAAGTTTTTGAGGAAAAAAAATATATAGGGGATAAAAATTTAAATTGCTAAGTGTTTTATTATATAAATGTTTGCCCACTTATTTATAGTGGTAATCCAAAATTTTCAAAAATTAGGGGCAGATGATTGGAAATTTGAATCTCCTATTGATGAGATAACAAAAAAAAAAAGCAACAGGAGGACAGAGAAAAAGTGGCAAACAGACAGAGATAACAGAAGAGAAAAATTCATCTACAAAATCTGTTTAAATGGTTGACCTGAAAATACGCATTGACAGTTTGTTATTGGTGTTGAGTACAGTTGTGAGTGGTATCTAATATGCATGCATTATCACTGTTACCAATTTATAACATTGAGGGTATAAATTAAAATTTTTAATATTTGAGAGTATAAATTGAGAATCGAAACATCTTTTAAAGTGTAAAGTGAGATCAGCCCTCTTTTTTATTTTTTTTGATGAAGTGAAACCTCTTAAAGGTATGAGAATAACGTATGCCCATTGTTGCAGATCTTAACATGCGATCAATTTAACATCGTTTTTGTGTATCGAAAATAAGATTTCATTAATTAGATAGAAGTTAATTCTATCATGCGCAACTAACATGAGACGCTAATAATATGAGTCTAGCCCATATTGTTACCAATTTATAACATTAAGGGTGTAAATTAAAATTTTTAATGTTTGAGGGTATAAATTGAGAATCAAAATATATTTCAGGGGTACAAAGTGAGATTAATCCCAAAAAAATCAATATATTAAGTCACAATTCAATAAAAATCAACTTTATTATTTAGGGTAGGCCCCAAAATTTTGAATTGGCCTTGAAACGACAAATCTCGAATCTTGATCACTTTTGTAAATAACAATTAAATAAAATTTTATTTTGATAAATTGTCTTTTTATTTTAAAAAATAAGTTAAAAAAATTATCAAATAATTTTATTACGATACCAAAATATCACTTTTTTGATATCGTAATATTTTTTTATTTAATAAGAATATATCATGTATTAAATCTTTTGAATTTTATTATTTTTTTAATAAAACTAGCAATGCACGATGTGCATTGCACATAAATAAATTTACATAATATTATTTTTGTAGAAAATATGAATCGTATATGTAATTAAATTAAATAATAAATTAGGTGTCAAATAATTAATTCATACATTAATTAATGATTTATTCTATAAGATTTTGAATACCTAATTTGTTATTTATTTAGATATTTCTCCAACATCTTTAGTCTTTAGGCATTTGCACATCTAATTATATTATAAAATTATTAATTTTTATTTTGTTAAATAGATTGATTAGATTGTTTATAATATTATTATATTATTGCATAACAAAAAATAAAATATAATGAAAGTCAAAGAAGTGTAACAAACATAAATTAGATAAAAGTATATAGATGGATATAATTAAATTTATTATAATAATTAAGGATAAAATAAAAAATTAAATTTTTTTCGTAAATACTCACATTTATAAATAATATTGATATATATATATATAGATATAGATATAAATAATTATAAATTTTTTAATATTTTTTTATTTGATTAAATACTATTACAAGATAAAAAAACGACAAAATTTGAATCTGTCATCTTAAAATTTAATGATAAAAATAAAAACTTAATCATTACTCTAACCACTAACTTATAAATTATTCAATTTAAAAATGGTTACAGGTACCGAAATGGGTGAGGTGGCTTATCCTCCTATCAGTCAGATGATTTAAAATTAAATGAGACGCAACCCAATAACACCGTTTAGAGCTGCCACGGGACAACCTCGTTAGGTGGCCTGTAGCTGACAAGCCAAAGCCTCAACACTTACCGCATGATTGATAGATATCAATCATTCCCCCCCAAAATTACTCCCAAACTCTACTTTTCTTCAATGGAGGATCAGTTCTATATGTAAATAATCACTTATCTTGGAGAAACAATGGCTTACAAAGCTTTAGACTGTCTTTCCTCCTCCGACATCGCTGCTCTGGGAATACCCTCCAAAGCCGCCGAACAATTTTACCAAAAACTCACCGAAATCGTTGGCAATTACGGGGCTGCCACTCCGGAGACATGGAAACACGTCTCGAAGCACCTCCTCAACCCGGAACTTCCTTTCTCTCTCCACCAGATGATGTACTATGGGTGTTACAGAGACTTCGGACCCGACCCGCCTGCATGGTTGCCCGATCCGTAAGCTCTGAAATGAACACCACAATTGCTGAATTCTCATTTTGTTTGTGTTTCTTGTGTTTTCTCAGCAACCCACCAGAGATTGTGTATGGTTGAATTACAAGTTCAATCTAAACAAGTACCAGTGATCATTACAGGACAAGTAAATTGAAGAAAACAACAATCTTCTTGTTTGTGTGTGTTTTTTGTTCACGTCGAGAATATATATGAATTTTTATGTGTGTTGGAACTTGTAATTAGGTAAAAAAGAAACAATTTAAGTTGAAATAAAAGGATAAACTTTAAATTTTTGGATGGGTGATTAAGGCTGGTCCTCCTTAATATAGGGTGTTGGGAGAGGTGTTATTATTGGTCACACTTTTACCATTGCAATGGCCAATGCCCTCAATAAAACTTGATTTTTGCTGCTGATCCGAAATTTCTGTACTCTCTCACATCCCTATAAAAGTGCAGTCAATTCTTTCATTGAGTTAGATATTATTAAGAAATACTATTTTGCTAGAGTTTTCAAAAATATGTAGATTAATATCAAACCAATTGAAAAAATATATTTGATTCTCATCACCATGTAGTACATAATTGGTCAACTAGCGAAGGTGGTGTTGTAGAATTCGATAAAATGAAAATATAAGTAATTGAATATTTGGATAAGCTATATAAATTGTGTGTACCTTCAATGATGATCATATTTATGTTGTGGTTCTATTGTCCCAGTTGATTTCTTAATATTCAAAGTGCATTTTTTCAATGGGTAGGGAGCTTGCAAACTCAACCAACGTTGGCCAGCTACTAGGGAGGCGTGGAAAAGAGTTTTTGGGTTCTAAATATAAGGATCCCATTTCAAGCTTTTCTGAATTTCAGGATTTTTCAGTCTCAACTCCTGAGGTACTGCAACTGTTTTTTTTCCCAGTTGCATTGTTCGCGAAGCTTTTCCATTTTATTCCCATTCGAACCACTATTGTTAATACTTTTTATTTTTCCTATTTCTTGTTGTTAGGTTTATTGGACCACTATATTAGATGAAATGAATATATCGTTTTCAGTGTCTCCTGAATGTATTTTACGTGAGGATCCTTCTCACCCAGGAGGTCAATGGCTTCCTGGAGCATGTTTGAATCCGGCAAAGAATTGTCTGAGTTTGAATAGCAAGAGGACTTTGGAAGATATAATGGTTATATCGCGTGATGAAGGAGATGATGAAATGCCCATCAACAAGATGACCCTTAAGGAATTGCGCTCAGCAGTGTGGTATGCTTCTTTATCCGGTAGTCAGTCTTACCATGAATGTTTCAATATCCATGTATGCATACTTGGTTACCGTGTTATTGAATCTTAGACTACAATCTGTAGCATGTTTCCTTAATAATAACTTAATGCAGTGATTTCCAGTATGCTGTAGATGATCAGTAGTTGGTGTTCTGCATACAGCTAGTTAGTTCCTTTTTTACGGTTTTTACCTTAAATTTTCTTCATGGTCCTGAGGTTGCTACGTATAATGTTCTAGTTATCCAAAGCAAGTTAGAATTCAAACTCAATTCTCACCACAGTGGAGTGTTGTTCCCAACCATTGATCTGAAAGCCTTACTGTGTTTATCATTTAATCATATGTTTCTCAGTAGAAAACTTGCTTTTCTATGGATGCACCTTGGTGTGCATAATTGGGTGGGATTATTCTTTTTCTCGTCTCTAATTTTTTTTCTTCCGAGATTGTTGCAAGTGATCTGAGGGGCAAACCTAGGGTTTTTCATCTGGAGGAAAACAGATGGCACTAATATTGTAGAGAAGACCATAATATAGGTACTGCATGCTACCATTTTTTTTCTCAAGCAGTGTAACAACTATGACGAACATAGAGAAAAAATCACCGGTTTGAGGAGATAACTCTTAAAATTGTGATTGAATTTTTTTTTTTTTTTCTAATAGGCATTATTGTATTTACACCTAGCTTGAGCTCTTGCATTATTGAAGGTACTGTCAATTAAATCCAAGCAGACAAAGGGAGACTAATATCAGCAGGACAACCTTAAATTTGAATGAGAAAATAGAAAAACAAGGTCTAGTGGTATATTCTACAATGTAACTTCCGAGATGACTGAGCTTTGTATGTAACACTTTCGGTTTAGGAGTATACTTTGTGTGGATTATGGTACTAATTTCTAATGCATAACCTCACCAGAATGAGCTATAGATAACGTTTTTAAACAGCATCATTGGATTGCAAAAGAGTGAAATTCAAGGAAATGAAGCGTCGTTGGCACATGTCCAGTATTCGGTGCCATAAACTTTGTGCCTTGTCTTTTAGGAAGGAATGAAAGTTGAAGTGATCTGAAAAATCGTTAGAGGATGAAAATCTCATCTCTCTAACCACCACATTAAATGTATGTTGGGACTGTATCTCTGACCAAGACATCCAACAGTAAATAATGAGTGTGTACATAAAAAATAACAAAATTTCTCAGAATTTGTCTAATTACATGGGTCCGATGGACCCATCCTCCTCGCAGGAGGTGATTCCAGAGAGAAAGCTAGTTGGATGTGTTCCCATGGATCACTGAAATGGTCAGTATTGTACAATGCATTACCATCCTAGGTCAATACCTGCCATATCCAAAAAGATTATTCTTTTTTGTTTGGTAATTTTTGCATGTTAAGCTCTTTTCAAATTAATTATAAATCAGACATAAACGTCTTACATCATATTTTGGGTATGATGAAGCAGTGTTTTCAAGATATTTTCTTATAATTAGAGGGTGCAACTGCGGACTTGCTTGTGGATGTATGTATACTTGGTTTGCTATACGCTAGCTGATTTGCTCAGCAAAATAGGATTTGGTGGACATTTTTTCCCTAAACCTCATAAGAACTTGAAAACAGGGGTGCTTTTGCCCATGATTGGATGAGATAGGTGAGAAAATCTGTGTATCATCAGTTGTTAGAATTTAATAACATCCTCTCAAGTTAAATCCTTCCTCTCCAATCCCTGCAGTCGGATTATCTTGTAAAGCCTTCAAATTTTAATATCAATATCGGCATATTCATAGCATATGTTGTACATAATATGAACTGTTATTTTCTGTTAGACAATAACAGTCAGAGTCCTTTCAGATGGCATGTCATTACTAATGCTGATTTGACTGCTTCTTGGAAGTTTTTAGAGAGACCTAATGATAGGGACTGAAAAAGGATTGGGTAGAAATAAAATTGAAGATTAGAATTTTATTTATTTTTATTTATTATTAGATTAGCTAATAATCATCTCATTAGGAGATTTAGATAGAGGTTTAGCTAGAGAGTACTTTTTATTTGAGTACTACACTTGTCCTATAAATAATGGTGTAATCCCAATTATTTGAATTAAATTGATGAATATGAATTGATTAGTTTCTCCGTGAAGCGTTGTGTTTCTTAACCGATTCCTTGTGAAGATGAGGTAAACCTCCATTTCTTCTCTTCTTTTTTTATTCTCTGATTTCTTCCCTTTCCTCTCCGCATCAATTGGTATCAAATCAAAACTCCGATCCATTAGTCTTTCTTTTACTTTCCCATTCTCTGGCTCCTATTAAAGTTAGTTTTGTGTTGTTGTTGCCATCAATGTCTATACTTCGACACTTGTCATCACTGTTTCTTGTGCAGGTTTGTCCACATCAAAATAAAAAAACTAGGGATTGGTTTTGTTTTTGGAACCAGTCACTGAGTTTAAGTTGGGGGGTCCACTTGACTTGTATTTGACATTCTGACCAACTAACCCAAACCCATTTAAACACAACTCAACAATAGTCAGCCCAAGGAAAAAATAAAAAGTGAAAATTGGGGCTTAGTCCTCCTTAAGTGACTTATAACGAGTTTAATTCGTCAAGAAATTTTATTTAGGGATAAGTCCGTTTTTAATCTTACTAAAAAGTAGTTTAAGTCTACTATTTTTTTAAAACTCCAAAATACCTTTCCTTGAAAGTAACTTTAAATTAGTTTCCTAATTTGAAAATTATTATCCCTTAATTCACTATCAATGAAGATATGCCAATAAATTTTTTTACATAAATTTTAAATTCAAATTTGAAATGCCAATATATATATATATATATATTAGTTATTGCTTGTGCCTGAAGATACAGAGTAATAAAAAATGGTAAACAATAATAAATATATTTGTATTCATATCCAAAATCAAATCACAAATATAGAGGAGAGATAAATGAATTTAAGTATCGGTTATAGTAGGGTGAGAGGTGGTGGTGGTAGGAGAAGGTGATGGTTGTGGCGGGTGGCGGTGGTGGTGGCGGCGGCGACGGTGGTGGTGGTGGTGGCGGCGACGACGATGACAGTGGTGGTGGTGGCGGCGACGGCGATGACGGTGGTGGTGATGGCGGTGGTGGCGGTGGCGGTGGCGGTGGCAGTGGCGGTGGCGGTGGCGGTGGTTGTGGTGGTGGTGGTGGCGGCGGTGATTGTGGTGGCAACGGCGGCGGTGGTGGTGGTGGTGGTGGCGACGGTGATGGTGGTGGTGGTGACGGCGGCGACGGCGGCAGTGGTGGTGGCGGTGGCAGTGGTGGTGGTGGCGGCAATGGTGGTGGCGGCGACGGTGGTGGTGGCGGCAGCAGTGGTGGTGGTGGTGGTGGTGGCGGTGGCGGCGGCAGCGGTAGTGGTGGTAGTGGGGGTGATGGTGGTAGAGGTAGTGGTTGGGCGGTTTCAAACACTATTTTTTTTTTTAAAATACTTATTAAAAATAATTTCTAAAAGTATTTTTAACATATCACTCCAAACACACCCTTAGAGGCCTATTTTTCTTATTAAATTTAGGGTGTTAATATTAGCCATTAGATTAACTTTAAAGTAAAATTTAAAGCGATCTGAACCGCAAAAAAAAAAAGTCATTTTGTTTATCTTTTGAAATTTGATTTGTAGCTACTTTATATATATATATATATATATATATATATATATATATATATTAATGGCTCATTCACACTGGGTCTGAGCCCTTGGGAGATGACGGTCCACATAGCCTTCCTCCTTACTGACACCTGTGGACCTCAGCCAGAGGGCAGCAGGCAGTCTTAGCCGACATATACCAGTCGTGGCACCAATGCGCACCCACCATAGGAGTACCAATCAAAACCCACCGGGCACCTTTACCAGAGGCTACCCGACACCTAGGGGCGGAAAGCCACACTTCGGGAGTGGTCACGAGTGAGAGTTCCCCTGGATGCTATGTCATCCATGGTCAAGGGCTCTGATACCCACAAGGGGGAAGGATCGATCTATTTACAAAATAACAGCGAAAGCTTTTATTTAATACAAAAATATGTACAAGAGTTAACTTAAAGTAGTAGTGGAGAAGGTGGAAGATAGAGGTATTTATACAAGAGAGAAGGGTTCAGAGGGGGTGCAAGAGGGGAAGGAAGGAAAGAAGTGGTGCTGAGATGTGATAAGGATGCAGTGAGATGCGGTGCTCCACAGGTCGGGCCTGCATCTCTTTATATAGAGCCAGACATGAAATCCGAATTTCAAACTAACCTATACTATTCACAACTTTATACTGTTCACAACTTTATACTTTAATAATTTACATTGACGTCATTACATAATTTTTTATCATATTACTGTTCATGTTACTGTTTTTGTGAGCATTACTGTTCATATTACTATTTTTGTTGAGTATGTTACTACTGTTATTTTTCCTAATATTAATACTTAGTGTTATTATTTTTTTTTTAAATGTTACTACTTTTTTTTGTGTTTAAATAATACTATTTTTTGTGTTTTAATTGTACTATTTTTTTTATTTAAATGTTACTATTTTTTTTAGGGAGAATTAAATTCACACCCCCTGAGGTTTGTCACTTAATCACTCAGACCTCATGACATTTGAAGTATTACACTCAGACCCCCTGAAGTTTGTATACGCGTAACACTTAGACCCCTGCTGTAAATATATCCATTAATAAATTACATTCAGACTCCCTGAAGTTTATAAACATATATTACTTAGACCCCTTAAGTTTAAAATGTTATACTTGGACCAAAAATACTTCAATCAAAGATAGAATATCAAATATTTTAAATTTTACAATTAAAATTCATGTTCTATTGTATCATTTATTGAAATAAAATAAAAATTCAAAATTCAAAATTTTCTTAAAAAATCGTAATTGGTATACAATTATATTGCCTATTGGAATTTAATTTGGTCGTTTAAATGACCAAATTAAAATACCAAACTATCTCAATTGAAGTTAAAAGATATTGTGTTCATTACAATTTGACCCCTTGTTTAATTTTTTAGTTTTATTCTAATAGATATTATAATTGTATACTAACTATGCATTTTTTTTTAAAATTAGATTTTTATTTTTGATTTTAATTAAATAAATGACATAATAGAACATGAATTTTGGTTATAAAATTCATATTCTATTAAGAATGACTTAGACCCCTTGTTTGATTTTTTAGTTTTATTCCAATAGATAGATAGTATAATTGTATACTAATTACAATTTTTTAAGAAAAAATTGAATTTTTTTTTTGATTTTATTTCAATAAATGATACAATAGAACATGAATTTTGGTTGTAAAATTTAAAATATTTGATATTCTATCTTTGATTGGAGTATTTTTTGTCTAAGTTTAACATTTTAAATTTAAGAAGTCTAAGTATTATATGCGTACAAACTTTAAGGGGGTCTAGGTGTAATTTATTAATGAATATATTTACAACAGGGGTCTAAGTGTTACGCGCGTACAAACTTTAGGGGGTCTATGTGTAATATTTCAAATGTCATGGGGTCTGAGTGATTAAGTGACAAACCTCAGGGAGTCTGGGTATAATTCTCCCTTTTTTTTTAATGTTACTATGTGTGTGTGTGTGTGTATATATATATATATAAGACAGAGAAATAAATAGTCATATTCTATATATGGATATAGATATGAGAGAGAGAAAAAAAATTTAATATTATTCAAACTCCTAAAATTTAAAAGTTGTTAGTTTTCAAAATTTTTTGTAATTAAACATAACTACTAAGGGTTTTTGGGACAATAAAGTTCAAAATGGACTTAATATTAAACAAATTTCTTTGATGGACTTATCTCCAAATAAGTACACAAAGGAGGACCAGCTTCTAAATTTTTCAAATAAAATCAACCCCATTCTATATTAACCAGCCCCACAGGACCCAAACCCATTAAAAGTTCAGACCCAACACCACTGAAATTACACAATACCCCATCAGCTTGGAAAATTACAGTTTCACCCCTAAAGTTTCAGAAATTGCACTTTGGCCCCAATAGTTTCAGAAATTTCAGTTTGGCCCCAAATGTTTCTGAAATTATAGTTTGGCCCTAATATTTTCTACAATTTTTCAAGTCACTTCGTCCATGAAGATGATTTCCAATGTTGAGTTAAATACCAAAGTACTAGTTTTATTCCAAGAACGTGTTGATGCACAAGAAGCTTTGAATAAAAGGCTAGGTACAATTCAAGCATCCATCAATTCACTAAAATAACTTGTGCTAGCTACAGTCCGTAAAACTAAGATAAGTGAAGATTTTAACTTTTGTCTTTTCAATTCTCGATCAACAAGTAGTTAGGCATAGCCCTCCAGTTCAATCACAAGCTCCACCATCACATTTAGTTCCACTGAATGATGAGTTGAAATTATCTAATGTTGATGAGCCCAAAAGTTCTCCTACTCAGCATACATCAATTGTTTTTGATAAACCCCTTTCAAAGGGTGATCCTACAGATGAAGTTAAAGGAGTTTCAAAGGGTGCCACTACAAAAGGAGTTGCTAATTTGTCTCCACTGGATTATATGCTTCCTTCACCTATATCAATGTCTATGGACATGATTGTGAAGAATGTAACACATCAACGGATTGTTTTCTACTATGGGGATCTACATGACTATTTTGTTGGAATGCAAGCTTCTTCAAATCTCTTGGAGTTCCTCTATCTTTACAACTCTTCAGAGAAGAGTTTGTTTTAACCGAGAGAATTGATAAGATTGTAAAGGGATTCGATAGACATAAAATTGAATATTAGAATTTTATTTATTTTTATTTATTATTAGATTATTTGGTTAGCTAATAATCATCTCATAAGGAGATTTAGATAGAGTTTTAGCTAGGGAGTACTTTTTATTTGGGTAGGACACTTGTCCTATAAATAATGGTGTAATCCCAATTATTTGAATTGGATTGATGAATATGAATTGACTAGTTTCTCTATGGAGCTTTGTGTTTTTTAACTGATTTCTTGCGAGGACCTCCCTTTCTTCTCTTCTAAAAGTTGCATTACAATTTTAACAATTATTAAGCCATATTTGTGTCTTCTCCTCAAGTTGGTGAGTCAATAATCCTTGAAGTTGTTCACAGACGTCATGGTTTCTTGCATAGGGAAGTAAAGTATGTCAATGAGTATTTGCTGGGATGCTTCATGACTTTTTTGTTTGGTAAACATTGGAACTTATGGCATGGTGATATTTTCATAAATGAAAAGTATCTATTTTCTGTGATGTTCTTGCCTTGATGTTCCTCAAACATTTGTCCAACTCTATGGATTAGTAATGTAGAATGTTGTTGAAACTTTATTTGCAGGCTAGTTGCTTATGCAGTGGAAGCACTGGGGTTGGAGAAAGGGTCTGCAATTGCCATAAATATGCCTATGGATATCAATTCTGTGGTGATCTACCTCGCTATTGTTCTTGCTGGCTATGTAGTTGTGTCCATTGCGGATAGTTTCGCTCCAAGTGAAATATCAACACGCCTCATAATTTCGAAAACAAAAGCAATTTTTACTCAGGTTTATCCTTTTTATCCCTTCGAGGACCATATAAGATCATAATTTACATTTCTAATATTTGCATGAATTCCATTTGTACTTGTCAAGGGTATTAACTGAAGCTCTTTGGGAGTTTTTAGTGAAGGTGTATGATTTATTGAAATACAATGGTACTAGCTAGAATGGGCTTTTGTCAATTAAATGATCAAATTAACCCTTCTAATTTTTCATACTGCTTTCCAGCAAATTTATTGTAGTTACACTTCTGGTTCTTGCATCAAGAAAGACACACACAATGAAAGGGGAACCTATTAACAAACTGTATGTTGATTGTCACTGTCAAAGTAAGCCATTTCTTGGAGTTATATGAAAGTCCAAGGGAGGAAACCAAAAGGATTTCTTTGCAGCATCCAGTAGACCAAAGATTGTGTGTCCTCCCCTGAATAGATGGACTAATTAGATGTACATTTGCAACTTATTTTTTTATGATTGAAACCAATAAAATCAACCCCTGACCCCCTCCTTTCCACTAAAATGTCACACCATCACTCTCCTACTGTGCTACAATGGCTTTGGTTGAGAAGTAGGTAGGTCTACTATTCTATGTTATGCTGATTTTTAAATCCCTTGCATCAGCAAAAGATGAATTATGATAGCATGACGATTATCTAGAATAGGTTACTGGTGGTTTATGCACGAGTGAAGTTTGAGATTTTAATTCGAGGCCCAAGATGCTGCTAGAGGAAAAAACATATTAAGTACTAATGATGGGGTGTTCAGCGATTCAAGCTGACAATTCCTTGTGTAATTGTCATCCTTCATTGTAATTTGTTTGGAATTGAAACCGAATTTCATCTTAATTATTTCTTCTTTTTTTGGTTCAGTGTAAGTTGTGGATCTAGCTTTTGCTTTTGGTTAGTCATCCTCTTTTTTTAATTTTTCTTGTCTAATTTTCTCATCTATTAAACCACCTTTCCCAGGATCTCATTGTTCGGGGCAACAGAAGACTACCCTTGTACAGGTGATTCCTATTTTCTCATTAGATCTCTTTTGTTTCTGTTTATTATGGAGAGATTCCTCACATATAGGTGTCCATATCTGCAGTAGAGTTGTTGATGCTCAATCACCTATGGCAATCGTTATTCCCACCAGAGGCTCCAGTTTTAGCATAAAATTGCGTGATGGTGACATTTCTTGGCATGATTTTCTGGAGAGGGTCAAAGATTCCAAGTATGCACTCATACCTGTCTGGTTGATTTTGGTATCCAGTTTCTTTTTGGATTTTTTTATATAGATTTATTCAGGTTTCAATTGGGGATTGGATTGGATATAGCATATTCTCTACTACATGGTATAATTGCTTTACATAGACATATAACAGTGTAGCTAAGGCATAGCTGTGTTTTTTTTATTGTAATAAGTGAAAAAGGATGTTTCTTGGGCGCTTGGTTTCAGCTACGAACATCTGCTCATGTTGTTTGGAGATTCATTTAATCCCGAGGCAGCAACTCTTTAGTATCTTTAAAGACTGCCTTTTTTTCCAAAACTATAAGAAGACATTTCCGTTGAAAAAAAAAAAAAGACAAGACTTGAAATTTTCTTTGCTGACTTATGTGTTGACACATAAATATTCTGCTTACAGCAGGGTTAGAAGATTTGAATCCTACCTGAATTGGTGCTGCCTGCTTTTTCTTTTTAGTTCACTGCTACGGTTCGGCAATGGAATACAATTCTGAGTAGAGAAGCTTAAATCTTATTTTCACTTGCATTCTGTCAATCAGGGCAGAAAAGGAATGATGTCTTCGGCTTATTTGAGCCTTCAATAGAGTCTTGGCGTTAACATGTATATTGCTCTTTATAGTACTAGTCTGCAGCAACTGAATGCTTATTTTTCCTCGAGTTATGAAATCTAAAGCTTTTTCCCCTTCTTTAAGCTGCAAATCAAACATAAAGTTATTACATTATAACACCTAAAGCCCTAAAATCCCTTCCTCCCTCTCAATACAATCAAGAAAAGGAAAAAAAGAAGTCCAAAAGTTAACTAAAAGAGGGAAAATAAAAAACTATATAGAGGTCAAACTTTTTCTAAAACTTGCTATTCGACCGTCAGATATTCTCCTGTTTCTTTCCTCAAAGTGATCATAGCAAGGCAAAAGGGATTTTCTAGTTGTGGTGATGTATATCATGCATGTTGGATCCCCTCGATAGCAGAGGATGAGTGAAACCTATAGAATTGGTTTACCTAAATAACTAATGAATATGTGTAATGTGTAGGGGGATATTTATATGTGAGGAAAGTAGATCGTAAAATATGATATCCAGTAAATATAACAAAGTGTAAGATAAGTTCAGTGATGTCATTGCCATTCATGACTATGAACAAGAACCATATTTAATTTCAGTTGCATTTGATCTATTTTGCCTCAAATCTGTCAGTGCTTTAGTATAAAACAGTTGTTATCAGCAAAGCTCTGATGCTGCTGCTATGTTGTCCATCTTTCATGTTATATATTGCAGAGACGTTGAGTTTGTTGCAGTAGAACGACCGGTTGAAGCTTTCACAAATATCCTTTTCTCTTCTGGCACTACAGGTAGATTAGAGATTAAATATTTCTTTCTGTAGTTTTCTTTATTATATCTAGAACGTTTTGGATTGCAGAATGCAATTTCCGAGGCTTAAAAGTTTTTTTGCCATATGATTGTTTCCAATTGTCATAAATTTTGTTTTCCATTCTGCATGAAATGAAGTATCGAAAAGTTTTGTCCAGGAACTTAAATTTTTTGGGCATTTTAATATCAAGCTGGCTTTCAATTTCTGAAGAATTTCCAAGCGACTAGTAACCTGAGAACAAAATTGAAAAAAATGTTAATTTCTTAAGATGTGCTTTTGCACAATTGAGGTATATTTATTTACCTTCAGGAAATAAAATCTTCGGAAACTCACATTCTTCAATGTTTTCTCCTGTATTCCCTTATTCTGTAGTTAATATTACCATATTTTTCTTCCGATTTATACTTTTTTTTATGCCAAAAAAAAAAAGTGTAACAAATGCACCAGTTATAACTTACCATGTTGGTCTGGTCAATTGTATAAACCCCCCCCCCCCCCCCCCCCCCCCCCCCCCCCCCAAAAAAAAAAAAAAAAACAACAAAAAAACCCAAAATAAAACATGATGGCCCTATCTCTTTCTCTTCTTTATTTCTTTCCTTCTTTCCTTTACTTTGAAAAGTGGAAATGAATTCTCATAAATGTGGTGAATTACTTAGGTTCCTTTGGAGAACAGCAATGGGGAAAATAAACAAATGTTGGCAGCAGACGCACAACAATATATGGGAAAAACTTGAACTTCTTGATTTTCTTTGGTCAGAACACCACGGTGTTGTCACCAATAAAGATAATAACAAAAGGACTTGATTTATTGTTGCTACATTCGAAATGAGAAACTTCTTTTGTAATATTTGTGAACAGCACTACTCTTTTTCAACTACTTGGCAACCCAAAGTCAGCCTTAGACAATCAAAGAATTGGACTTTTTCACTCAACTTAATAGCAAGTACCATATGAATAAAAACAAGAACTTGTTATGTTGAGATGTAGTTGGATGTGGTTAAAGGTCACATGATGCCAACTTAAAGGCTTAACTGGATTGTTTCATGGCCTAGGGGAGCCAAAGGCAATTCCATGGACCCTTGCTACTCCTTTAAAAGCTGCTGCAGATGGTTGGTGCCATTTGGATATCCGCAAAGGTGATGTTGTTGCTTGGCCCACTAATCTTGGATGGATGATGGGTCCTTGGCTAGTTTATGCTTCTTTGTTGAATGGGGCTTCCATCGCTTTATATAATGGATCTCCTCTTGGTTCTGGCTTTGCCAAGTTTGTACAGGTGCAACCTCTTTTTAATGTTTGATCCTTATTAGTTATCTTTCTATCTCCTTGTCCTTATTGTTGTATGGCCTCTTAGTTTTGACTTGGTGAGTCTAATTACATTTCCCATTGTTAATTGCTATAGAGGTCCAATAATTTCTAATAGAAAAGATATCTTTTGAGGTGTAACTAATGTCTGCTGTTACCATACAAACAAGAGGAGATGTCTGCTTTCTTCAAATCTTTATGTTCTTTCTTCCTTGGCATTGACCTTGGTTTTACATTCAGAGCAAAGGCTTAGATTTATACTGATACAAATGGAAAAATATTAGGAAGGTGTGAATGCCTAAATTTACTTCAAAATGATGCTAGGATGGGCATTGTTAGGCACAAATATTTCAATATATGGATTATCTGCTAAATGACACTGCAGAGAGGCAGTGCCTCTAGATGCTACGTGAAAAGAACATACTGTTGACTTGATAAGGAGCCATGTGAATTCATTTTTCTCCAAGTTGTCAAAATTTACTATAGTGAAGTGCTTGAAATGAGTGCACTGCAGAATTGTTGTTTGAAAGTGCTAATTGACCAATATCCACACCTACACGTGTGCATATATGACAACAATAGTGTTTTGTGTAATTTATCTAAGCCTTTTATTGAATTCATTGTGCCCTATGTTCATCATTGTCAAGTGACCTAGTTTGCCGACCATTACAAATCTGTGTGGCTCCCTTTGGTTGCCCCTAGCTTCCAACATAAACTTAGCATCCTAGCATTGATGTGCGCGCTTCATGCGCTTGTTCAACTATTCGTAGCCAATTGGTGGTGAGTGGAGAGACCCAAAGGCTCATATAGTTTTGGGAGGTGTTATTTATTTTTATTTTTTTTCTAAATTGGGAGGTGTTATTTTATCCTTGTGGAACAAGCTCTAATGTTATTAATGTGAAAGAGCTACAGTACTACTATCGTAACATTGTCACCCATTAAATACTTGGAGTTTAGTTACATATCACAGCTTTTAATCTTCTAGGATTACATTGTGCTGTTTTTCTTATTTGAAACTCTCCTGCAAGTGACCTAGGATGCTAAAGTAACAATGCTTGGCCTTATCCCAAGTCTCGTGAGGGCATGGAAAACTGCAAATTGTACAGCTGGCTATGATTGGACGGCTGTTCGGTGAGTTTTAAGTCTTGGATATTATCCTTGAGATTGTTTGGTCTTCACTAGCAGCTACATTAAGCCTACGTTAAGTGTTTCCAACTCTTCTGTTCTCATGCTTAACTCAATGTGTTGGATTATGGTAGTTGCTTTGGCTCCACTGGTGAGGCATCTAGCGTGGATGAATACCTATGGCTTATGGGGAGAGCTCAATACAAGCCTATCATTGAATATTGTGGGGGTACGGAGATTGGTGGTGGATTTGTTTCTGGGTCGTTGTTGCAGCCACAATCTTTGGCTGCTTTTAGCACACCTGCTATGGGGTGTACTCTGTTTATTCTTGGCGAGGATGGAATTCCTATAGTAAGCACCATTCAACCTTCCAACTCGAAGAAAGAAAAGTAGTTGCTGATCAAACGGTAGCTAGAGTGCAATCTAACCACGCAGTTTTGCAGTTCTTTCAGTTATATTAACTGCATGCACTGTGGAGCAACCTCACAATTTAATCCGTGTAGACTAGGAACTTCATGAATATCTTTGTGAACCTCTTTCTGTTTAATCTGCCGCCCTATTAATAAAGAACACAATTCCACGTACAAAGTTCTGAAAGAGAAAGTGATGTGCTTTCTTACTGTTGGTGAGTCAAAATGTACGGACACCATGTATTGTTATGGTATTCGGCAAGCCCTTATGATTGATTGTTAAGTTTGCAGTATCAACGTGCCTAGTAAACTGGCTATTGTCACATTCTTTAAGGAATACAAGCAGTTTGCATTCTTTACATGTATTTCTCAGCCACCGGAGTGTTCAAACTAATGTGCATTTTCTTTACTTCAGCCACCAAATACTCCAGGGACTGGTGAATTGGCCCTTGGTCCTCTCATGTTTGGAGCTTCAAGCACACTACTGAATGCTGACCACCATGAAGTCTACTTCAAACGAATGCCTGTTTGGAATGGAAAGGTAAGCAGTAAGCTGATAATGCTTCTTCCAAAACTGGCATGTGGTGCTAACTCACAACGTTGATTTTTCCTCAAACAGGTTCTGCGAAGGCATGGAGATGTGTTTGAACGTACTTCTAGAGGATACTATCATGCGCATGGTCGTGCAGATGATACAATGAATCTTGGGGGTATCAAGGTCTGTATCTAGCCTCACATAATAAGCTCATGGAAAGATATTTTTGTTGAAATTCCACATCGTGCGTGAATGCCAGCGCATGCATGGTTTGGAGTTCGGGAAGTGAAAATTCAATTTGACTTGTTCTTATGCAATAGATTGTATAAGAATCAAAAGCGTTACTTGCAATTGATAATTAGGTCATTTTTTTTTCTTTCAAGAAAATAGGATTAGAGTGCGTGCGTATCAATTTTAATACCAGTGACCTAGGACATGATATGATTAAGAAACTTCCGTCAGCATTTGCATAGTGTTTTCATTTTTCACTGCACTGCCTATATTATTTTGGATTGGCTCTATTGATTCGCAGTGCATCATTTTTAACTTTCTAGCATCTTGTGCAGCTATGGTGCGTCCAGAGGTCTGATTTGCTTTTCAGTTTTTAATCTTTCTTTTATACATTTTAGAAGAACCCGGTGTAAATGGCAAGACATCTCTGTACATTGAGAAGTATGTCATATCTCGGAAATTGTTGATTTGATAATGCCATGTGATGTGGTTGCTACATTAATTCATGACTGAATTTGCTCCACTTGAGGGGAGAAATCTCGAGGAAGGATGATAAAATGGACAAATTCATGTTGGTTGAAATGATTCTGTGCTTAGATTTCTCTAACTGCTTCATGCACTTTGCACAGGTAAGTTCAGTGGAGATTGAACGCATTTGTAATGCGGTTGATAGCAACATTCTTGAGACAGCTGCAACTGGGGTGCCGCCTACTGGAGGAGGACCTGAAAGTTTGGTGATTGCTGTTGTTTTCAAGGATTCAAATAGCTCAGCACCAGACTTGGATAAGTTGAAAATGTCATTCAACTCAGCATTGCAAAAAAAACTAAATCCTCTGTTTAAGGTATAATCTACGGCTTTGTATGTTTCACCCCCTAATGCAAAACGTGTATATGTCAACTTATCAATTCTAAATTGTGCAGGTTTCTTATATCGCACCCCTCTCGTCTCTACCAAGAACGGCAACAAATAAGGTTATGAGAAGGGTTTTGCGGCAGCAGTTTGCTCAGATTGACCAAAATTCCAAGTTGTGATATTGGTTAGTTCTTCATGAAAGGCATTTGGCCTAAAATGCTCAATCAATCATCTATTCCCATCACCTGTGTGTAGGCTCTTTGTTATCCCCTGAGAGAGAGAGAGAGAGAGAGAGAGAGAGAGAAATAAATTGTGGAAGCTGCATTGGTGTTTAGTTGTGCCAAACTTCATGGTCTGTGTTATTTTTGAAATAACTTGTGAAGATGGTTCAAATTTCAATGCGCACAGGGGGCTAACAACTAGGGTAGTTTGTAGTCTAAAATTAAATGGATAAATTATATCTAGATCCTCTTATATTTGTCACTTAATCACTTAGACCCCTCACATTTAAAATAATACACATATATTTCCTGAGAATTCAAATATGACTAAAAATGTTCCTCTAATTGGTCATTCAAATAATTTTGTTCAAGTGATGTATTGCATTGGATATAAAAATATTATATAAATACCTACATTATATTGGACATTCAAATGGTCAGTTTGATTTTAAATTTTAAAATATAACAGACCCACAAAATAAAGGATAGTATTAAAATTATAATTTTTTATTAGGATAAAATTATTTTTTAACGATTATATTAACAGATATTAAAAACAAGGGGTTATATGTTACACGTACACAAATGTCAGGAGGTGTAAGAGTAATATTTTAAATATGAGAGAGTCTAAATGATTAAATAACAAACTTAAGGGGGTGTTGGAGTAATATTCTAAATATGAGGGAGTCCAAATGATTAAATGACAAACTTGAGGGGGTCTAAGTGTAATTTATTCAACTAATTTTAGATGTGACGATGTACATTGATACAAATTTATATCTTTGAAGGTGTAAATTGAAATTTTTTATCTTTGAATGTATAAATTGAAATTCGAATGATTTTTTAGGGTGATTTGCGATTAACCCAAAATGTTATTGTTAGTTTATTTTACAATTTAGCTGATATTATTACGTGATTATATTGGGGTGTCATTAAGTAGGACAAAAATTCGATCAGAACCTGAAAACAGAGGAAGAACGAGATGACCCAGGTATAGTTCTGGTGGGTCTGCCAAAAATATGTGGGTTTATCGAGAAATTTTTGTATGAGCATCACCATTTTGTTAGAAATATTTTAAGAGAAGCCAAGTCATCCACCAATTTGGGCTTATTGACAGAAAGGTAACTGCACTAACGGAGCAAACTTCAAGAATTATTCTTTTACATCTTCACAAATTTCAGATAACTCCAAAATTTGAAACCCATCCCTCTATCACTATTTCTCTCTCTTTGTAAATCTCCATCTCTCCGTCACCATTTCTTTCTCTTTCTCTCTCTCTAAATATTTTCTCCTTCATCCCACACCACATTTCACTATTTGTTTCTCTCTTTCTGCAAATCTTTCTTTGGTTTTCTCTCTTCGAGCACATCACCGATGAAGTTAGGTGGAGACCCAACCATATCGAAGATGAGAAAATTGTAAGAAATTGTCACGGTGGAAGATTTTGGCTAAAGATTTCTCCCATTTCTTTCAATACAACTCACTGAGCATGTGTTTTGTAAGAGCAACTCCAAGGGAAGTGGCATCAAGGGTGACATCTCCATAACCGCTAAAATGACACTCCAAATTCAAAAATGTGGACTCTAATGGAGGTGGCATCAGGGTTTCAAAATGACATCAAGGGTCTTGGGGTGGCATTTTTGGCAACTGTGGAGAGAGAAAGGGAGAGGTTGCAAACTTTTTCAACGGCTCTATTCAACAAAAAATTTCTACAAATACAGAGATTTTGAAAAGAAAACTTACCTGACTTTTGCTCCTGATTTTTCTTCAATCGTTGGAAGGAGGCTCTCTGCTCCTGATTTTACTCCTGCTCCTGAGTAAGTTCTCTACTCCTAATTTTTCTTCAATCGTTAGAAGAAGGCACAAAGGGAAGGGGAAAGGGGAAGAGCAAAGGGGTAGGGTCTGATGATCGATTACCCCCAATTTGCCTCTTTGATAGTTGATGATGTTTCTGGTACTATTTATTTTAGGGTAAATTACACCTTGTACCCCAAAAGTTTTTTGTATTCTCATATTACATCATTAATCAAACAAAAATTAGCAATGTGCTCCATTTTAAAAAATTCAACAAAAAACTTTTTATTGAAAACTTTTTTTGATTTTATTTTTTAATTGATTATTTTATCTTACCTTTAAATTGATTATAAATTTTTTTTTTTTTGTAGATGGATTCGCAATTTGACAGTTCTTTCACTGATTTGCTTATAAACGACACCGATTTATATGATGATGCAATGCAGACCAATCCCATAGTATTGGCACCAGTACAAAACAAAGCCGCTCCAAGAGTGAGAAAATCGCAAAGGACAAAGAACTTCTATCTAGAAGAAGATAAATTAATTGTGTCTGCGTGGCTTAACACGAGTAAAGATGCAATTACTGGGAAGGAACAATAAGGTGGTGCTTTCTAGCAAAGAATATTGAAATACTTAGAGCATCATGGAGGCAATCAAGAAGAGTATTCGCAAGCTTCTATTGAAAGCCGTTAGACTGATATAAATGCAAAATGTAACAAATTTGTTGATTTTTATAGTTAAATTGAAAGATTGTGACAAAATGATTGTTGGTTCGTGACAATGACCAGTATACATACCTTGTCACGAGGTAGGACATTTTTTCCACTTCCAATGCATGCAATCAATACTCCCTAACATGCCGGGAAAGCCACGTTGTTCTCCCGTCTATAGCAATTGAGCAATATCGATATTGTTTGGTGACCTCAGGTAATGGTCGTCAAACACTGCAATAACAACTTTCACAAACATTCTCAGACTCTGTATGGCAGTGCTTTCTCCAATTCTGATGTATTCATCCACATAATCTGCCGATTTTCCGTAAGCAAGAATTCTATAAGCAGTTGTTATCTTCTGAAGGGATGACAAACCGAGAACTCCAACAACATCTGTTGTTTGGATGAAGTATGGATCGTGTTGTTCAACCTTATTTACAATTCGGAGAAAAAGAGGACGACTTATTCGAAACCTCCTTGGAAAAAAAATATTCATATACACAAGGGGTAGAAAAATAGTCACGGTAGAGTTTTTCGTGACCTTCAACTCTACCACGATTAACTATTATGTGGTCTGGAACGGAACCACGATATCTTCTTATCCGTCTCTGACTAGACCCTTCTAACCTTCTGGTTGCAGCATACAACATATCCAAGTCATCATTATATTCTTCCTCAATATTGAGGATCTCTCCGAAAATATTAGGATAACAGTTCATATAGATTGATGAATGAAAATATGAAAGAATAAATAGTCAAAGAGAAGGGAGATATTGAATTTATAGAGAGAATGTAATATAGATGGATGAAAACATGAGAAAAATGATCATATTTATAGATGAATTATACTTTTTTGAATTTTTATTTTGGTGGTTAAATTTTCAAATTTGAATTTCAACGGTTGAATTTTAAAATTTGAATTTCGGCGGACAAAATTTTAAATTTTAAATTTTAAATCTTTACTATAAAAATATATCTGTTAAATTGTGATCATTATGAAAACTATACCCGTTAAAATATAATCGTTAAGTTTAATTATATTTTTTAATAAAAAATATTAAAATGACACCCCATTTTGGCACCTACCATTGGAGCAAATTTATAATTCATGGGTGTCATAACACTGTTCAACGTTGCAAATGGGTGATTTGGCACCCCAAAATGGCTACTCCCTTTGGAGTTGCTCTAAGGGGTGGCATCCTAATAACCACTAAAATACCATCTCAAATTCAAAAATTTGGACTCCAATGAGAGTGGCATTAGGGGTTGCAAAATGGCATCAAGGGTCTTAGGGTGGCATTTTTGGCAACTGTGGAGAGAGAAATGAAGAGGTTGTAAATTCACTGTTCAATTTCAACGGCTCTATTCAACAAAAAAAATTCTAAAAATACATAGATTTTGAAAAGAAAACTTCCTGATTTTTCTTCAATCGTTAGAAGGAGGTTCTCTACTCCTGATTTTGCTCTTGCTCCTGAGTAAGCTCTGTGCTCCTGATTTTTCTTCAATCGTTGGAAGGAGGTGCAGAGGGAAGGAGAAGGGGAAAAGGGAAGAGGGTAGGGTCTGATGATCAATTACCCCCAATTTGACTTTTTGATCATTGATGATGTTTCTGGTACTATTTATTTTAGGGCAAATGACACCTTGTACCCCAAAAAATTTTTGTATTCTCAATTTATATATATATATATTTTTTATTGTCATATTACACCATTAATCAAACAAAAAATAGCAATGTGTTCCATTTTAAAAAATTCAACAAAAACTTCTTATTGAAAACTTTTTTTTTATTTTATTTTTTAATTGATTATTCTATCTTACCTTTAAATTGATTATATTTTTTTTTTTTTGGTAGATGGATTCGCAATTTGACGGTTCTTTCACTGATTTGCTTATGAACGACACCGATTTATATGATGATGTTATGTAGACCAATCCCACAGTATTGGTGCCAGTACAAAACGAAGCCGCTCCAAGAGTGAGAAAATCGCAAAAGACAAAGAACTTCTCTTTAGAAGAAGATAAATTAATTGTGTATGCATGACTTAACACGTGTAAAGATGCAATTACTGGGAATGAACAATAAGGTCGTGCTTTCTGGTAAAGAATATTGAAATACTTAGAACTTCATTGATGCAATCAAGAAGAGCGTTCACAAGCTTCTTTTAAAAGCTGTTGAACTGATATAAATGCAAAATGCGGCAAATTTGTCGATTTTATAGTCAAATTGAAAGACTACGATAAAATGATTGTTGGTTCGTGACAATGACCAATATACATATCTTGTCATGCGGTAGGATAATTTTTTCACGTCCAATGCATGCAATCAAGACTCCCTAACATGCCGGGAAAGCCATGTTGTTCCCCCGTTTGTAGCAATCGAGCAATATCGATATTGTTTGGTGACCTCAGGTAATGGTCGCCAAATACTATAATAACAGCTTTCACAAACCTTCTCAGACTCTATATGGTTGTGCTTTCTCCAATTCTGATGTATTCATCCACATAATCTGCCGGTGTTCCATAAGCAGTTGTTATCTTTTAAAGGGATGACAAACTGAGAACTCCAATGGCATATGTTGTCTGGATGAAGTATGGATCGTGTTGTTCAACCTCATTTATAATTCAGAGAAAAAGAAGACGACTCATTCGGAACCTCATTCGGAAAAAACCTTCATATACACAAGAGGTAGCAAAATAGTCACGGTAAAGTCTTTCGTGACCTTCAACTCTACCATGATTAACTGTTATGTGGCTTGAAACGAAACCACAATGCCTTCTTATCCGTCCCTAACTAGATCCTTGTGACCTTCTGGTTGCAGCATACAACATATCCAAGTCATCATTATTTTCTTCCTCAATATTGAAGATCTCTCCTAAAATATTAGGATGACGATTCATATAGATTGATGAATGAAAATATGAAAGGTTAAATAGTCAAAGAGAAATGAGATATTGAATTTATAGAGATAATGTAATATAGATGGATGAAAACATGAGAAAAATGATCATATTTATAGACGAATTATACTTTTTTGAATTTTTATTTTGGCGATTAAATTTTCAAATTTGAATTTCAACGGTTGAATTTTAAAATTTGAATTTCGGCGGACAAAATTTGAAATTTAAATTTTTATTATAAAAATATATCCGTTAAATTGCAATCTACCATTGGAGCAGATTTATAATCCATGGGTGCTAAAACACTGTTCAAGGTTGTAAATTGGTGATTTGGCACCCCAAAATGGCAACTCCAAGGGGGAGTGACATCAGGGGTGGCATCCCCATAACCGCTAAAATGCCACCCCAAATTCACAAATTTGGACTCCAATGGGGGTGGCATCAGGGGTTGCAAAATGATATCAAGGATCTTGGGGTGACATTTTTGGGAACTGTGGAGAGAGAAAGGAAGAGGATACAAATTCACTATTCAATCTTAATGGCTCTTTCAACAGCTCTATTCAACAAAAAATTTCTACAAATAAAAAGATTTTGAAAAGAAAACTTACCTGATTTTTGCTCCTGATTTTTCTTCAATCGTTGGAAGGAGGCTCTCTGCTCCTGCTCCTCAGTAAGCTCTTTGCTCCTAATTTTTCTTCAATCGTTGGAAGGAGGCGCATAGGGAAGGGGAAGGGGAAGGGGAAGGGGGTAGGGTCTGATGATCGATTACTCTCAATTTGCCTCTTTGATGGTTGATGATGTTTCTGGTACTATTTATTTTATGGCAAATATTGTACCCCAAAAGTTTTTTCTATTCTCAATTTATATATTAAATTTTTTTGTTTTGTCATATTACACCATTAATAAAACAAAAAAAATAGCAATGTGCTCCATTTTAAAAAATTCAACAAAAACTTTTTATTGAATTTTTTTTTGATTTTATTTTTTAATTGATTATAATTTTTTTTTGTAGATGGATTCGCAATTTGACGGTTTTTTAACTGATTTGCTTATGAACGACACCGATTTATATGATGATACTATGCAGACCAATCCCACAGTATTGGCGCCAGGACAAAACGAAGCCGCTCCAAGAGTGAGAAAATCGTAAAGGACAAAGAACTTCTCTATAGAAGAAGATAAATTAATTTTGTCTGCGTGGCTTAACACGAGTAAAGATGCAATTACTGGGAATGAACAACAATGTGGTGCTTTCTGACAAAGAATATTGAAATACTTAGAACTTCATGGAGGCAATCAAGAAGAACATTCACAAGCTTTTATTGAAAGCCGTTGGACTGATATAAATGCAAAATGTGACAAATTTATCGGTTTTTATAGTCAAATTGAAAGACTGCAACAAAATGATTGTTGGTTCGTGACAATAACCAGTATACATATCTTGCCACGCGGTAGGACAATTTTTTCACTTCCAATGCATGCAATCAATACTCCCTAACATGCCGAAAAAGCCACGTTGTTCCTCTGTCTGTAGTAATCGAGCAATATCGATATTGTTTGGTGACATCAGGTAATGGTTGACAAACACTGCAATAATAGTTTTCACAAACCTTCTCAGACTCTGTATAACAGTGTTTTCTCTAATTCTGATGTATTCATCAACAGAATCTGTCGGTATTCTGTAAACAAGAATTCTATAAGTAGTTGTTATCTTCTGAAGGGATGACAAACCGAGAACTCCAACATCATCTGTTGTTTGGATGAAGTATGGATCGTGTTGTTCTACCTCATTTACAATTCGGAGAAAAAGAGGACGACTCATTCGGAACCTCCTTCGGAAAAAACCTTCATATACACAAGGGGTAGCAAAATAGTCATGGTAGAGTCTTTCGTGACCTTCAACTCTACCATGATTAACTGTTCTGTGGCCTGGAACGGAACCACGATGCCTTTTTATCCTTCCCTAACTAGATCCTTCTGACCTTCTGGTTGCAGCATACAACATATCCAAGTCATCATTATCTTCTTCCTTAATATTGAGGATCTCTCCTAAAATATTATGATAACGATTCATATAGATTGATGAATGAAAATATGAAATGATAAATAGTCAAAGAAAAATGAGATATTTAATTTATTGAGAGAATGTAATATAGATTGATGAAAACATGAGAAAAATGATCATATTTGTAGATGAATTATATTTTTTTGAATTTTTATTTTGGTGGTTAAATTTTCAAATTAGAATTTCAACGATTGAATTTTGAAATTTGAATTTCGACGGACAAAATTTTAAATTTTAAATTTTAAATTTGTACTATAAAAATATATCTGTTAAATTGCGATCGTTATGAAAACTATACCCGTTAAAATATAACTGTTAAGTTTAATTATAATTTTTAATAAAAAATATTAAAATATTAAAATGCACCTTATTTTGGCACCTACCATTGGAGCAGATTTATAATTTAAATGTGTCAAAACACTGTTCAATGTTACAAATGGATGATTTGGCACCCCAAAATGGCAACTCCCTTTGGAGTTGCTAACAGAGTTATAGGGTTAGGCTTTGTTGAATGAATAGTCTATTAAATATCATCAAACTAGAAGAAGAGACAAATGAGAGACAATAGAGAGAATGATATTACGGCTCATTAGTCTGCATTATAATTTAATTAAGGTACATAGTAGAGACCCTTTATATAGTAGGGTAACACAAACTAAGGAAAATCACTAAATTATCCCTAATATTAATATAATATACTAAATATTCTAACATTTTCCCTTAAACTCATTATGTCACAATCGAGAACATCAAGAATTTGTCAAAAAGAAAACGAAAGCATGCGGTGGTGTGAGATTTGGTAAAGAAATTCGCTAGTTGCATGGTAGAATGAAGAAAAGAGAGAGATATAGTGCCCAACTGAAGATGGTGGTGCACAAAGTGACAGTCAATCGTAATATACTTTGTACGCTCATGGAAGATCGAATTGTGAGCAATCTGAATAGTACTAGTGTTGTCAGAATACATAGAAGTAAGAGTAGGTAAAGAGATCCCAAGATCACCAAGTAGCCACCGTAACCAAATTATCTCAGCGGTGATGAATGCCATAGTACGGTATTCAGCTTCAGCTAAGGAATGAGTAACAATAGTTTGTTTTTTGTTCTTCTAAGAAATGAGAGAATTACTAAGGAAAAGGCAAAAACTAGTAGTGGACTTGCGATCCATAGAGTCATCAGTCCAGTTAGCATCTGAGTAAGTCCGGAGTTCCATAGAAGAAGAGGAAGAAAATAATAGACTCTGATGTAAGGTACCTTGAAGATATCAAAGAATGTGGATAACAGTAGCCCATTGAACATTGGTAGGGGAAGCAACAAATTGACTAACAATATGAACAACATGAAAAATATCTAGGCGAGTAACTGTCAGATATACCAAGCTCCCAACAATAATATGGTAGAGAGTAAGATCAGGCAAAGAAGTACCATCAGAAGTAGAATAACGAATATTGAGCTCTAGGGGTGTCTCAGTTGTCCGTTTATCTAATAAACGAACTCAATGAATAACATCTGATGCGTACTTGGACTGGGAAAGGGGATAACCCTTGGAAGAGGAAGCAACTTCAATCCCCAAGAAGTACTGGAGTGGCCCCAAATCTTTCATCTCAAAATGGTCCTGCAACTAAGTTTTCAATACTTGTATACCAACAGTGTCATCACTCGTAATAATCATATCAGCAACATAAAGTAAGACAATAATAAAACCTGAGGAAGTAGATCGTAAAAAAAGAGTTGAATCATAATCACTGACTTGAAAACATAATCCAGTGTCTTACCAATATTAGATTACAATGCGTAATATTTTTTGTTCCATATTTAATCATATATTTTGTCCACCTATATGGAATTAGCTTGTATTAACTAATACAATCCATTATTTTACAATACGACAACCAAACGAGCCTTAAAAATATTATGTAAATTTTATAAAAAATTGTATCAAATTATACTTTCCTTTTATTAACAGTAATAAATCAAAAGAGATTGGGAGATGACAAATTTTAAATTCTTCACATGAATTATTCACAGTACCACTATTTTAGGGTCCATATCCCCTTTATTTTTCTGTTAATAAATAAATTAACGATCTAATTGAAAAAAAAAAAAAAGGAAAACTCCATATTTTCTTTCATACTTTTAAGGGAGATGAAAAAGATAACGCTTGTGATAATGATTATAACTAATTTAATCTATTAACTTTAGGATTAGATTTTTGGCTTGAGGGTTGGAGTCTATTCAATCTACAGTGGTTATCATTTGTAATCTTCATATATATTAATTTAAACCTCTACCCACTTAATGGGTAAGTCATTCAACAATATCAAACCTCTGTTTTTGCATGGTATTAGAGCCAAAAACATAGAAACCATTTTCCTTCTCCTTTTTTTTTTACAGTAGTCCAGATGGCTCTCCTACTTACTACATGATCTTCATATCTCTCTTCGGCATCCCATGCTTATTCACTGTGACAATCTTAGTGCCACACACATGAACGCTAATCTAGTTCTCCATGCGTGCACCAAGTACATTGAAATTGACTATCATTTTATGCGTGATCTTTGTGGTTGATGGCATCTTTTCGGGTTCAATACCAACTTTCAAACATCATATTTCCAAACTATTTTTGTTGCCTACTGTCACGGGGTCAAATTTCTCACTCAAATTTCTGTCTCGTGATGGCACTGAGATCCACACTTAGTCTCAGTCAAACACTCAAAACGCTCACAGAAATGTACACACGAACAGAATATAGGCACAACAAGCAAACACAGCACACACAAGCTTTACAGGCCAATGACCCAACCTTTTATTTCTCAATAAAGCCTAAATGAACACTCAACCAGGGTCTGCTTACAAAAACGTGTCTAACTCTCTGATGGTGCACTGCAGACCCCAACAAGTCTATTTATAACATTCAGATTGGCGGTTACAAGCCCAACTACCTAGGCAACTGCATGACAGTTCAGATTTGCCCACAAAGCCACCCCTCAGTCTACTGATGATGGTTCATGTCCTCTCCCACATCTGTTGGTCATGGTAAGGGCAGTTGTAACTGTTGGCTTACCCAATCAGCAACTGCCCTCAACTACTATGCATGCTGAGTGCACATGCCAGCAACCCTCATGCTGTGCACATGCCAGCATTCTGCACAGAACCACCCATACATGTCATGCACATGCCAGCAACTGTCTAGAACCGCTACCATCTGCAGGGCACATGCCACAACCGTTCGGAACCACCTCACATGTTATGCACTTGCCTTCCTTGCGAGCCCACAACACCTGATTAGCCTTACTTTCGTGTCTAACCATGCCCAACCCATGACTTGGTCTTCCAAGCTAGCATTGCCCCACAAATCGAGCCACCCGACTAGTCTTTGCTTGCATTCTTGCTTGTGCCCACATGCCCATGCATTAGTTGTTACATCCAGCCATGCATGAGGCTTCAATCACCCACTGATTGCACCCAATCGTGCCCATTCATGAGCTGTCTCACTCAGCCATGCATGAATCTTCAATCACCCACTGATCATGGTCAACGTGCCCATGCATGAGCTACCATCCTTAGTCATGCATGAACTGCCATCCTTAGCAATGCATGAGTCTTCAATCACCCACTGATTGCACCAAGGGTTTGCTTCCTCAAGCGAAACCCAGTTTGGATAAGGCATGAGCGCCTTTGGGCGAGGCTGCCCCATGCCAATGCCGAGCAGAGAGCTAAGGGGGTAACACTTACCAATAATGGGTGTTAAAAAGATAACGTTCGTGATAATGATTGTAACTAATTTAATCTATTAGCTTTAGGATTAGAGTTTTAGTTTTACTATTGGAGTCTATCCGATCAACAATGGTTATCATTTGTAATCTTCATATACATGTTTTTAACTATAAATACAAGATCTCTATCCGTTTTAATGGGTAAGTCATTCAACAATATTAAACCTCTGTTTTTACACAAGAATTCTATTTTATACCTTAATAAATTTAAAAATTCTCAAGTTATACTTTTAAAAATTAGATTTTTCATAGTGCTTCTTTAACACATTAAAACTATTACACCACTCCATTGATTTGGTAAAATGAGCAACAGAAGCTAACGACAACACCACATTGTAACACTTTTAATATATTGAGGGTATAATATAAAAAATTTAATCTTTAAATATATAAATGAAAATTCTTAAATTTGTTAGGGGTAAAAAGTATAATTCGGCCTACTTTTAATCACACATAACCAATTGGGCGCGGCGCACACCCTGCGTAATCTAATCGTGCTCTCTCGTCACTTACGAAACCGAAAGGACGGCAAATAGCTCGTCCTCTTCCTTCAGCTACCACCAGAGCATGTTTGGAGCTTCTATGGCGTCCCATCCAAATTGATACAACTATCGTTATAATAAAGGGCTCATCTCTCTTCTAACAACCTCTTATTGAGAATTATGGCTACCCTTCTTCTCTCAAATCCTACACTTTCCTCACCTTTCCTCGGCCGTAAACTGTAAGCACCTCTCCCCCTCTCCCTTTACATGAAGCAATACCTATATGTGTTTAGATCTATGTTTACTTTTTTTTCGAAATTCTTTTTTTTACGAGCTCAAGTTTTGTTGTTACTTTGTTTGTGTGACTATGTTTTTTGATGAGTTCATGTTTTTTTCGGTGTTCCAATTTTAAAATTTATTGATATTCTTTTGTTTATTTGACAGTTCAATTCTTCGGAATTCGAAAAGGCCGTCATCGTGCGGATTAAATTTTATGAGCCCTAGATGTGCAGTGGATACACCTTATGGAGGTACCAAGAACATTTAATATAAGGATAATGCAAAACCCCGTTATAATTTATGTGAATTTCATGAAAATAGCTGTTAATTTCTTTTTACCATGTGAATTTTGAGGCGAACAGACCTTGAATTAATGGGTTAATGTTTTTGGCTAATTACTGGAGTGTCTAGTGCATGAAGTTGTCAAAGACGTATTGCACCCATTCAACTAGGGTTTAAAGTGTGCGTTCATTTATATACTTTATGACGGTAGCTGTATGTTTACATGGACTTTCATATTAGCTATTTTGCCATTGTAATTTGTAATTTGTAAACACATTGAGCTCGCATTGGGATGCTTCATGTTAATTCGTCAGAAATAGTACGTTGTGAAATCGAGGGTGACTTTGATGTAATTGATTAAGCCTGAGTTACAGTTCCAAAGATGAATGACATCAAAAGAAAGCTGGGTGTCAAAGTTTTGAGGTTCTTCAACATGGCTGGTTGATGAGAATTAGAAAGCTAACTCATTTATGCATGAAATGCAGCATGCATTAGTAAAGCAAAGTAGCGCACACAATTTAAGGTGTTTATAGTACAATTACAGATTATGAAATTAACATTTTCAGTGTGAAGTGTTATCACTCGGTAGTTCATTTTTTTTGGTTGGGGGGGGGTTAGAATTAATTCCTTTGATTACAATGCTCGTTGCACTGTGTTTTGGGTTGTTTGTCGTTAGATTGAAACTGTTATGAGAGTTGTTGGTGCAACTAAATAAGCATCCTTAAAAGCAAGAGCACAGTTTGGCTCCTTTTACATCCTATCCTAAAACAAAAAGGCGTATTGCTTCGTAGAAGTTAATGAAGTGATTTTCTTTCCACTTTGCAACAACTTTCCGTGATATTTAATTGCTTGACTTCTAACATTCATTAGATTTTCAATTGTGGGAAAAAATTGACTTCTTTCCGTGATTCTTGCATGGACTTTTGCTCATCAGAAAATTAATATGTTTTGGGTATTGTTGAGATTCCCTAGGTGGTCCCAAAAAGTTGTGATAAGGTTTTGAGTATGAATTTTGAAGGCCTTGGTTTATAAAGGCAAAACTCTTTGGAAATTCACGGTCTTGGCTTTGTTTTGGGTGGTTTGTTTGAAAAGAAATAGACAGATTTTTTAGAATAAAGAGGCTCCATGGGAAGCCCTTGGGGGATAAAACCTCCTTAATGGCATCACTTTGGGTATCCATGTGCAAGGATTTCGATGGGATTTCATTAATTAAAAACCATTGGGCCAAATTGTGTGTATAGTGATGCCACATAGCAACTTCATTGCATTGTTTTTATTTTGTTTTGAGTTTGTTTTGGCTTTCCCTTTTTTTATCTTTTTTTTATTTGCGGAAGGCTTACTGTCCTCCCATGTATTTTTGCTCCTTTCTTTTTCTTTAATAATATTCTCTCGTATTCTATAAAAAAAGAGAGGCCAAATACTTTTCTTTCTCCTTAATGGCGTGTCATGGATAGTAGTTGCAGTGAGACAATTGACCATGTTTTTCTTCATTGTTCTATTGTGCTAAAGCTTTGTCATAATTTAGTGAGGCAAGGATAGATTGGGTAATTTCATGAGGTTATGTTTCCTTTGTGGAAAATTTTGGTGGTTTAGGGAAAAGTAAAAGGGCTTTCATGCTAAGTTTGTTAGATGATGACTATTTTTTGCATCATTTGGATGGAAAACAATGGTAGAATCTTTGACGATATGATTGAATATGAAGAGTTACTGTAGGATAGAATCAAGTTTTAGACTTCTGGCGGTCATAACTTCAGAGTTTTGGTGGTTTCACTTGTAATTTTTTGTTTTTATTTTTAGTATTATACATTATATTTTCAAAGTATTCTACTTATAGTTGGATTTGTTGTCCATAACTATTATACTTTTTCCTTTCTTTAATCAAGGCTGTTGTTTCCTTAAAAGAATGGGGTTTTGTATGTGGGATCTTTTTTTCTCTAGGAATATTTATTTATATTTATCAGCTTTAAGATTTCTATAAAGCCTATTGCCAAAGGAGAGTGAGGGTAAACCCCTATGTCATTCACCTCGATTGGAGTCAAAATTCATTTGTTTCATGGTTAAGTGCATCCCCATTTCTCTTTCCAATTATACCTGCAACTCGGGCTTACGATTTATGGTAGGAGTTCTATTTTTGGGGGAGGGGTCAGTTTTCCTCGAGGGGAGTATCAAGAAGGAATGAATCTAGATTCCGGAAATTATTATAAATTAATATTACTTGAATCGTGGGTCAATTTGGGACTTGGGACGATACTTTTTCTAATACGTTGTGCAATGGGTGGGTGTAGGTTTAGTTGATATGTTATTTTGGGTATTGGTTCATTTTGTAAGTCTTATTTAGACCACTTTTACTATTAGATGATATTATATATAAATATACATTATATACAAATCCTTAACCTTATTTTAGATTTCTAATAATAGTTCCAAACGAATCATAATTCATAATAACACACCGACATGAAGGTAGATAATAAAAGCTATAGTTTCATATTGGTTTGTATTATAAATTATAAAAAAATCAAGGGTAAATTTCTTCGACACCTATTGTATATATTCATAATTTCAGAGACATCTTTTTTGTTTCTTGAAATATTATTGACACCCTTCACACCCCTTGTTAGTAATTGTCTACTAACAAAGCAACAAAGTGTGACTTGTTATGAATTTACCCTTAAGAACCATATTATTGACACCCCTTGTTAGTAATTGTATGCATACACACTATATGTGCTCTTGAAGCACACCCACCTTTTTATTTTTTCTCTCTCCCTTTTCAGTTATCTTTTTTTCTCTCACGTCGATCTCCACCACCCCACCCATGTCCCTCTAATAGCCATAACCACGGTCATGCCACCCACCATCACAATTCTCCCCCAAGCCACTGCTAGTCAAAGCTAGACCCACCCGAACTAGAGTGCCTCAATCGTTGATGGAGGCGGCAATCTGTGGTAAGCGGCTAATGTCTTGACTAGAAAATAGGATCAACAACATTCATTAAATGACTAAGCTCTCTTGACATGAAGATAGGATTAGAAACATCCTTTGGCAACACCAATCTGTAGCAATTTTAAGTATCTCCTTTGGCAGTATTGATTTGTTACCTCTAGCACCAACTAAATATTAAACAAATATTAATATGCAACAACGAGCTTAGTTGTGTCCTTATCAAGTGGTGATGGCAGGTTACTCAAAAGGTTTTTAAAATCGAGATCCTATCTTGGATTGTAGGATCGGATCGAAAATCATAAGATTCTACTAATTGAAAAAATGATACGAACAACATATGAACAAAACTGAATTCTCAAAAAAAAATATTCAAAGTAGCCTAGTATAAAAACATAGAACTTAGAGATGTGATTTAAATATGATAAACTACAATTTGAGCATTGAAGAGGGTTGAAAATCAAAGCTGGATTGTTATTCTTGTGGGATTTTGCAAAAAGGAAAATGAGAATAGAAGTACTTTGATCTTAACTTTTGGACACATATAGATACAGACGAGAGACTGGAAAGCTAATAGGCTGTTGATTTATAACTTTGACTGTTCAGCATCCAAACAAAAAAAAAATAATAATAATAAAAAGGGAAGACTATATGCCTATGATCACTCGTCCAGAGACTATATGACTACTAACCAAGCCTTTTGCATCTGTAATGATTATATAAACTGTTCCTACCTTGAATATGTTATCCAATCTGAACAGATAGTTAATAGTTTTCCTTTCATTTTGTATGAAAGGTTGTGCAATCATGGAGGATTGCTTTGGTCGGAATAGTGGAGAATATACATATGACTATGTAATATAGCAATGAGAGACTAGTTGGATATTCAATCAGTCAAGATTACTTTAAATTCATTTCCAGCAAGAAACAGTGTATTAGTTTAGTATATCTGGTCCACCCTTCCATTCAACTTTTTGGTATCTTTTCTTTCTCGTGGGAGATTTCAAATCTTGGATCTTTGTAAGCATACTTCAACACTAATAATTCCAAAGTGCTAGCCTAATGCAAAAATTAATGTAAAGCATCTGTCGTACCTATATCTAAGAAGAACGAATATAGAATTGAGACGCGGCAACAACCTTATATCTATACAATACATATAATATCTAAATTATGGTTACCACAATTTATTAAATTCTTAACGACTCACGAACTGGGTACATCGATCCCAGACGAGGTGGGTTTGCAATTCAGATCACCAAATTGGATGATCCCAAATTATAATACTAACCCTAAATCACTTCGCTTTAGAACATGTAGCACAAATATAAAATACATATTAATTGACTATGTGTATATAGATTTATAATTATATATCATTTTAGATAATAGAAAATCAAGCACAACTATAAGATAAATAGTAAATAACTCTTAGTGTTTATTGAATGTTCTATAATATATAATGTTGTATAATAGAGAAAACGATCTACATAAGAGTTCCAAAACGAATTACGACCTAAAATATCGTACCAGCTAAACCTACTCCCATTGTACCGCGTACCTAAGAAAGTGTCATACAATGTACCCCTACTACGTACCAAAGCGACCCACGATTCAAGTAACATTGATCTAAATGAACCTTACGTCGGTTGTGTATTACAAATTATTTGTATCATAAGTCAATAATCATCAATGTGGTATAGGAAAACCATAGCAAGAATACCTAATTGCGACAAGTCTTCTATCATCCCATGCCGCCTTCTTTGATTAAGTTATTACATCATCACATCTTACTTTTTTTTAGATTATGGTTATTACAATTCACTAAGTCCTTAACGACCCACGATCTAAGTACATCGATCCCAAACGAGGTGAGTTCGCGATCCTAATCATCAAAATGAATGATCCCAAATTGTAATACTAACCCTAAATCAATTCGCTTTAGAACATGTAGCACAAATATAAAATACATATTAATTGATTATGTGTATATAGATTTATAATTATATATCGTTTTAGATAATAGAAAATCAATCACAATTATAAGATAAATAGTAAATAACTTAGGGTGCTTTGGTAACGTTTTTGTTTTTATGTTTTTTTTTATAAAAAAAATAGAACTAATTTTTATTTTTTCTGTGATAAAAATTAAAATATAAAACATGCTTGGTACTCATTTATATTTAAAAATTTGTGAAAACAAAAATAAAAAACTTGCTTGGTATTATACCAAAAATTTGTCACCCAAACCCCACCACCCAACCTCACTGACCACCCAAAACTACCACCCAACCCCACCATCGAACCCCACCCCCACGCCACCACTGAAAACCCACCCCACCACCATCACCGCCACCACCGAAACCCACCCCCCAACCCCTGAAACCCACCCCCAACCCCATCACCGAAACTCACCCCCACCACTGAAGATTGGTTTAGATATGAGCCCCTTCATGCTTCGTGAAAGATAGAGAGAAGAGAGAAGATGAGAAAATAGTTGGCATTTTATATGGTGAGGGAAAAAGATAGATTTTTTGTTGGTAATGAGGTTCTAAGTCTAAACCTTATTAAATGGTTTCCTTCCTTTCGCCTGTTTTTGTTTTTTAGATGTTTTCAAAAACATCATTTTAGATGCTTTTTGAAAACCGACATTGTTTTTAAAACGGATCAGCAAAAAAAAAAACTTAACCAAATTACTTTTATTTTCATCTGTACCAAAAATTGAAAAAAAAAAACAAAAAAACAAAAATTGCATGTTACCAAACAACATCTTAGTTTTTATGAATGTTTTGTAATATATAATGTTGTACAGTAGTGAAAATGGTCTACATAAGAGTTCCAAAACGAATTGCGACCTAAAATACGGTACCAGCTAAACCTCCCCTATTGTACCGCGTACCTAAGAAAGTGTCGTACCATATACCCGCACCCATACCACGTACCAAAACGACCCACGATTTAGGTGACATTGTTTTAGATAGAAATGAACTCGGTAACATATTTGATATGGACCTTTAACTTGGTTACCCCTAACAACAATTATACTCCCTTTGTGGTATGTGAAAGTCATATCTTAGGTTTTTCCTTTTATTAATCACGTCACCAAGTGCCCAAGAAGTGATGGAAAATGTATGAATTTCTAACTTTATGCATGAAGACGGGCAAAGAGGTGCCAGACAGGTGTCCACCACTGACACGTGGTCTCTTTGGATGTGGATGTTACAAAGCTCCATATATATTGTGGCTTCAGAAGAAGATGATTTGATGGGCCATAAATGGGTCGTCCTTGAGGTTTTGCTTTCGAGCACTAAGCGAACATTGGTGTACTTCATTTTTAGGAAATTCTCGAAGACCCAATTGCGTTAATCATTTCTTAAGAATCTGAACTAGGAGTAGGGAACTTGAACCGGTAACCTGCCAACTGGCCACAAGGACACAGACATGTTCTAGTTTTTGACACCCTTAGTTGTTGCTTTCATAATTTCTTTGCAAATTTTGGAGCTTTGAAACACATATATTTGGATAGGTGGTTGAATCCAGTAGTCCTGGTAGTGGGTACTATTGAATAAGGGATTGTTACTCATGCTCATACCAAAGTGTATAGTTCCCGTAGTTTGCCTTGTATGAAATGCTTATGGTCAATTTCTGCAGGCAATGTTCCAAAATTCCCACGAATCAAGGTTTGGAATCCTTACAAGCGCCTTGGTATAAGTCCTGATGCTTCTGAGGAGGAAGTCTGGAGTTCTCGCAACTTTTTGTTGGATCAATATGCTGGTCATGAAAGAAGTGCAGAATCAATAGAAGCTGCTTTTGAGAAAATATTGATGGTCAGCTTCAGAAATAGAAAGAGAACGAAGATCAACTTGAAAAGCAGGCTAAAAAAGAAAGTAGAGGAGTCTCCATCTTGGGTTAAAAATTTGCTCAATTTTGTGGAAGTTCCTCCTGCTGTCATTATCCTCAGAAGATTGTTCCTTTTCTCTTTTATGGCTTGTTGGAGTGTGATGAATTCTGCTGAAGCGGGACCTGCTTTCCAGGTTTATAATACATCTTGTATTCTAATTATAAAGTTATCTTAATGACAATTTAGCTAATTGTTGCCAATTACTTATTGGGGAACTCATGTCCTGGTGGTCAGAATTTTTTCAATGCATTTGAGGGCAATATTTTGATTCTAATGCTTTATTAGTCTAGAGTTTTCCTAGAGGTTGCCTTTATCAGATTTAATCTGAGTTAAATTTTCATGTTTTGCCTCGGGCGGTAAATTGTTAAAAAAATGCTGCATTTAAGGAGGATGCACTACTGCTTGGTCCCATTTTTTCCTAATTTTTTTGCCTCTGGAGGTAAATCTATGTTTCACACGTTTATGGGGAACAGACATAGCAAGTAACTCTCTTTCTTCCCCCCCCCCCCCCCCCTTCTTTTCTTTTCTCCTTTTGTGTGTGTGTGTGTGTGTTCTGTAATAGCATTCAAACAAATCATTATGCACATTTGAAATGTGTGCCTTGTCTTACTTAGTGAAGTCTAGATTGTGATATTGCTTTTTATTCTACTTGCTCTTTGCATCAAGAGACGCTACATTTTGGATATCAGATACCAGTACATTTTAACTTTTTCTTCCTATGCAGGTGGCACTTTCTTTGCTAGCTTGCATATACTTCCTGAATGACAAGACAAAGAGCTTAGGTAGAGCTTTCGTTATCGGGTGAGCTTATAATTGATCAATGGGGGTTTCATTTTTTATCCCACCCTCACCTTTTTTTGCCCCCCCTTCCCTTTGTTCAATTGTTATACTAAAGGTTGATCTTCTTCGTTGCAGATTTGGAGCCCTTGTGGGAGGCTGGATTTGTGGCTCTTTCTTGGTTCCATTAGTCCCTTCAGTTCTCTTCCAACCAACTTGGACACTAGAACTAGTAACATCACTGGTGGCGTATGTCTTCTTGTTTCTTGCCTGTACTTTTCTTAAATAAACCCCCGATTACACTACCATCAAGTTTTTTTGTTCCTTTGGAGATTGGAACTAGATCTTGTTATACCATTTCCATTTGTGCTTGAATGATGATACAATCCATCGGTTTTAGTATTCTTATGATTATGAATAGCATAGCTTCTATCAAAATAAAATGCTACATGTTGAATTTAATGTTACGTAAGGGCATTCTGGGCACACGTTACTTATGGCTGAGGGAATGGTTCCATGAAGTTTATGAATAACTTTTGAGCCATTGAGAAATTTCAATTTTGTGAAGAAGTTAGTATTAGTTGTTTACACGACATTTTTTCTTTTGGGTAGAAAAGACTGATGGCATGTTGGGAACGGTAGCAAGTACAGAGAGCAGCAAATATTTCCCTTGTATATTTAGAGCTTCACTGGTTCTTCACTGGTTCAAAGGCTGGCCATGCCAGCCTAAGGAGTATTTTACATGACCACGCGACCATGGATGATTTCTTTTGACAATCTTTAGAAGGGACTTTTCAAATAGAAAGAAGTTTTGCTTAAATAACATTGAGATTTCAAGGACACACATCATGATTACTCAAACTTTTCTATTGTAAATGGATGTGCAAAAGGTGAGCAATGTAGTACAAAAGAACAGAGTAACACGAGCAATGTTATGTATACTAAATTTGTGCACCAAATTATTGTCGGTCGTTGAATTAGTGGGATCCATTATCATCCAATGGCTCATAATAATTGGTGTACACTTTTGGTGCACAAATTTAGTACACATAAAATTATCCATTTAACGCATAAACACATCCAAGTATAATAACTGACAAATCAAATGTCACAGACTACCCTGTTTGACATATTACTTAAAACAATGAAAGAAACATGGTTCAAGGGTAGCCTTTATGTCTCTTGAACCCATCTGCTCGGTTGTTTCTCAGAGCACAGCAACCCAGAGAATAGACGATGAGGATGATAACAAGGATGATGAAGTTGATAATGGCCAATTGCCTCCACTCTCTCTTCATGTTGCCAAGAACTCCGACCTTGCACGACTTGCAGTCTAAGCACAGCTGCGTCTGGTCGTTGCTCCACGTCGTGCAGTCGGAGTCGGGCACGGCAGGGCCGGATTTGGCGGCTGTCCAGACGGTGGCGTTCTGGAACTGGAAGCCACAGTAACTGGGAGGCTTACAGCAACCCGCCTGAAGAAACCAAAAGCCATGATAGTTTTAGAATTATGAGAGAAAATATTTGTAGTACCCTTATCAGATTTATTTTCTAGTAACTTTGCATCAATATCACAAGGGAGGAATCTCTCTCTCTCTCTCTCTCACAGTTACAAAGGCAACAAGTGAGGAAAGGTTTGTCAGTTACAAAACTACCTCTTGAAACCGCTCAGACTTCGATGTAACCAACTTTATCCTGATAGTAACCTCTCCAATTCCAGACCCAATACATTAACTTCTACACACACAACCCACAGAGCTTAATTACTCAAAACGATGTTGATCAAGTATCTCAAAATTATTCTTATTCCAACCTGGTACTCTTATGTATATAATTTCACTTCCCCATAACGATGTTGGAGTACTTTGGCTGTGGGAATGAAGACTATTACGAAAAAGTAAATAAGTTCATCAAAGATTTAAACCACAGGGAGGAAATTAGTACTGAAACTGAAAGACAAACCAAAAAGGAGAAAGTAAGAAAAACTGTAGAAATAGATTATTTAAACCAGAAAAACAGTTGAAATAGATTATTTAAACCAGAAAAACAGTTGAAATAGACAATTTTTATAACTAAAAGGAGTAATTTTCCAAATAAAAATAACTTCGGAATATCAACATAGTTCTCATTTTTGCCTAAATTTCATAAATCATACTATTTATTAGGTGGTATGTCCGAGTTTACGATTTGCAAAAAGTTCAATCCTATACCATTGAACTACATGTGCGAGATTTACGAGAGAATCTTATAACGCCCAAAAAATGTAACACCAAATATATGAATATGAATATGAATAAAGAAAGTAAGCATCGAAAATCAAATCAAAAAAAGAATTCAATGCTGCAAACTGCATTATATCATACGATTAACATACCATTTGTGCAATGCATAAAAGCATCCAAAATTAGATAGATCAGATCAAACTTTTGAGCATAAACACAACAAAAGAACTTAATTAATGAAAATAAAACTTGACAGACTAACAAAAAATAGATGGTAGAGAAGAATAATTACCTCTGTAGGAGACAAGCTATGTTTATACAACTCCTCAGCCTTCTCACCAGAGAGTCTCTGGCAGAAATGGAGATCAACCAAACAACTCTTAATCTCATCCCAGTTGTTCCCATTGACCACATACTTCTGCAACCAACGTGAATAGTCCCCAAGCCTATACTCCTTGTACCCTTGTCCCGATATCGCTGTTCCGACTCCCTTATTCGTCACAACAATCGTAAACACCGTGAAACAAAACAAGCCCACGATCAAAACAAACGTTAGAAACAAGTATATCCACAGGAGGAGAGAGACTCTGCAACACGAACCGATCAATCCAAGTAATGACATGAAGAACAAGGACACACCCAGAATTAACAGAGGCTTTTGCATGACTTTTTGGCAGAGAGAGCCATTGTGCGTGTAGAGCCAAAGGGAATAGCCTATGGCTACGACAGACATAAGAAGGGTGAGGGTGTTTAGGAACGTTATCAGTGCGTTGCTTACGCGAACCATGGTGGCGGTGAATGGGAAGAGAGATGATTATGATCAGATTTCACAGAGAGAGAGAAGAAAACCCTAGAATCTGATGAGGGGTGATTGTGGTTTTGATGTGTAAATTTGGGGAAGAGAGAGAAGAGCGAAAGAGAGGAACGGAATTGGCGAGGAAAGAGTGGCGATAAAGGGTGGGCGTTTGCTATGAATTGTTGTAACTGTCATTACTCTTAATTCAAACTACAACATTGGAAACGGTTAAGTTCGATGCATGCTATGGCCTTGTCCTTCATGTTTCTATAATTTGCGAAAATGCCATTCCATAATCTCAGTTGGGTTGGCCGAATTAGAATTCTTTATCGAGTAGTCATGTTGTGATTATAATTCTTGGTTTGGGTGACATATGTGACAAGCCCAAATATAACTGGGCCTAGGCCCAATAAATCAAGCAAGTCCAAGTCAGTTAAAAGGCAGCTCAGACCCGGTCCATCAATCCGGCCCAGTCCAAGATCCGAAGAGCCCGGGAAATAAGAGCACGTGGGAGAGAGATTATCGGGATACACACTTAGAAAAATCAATCATACATTAATTGTACTTACCTTTTTGTAACTATCCTCCTCGAAGAAGTAGTGTCCTCTCCCTCACGTCACCGTTTCACTTCACCGCCTTAACATATCTATAAATTGTAAGCCCTCTCCACATGCGAGAGGACACCGAGAGATCTCCCAACACATTCCTCTACATCTACACACATAGCTTCTATCTCCTAACTATTGTACCTCTCCCGGAGCCTTTTCTCTCTTTTACTCTATTCATCAATAAAGAGTCACCGGCCACCGTTGTCGTTTCAGAGAGTGGAGTAGGTCACCCGAACCGAAACACTATATATCTGTGTGTTGACTCAATATTTACTGTTTTTATCATTGATTGCTTATTTATTGTTCAGTAATTACACCTCTTCACATACTCGACTGTTGATTTTGCATGCACGAGATAGTTTTGTGCATCATCAATATGATTAAGTCAATAAATTAGGCCGTGTTTTAAAGTTGCAATAGTATTACTCTTCTTTCGACATCAATTGTGCATAATCTCTCTATCTATCTTACAATAGATAGCAATGTAGTAGCCAAAGGCGGCCCAACCAATATGGGGCCCCTGGCAAAAAATATTCAGAGCGATCCAATGCTATGAAATATAAGTATTGATCCCGTGCGATGCACGGAAGTGTAAACCCCTCTTGGTGTGTGTTAAACCCTCACAACACACGTGTCAAAGACTACAACCCACAAAAATAGAGCAAAAGAAAGAAGGCAGAGGGAGGGAGAACAGAGAGAGTAAATCATACCGGTAAGAGAGACATGGTTTGGGACTTTGGGAGTGATATGACGAAGACGAAGTTGTGATCGATAGAGTTACTAGACGTGGGATAAGGGGAGAGTTCAACACGAGAGAGAGAGAGAGAGAGAGAGAGAGAGAATGTGAAAACCTAACTGAATATGGTACTAATACCTACAGTCAAAAAAAACAAGTATGGTATGTACCACAAAAAAATCGAGTATGGTCAGCTGAATTAAAAAGAACACTACTACAATGGAAAAAATATGGCACCTTTTAAAATTACAGTTGCACATAAAATACAAAAGGATGGGAAGCTTTGTGCTCAACCTGCTTCTTCAATCTCCTTTTCCTTGTACCATTATGAAAGAAACATTGGTCCTTTTGACCTCTTATTTGTATCCACTCCAAACATGGCGTGTTCCACTCCAAATATCATGATTGGTAGCAACATTGCTGGGATAGGCGGCTCATACTCAAAGTATGGAGGGTTCCACCAATCACAAGAGGATAATTGGCCAATTGTCGGAGCGTGAGTGAATTGACTTTTAGATCAAATTTAGTTTCAGATATATTTAAGCTTAAGAAAAGTGGCTATGTAAATTTCTAAATGATTTTAGTCAAAATAAGGTTACTATTGAATCCGGAAGGTTAAAAAACCTTGGGAGATGCAATATGGGGTGTATTAAAATTTTGAAAATATTCTAGAGTTAAAACGCATTTTGGAGAGAATTCGGGTGGGAATGAAATTTGACACTACCTCAGTAATTTGCCCATAACTTTTTACTCTGATGTCTGAGCAATCTTATTTTGGGAAATTAGAAACTAGACTTCAAAGACTACAAAAGTTTATTTCATGAACATTTCGTGACTCGACCTCTAACTAAGTCAAAACTGTTTTAGAAGTTCAAGTAGAAAGTGGAGCCCGTGCGAACGCGAATGGATCTGTTCAAACGCCTTGTCTAATGAATTTTTCAGTAGAAAACATGAGATACTGGGAGAAAATGATGTTCAAAAGCCAAACACTCCATTTTAATGCCCTAGGCACTGTTCAAACGTGCATGCGTGATTCTGAATGATCAGGCCGCACCGTCTGAATTATTTTTCACCCTATATAAACCTTAGGGACATGTTTTAGGTCAGTTCAATTCAACCCTAGGAGGCTACGGAGATTTGAGAGAATGGAAAGCAAGCGAGATCTTGACAGATTAATACGTAGAAATCGTATCAAAACATGTCAGGATCATATATTCGTGAATCAAGGTATGGATTCTTTTTTAAATTCACTCATTGAGGGTTAGGATTATGTATATCTATGTTTTGATTCCTATTCAATTAAATATTTTAGATCTACAATATTTTTACATGCTTTTTGATACTGTGATTCGTTTCTTAGAAGAATTACATGTTTTACATTATAAATCGCATGTTCTTGATAAAAACCCTAGATTTTGATTATTGTCAACTTGAATGCTTTCTTTTATGATTTCTTATACGTTTCGATTGAATTACTCTTGTACTTTGAGAATTGTGGGATTTTGAATGTTGAAAAAATGTGATTTTTTGTGAAAGCATATCTCTTGTGGTGGATTGATGAACTAGGGTTTCATGCGAACCTACATCGCGGAGTATTTAGACGTGTTTCTTACCTTGAATAGTTTGAAGGTTTTCTATTACTCGTAATGGGGTTGGTTCCTTATGGAGTTCCAAACCACTATTCGTTCCACAGGGAACCGAGACTGAGGGTTGGTATACCATAATCCTAGGAAGAATTCGTCACTGTTGATGCGTCAGTATACGCCCTTCTTGAACTGTGTGACCCTACAGGAAGTTGTTTTTGAGAAGGTGGAGTTTTGTGAGCCATATATGTTTGTTATGTGGATTCTTGTTGATTCAACCTACATACATGAGATAATGTGTTATGAGGTTGGTTTTGTAAATAATTCTATTCTACTATGAACTTTACTATTTTATACTGTAAACTTGAGATTGTCAATTGGTATAGTTTTATTTCAAAATTATGTATGTTATTTTTATAAACTGATACTTACTGTTTTATTATTTTGAAATGTTGTTTGAGCTTGAGAAGGTTTTCCTATTGGGTTTATTCCTCACCCTACCATAACATTTTTCAGATCTTTGTGTTGAAGAGGATTCAGAGCGAGATGAGCAGGTAGTTTGAAAATGACTTTTAGTTTATGAGTTTTAGATTTGACAGTTTACTTATGTTATGGATGTTTTTTAATTAGTGTTGGTGAACATTATTTTGGGTTGGATATAACCTTAAGGATTTCTTTATGTTTGATTTGAGATTTTAGTTTAGTTATCTATTAGATGATGGATGATTTTATTATTTTAATAATTTATTTTAGTATGCTCTCATGGTTTGATGGATTATAGTTAGTTAATGCCTAAATATGAATTTAGGGCATTACAAAGTTGGTATCAGAGCTCAGGAATTAGGTATTACGTGAGAGCTGTAGATTGTGAGTTAAACAATGGGAGTAGGAAGTATGAGATGGAATGAACTTTAGGCTTAAATCTTCTTGGAACTATGTGCTTATAGGATAAGTGTGAGTTGATGCTTAGTGAGTTTCAAATTGTTTATTTGTACACCTTCATGAGTTTTAACTAGCTTAAAAGAATTGATGTACTTTTTAGGATGAATATGCTAATTATCTATCATGTCCTTATGGACTATTTTAGGAAATGGATGGTATTTTGTCTTGGTTAGTAAGGGATGTTAGGCATGGATCTTTAAGGAATTGAGTTTGGTTTATGAGGCATAAATTTTGGGTTTTACTTAAGGTTATTGGTATTTGTGATGAAAGGGTATGATATTAAATTTAAGTGTCTTGATTAAACATGAGATAGAATGATATTTGGTAATTATTCTATGATTGGTGTTTGTGACCTCTATTATATTGAAAATCCTACAATGGTTTGAAAGTATAAGATCCAAGTATGTTGAGGTGAGTGAGGGATGACGAAATATAATGGGGTTATTATTTCATGTAAGGTTGATTTTTGGTGATTACCGAATTATTAGGGTTGCCTAAAATTTCGAAAAACAAAGAATTGTGGTGATTTTGTCTGCAGTATGCAAACAAGGTAAACTAGGGCATCCTTAGGACAATCAAGGCTTAGTACATAAAGGGTTATGTGAAGTTATAGGTAAGATTCGAAAAAGCTAGGAAATTGAGGCACAATACAATTTTTTGCTTATAGTGGAAAAACTTTGCAAGTAATATATCTTCCCCTAACGTGAGTATAATGTTCAGATATGATCCATTGTAGGAAGAATAATGCTATTGGGACCTAATTCATTGTGACCTTTGGATTCACTGCAGACCCCATCAAACATTGGAATTTGGTGTTGATCCAATGATTCTTATGAAGCCACATCATTATGTCAGCAAATTAGGTCAGATTTTTAGGTCCAACTAGTATTACTCTTGTAGGAATATGATAGAATAACAACGAACGGGAGTCAGTTCTAGGAATTATATAATTACTTAAAAATGTCATTAGTAGAATACTAATTGAGGACATTATACTTAGGTAATCGTATTTATTTGTGAGGCTTAGTTCACTACCCTTAGACTCTCTTAAGTTATTAACACAACCATTTTGTTGGGTTTGCTATTTACTCGTTATAATCTTATTGAGTTAAAAATCAATTGACTCTAACGATTAGTTACAACTCAATAATCCAATATCCTAAATTCCTGAATTTTTTTTGGTTTCGATTATGTAAACTCTTACTCGGTGTATTCTTCAATCCTAATTTATATATAACTAAGATTACACCTCAAGTTTGGTAATTACATTACCTCTATCCCTCACACTACCTCCATCCCTTCTAAAATATTTTCTTAATTGACTAATTTATGGTTGGAGTTCGAATTATTAAGCCACAGAACTAATATTCTGGCTATGAAGGCTACTCCTCCTAAGCACAGTCACTGTGAATTTTATGTCTTTGTCTATGCATAGAATGGGTTACCGTTAGTATCTTACTATTTTATATAACAATCAATTTTTTGGTGAAATGGAATGCGGTTGCTTCTCTCTTCTGTTCTCTATTTCTCATGTTTTTCATTTATATTTAATTAAACATTAGTGTCATTATCAGTTACTCCAGTAACCCACTAAGCCACATCTCTTGATAGAATGCTACTTTATTTGGTAACCACTTCATCTATTTCACATTTTTCTGGCCATGTTAATCAACTGATAAAATCCACTCATTTCGTTTATAATTCTTACTCAATAGAAAAAGAACCACCAAAAATAAAAGAGAGCGATAGGTATAGAGAGTTAGAGAAGGAATAACCAGAGATGGAGAAGACTAGGTACCAATGGCTTCTGACCAAGAGTACCCAGTAATTTTCTCCAAATTAAAGTCTCACTTTGCATTTATATTGTCAAATCCATTCCAAGTGAACCCACCTCCCTCTGTCTTCTCCTCTCTAGAAATGGTTTTGCTGCACTTAAGTTTTGAATCCATTCAAATACATGTATTGATCGTGTTGATCTTGCTCCAATTCATTATGTTTCAAGAGTCTTCTTTTGGAGGATCTGGTGCTACAGTGGTTATTATGTATTAGATTCAAACTTTGTGTGTCTACTTTTTAGGTATTTGTTTTTCTTATGTGACAAACTACTTCTACTAAATCAATTGTCATTCAGTGGTGGCATGGTGTAAGTACTACTTTCCCTTGGAATTTCTTTTCGATGATTACTGTACAATTTTGCAATTTCTTTTTAATGGTTTGGAATACAATGAGTGCTCCGTAATTGGTTATGTTGACAAAATTAATTTTTTCACTATTATAAGATGTTTTTCATGTCTTGAATTTCAAATTTAATTTATTAATATCTTTTTTTTTAAAAACCATGCATCAGTGACACTAGTATATATATAAAATAAATAAATTAGAGGAAAAAAGTTTGAAAAGTCTTTCTTCCCTAATTTTCTAGAGTTTTGATTCTTTTAATTATCATACTAAGGTTTTCTTCAATCACATTACACCATGTGTCTTTTGTAGCCACCCCTCAACTCCTCACTAACTATCTACTATTTTTTAAGATTTATTTACATAAAATTATTTTTATTATTTTTTTATCTACCTTCTTAAGTGATATGGTTAAAGGGAAAAAAATGACAAAATATATATCTCGTGCATTGCACGGAACCGAAATGCTAGTATTCACTTAAAGACATCAGTTACATTTTTTTTGGTAATGGACATCAATTTAGGAAAGTTCGATCAATCCGAAAAAAATTATGTGTCTAATTATAATTATAATTTGAGCATTTTTGTGGCACCTGATTTGTTTCGAAAACTTCATTTATTTTTAGGATGGCGTGAGTGTGCTTGTGCACATATCAATAATTTGAACCCTAATACCTGGAAATACACTGAGTTTGTGTCTCTATCAATTTTGTTGATATTTTGTTAACATAATTTTAATAATGTAATTATTATTTAAAATACAAATGCAGAATAAGGACTATGATCATAATATGACATGAAGCACACAACGTTAAATGACACTACCTTAAGGTCAATATTTTCTACTAAAGATGATGTTCTAAATAACGGAGTGGTTTTTCATGTATGCACAAACTAGCAAAGAGATATTTTCAAAATTCTCGTCACTTGAATCAATAAAGTTTAGGGTTAGAATTCAAGAAAAGATCATGTATAATTTAATTAATAGCACCTTCAGGATCTAAATACATCTAATCATTCTCACGTTGGAGCCTTGCTATGATCTCGTCATGGTTGTTTCAATTCCATTGATGGAATATATAAGCTGAACGTGCCTTCGGCACCGATAATCTATGCTAACAACAACATACTTATAACTCACAACATTTATCATAGAACACTTGCAAAATTGGTCCCTGTAGCTGGAAAGAATATTTTGAAGGTTGATTGCTAGTTGCAAGTTCAATAAATTACGTGACCGAGGTATATCAAAGGGGTATGGGTGTTGATAGGCTCATTGTGGAAGTCAAGCCTTCGTCAATGCCACATTGCACCATAGTAATCTATGTGGGATATATAAGAAAGCAGACTGTTTGACAATGAACTTTCATGATGATGTAAGCTTTGATGTTTGTGTCTTGTTGTCGAAATTTGACGATAGTTTCACAAATTTGAATTTTAATGTTGGTTGTGCAAGGCAAATTATCATTGGTTTGGCTCGAAACCCTATGTGACGACCTTTTTGGAAAATTTTGTTTAGGATTATTTACATGGTGAGATCTTACTATATATATACACGCTCAGTTTAAACTGTAAAATGGTGCCTATTGATATGACTTATTAGAAACAAATGTACAAACTCAAATAAAGTAATGACTTTACGTAACATTGATAAAGTGATATATCACATATAACACTAAAAACACTAAGGATGACTCAACACTACTAAGTTTGATAATACTTTGATATGATTTAAAATTGACAAGACTCATCATTGATGACACTGATAAAGTGATATATCACATATAACACTGACAACACTAAGATAACTCAATACTACTAAGTCTGATAACTTTATTATATTATTTAAAATTGACATGACTCGTCACTAATGATATTGATATAGTTTAGCAGACTGTATGTAGATGACTCGATATTCTTGTTATAGGTCATTCTCATTAGACTTGTAATTATTTATTTTACATATACTAATTCGATAGGTATTGTTGATTACTTAAGATATTATTTTGTTCAACAAGTATTAACTCTCATCCGTATACAATTGAGGCCATGTCGGTTGAAATTTCGAGCAAATATTGTCAACATTTATGAACCAACATCCTATTGTTCTCCTCTCATAGTCAGATGATTGCCTATTTATAGGCTCTCATGTTCCTTATTTACATCATCAATGAATGCTGATGTGGTACAAGTGCGTGAAGTTCTACTAATTCCATCAATGACACAAAATGCCCACTCTTTTCATAGTCTGACATTATACTCTTTTGGATCGGTTATCGTTCACTTATATAATCATCGTCTCTTTCTTTTAACAACCATGTTCGTTGTCATCTATAATTGTTCAAAACTTTTGATGCACCAGATGTAAACATAACGCAAATTGTGTATGAATTTGGGCAAAGTGTTACAATGATGTGTACTCGATCACCCACTAGTATTTGTGATACTTATACAGTGGAATTAGGGGTGTCAAACGTATTGGGTTAAACGGTTACTGACTTGATCCGAAATGTGTACACCCAAGTGCAGGCGGTCAAGCTGTAGTAATAATCCGATTTGAGTCCGAAGTCGAATCCACAGGGAACTTTTGTTGGTATTTTTGAGATAAGCAGTGGTGGAGACCTATTGATTGTGACCCTTGAGATTTGTTGTGAGGTATGAGATTTCTTGGACAGAATATAAGATTCTTTCCAAGAGAATTTTGTTAAATAAAAATGAGATAAGCTCGAATGAAAAAGAGTCACTCTTTAGTTCAAGGATCTAGACATGTAGTTAATTATCCGGTTTGTTATACTTGTACTTGGTAACTCAATTAACTCCCGTGTCAACAGCAAGTTAATCAGAAGATAAAAATGAACTGTGAGAATTAAGAACATGATTCCGATATCTTTCTAAAAGTTTACAGGAATTGTCTGTGCCGAGACTTAACTCGTCTACAAACAAGCAAGTGTTTCTACAAGACATCCAACCATGACATTAATATTCTATTCTTTAAGTGAAGCACAATAATGGGGAGGATTGAAGGGTAGTCATGAAGATCTAACCGGGGTACTTGCCTTGAACCGATGAGTCTTTCTATGCAGGAGTCATCCGTGTCATAGAAAGAGCCCACGGTTATACAAAGTATCTTAGGTTTGCTATATGCAATCAATCATCCAATAAGTAAGGAGAAATAAACGTTAAGCATAAGAACAATGCACAAATATAATTCCCGGATAATTTATACATGCCCTTCTCCTCTTACTAAAGAGTGAATGAGAAACTACTCACTCTTCATGGCTTTGGTAAAGCTAGAAAAGTGGGTGATGCCCATCCCTCCAAGTAGAGGACTTACAAGATTAAATAACAATAAACAAGGAGTCAATCTTTAACAAAGAATGAGTGAATCACGTTCCACCCTTCACGGTTTTGGTAAAGCTATAGAAAAGTGGAAAAATTTCACTCCTCTAAGAAATAAATAAGCTCAAGCAATGGAAGTGAAGTACATAAACAATAAAAGTAGAAGAAAGCTAGCCACATTTGGAGGGTGGCTTCCTCAACCAAGGAATGGAGGGTTGCTTCCTCAACCAAAAGATGAACTAACTCCCTTCTATGCATATAAGTGAAATCATAAGCATAAAACTACTTTTATAACAAGCAAAGAGATGTTGGACTAAAGCCAAACTAATCTCTAAAATAAATACTTCATACAAAGAAATGCAAGCTAAATCTACAATATGAGTGGGAGTCTAAGCCTCCATCAACCTCCCTACTTCCCCTTTTAAGCTCTCCAACAATGGGAGTATTTATGGGCAAGAGGAGCAGACAAGAGGGGGTGAAGGAATAGTGTATGCCGCCCAAGTCCAGGTGAAAAACCAACTACTCTGCAGCCAGTCTGTGGAGAACGTTCGAACGTGAGTTGGCGTTCGAACGTTGTCTCTATTTTTGCTTTATGGTCGTTCGAACGTTGTCTGCCGTTCGAACGTTTCTTCTGTCTTTGCGCTATGGGCGTTCGAACGCCAGATGTGGTCTGATCCGTTCACTCAAGTGGTCTGTGGTCTTCTGTCAAGTTCTTTTCCACACTCTATGCAGTAGTCTAGTATTCAATCAACTCAAGTGGACGTTCGAACGTGAGTTGGCGTTCGAACGTGACACTCAAGTGCCTCTAGCTCCAGAGTCTTCTTTCCTAACTGCAACACACCTTCTCTCAGCAATCAGGTCTGCTACAGTTCAATGTGGACGTTCGAACGTGAGTTGGTGTTCGAACGTTCTGGCTGTGCTCCAAGCTTCTCCAACTTTGTGCTCTAATGTGCTGGTGTTACATTCAAGTGTGGTACTTGTTGTTCATGAATCTTTGTTCAGTTCAGGGCCTGAAATGACATCACTTAAACTCCATCAAAGTACAATTAGTCTTAAAACGGCATAGTAAAATGCTAATTGTAAGTGCTAATCACACTCCCCAACCTAAATATTGCTAGTCTCTAGTAATACAACAAAAAATCTACTCCTAATGCCATTTTCGTAGGTCATCCGGTTGCATTTACCTTATGCAACAAGCCGTTGAACCACTAGGTTTACCCTAGCGGACGAGTGTTGTCTCGTGAGGGTTTTCAGTGAAGCTACCCACAAATAGGCGTGTCCATGGGCCGGGCCCGCGAAATTTTTTTTCGGGCCGGGCTTGGGTAGTGCAGGCCCAAACCCGTACTTGGGCAAGTGCGGGCCGGGCTTCGGGTAGCTGCAGCCCAGCCCATCACCTATTGGGCGGGCTTTTGCGGGCGGGCTTTTGGGCGGGCGGGCTTTGCGAGCGGGCATTATGGGCGGGCTTTTGTTGGGCCTATTGGGCGGGCTTCTTGGGCCCTATTAAAAAAATATACAATTTCATTTAATTTTTTTGTAAATTATATTTTAATTGGATTAAAAGTATAGTCAAAATTAAAAGGGACAAAAATTAAATAATGACATTGATGAATTGAATGTTTATTTGGTTTTAATTTGATAAATTAAATTTTAATTGGATAAAATTACATGTTAATTTGATATTGATTTGATATATTACATGTTAATTTAGTGAATTAAATGTTTATTAGAAAAAATTGAATGTTAATTATATGAAATTAAGTGTTAATTTGATAAATTGAATGTTTATTTGGTTTTAATTTGATAAATTGAATGTTTATTTGGTTTTAATTTGATAAATTAAATTTTAATTGAATAAAATTACATGTTAATTTGATGTTGTTTTGGTGAAATTACATTTTCATTTGATGAAATTGAATGTCAATTTGATAAATTTGAATGTTAAAAATGGATAAAAATTAAATAATGAATAATTTTATTTATGAATAGAAGAGAAATTGCATCACTATAGAATGAGTACATCCCAACTAGGTTGGCACCTACCCACCTATCTATCATTTGCACAATTCTATCCATTAAAGACTTTTGTACATGAAAAGCTAGAATATTTAATACACGAAAAAAATACATCAATCTTAATATCTAAATTTCTAAAACTTCAAATTCTGGCATTGGGGGATTTATTTCCATATTTTGATCTCTCGCTTCAGCAGCATACCAATCTTGAAGACACATAAGGGCTTCCACTGTCTTTCCATCCAAGCAACTTCTATGCTCATCAATGACACGTCCACCTGTACTAAAAGTAGATTCGGATGCTACAGTCGACATAGGAACTGTTAGTATATCCCGAGCCATGGTGGAAAGAATTGGAAACCTACTTTCATATCCTTTCCACCAGGCCAAAATATCAAAATCAGAATCTTCAACACTTACCAGTGGAGCATTGTAATACTGCTGAAGTTCAGTTATCTCCCTAGATGTTGACATACCTCCTCTGTTTAAAATTGATGCTAGCATAAATATTTTACATTTACCTTTATTACTACTACCAATATCACTAGATGCTGGGACGGAATTAAGTGTACCACTATTCTCAAATGTTACCATATAAAGACATAAAAGACATAAAAATTTCAAAATAATATTTTATTTTATTCATGTGGTCATCATTTAAGATACCATATAAAGACATAAAAACACTTGTAAGACCAAATTCTTTAAATCGAGGGTCAATTAACATACCAAAACCAATAAGTATAGGAAGTGGTGAAAAATATTTATTAAATTTAGATTGCATATTATGTAAAATAGTAGAAAATTCGGGTTTATTTCTATATAGTTCAAAAATATCACTGATACTAACTATATGCACATAGGCAAGTGTAATAGTTGGATAATAATTACCAGATAAAGCCATAGTTGACTCATAAAAAACTTTTAAAAAATCTTTCATTTTATCACTGACATCCCATTCTTCTTCGGTGGGACGCGATAATGAACCAGTGGTATCTATACTAACATAGTCATTTAAAACAGCTTTATATTTAACTGTCACATCTAGCATTTTATAGGTGGAGTTCCACCTATGTTGTACATCATATGGTATTTTTTTGCATTTTAAATTATTCTTTTTACACATAGTTCCAAATGTCCTAAGTCTATTTTCAGAACATATTATATGATAAATAATATGTCTAATTTTATCAATTATAAATCTAATATCATGGAGACCACTTTGTACTATGAGATTTATGATATGACACATACATCTCATATGAAAAAAACTACCTTCACATGGTAAAGTTAAATAACATTTTAAATGACTTACAGCCCCATTATTATTTGTTCCATTATCTAAAGTAATAGTAAAAATCTTTTCTTGAATACGATAAATTTGTAACTGATTATAAATAACTTCAAAAATAACTTGTGCACTATGATTATCTTCAATCCTTGTAAAAGTAATAATTCTTTTTTGCATAACCCAATTATCATCAATAAAATGAGCAGTTATACATAAATATCCTAATTGTTGGCAAGAAGTCCAAATATCAGAAGTCAAACAAATTTTACTTTTAAGATTACCAAAATAAGCAATTAAATTATTTTTTTCTTGTACATAATATTTAATAACATCTCTTTGACATGTTTGACGAGAAAACTTTCGAAATGAAGGATTAAAACCACTTTGTAACATTCTTTCAAATTCAGCATCGTCTACAAGAACAAATGGAAGATTTCTTATAACAATCCATCTAACAATTGTTTTTCTAGCAGAATCAGGTTCATAACTAAAAGTGCTTAGTGTACCGGTGCTAGCAGATTATGATAACATTGTTTGTCTAATATCAATTTGACCTCTTAATAAGCATGAACGTAAATGTCTAGTTAAGTGACTAGTTCCATTTTTAGAGCCTTCAGCAAACTCTTTTTTACAATAATTACATATACATTTTTCTGATGTAATGACCCCATTAGAATTTTTAATTTGGATTTTCTCAAAGTTATCCCAGACTTTGGACTTTTTTCTTTTATTAGGTAGCACATTCTCAGTAGAATCTATCTCAGGAGTTGAAAATAAATCAGGGTCTTCACCCTCATTGATATTTTCATTATCATTAGACTCAAGAATTTCGTTATAAAAAATATTTTGTGAATGAGATGAAGTCATTACGTAAATTAAACCATAAAACTAAAATAAATACTTAAATTATGTAAAAAAACTTTCTCACCAAATGAGACCACTTGACAATTGTCACTTGTGAGTTGAGAGCAAATGAGAGTTTCGGCCTTGAGACTTCAGAACACTTGATAATTCTGACTTCTGAGAGCAATTGTTAGTTTCGTTCGGCTACTGAGTTTGAGAGCAAATGAAAGTTGTGAATTGTGATTTGTGAAGTTGAGAGCAAATATATTTATAAATTATACATTAAAAAATGACCGTTTATTTATTACCGTTTATTTGTGACCGTTTAAAAAATGAGAGTTCAGGCTCTTTACTGACTGACTGTCAATGCATAGACTGAACTGAAAAGACAATGCATAGCTGCATAGGCTAAGGGCCTGAGGCTAAGTCTAACTCACTGTCTCACACTGGCCGGCTTTGCTTGACTTTTTCACTGCCTCACATTCAAAATTTTGAATTCAAAATTTTGAAACCAACACAGCAACAGATTCACTGCCTCACGTGACAAATTTTTTTAAAGTCACCAACCATTCTTTCTTTTAAGTCACCCACCAACCATTCTTTTAAAGTCAAAACAACCATTCTTTCATTTCAAGTGTCCAAAATTTTTTTTTTTTTCTCCACCTCTTATAAATATATGTTTGATAAAAATAAAAAAAAAATTATATGAGCGGATATGGGATTCGGGCGGGCTTCGGGCATGTGGGCGGGTATTTGGGCCGGGCTCGGGCTTCGGGCCGGGTAATGGGTTTGGGGGTAAACCCAAGCCCTTTCTTAAAGGATATTGGGCTCGGGCTCGGGCTCGGGCTCGGGCGGGCCAATTATCGGGTCTATCGGGCTTCGGGCCTATTTTTTTCGGGCCGGGTAACGGGACCCGAGGGTAATCCGGCCCATGGACACCCCTACCCACAAACTTCAGTCGAACAGATATGTATGTGAGATTGTTGATTAAAGTAAACTGGCATCATGGTCGTTGAGACACCCAACTCTCAAGTTCAACTTATATCCCGCATGTCCCTCTTTCATAGGTATCTATTCTATGCAAAAATTAGCATCTGTTACATTGGTATTTGGAATTCCCTGTGGAGTAGGAATGATCATTCTAGTAGCAAGAATCGTTATATAACAAACACTCCATTTTACCACCTTCCATAGATAGCTTCGATTTCACAAACCTCTCGTAGAATGCTCTCAGTAAAAGTTCGCTCCGATTATAATGACTTGTTTCTCACGGGTCATGTGATCAGAAGGTGGCCAATCGAAAAATCACATGCACAATTAGGAAGGGAGTGAAATTTTAAGGAAGCAACATGTTTGACATAATCTCATGAAGGAATATTAATGCAATTTAAAGAAATACCATTTACCATACCTAGTTTTGATTGACGACGTATGCATGCAACCGACTTGAGATTAATTAGCGCTTTTCATAGGTTGTAACGTGTCCAGAGGTCAGTGGCTAACGAAATGACGTCAAAATTATTCAAGAGCTATCCTCTGTTTATGTAGTATAGCACACCTCTTCCTAGTTTTTCGATATTTTGCCCAGAGATGATATTTCTTTCTTTCATTTTTCTCATTTTTCACTTTCTTGGCAATTTCTTGCCTTTTTGCTTCTTTTCTGTTTCAATTGTTCCCATCGATTCTTCTTGAATGGTAGCCTCGAATGCTTTTTTTCCTCTTTTTTTTTTCTTGTATTTCTGTATCATATTGATTTAAAAGAGGGTGCAAGAAAATTAGATAGCAAAGGTATGTCAAGTATGTTTTCTTGTGGCTTGGTAATCATACGGGTTTATCGAAGAAGAAATCATACATTGATGGCTCAAGCATGGCTAACAAGGGATATATTTTGTAAAAGAAATGGCTAAGGCTCAATATCAGATCAAAGATGGCCTAAGATCATTCCTCAAGCATGTGCACATGTATGCGTCGTATGCGAAGGTTCCCTGTGGAATATGTCAATAGATCACTTTTAGTTGCGTCAATCAAAGCAAGGTTAATGAGATTATTCAAAAATTGAGAGTGAAAGACCTTACTTGAGTAAACATTGATTGTCTCTCGAAAGCATCGTAAGGCTCGAAACTCACCCTGGTATTCTTTGTTATCTCCACTGGTTATGTCGGGTTTTCCAGGTAATGTCGGTTATATACTGATTCCATTTTTGAGTCCGATCTTCCTGTACTTTGAAAATAACAAATACCGATGCACATTTGACAATTTAAGCATATAGATAATACCAATTTTTTTCAAGAAATGTGGTTTTAAGTCTTGGTTGATAGGTTGAGGTGTCAAACCGATCATGTGCGTAGTTATTTTAATAAACCTTCTTAGCATACACATTCGTTCCATCATATATCAATGTTAAGCCAAATCTACATATGCAAATAAAAGTGATAAATTGAACCATTCATTTCACAACATATTGTCGGTTAACATCACCATCAATGATCCAATTCATTCACAATCACACAAAAACTTACAATATCTTTAACAACTACCAAAGAAAAAAAACTCATAAAAAGAAGCAATAAACACACAAAAATCATAAACAAGAACAGGAATCCCTCTCTCTCACTCTCCTCCATGTCCACTAGCTCCACCCCTCAGAAGGCCAAGGATCTCTTCCTGTTGTCGGAGGATCTTGTCTTGGTTGGCCTCGATGCCAATCATAATGTGTCTCAGTGATCTCCGACTACTGGTGCTGGGACCTACCTCATGTGGCTGCTCTCTCTCTTCCTCCATCTCTCTCTCCTCCTCCGCATCAAGCTCTTCTTGCACCCCGTCCACTCCATGGGTAGTGGGATCCTCTTGTCTCACCGCTGGGCCGCCACTATGACCTTGGCTCCTCCTAAAGGATGCCTTGTTAAGTGGCCCCATTGGCTTTTGAATCTCCATCTCTGGTCTCACCCTAACCCCATGGTCTTTGCATATTTCAGTCACTAGGGTGCCGAAGGGAAGTGAATTCCGCTTCACATCACAACCTTTCTTCATCTCTGTCAGAACTAGGGAGGTGAGGTCGATGCTTTGCCCTTTTCCAATTGCATACAACAGTCGGGCCGTGTCGGGGAGGATTTCATTTTTTCTTTCTATCGGAGCAAAGTTGGCAACCGCAATCAAGTTTAACATTTTGTATTTATCAGTGAGTTCTCCTTGTTTAAAAAATTTCTTCCCAGTCCAAGAAAAATTAGGCATTCCCGTTAGCTCCCTCCCCACGACATTCATCGCCACATTCTTTCTTGGGAGATAGGTGGGACTTGGTACCCGAGGCACCTCTTGCCTTATCCCCCAAATGTAATCTTCATCCACGTCAATGTGGGTTCCCCTCACATAGCTATTCAACGCCCCATTGACGATCTTGGCGTTGGAGTAAAACTCCCTCACCAAGTCTACTATGGCCTCTCCGCCGTTTCGCAAATACAAAATCCAACCCCTCCTCTCCATCTCCGCAAGCAAACCCAACTCAGCAAAATCAATTAAAACAACATCCCTCTCACAGACCACAACATGTTTTTGATAGAAGTTATCGTACCTGTCAGCTTTCAAAGTTGTGGGGAACCGGGTCTTGTCATATCTTCGCGTAAGTGGTGGCATTCCTTCTCTCACTTCCACCACCTCCTCGACGAAGTTGGGTTCTTGGTTGTTTGGGTTGCGCCTGGCAGGGAGCTTGACTCTTGGCATTTTCGGTTTTTGAGTTTGAGGGCTTTGAAATCTTGGATTTCTTTGTGAAAATGGAGCTTTTTGATATGGGAATAGTCTTGGGAGGGTTGATTTTTGGTAAAAATGGAGAATGGTAGGTGTTCTGGGTCTGGATAATGAAGAGTCGCCAAGGGTTTTTCGGTTTTTGGGGGTTTTTGGGTGGTTTTGAACTGAAGAAGACGAACCAGGCTATAAAAGCCTGAGTCGTGACGTTCAAACGTTGGTAACGTTCAAACGTGTCTAGAACAATTTTAAACAGATCGTTCGAACGTGGTGAGCTCCCAGTACTTTTGAGTTCTGTCAGAGGCCAAAGTACTGTAAGTTCTCTTCGTTCGAACGATCTATTGGGGTTCGAACGTTAATCTCGTTCGAACGTTCTATTGGCGTTCGAACGGACTGAGCTCCCAGTACTTTTAAGTTTCATCAGAAGCTTCATCAGAGGCTGAGTATTGTAAACAGCTGACGTTCGAACGTCACCTGGCGTTCGAACGTTGAATCAAAAATCAAAAATTTATGCACTACACTATACACAATCAGAGAGGGCTAAACACACAATTTTAAACCAAAAACCTATGGTGTCTCAGGATAAGTCCCTACCCACGCTTCAGGTTGGTATTATGGGACATTCCTTAGTCGGCCCATTTTTTCATTTCAGTCAAAAGAGTTTGTACAAGAAGATTTTTACACTTTTTACAAAAAATTCGGACCTTTGGCATTCATTCCACAAAAGTACAATTTCCTACAGAAAATTATCTAATCCGAGTCTCCCTCTGTGTCTGTGTAGTACGGACAACCAGTGACTCTCCCAATTTTCTCTCTCACAAACCGGTTAAGCAAAGTACCGGAATAGCATGGCGTATCAGGGTAATCCTTACTCAGCCCATTCACTATCCAGTCTAATCGATCGAGTGCGCGACCAGAGATTAGTTCAGAACACTGGTTGTATCTTTTCTCGTAAAAGACTCTACCACACTGTTTACAAGCACCAAGTCTTTTGGCACGACGGCGTCTGGCAAAGGTGTTTCTGCCACAGAGGGGTTTTGCTTGTTTTTCTTGGATTTCGGCCTTCTTTACCAGTCTTGCTTTTCTCATGATTACAATATGCACATCAGAGGGAAAAGTTCGTAGAACTCCTAGACTTAACCAAAAAAGTTTAACATTCATGTTTTCTAAGCTTTACGACTCACTATCTGGTTATTTAACGTCTACCACTCACAAAGACGATTGAAGCTGACTCACAAACATAATCATCAATTTATACAAAGCAAGGTACATAAAATGATCAGAATAACAACAACAACAGCAAAAACAACAAAAAATTTAAAAATTTACGGGCAAATATGAACTATAGGTCTCACCCCCCAACCTAAACTGAACATTGTCCCCAATGTTTCGAATTTACCAGTTCACGGATCTTTGAGATGAGGTTGAATGGTAGAGATCTGTTCATCTGCTGAAACCTACAAATAAAAATACACGAATTACTCATCTGTGCGCAGATCTGGGTTTCGGCTAGGCTGAAAATCTTTGTGTGTGAGTGCGAATAAGAGAAGAACACCCGTGAGCAAATATAAGATTAAAATGCAAAACATGAAGCAAAAGATTGTGTTTGTAGAGTGTGTGGTCATGGGTTGTTTATCGGCTAACAGAGAAAACGAAGAAGAAAAGAAAGAAGAAGAAGAAGAAGAAATGGGGGGGGCCAACAGCGGCGGCTAGGAGAAAAAGGAAGAAAAAGTGTGGGTGCCTTATAAAGGCGCCCCAGTGGGTCGGGTTGGGTTATATTTTTCCTGACCCGATCCACTTGAGTGTCGGCAGGCACGAATCTCGAAGGAGTATTCTGGTTCCATTAAAAGAATGGTTTCCACATTTTTAACAAAATCCTCCAAAAATAGTTTCAACCGCTAACCATTAACAGTAAAGATATTACCGTTTGATGGATTTTTCACTTCAACTGCTCCATGTCCAAACATCTTTTTGACAATGTAAGGCACAGTCCATCTTGACTTCAACTTACCAAGAAAAAGGCGGAGTCTTGAATTAAATAACAGGACTTTTTGAGAAAGCTCAAAAGATTTCCGCACAATGTTTTTGTCATGAAAAATTTGCATCCTAGTTTTAGAAATCTTAGCATTCTCATATGCTTCATTTCTCAATTCCTCCAATTCATTTATCTAAAGTTTCCTTGCTAGTCCAGCCTTGTCCAAGTTAAAATTCATTACTTTAGTAGCCCAGTATGCCCTATGTTCCAATTCCACAGGTAGGTGACACGGCTTTTCATAGACTAATCGATAAGGAGACATGTCTAAAATTGTTTTAAAAGCAGTACGGTACGCCCAGAGTGCATCAGTTAGTCTTAACGACCAATTTTTGCGGTCTGGATTCACCGTTTTTTCCAAAATTAATTTGATATCCCCATTAGCTAGTTCAGCTTGTCCACTAGTCTGTGGGTGATAAGGGGTTGCAATTTTGTGAAAGATCAAGTATTTTTTCATCAAATTCTAGAAGAGACGATTGCAAAAAAGAGCACCCCCATCACTTATGATTGATTTCGAAATTTCAAACCGGGACAAAATATTTTCTTTCAAAAACTTGATCACTGTTTGGTGATCATTGTTTCAGCATGGAATTGTTTCAACCCATTTGGATACATAGTCTATAGCCACTAAAATGTATTGATAGCCAAAGGAAGGGGGAAACGGTCTCATAAAATCGATACCCCAACAGTCAAAAATTTCAATTACCAGAATGGGGTTTAAGAGCATCATGTTTCTTTTAGAAATGATTCCCAACATTTGGCATCTATCGCAAGTTAAACAAAAGGCATGAACATCTTTGAAAAGTGTGGGCTAGTAAAATCCACACTACAATATTTTTGCAGCGGTTTTTCTTGATGAAAAATGGTCACCGCAAGCTTCAGAATGATAAAATATTATTACCTGGCTATTTTCATGAGCGGGGATGCAACGCCTTATGATTTGAACCTTACAGTACTTGAATACGTAGGGATCCTCCCAAAAGAAGTTACGAACCTCCCTCAGAAATTTCTTTTTGTCCATCATGGTAAATAATGGAGGGAGTGTACCAGTTGCAAGGAAGTTAGCAATATCTGCGTACCATGGTGTCTTATCAATCATGAACAGTTGTTCATCGGGGAATTTCTCATTGATTGGCAGTCTATCCTCACGAAATTCATATGTTAGTCTGGACAGATGATCTGCCACCACATTCTCGACACCTTTCTTGTCCTTGATGACAAGATCAAACTCTTGGAGCAAGATTATCTATCTCAAGAGTCTTGGCTTGGCGTCCTTCTTTGTGAGCCAAAATTTTAGGGCTGCATGGTCAGTGAATACAGTAACAGAAGAACCAACAAGATAAGAACGGAATTTTTCCAGCGTAAAAACTATAGCAAACAATTCTTTTTCAGTTGTTGAATAATTCATTTGAGCATCATTCAAAGTTTTGCTTGCATAGTAAATCACATGGGGTTTCTTATCTTTTCTCTGTCCTAATACAACACCTACAGCATAATCACTTGCATCACACAATAGTTCAAAGGGTAGATTCCAGTCAGGGGGTTACATTATTGGAGCAGAAATTAACATGTCTTTCAGCTTATCAAAGGTTTTCTGGCATGCTTCATTCCAATCAAAGATTGCGTCCTGACTTAGAAGATGACACATGGATTTTGCTATGGTACTGAAATCTTTTATAAATCTCCTGTAAAAACCTGCATGCCCTAGGAATGATCGGACATCCTTTACAGTCTTAGGGGCAGGCAAATTTCCAATCAGATCTATTTTTGCCTTGTCAACTTTCATGCCCTCAGACGACACAATGTGACCAAGGACAATGCCTTGTGTTACCATAAAATGGCATGTTTCTCAATTGAGCACTAGATTGGCTTCCTTACATCTGATTAGCACTTTCTCCAGATTGGTCAGACACAAATCAAAGGAATCGCCATATACAGAGAAATCATCCATGAATACTTCCAAAAAATTTTCAACCATATCACTGAACAAGCTAAGCATACATCTTTGGAAAGTTGCAGGAGCGTTACAAAGTCCAAATGACATCATTTTGAATGCAAAGGTACCAAAGGGGCATGTGAATGTTGTTTTCTCCTGATCATCTAGTGCTATCTCAATTTGAGTTCAAGGATCTGGATATGTAGTTAATTATCCGGTTTGTTATACTTGTGCTTGGTAACTCAATTAACTCCCGTGTCAACAGCAAGTTAATCGAAAGATAAAGATGGACTGTAACAATTAAGAACATGATTCCAATGTCTTTCTAGAAGTTTACAAGAATTGTCTGTGCTGAGACTTAACCCGTCTACAAACAAGCAAGTGTTTCTACAAGACATTCAACCATGACATTAATATTCAATTCTTTAAGTGAAGCACAATAATGGGGAGGATTAAAGGGTAGTCATGAAGATCTAGCTGGGGTACTTGCCTTGAACCGATGAGTCTTTCTATGCAGGAGTCATCCGCGTCATAGAAAGACCCCACGGTTATACAAAGTACCTTAGTTTTGCTAGATGCAATCAATCATCCAATAAGCAAGGAGAAATAAACGTTAAGTATAAGAACAATGCACAAATATAATTCCCGGATAATTTATACATGCCCTTCTCCTCTTACTAAAGAGTGAATGAGAAACTACTCACTCTTCATCGCTTTGGTAAAGCTAGAAAAGTGGGTGATGCTCATCCCTCCAAGTAAAGGACTTACAAGATGAAATAACAATAAACAAGGAGCCAATTTTTAACAAAGAATGAGTGAATCACGTTCCACCATTCACGGCTTTGGTAAAGCTCTAGAAAAGTGGAAGAGTTTCACTCCTCTAAGAAAGAAATAAGCTCAAGCAATGGAAGTGAAGTACATAAACAATAAAAGTAGAAGAAAGCTAGCCACATTTGGAGGGTGGCTTCCTCAACCAAGGAATGGAGGGTTGCTTCCTCAACCAAAAGATGAACTAACTCCCTTCTATGCATATAAGTGAAATCATAAGCATAAAACTACTTTTATAACAAGCAAAGAGATGTTGGACTAAAGCCAAACTAATCTCTAAAATAAATACTTCATACAAGGAAATGCAAGCTAAATCTACAATATGAGTGAGAGTCTAAGCCTCCATCAACCTCCCTACTTCCCCTTTTAAGCTCTCCAACAATGGGAGTATTTATAGGCAAGAGGAGGAGACAAGAGTGGGTGAAGGAATAGTGTAAGCCGCCCAAGTCCAAGTGAAAAACCAACTACTCTGCAGCCAGTCTGTAGAGAACGTTCGAACGTGAGTTGGCGTTCGAACGTTGTCTCTGTTTTTGCTTTATGGTCGTTCGAACGTTGTCTGTCATTCGAACATTTCTTCTATCTTTGCACTATGGGCGTTCGAACACCAGATGTGGTCTGATCCGTTCACTCAAATGGTCTGTGGTCTTCTGTCAAGTTCTTTTCCACACTCTATGCAGTAGTCTGGTCTTCAATCAACTCAAGTGGACGTTTGAACGTGAGTTGGCGTTCGAACGTGACACTCAAGTGCCTCCAGCTTCAGAGTCTTCTTTCCTAGCTGCAACACGCCTTCTCTCAGCAGTCAGGTCTGCTACAGTTCAATGTGGACGTTCGAACGTGAGTTGGCGTTCGAACGTTCTGGCTGTGCTCCAAGCTTCTCCAACTTTGTGCTCTAATGTGCTGATGTTACATTCAAGTGTGGTACTTGTTGTTCTTGAATCCTTGTTCAGTTCAGGGCCTGAAATGACATCACTTAAACTCCATGAAAGTACAATTAGTCTTAAAACGGTATAGTAAAATGCTAATTTTAAGTGCTAATCAGTTACGTGTCGGGTTAAATGGGTGACGGGTGAAAAACATGTAAACCCGTACACGACACGTTTAATAAATGGGTGAAAAATCTCAACACAAATACGACCCGTTTAATAAACGGGTAACACGACACGACTCGTTTCACCCGTTTAATTTTTAAAAAATTATATCAATAAATTTTAATATTCCACTTTTTTTACTGTCAACTATATTTACCTCAAAAAAGAGAAATTTTTAACTAAATCTCACATAAAAATCAGACTTGAAGGTTAAAAACAAAAGCAAGATGCCACTGCCTTTTATAGGCAAGTCAGTCCTTCTCATTTCCCTCATTTGCCAATGTGGGACAAAAACAAAAATCATTGGTTTGACTTTGTCTTTGAAGTACTCCATATCTCTCCTCCTTTGTCTTTGAACTACTACTTTATTTTTATTTTTTTCTTTACTTCTTTTTTTCTGGCTAATTTTTTAAAATAATTATTAATTTATTATTATATTAATTTTATTTAAACGAGTAAACGTGTGATAAACGGTTTGACAGGTCTCACCCGAACACGACCCGTTTATTAAACGTGTTTGGCTGGTCAACCCGTTTACCACCTAAACCCTTTAAGATCTCACCCAAACCCGCTTAATTCGTGTCGATTCGTATCGGTTAATCGTGTCGTATCGGATTTTGACAGGCATAAGTGAAATGTAGTTTTGATGGGGTAAAAAACATGTAGCAAAGGTAGATTACGAACAAATGGTGAGTCACATCAATTGTAAGACATTTTAGATCTCTCCATTGACGCATCCATGTTGAGTCATCGTATGTGAAAATGACAACATAATGCATGAGTATACTAGACACTTTAAGTGCAAATACAAAGCTTGAATGTTAGATCTTATCATCACATGTCCTTATGACAATGAGTATGTCATTCAAACATTGATAAATGAACTGTATACCTACAGAGATATGAAACTCGATCATTTCATCCAAACTACCCGATAGACAATGCAACGTATGTTTAGTCCAAATACAGGTGTCATGGTGTACAATACAATGCATCAATTCTAAGACATGGATGAATAATTAACGAAACATGAGCTCACTGCTTCTATAATGTAATGAGGGGAGATCATGTTCATGCCATATATCATCAGAACAATATTGGCCCTGTAAATATAACACAGACGAGCCCTCTATTCGAGGGTGCACTAACAATCTCAGATTAAGCTCAATTTTCACAACCTAAATCTGTAAAAAAATTAAGAGAACATTAAGTACCAATTTTTACAAATCTAAATCATTACTAATCAAATGCAATGAATTTTTTATTTTTTTTTTAACTATCTTGGTTTCATAATAGGTGCAAGTAGTGATACATTTTGAAAGCAGAAATAAGGCACACAAGGATACAAATTAATACACTAAATAAGATATTTTAAATGGGATCACCTTAAACCTTTTACAAAAGATGATTTTGTAAGGTTCATCTCAAAATTTGATACAATCAAAGTCAAAATGACATAAAATAACAAACTACTTATAGTTGAAGACCCAATGCTGAACCTCGTAGGCTTTTAGATGGACATTTTCGATGATCGTGTCTCAACTGGTTACACAAACCGCAACATATGTTTTTTTGCCCCTCTACCAAAAAGTTTACCTTATTGCGATGTGCGTCATCTTTGGACCACCTATAGTTCCTCGATGAAGTGAAGGATCAGGGTATAGAGTGGGGTATTTAGGATCATCCTAATAATCTTGATGGTGGAGAGGATGAAGTTCAAGCACCCAAGTTCTCATACAAACAAATGTTATATACTAGATCTATAACTTACTTGAAGTTCAATTTGAAATACGAACAACAGCCAACTCATGAGAACAAGACATTTGAAATATGATCCATTTTATGAAGGTGCATGAACACTCGTCAATACTTACAACATGTTTATTTTCATGCATCGTAACCACCTCGACAAGTCCACGCTGCATAGAAATGGCCTCAACTCATGCCCACCAGCCTTTCGCTGGTAACGTGATATAGTCTTGATAACATGAGGTGAGAATATCAAACCATTATCTCTGCATTTTGTTACTCGATGTTTGTAAAAGTATTTAACGATCAGAATATCAATTGGACACAAGCAGTTATGATCATAAACCTTTTTGAGTGCATTATTGAAAATATGTGAAATGTTAGTTGTCATCATGTAATATAGTCGTTTTGCCATAATAGGTTGCTGTCCACTGGAATCTTGTTCAAGTAATCCTATGCATCCCACTTGAGCCTGTATATCTTCTCCATCAAAAGATTGAACTTGTAGATCTCCTGCACTTTCCCGCCCTTCCATATTAGATTCTTAAAGTATTCATCCTTGAACTTAGAATTGAAATTGTTCTGCATGTGCTGAGGACGGAACCAATGATAAGCATTTGCTCATTTCAACCAAAACTTTTTGCATTCAACATTACAATTATGTCTTTATGCTAACCCAAGATCAAACAAATTCCTTGTCAATCCCACACAACATATCGCCAAAGTGCATACAGAAACCAAGCTCAACTATTATGATTCTTTTTGTCCACAATAGAAAATGTAAGAGGAAAATTTTTCTTACTAGGATTATCCCTATAGCAATTAGCATCTTTCCCTTGTACTTTCCGTGGAGAAAGATCCATTAATACTAATAACAAGTTGACAATGAACAAATCCATCAATGCTTGCTTTGAATACCTAAAAAACTTTGTTGATAACAAACTTGTCTTGATTTACTTTGGCGAATTACCACTTCACAATTGTACTCAGTTATACTTCACTATCACACCCATAAATTTAGGCAACATGTGGTATAAAGAGTCCTAGTCACTGAAAATCCTAGCAATGCCCTTATTTTTTGCAATCCTCGCCCTCTTATATGAGATTTCAAATTGAAATTCCCCCTTTATGTGTCATCTAATAATTGCAATATCCAATGGAGGGGTCTCAAATAAGATATGAAGTTTTCATAAAGCTGCATATGGTCACAACTCATCCATGGGTAAAAAAAAGTATGATGTCTTTCGTATTTTTGATCTCAAACATTATATGTTTTTTCCTCAAATATGCATGTGACCTTCATTTGCAGCCACATTGCTCATACATCTTGCACTACATAACCCAAATTATTTTTTGGCCCCGAACACCTCATTTTCCTAGGTTATCTTGGTGGAAAACTCTTTTATTGTTCTTATTAGTGTCTTTTTATTCTTGAAAACCATACTTTTCGACAACTCTAACTTTATCAGATCCCACAATTGCATTTCATGAGACAATGGTATGCTATCAACTTCATGTTGGTTACCCCATTCAATGTTTTTGCAGAATAAAGAGTCAAGCTCATTCATATGAACCTCGAGACTGGGCTCACTAGGTTGACCATCTCTATCATTGTTATTTGAGTCCTCCATCAGTAATTGTTCATCTTCTTCTCCTTCTTCTTCCATTGAATCATTTGGGTGATCATTCACACACATTTCTTCATATTCCCGAATATGACTCTATTGCATAACTAATTGTTGGGCATGTTCTACCCTCTAGGTTCGTATTGACTAAACCCAATTCAATCCCCTTTTGACCAGTTTCAACATTTTGTCGTATTGGCGCCGACTATTCAACATAGGTGCTAAGCTCAGAATATCTCTGGGTATGGTCGCAGCACTCAAACTCGTTCATAAGCTACATTCTCACCAGGGTAAAATTGTTAACTGTAAAGTTGGAATTTTGAAATGTCAGGTGCCTATTTCCTATATGAGCAAAAGAGTGTAAGACCCAACCTCAACCCCCAACTCCCACCATTGCATGCATTTATATTTGTTGTCTCCACGTACAAATCAATATTGTTCAACATGTGATTGTTAAATATCACATCAAGCATGACCTCCATATTATCATCATCGATAATTTGCAAGGGGACATAATTAGTCATGTTTTATCTTAATGTAATGAAAAATCTACATGTTAGTTTTAATTTGTACTGAGCACTCTTTAACCCCATAACACAATAAATCCTATCCAATAATTGGTTGTATGGTATGTCATGTTTTAAAATAATGTCATGTCGAAGAGTAGAGTCGTAACATATCTCCTTTCGATCGAAATACATATTCCCACCCACATTACATCATTATGGTGGCACGCATTTCTACCATGTCAACCTTTATGACAATAAAGTATAAAAGTAAACATATAAATAAACACATAATATCATATAATAACTAAATACACCCCCGTTTTATTGCCCACCCCCTAGCTACTTTTTATTCCCCACCCATTAGCTACTAAGTACTCATTTTTCCATATCTACCTCATTGGTAACTCATTCAACCCCAATCCACCCACCATTAACATACAAGTTAAGCAAAACTACTCTTAAACCTCATCTCACAGGTTTTTGCCCTTTCTCATCTCACATACCCACACAAATACAAATCTCATTTGGTTTATTCCTCATTTGGGGTGAGAATTAATTTTTGTGGGTTGGAAATAGTTCCACCCTTTATCGTAAAAACTTTAGTTCGATTGAAGTTTTCAAAAACTGAATGACTTTAAAAAAATAAGTTAAAAAATAACTTTTTTTAGAATGAGTAATGCTTGGGACTTGAAAATTTGACATTATTAATCTAATGATGTGGTAAGTGATAAAATCTCCATATAAAAGTCCAACAGTTATAATCAGAATAATACTATTGAACCATATCACTGTTATATCATTAGATCAACAAATTAAATGAATTTTTTTAACTCAAAATAATATCAGTCTTTGGGAATTAGGTTCGCCAAGTCCCCAATATGATAGAACATTGAACAAATTGACAAACTATAAAACAAAGAGAAATGCTATAGAGACTTTATTTAGGGACTTAATAATGTGGCTTCAATGTAATTATTTGTGAGTTTCAATGTTAGATGAAGTATACAACTAATCTAATGATTATACATCATTAAATTCTTAAATTAAATTCTCAAATTAGATCTGAATAACATTTTCATAAAACAAATGGCAGCAACCCCAGCCTATCAGTTTGGCAGTGGGCTCCTTAAACTTCCTTTGTCACCAGGCTCACAATATTTTAAGAAATAGTTAATTGACCCCACACAACTAATAGATTGCTCGCTCTCTCTTTCTCTTTTTTTTTTTTTGGTAAGATCATCCGGTATCCAAGAGCTACTTTGGGCTCCGACTAATCCGGATTTGAGCCGGGAAGGACCACAAGGGCGGCAAAACTCTCCCTACCGAACGCAGCTGCGTTCCCAAGACTCGAACTCGAGACCTTGGTTAAACTAGAATAGTCTCTTACCGACTGATCTAATGCTCGATAGTTCTCTCTTTCTCTTTCTCTCTCTCTCACACACACACACGAAACTCAACGTCCTCAGCAGACTCCAACAACCAACTAAACGCAGACCAAAAGAAAACAACACACTGCTTCCTTCGCCCCTTAGACGTATTTTGACGTATAACAATGTTATGTAATTTAAATTTGTATTCTAAATGAACGAGAATCAGTGTGTCCCATAACCTCTCCCCTCCTATATGTATATATATACCCAAAACCCTTCCCTCCACTCGCACTTTCTCTCTCTAAAACTCTCTCCCTCTCTATACATATATCTCATGGCTTTACCTCCCACCAAAACCATATTTTCCACCAAACCCACCTCAAAAACACCACTCTTTTCTCTACCCATCTCAAACCCAACCCATGTTAAATCTCGACCACCCTTCAGTATCCGAAGCTCCATTGCCGTAGCTCCGGCCTCAACCGCCGTAACGAAATCATCGAAAGTGAAATCAGTGAAGGCGAGGCAGATCATAGACAGCAGGGGCAACCCGACAGTCGAGGTTGATTTAATTACCGATGACCTGTACCGATCGGCGGTCCCCAGTGGGGCCTCCACTGGGATCTACGAGGCTTTGGAGGTTAGAGATGGTGATAATAGTGTTTATGGAGGTAAAGGGGTTCTTAAAGCTGTGAAGAACATCAATGAAATATTGGGTCCCAAGCTCATTGGTGTTGATGTCAGGTAAAAAAGAATTTTGCATGTGTGGATGTTTGTGCGTGTTGTGGGTCAATAGGCATATGCATGTGCTTTTATGTGTTTGGTACCTGAGAAAATTTGATAAGAAGAAATTAGAGTCCAATGGTCATTGTCCATTCTCGGCAACCAAACGCAGAAATTCATATGTCGTTAGCATTTTATGTATAAAAAAATTCTATCATCTTTTGAAGTGTTTATTTTGGGTTTTACTCTTTGTTTAAACCAGTAGCATCTTATATTTCTATACTAATGGTGTTTGTTGGTTTATCAAATTCAATTAATTATTTTACTCGATTCTCATAAGTCATAACAGTGAAATTATGTTTGAATGTTAATGATGAGTGCTTTGGATATCTTAATTTGATTACTATGCATTTGATGAAGTTGAATGAGATCCATTTGGGATGTAAAGTTGCGTAGTGATGTGTCTCGAAGTACATATTACTTGGTGGAATCAGTATTTAACCATACATGGATCTACTTGTTGATTGGCAGCTGTCTTACTTTTTAGAAATTTGGTCATGAGACTTATAATTGGGTTGAGAACTAATATTGTATGCATTTTGAAAAATCTAAACGTGCCGTTTTAGTCATCCTAGAGCACATGCGATCAATTCTTGGTTTGAATTCACATGTAAAAGTTGTTATCCAATATATATATATATATATATAATCAAATTAAGGAACTAATTACTGTAGTAAAATCTAAATTTACTAAGTATATTGTTATATATAAATAATTTAATTAAAAACAGAAATTGAAATACACTTATAGTGATGTAAAACTGCAATAAAAATAATATGAATCTAGAATTCTAGAAATAATAATAATAATAATTCGAGCCCTAAGTAATCACAGTTTCTTTAAGACAGATTTGTTCATTCTTGGTACTTAAAGTTGATTAGCAACTATTTTCTAAGATAGAATGAATTTCGTTCTTAAAGATGCAGCCCTTCATTCTTTAAGACTCCATCGAACACAATTTTGTGATTTGCCCTTGAACCGAACAAAAGGAATAATGCAACAATATGCAGAGAGAGAAGAAATACTGAATACATAATTTAAAATGGAGATAATGGAGAGAAGTAGAATGAGAGAGCAATTCTAGTAAGAAGTAAGAATTGTTCAATGGTATGATTTGGGAGTGCAATGCATCACTTATTTATAGACTCACGAGTGACTTTTCATAAAATGTGCAACCATATGTAATGGTGTCTTTTGGTTCAAAGGGTATCAATTGTAACTTTATGAAAAGGTACAAGCATTTGAAATGGTGCCTTTTAACCAAAAAATATCAAATATAACTTTTATGAAAAGTTGTGACTATTTGTAATGATGTCTTTTAACCAAAAGGTGTTAATGGTGGTTTTATGAAATGATGTAACTATTTGGATTAGTGTCTTTAATCAAAAGTTACCAATTTTGAACTAGTAGTCATTCATGTCATCTTTACTTCATACAGTTCCAATTTCTCCCAAAAGTCACATAGTTTTTCAAAAATAACCTCCCAAAAAAAATTTTATTTTGAAAATACTTTAACAATTTCTCATTCAATAGTTAATGGTTTTAAACAAATAAATATATCATGTTCATCTTCTCGCGGAGGAGAACGCATTTACATTTGGTCTCACTAATTTCAAGTTATGGGTTTCACTTTAATTTAAGCCTTAAGTTGCTCAAAATATTTATTTAAAATCTATTATTTCCAACAAAAGTTTGGTCCTGGTTAAACAATGTGTAAGAGTTAATGCATTGGTGCTAGCATTTTGGAAATAGGCGCATTTGAGTGTTGGTAGCTGGGGTTGATTGGTAATGCCATTATGCTTGAAATTGATGGAACTCCAAATAAATCCAAATTGGGGGCAAATGCTATACTTGGAGTATCTCTTAGCATGTGTAGAGCTGGTGCAGGAGCAAAGGGAGTACCTCTATACAAGCACATCCAAGAATTAGCAGGAACAAGGGAGCTTGTTATGCCAGTTCCAGCATTCAATGTGATAAATGGAGGCAGCCATGCCGGAAATAATTTGGCCATGCAAGAATTTATGATACTACCAGTTGGAGCAACTTCATTTGCCGAGGCACTCCAAATGGGTAGTGTAAGTTAGCAAACTGGTTCTTCTCTAATTGCAGTTCTTTATATCTTCTGATATGATCTACCCAACTTAAGTCCTCCTATAATTGGACTCCCATGTCAATTGCTGGTGGTACTAATAGTCATGTGTTGTGCACTATATGCACAATGAACTTGGTTTTGCTGAGCTTTAGACATTCATATGCACTTTCCAGAGTCAGTTTTAATCAATGTTGTCCTCTCTCACAATGCTGATGGAGAGATAAGTAACCATCCTTGCTTTGTTGAAAACAGTCTCACATACTGAAAGGAATTATCAAAGCAAAATATGGACAAGATGCATGCAATGTTGGAGATGAAGGGGGATTCGCTCCCAATGTCCAGGATAACAGGGAAGGATTAGTATTGCTCATTGATGCAATTGAAAAGGCTGGTTACACAGGCAAGGTAGGAGGCGTTGATTCTCTTTGTCCTTTATTGTTTGATTTCGTCTATCCCTTAGCATTTATGGACTAGGAATCAATGATGCAGATCAAGATAGGAATGGATTTTGCAGCTTCAGAGTTCCTTACTAAAGACGGGAAATATGATCTCAATTTTAAGAAACAACCAAATGATGGTGCTCATGTGCTTGCAGCGTAGAGTCTCTGTGATCTTTACAAGGAGTTTGTCACAGATTTCCCTATCGTCTCAATTGAAGATCCCTTTGACCAAGATGATTGGAGTTCATGGGCTTCACTGCAGTCCTCAGTTGATATCCAACTTGTAGGTGATGACTTATTGGTCACAAACCCGAAGAGAATAGCTGAAGCCATTCAAAAAAAGGCCTGCAATGGGTTGTTACTGAAGGCAAGTACTCACATCATTCCTTTCATTCTTTGACTGCCTCTTGTTATTCTTTCCCTGTTCCTTTGAGATATTTCCTTATCAGTTCTGAAGTTGTTGGCTTCTGAGTTTGGTTTCAGCTCTGATACATGATTTGTTGGACATATAGATATGTTTATATTTGTTGCTCGTGCTTTTGTAAAGAACAAAAGTAGCCACTTGGCTGACAGTCATATGGAAAAAAATGATTGCACTGCCCTTATTCTGAAAGTTGAAAGCCCTTCACATTTCATTGTAAATAGTACTTGACTGAGATTTTTCCTCGCGTCAAGAGTTCGAGTGACCAAAACAGTCTCTCTATATGAGATTCCAGTTTGACTCTTTTTTTGTCATTCTTTTATCGTACACACTCCCTGATTAATTAGCGTATAGGTGAGGCCATGTTAATGCCACCCAGCTTATGTGCCCTTGAAATTATTGCAGGTCAACCAAATTGGTACAGTTACTGAATCCATTCAAGCAGCTCTCGATTCAAAAGCTGCTGGATGGGGTGTGATGGTTAGCCACCGTAGTGGTGAAACAGAGGATAACTTTATTGCAGATCTTTCTGTTGGCTTGGCCAGTGGACAGGTCAGTTGTAACCTTAAACTATGCTACATGTTATGATCATTTCTGTTGATATTTAGCTAACGATTGTTAGTTATTTCATGTAGATCAAGACTGGTGCTCCTTGCCGAAGTGAGCGTTTGGCCAAGTACAATCAGGTAAAAAAAATCAAATATTTCCTCTCTGTATAATGCAGAAATTCTGTTATGGCGTCCAGTAATATTCATTCCTACCTACCATTGAGTGACTACTGTCATCAAGTAATGGGTCTTAATTTGGTTGCAGCTTCTGCGAATTGAAGAGGAACTTGGAAATGTTCCTTATGCTGGTGAAGCTTTCAGATCACCTTAGGAAGAGAGCAAGATTAACTTCTTCCAAGCTAGAATAAGAAGTACTGGATCGGATTCAGCGTCTGCAAATCCCTCAATCTTACTCCAACTTGGTTCTAGGTAAGTTGTAAAGAAGTTTTTTGTAAACTCAATCGGATTAAATGACATTTAAAAACAAAGAAATCTATTCCTGATTATCTGGTCGGGTGGATCTATCATACATCAGCAGATGAAACTGCTATGCTTGTAATTTGTGTTTCGCCTTACTGGAATATTCTCATACGAACCTGATTAAAGACTGAAGGCTTGATACATTGTGCTCCTTTTCAATACATCTCATCTTTGGTGATGCATAGCCAAGATCGTGGTTCTTCACAACTGGAATGTTGGTTGATCCACCAATGCAGTATCTATAAAAGAAACTACACCCAGGAATCATTTTACCATTTGTCCATCACCATCCAAAACTCATAGAAGCTGTTTTGTCATTTCTTCAAGAAGAGCAAGATTAGTGAATGAATGAAACACCCTTCTATTGGAGAAGCTGTTTGTTGTCCTCAAAACGGGCGAAAACATGACCGGACAAATGACATCCCATCTTTGGGACTTCGAATCCAGCAAGGGTCTGAGGAATCTCCCTGTTGTTATGGATGTTAATTTGGAGAAATGTGTCTTTGTGTATTACTGAAAAATTGGAAGTTGTGGATCATGAACACAGATGGAGGTTGTGGAGATGTTCCCTTAAACTCGTCTGCAATTAACAAGACAATATAGAAAAAGAACGACTTCCTTTACCATCTATTGTAACGAGCAATCTTCTTGAGAATTTCTTTTTTAATGCAATTTCTCGGTTTTTGGATAATCTCGCAAGGTTAACTCACTCTCTCTCTCTCTCATTCTTTTGCTTCCCTCAAGCCTATGGGGGCATCCCTATTAGACCCAGAAAGACTAGCTGAAGATTCTCTACCATTCTCTCCCAAAACTCAAGAATTTCAGTGGAATCTCACTAAGGATCATATATTCTGAAAGATAACCACCTCTATTGCAGGTGGCCTGTACCCAGACCATTAAAATGACAGAGCTACAAAACAACGAACGACCATAACCCCACAGACAACGAGAAGAAAAGGACTGTGCGATGCTTCAGTATATCCAGAAAACGGATCATCAAGCCTTTCTCTGCCCACCCAGCCAAAAACTCATCACAGATATCCACAAATTTATCTAGTAGGTCATTCTCAGTGGATGAATTCTACCAGGCCGGTTTCTTACAGGCAAGAACTATACGAATGCTTACCTTTTGCCTCATGAAAGAAAGTTTCTATACCAAACAAACGGATTCCATTAGGAAAAAAGAAGAAAAACCGTGAAGATTCACAATGATCTTGGGTTGCACACTTGAAAGGGATGTCCTATGACATGGTTCTTCATGCTCCTCAACCAGTCATGAGGGTTCCTGTAAGGGGTGAAATCTGAACAGATTTGCCCCCCCTCCACGGAAGGATTCTGGCTGACCTGGGCCTTTCCCCCAGTAGCCTTTACCTCCCATCCCACATCGGATGGGAGTCGTCTCCCCCACCTCCATATAAGTCCTGAACCGTCATGGAGTGGGTACCCCTAATTTGTCATGTATCATAATGTGAATATTTGGATCAAAGTAGACAAAAAATAATAATAATAATCTGCAGTAACCAAAAGCGTTGGTACATTATTGGAGTTGGCCTATCAGATCACGAGGAAGGCATGTACGTAATGATGATGGTGACACTCAGTACAATATCTAGGTGAAACTAATTGACAAGCCTCTTTGCAACAGAGAAATATTTGTCAGTGAAGGCGGCTTGAGATTCTTCCAAGGTTATTGGCATAAGCATTCTCGTCATGTTTACAGTCTTCATGTCGTGCAAGGCTATGCAGTTCAGTGCGGGCAAATTTATCTTCCAGGATTCACAGCTCAAACTGAATGCAATGAAAACAAGGAGATTGACCTGTCACAAACTGTGATCACTAAGTCTGAATGGCTGGACCTGTGTATCTTCCTTGGCGCATATCGAGACTATCTGGTGTTTCTATCTCTGCAAGCCATGCATATTCCTCGTCTTTCCCTCCATTAATATCATCACCATAACTGGTGGCTGTAGAAAATGCAACAATCCACTCATGGTTACTGTTTGCTTCTGAACAAGAGGTTTATAGCTACCACTAACAATTTTTTTTGCCAGACACCAAGAATCACCATTCTGAAGAGTCCAGAAGAAAGAAATAACAAGAATAAGGGAGACGAAAACAAAAACTTACAGAAGCTGGAGTATGGGTAATCATGGTAGTAAGTACATATCCTGCCTGCAGCTTCTTGGTAAGGAGGTGCAAGAATGTCAAGCACAGCACAAGGAGTGAGTGCTGTGAAGCAATGCAGATTCCCTCCACTCTTTGGGTATAAGACTGACATATCATGTGGCGCTGTCAGAACTTTATCATAAGCCATCTTGGCTAATCTCACTGCCAAACAAATGTTGAATGTCCATTGGAACTCATACAATTGATTCAAATACATCAAGTCCAACGGAAAAAACCTTAGACATGGAAATGAACAACAGAGCATGTAAGATGCTATAAGCACGTAAAAGCAGCCAACCTCTCCTGTTCACATAAATTTTAAATCATTATACACCCCACAATGATAGATTCGACTCCAAATACAGTCTCTAAAATGCTAATGATTATTGGGGAAATTGTTGGCATGGACACTAATTAGTTTGTTTGGGCCATGAATGAGCTCTTTTGCTAATCGATGAACTAGATGGATGCCAGAAAATGGTTTTGAGGATAGCCCCATCCCTATTAGTGGGCGAGGCCAAGCACCAGCTAGTTGGATGAAGCTTAAAATCTCATTACGGGGTATCAAAGCTGATTTTGACAACTGAATTAGATTGTCAAGACCAACAAAAAGCATGAATTAATGATGGTCGAGGATTGCAGCAATAAATCCATGAATTACTAGGACTTCGTCTTCCATCCTACGAATATCACTTGCAACAAAGCCTTAACACCAGAAAAAATAACAGTATCATTTTTTTTATTGGGGTTGGGTTTTTTTTTTTTTTTTGGGGGGGGGTGGGAGAGCAAAGGATTGCCTCTCAGTTTTGCAAGTCTAAGATGCTCCTAAATCATCAGATTCAGAACAGTTTAGAATCAAACCTGGAGAGGGACCTGTGCCCTTGGTTTTCTTTACACAGGCAGGCTCAACCCAATCATAAGCTTTCACGTGCAAGGAGCCATAGAGAACTTTGCTCAAAACAGTCATCCCAGGATGATCATGGAGTGGAATAACCGAGGAAGTGGGGAAGCAAAATACACACATCTGCTTAACAATCATGCACGTTGTCACAGGCATGAAATTTTGGTGAAACAGCTTGGATGACTCAATATTCGATGTTTCCATATAGATTTCAAGTTTGAAAATCATACAAGAATGCTCAAAATATATGGAGTTTGAGTGCACACCTACACAATTTGTACGAATAAGAAACAAAGGCATAAATTTACAAAGCAGAGGGTCAACAATCCTACACAAGTTCTTAAATACTCCTACATGAAATCCTTTGAATAGAGAGCAATCCAAAGTGAAGGGTTTTTTACCCAAAGATTGTTACGTTAACCCAAAAATGGTTTTGATGATTCCGAAAATTGTTTTTTCAATCAGTCCCAAGTAAATGCTTAAAGAAAATTTTATTGCAAACAACCAACAAAGAAGTAGTTGGGCTTACCGTGAAACTACCAGAGTCATGTATATCCAAATAAGTTATTGGTTGAGCCCATCGGTCTACCCTATTAAGTAGATTAAATCCAAAAATGCCATGACCTCTATCATCCTCTTGATTTTCCTCTTTCAGACCAACATCAGCCGGACCAATGGTCTCTGCAAAACAGTAATGATCAATGAAGTATGTGAAGCCTAAAGGGGCATGCCAAAAAGAAAGAAACAAGAGGCTATTCATCTACAGTTATAATAAAAATAACTCTGTGATGTGAGTATTCAATCCAGTAATTAATTCTTGACGAGAAAGTATAAAACAAAATTAAAATTTAAATAACCCTTAAAATTTCACAGCATAAATTGGAACTCAACATTTTCTTCTCTGATAAGCTAAATTTAAACTCAATATTCTGTTAAGTTTACCCAACTACCAACTGATGTTAGCTAGAACTACGTTCTTGGAAAGCCTTTTGTGGTTGCCAATAGCTGGGCAATCATATACATGGGATCATGTCTTAGAGGTCGGCATCAGGCTGAGAGCAGATCAATGTTTTTCATAACATAATCTAATTGAGGAAGCCAACCTCACATGGAAGGAATTACTCTCACTGGTTCCAGTTTTCATTCTGCCGTATGTACGTTTTTTTTTTTTTATGTACGTTCTCAGTAGTTCCTACCAAGGAGAAAAGAGCTAGATTCACAAGGGTCATGGACATACACAAGTGAATGAGTTTAAGGAGATCACCCCTATTTCAGTATTAATTATCCAGAAATGAAATCAAGATCCCGCATTTTTTTAAACTTCCTCTGTTTTCCACTCTCATTATCCCTGTTGCTCGCATCTCCTCTCTTCTCTCTCCCTCTTTCACACCACCTACTTAAAAGCACCAGATACAGAAAGTAAAAAATTGAAATAAATCAACAGTCTTGGCTACAGTCATTTGCCTATTTTTACCATAAAGTCAATGTGCACCTCTCTCATCAGTGGTCTATGAAACACTTAGAACTCGTCACATCTGATTTAAGAAATTCAAAAAGGAGAATCTCAATATGTATGCTTGTACGTTACAGTACACATATCGCCATCAGAATCTAAGGCAATTTATAGAAATTCTGTTCCGCTGTTCTATTCTATCCACTATTCAGAACCACAATCTTACGGCCATAATCTAATGGTAGCCAGGTTGGTCTCGTAAGAACAATTTAGAGTAAATTTGAACATATCAAAAAGTCTTTCATTAGTGAAACCATGGGGCACGTTGCAAAATAGATCTCAATGTGTAACAATATAGAAAACATATTGCATCGCAAATGATATTAAATCACCAATTGATACTTATTGCATCGCATGGAAAAAACAACAGAGTAATGACCTTAAGAATCCTAAGAGAAAGAAATTCCAGGAAACAGTAGAATATTCAACCTCGCGATGACAAAGCCTGATGCTGCATTAATGTATTTTGAACGATTTTAACTGCTTAGTTTGTAGTCATGCCCAGGAGTTAAAAAACAGAGCCCAGGAGTCAGAACCTGGAAATGAGAAGTCGGCTTGGACTATTCTAACTTCTTATCAGACTAAATTAATGAGTCTTAGGATCCATGAAAAATATTGTGGTTAAAACACATTACGATACTGTATCAACAATCATTAAAAGTAATATTATAATGGATATATCAAACTTTTTGCAAGGTTTATTCATAGTTACATAGAGAAGTTTACAACTAGGAAAATATAGCTGTGTACACAGCTTATTCAATTGTGTAATACATTTTAATTATAGGGCTCCTAACATGATTGTGGGGCAAGTTTCCAGATCCACTGTTATTGGGCATACCTAGTGCACGAGACTCTCATCATTGCGGGGTCTGGGAAGAGTTAGATGTATATAACCTTACCCTGCATGCAACAAAGAGATTGTTTCCGCGACTCGATCTCGTAACCGTTACAATTGAGCAACCTTACCGTTGCGCCCTAAGAAACACGGACACGGGTATGACACGATACGGACATGCAGACACGTCATTTCTCAAAAAAGTAGGATACGGACACGTTAGGATACGCTACAAAAAAATTATATTTTATATATAACATATAATTTATTGCAAATATAGTGATAATGAATCATGATATGCAGTTCATAAAAGATTCAATATTTTATAATAAGTAAATCTTATGTGTAGTCATCTGTGTGAATTTTTAGACTAAAACATTATCATAACAGTTAATGATCATCAATTAACGTGCACCTAATATATAATTTAAATAATTGCTCTCATTTTCTCATTTTCTCTTTTTTAAACTTTTATGTATCTTTTGTTTTTATTATTATATTTGGAGTACAATTTTAACATGTCTAGTGTTAGTAATTATATTTTTCTCAAAATTTTAAACTTTGTTAATCAAATTTCAACACATATTTATTGTTTAGTAGTAGACACTCTTGGACACGTGTCCAAAATTAAAATTTTATCATTTAATTATGGATACGTATAAAAGAGTATCGGACACGTGTCCGATAGTGTCTGAAGAGTGTCGGTGTCTGATACATGTCAGACACGGATACATCACCTTCTTGAGAGTGTCCGTATTTCATAGGTTGCGCCAAGGCCCGCTCTCTAGATCCACTGTTATTGCTAATATGGAAAAGATAATCTGCTTTGCTAACGGTCTTTCAAGACTCACGTTCACAAATTGGTTTATTTAAGCATACTTGGCAACTGAAAAAGAATGCACCTGCCAGCTTTTGGGAGTAACTATTCTTTAATACGGTGATACCAAATCCTCATCGATATGTAATACCACCATCAAATAATATGCCAACATGGGCAAGTGAATCTCACATAATCCAACATTAACCAGTCTAACACACCCACTATACTCAGATAATATGTGGGGTTAACTTTGTCCAAATTTTGATTAATACTTGAATAGTGATACATCATGTCAACGATGACATGGTGTCACCGTTGTATTAAATATTTACTAAACTTTTGGAACACATTGCTCTCTCTTTGCTACTTCTCAATCCCTGTAAGTCACTATAAATCTCAAAATCTCAACACTTCTCAACCAGTTACCCTCAGGAGCATGATGTGTTCCTCATGGTACTTTTCAAAAGAGATGTTACGCCATAAAGAGGTAGTCTGCAAAAAGCTTTCTTCCATCTTTTAGCTACATAAATTCTCATAATCAATTACTATATTATCGTCATTTTTTAGCTTTATTCCTTCTATATCATGGCTTTTAACTTAATTCCTCTTTTTTTTTTTTTGTGTGTGAATGAGTGGTTTAAATCCACGCTTTCTAATACAAAATCATGTTTGCAAAACATGCTTTCAATAGAAAACTTAGAAAGTGTATCCTGCAAACACGTATTTATATTGAAAAGGATCAATTTAACCATGATTTCATGTAAATAACTCAACTCAACTTAACAAAATTTTGTCCCAAACATAATTTGGGAAATAAATTAAAGCCAAGAAACAAATTAAAAACCACGGTAAAGTGGGCATAAAGTACAAAAAGGATCATAGGATGATAAAAAAATCTAAAGTCATGTATCTAAATACCGCTGGTATATGCACCGGGGTGCATCTGTATTTCTACCTGGCCATCTCAACTAGAGACACAAGAATAAATCCAACCCTATATGACTCGTGGAAGTATTTCGCAACACATACCTCCAGATGTACCGGGACAACAACCACCACACCCCTAATATGTCAATCTATCCACCAAAACAAACAACAGCAAAGTTTTTTTAAGCCAAAAAGAAGGAAACAGAAATAAGCTGTCCACCCACACCATGCTTGTAAGCATCTATTTTTCTCAACATTCCAACAGAATCTTCTTACTAGTTATTGCAACATATTCTCCACAAGGATAAACAGTATCTCACTTGAAATCTTATGCAAGACCATCAATTTACAATCTGCACTTCAATTAATCAAATTCACCAAAACGAAACAAACCCATAATGAATTCCATTCGATAAGCAAAACCCCTATGAAGATTGAGTTAGATAATTACAGAAGTATATGAATAATTTACATAGGAAAACAACGGGAACTGAGGAAAGAAGATCGTAGAAAGTACCGAGTAAGGAACAGAGTTTGTGAATAGCTTGAGAAGAAGGTGGGGGTGTTCCCGAAGGAGCGAAGGTCTTCTTGCAGAGCTCGTACAGAGTTTGAATCGACGAAGAAGAGGAAGAGCTCTTCGTCATAGTGAAGAGCCTTCGATACATCCACTCCGAATAGGATATCCTCAGCCGGACTCGTTTTGTGACATTGGAAGTGTTTTTGGGGCCGATTTAGAATATGAATTAAATATCTTGGAAATGGCCAGAAAGAACACTATTAAGTATTAACTACCGCTGACCCGGATTTAAAGGCACGGTACGCCATAAATTAATCGATTAATTTTAAAAAAAAAGTTATTTTATTTTTTTTAATAATAAATTTTTTAGAGGAATGAGTCTATTTAAAACTGTCAGATGAGTTGTTGAAGTCTATCATGTCTTATATTATAGATATGTACCAATAAAAAAATAATATTACTCTAAATGTAATTTAAGATGAATTTTATAAATATCACTCAAGTGACAATCTACAATTATTAATAATTTTATATAATAAAGTATAATACAATTCAAATTTTAAAAGATAAACAAAATGATTTTTACTATTCGCAGTTAAGATCTCTTTAAATTTTACTTTAAAGTTAATCTAACGGCTAATATTAACACCCCAAATTTAATAGGGAAATTAGTGACTTTTTAAAAGTGTTTCTACGAATTATTTCTCATAAGTACTTAGTGTTTTGAACCACCCCACCACCATCTCTACCACCCCCACCCCCACCCCCACCCCCACCGCCACCGCCACCATTATCCCCACCTTACCACACCCACCGCCCCACCACCATCACTACTGCTGCCACCACCACTATCCCACCACCATCATTACTACCACCATCACCCCACCACCATCGTCACCATTACCACCACCGCCCCACTACCACCATCCCCACCACCGCTGTCGCACCCTACCACCACCGTCACTTTCCCACCATCACCCCCACTACCACACCCATACCCCCACGACCATCACAATTACCACCACCACTGTCATTGTCGCCAAACCACCACCATCGACGCCACTGCCCCACCGCCTCCACCTCCACCCCAACTGCCCCACCGCCATCACCATCGCTACCTACCACTGATTGCTACCACTATTGTCCACTGCCACCACCCACCACCATTGTCATCTTATTCTTATATTTATTACCATTACCACCATTGCCCCACTGTCAGCACCTACCACCAGCCGTCGTTGCCTACCATTGCCACCAGCAGGGACGGAGCTAGGAATTTTGGTCAAGGTGAACACTTTAATTATGCATTCTAATTTTTTTCCTCCTAACCAATCACACTATATAATATATTTATATTATATTATATTATATTTAGCTGAAATTGATATAAAAAAATTCAGTTCAAGAATGACAAAAAAGTAAGAATCATAACAAAATTATTGTGAAATAGTAAATTCAATTTTTATTTAGCCAAAACAAAATCCTAACAAAAAGACACAAAAAAAAATTTAGTACATTTTTAACCTAATTATATATTTCAATATAATATGTAAATTTTTAAAATCTCTAAAATTTTGTATATGAATTAAATGTAAATTAATTTTTCACTAAATTTTTATTAATGTGCACAATCACAAGTCTTGTAGTAAAATTATTCTTTATTTAGTTGTAAATTTTGGTTGAAGTCATTATCATCTTATAGAGAAATTCCCTATTTAAAATAGTTTGAAATATTTTTGAATTATAACATTTTGTCTTTTGTATACAATCATATTTTATTAGGTTATAGGCTACTATTACTTAAAAAATGGTAAATGAGAATTAAAAATTGTTCTTAAAAAATAACGAGCATTATGTTAGATAAATAGAAATATTGTATATTCGTCAATATACAAATAGATCATTGACTCAATCAAAAACTAACATATTTATTTTAAAGAGTTAATGGTCCACTAATTTATTAAAAAAAAAAAACTAGAACCATTGAAAATTTCAAAAATTTAGGAGGGCAAATATAATGTATAAAATAATTTTGTGTGCCCTCATATAAGGTGGTCCAAAAGTGAGGGGGGCAATTGTCCACCCTGATCTCCATGTGTTTTTTATTAGGGTTAGGTGGTGTCTGTCAAGTAACCAAAAATTTGTTTTTTAATGGTAAGCCAAAAGTTTTATTTTTTAATAGATTTTGGTGGATTATGATAGGTCATAGATTTGATTTTTTAATAAGTTTAGGTAGATAGTGATGGGCTCAAATTTTTTTGTTTTAAATGAGCTTAATTTTTTAATTTTTTTGGATCAATAATGTGGGCCTAACATTTTTATTTTTTGTTTTGGGTGAGCACAAATAATATATTATACAAATATATAATATATATACATAACTAATAAATAAATAAAAAATTTGAGGGGGGGGGGGGGGGGGGGCACGTGTTCACCCCTGGCCCATGCCTCCCTTCGCCCTTGGCCACCAGCCACTGTCACCCACCCCCTAACATACTTACCACTATCACCCGTCATCGCCCACCACTGTAACCACCCACTGTCACCTACCCCCACCACACTTACTACCATTATTCGCCACCACTTATCACACTGTCGCCTAAAAACACCCATCGTTGCTCACCACCACCACTACCAATCACCATCACCGTCGTCGTCACCTACAGTTGCCACTACCACCATCATCACCCAAAACCCACTACCATCATCACCGTTGTCACCCATGGCCGCCACCACCACCACGGTCGTCACCACCTACCTTAACCATCACCGTCTCCCACCATCATCACTACAGCCCACCACCACTGCCACTGCTCATCTCCACTACAATCAGTGTTTAAATTCATTTCTCTCTCCTCTATGTTTGTGATTTAATTTTAGAAGTGAATACAAATATGTTTATTATTGATCATTTTTATTATTATTCCGTGTCTTCAGGTACGGGGAATAACTAGTATATTCATAGTTAATAATTTCATATTAATTACATATTGAGATAGTGAATTGTGTTAAAAATTGTTATAACTCGTAGGAAAAAAGTCTTCCATTTCTGTCTAATGACCCCGCCTCGCCTCTCTCTTTCACCGTCTAGGTTCTCTTTCCTCTCTATGTTATGCTCTCCCAACACAGGCTTACCACGCTTCGCGCCTGCGGCATTTTCGATAGACAGTCTTTGTCAGTAATGCTATCCTCCCTGTTGGGTGTATAGGCAGGTTGTCCCTTGCTGCTACGCTCTATTAGTCTATGAATTACAAGAACAAATGTAGTTGAATGTAACAATAAGCGGGTTACACGTTTTACTGTGCCAAGATGTGAGGTGCAATTGGTGATGATCACTTGGAGGTATGCGCTAGTGTCTTTGGCAGGCACTCCAGAACCCATCAATGCTCGTAAAAGCCCAAGTTGGTCAATCCTCCATTCATTCGATCAGAGATGTGGATAACGAGGCTACCTTCACAACCTTCTCCCTTCTGCAATGCCACTGTATGACTATTTTCTATGAACAAATATTATAATATAATTGTGATATCAATTTATAATTAACACATAATATTTATTAATTAATAATACAAATTTAATAGGACTAGTGAAAGCCATTTGACCTAATTTTATGGTTATAGAATGTTGGTTTTTTAATAATTATTAAAAATAGTGAGATTTACAAGGAAATATGATACTTTATAATCTATTATGTTAGAGTGAGATTCTTGTAATATATTTGCTGTTTATTTTTTTCTTGACAGATTATTTATCATCAATTTAAAAGATAACTCATTATATATAAGTAAGTCTCTCATCGTTAATGATAAATGATTGAATAAAAAAGGGAAAATTTCAACCACACCCCCTCTAGTTTATCATATCTTCAAGGACACCCCCTCTAGTTTTTAAATCTTCAGTGACACCCCCTGTCAGATTAAAAATATTAATTATAATGTAATTTTACTAAATTGTGCATGATATATTTGAGGACAAACTTCATTCACACCCCCTCTAGATAAGTATATCTTCAATGAGACCCCCTCTAGATAAGCATATCTTCAATGAGACCCCCTCTGTTTTCTAATTTTTTTTACGTATTAAAATTTGAGTGAATTAAAATTCGATTCAAGCTAATTAAAATTTATTTTTTTACATATTAAAATTTGAGCCAAAAAAAAATTATATTTTTTACGTATTAAAATTTGGGCTAATTAAAATTCTATTTGAGCCAATTAAAAATTATTTTTAATCGACTCAAATCAAATTTTAATCAACTCGTATTGAATTTTAATTAGCTCAAATTTTAATACATAAAAAATATAAATTTTAATTGACTTCAATTTTAATAAATCGAATTTTAATTGACACGAATTTTAATCGGCGCTAACAACTCGGGTAGAGTTCAAATCGACTCAAATTTTAATATGTAAAAAATAAATTTTAATAGGCTCGAATTTTAATAAGTTAAAAAAAATAAAATTTATTCAACTTCAATCGAATTTTAATTGGTTCAAATTTTAATATGTAAAAAAATAAATTTTAATCGGCTCGAATTTTAATAAAATTTATGTAGAAAAATTACTTGAGATTTATGTAGGGGTATTTTGGTATTTTAGATTATTTTTTTTTGTTAGAAATGATAGTTTAATGGTAGGGGGTGTTAGTGATGTTTAAATATAAACTAGAAGGAGTGTCACTGAAGATTTAGAAACTAGAGGGGATGTCTTTGAAGATAGGGTAAACTAGAGGGGGTGTGGTTGAAATTTTCCCAATAAAAAAATAAAAAAAATATATATTAGAGGAGACATGGGTCAATGGTGTTGGCTAGAGATGATTGATTACTGGCCTTTGGATCTAACCTTTCGGAAGTCAAATACTTAGAATAATGCTATATAATTTAAATGTAACTCAAAAAAATTATAATTCAGAGTTTTAATTATTATTTAAGTTGTGCTGTATTTTCCATACTTTTAAGCCTTCCGTAATATTCCATCGTTTTCACTTTTCAGGCTCAAAGTCCTCTTTCACATGCGATTCCATTTCCGGAATCTATATCTTTTGGCGGGAAACCAAATTCTTCCATTCGAACTCTCAAAATACTCTCTCTCTCTCTCGCTGGCTCTCTCTACCACACTTCAAAGGGGTTACCATTCTGAAGATGGAGGGCAGTGGAAGCGAAACGATTTTCGATTCCCTAAACCTAAAACCCCAACTTTTCATCAACGAAGTCCTCAATTGCGTCGACGACTTGGTCGATGAAGCTTTCGAATTCTTCCACCAGTAACTCTCTCTCTCTCTCTCTCTCTCTCTCTCCAAACACACGCATATATCTATATGTTTGTGCATGTACTTTTCATTATTTCAATTTTCTTTGAAATTTCTAAATTATGTTCTGCTGATGCTATGGTATAGACAGGCATCAACACTACTGAAAACAGAGGGCACGGATCGGGCCGAAGACCTGAGAAAAGTAAAAAGCTTTCAACTATACCTTTTAGTTTATTTTATTTCATTTTTTTTTCTATCTTCGGTTTCACTTAATTAGCTTCTAATTCATCATAGCATGTTTTCTTATACTTTTTAGGGGTTGTAAGTAACATCGTTCATTAAGGTTGCCACTCTATGACCAAATAAACTGAAATCGTTTTTTTCTTTTTTTTGGAAGTTTCTGGCTTATTAGGGAAGAAATATAATGATTTCATTTTGTTTAGACATCAAACAGTACCTAAAAGGCATGCAATTTGTATGCATATTGAATTTTGTGATTGTTGTTTGGTTATTAGGGTGTAGCCTATATGCAAAACATGATCCAATCTGATATGGATAAGCGATTGACTATGTGGGAGAAGTATTGTCTGCGGCACTGTTTTGGTGTTCCTGACGGATTTTCGCTACCCAAAGCTGTACGTTATCTCAATTATGTTGTTTGGAAATCTGATTTCTTTGGTTTGTTTTCTATAGTTTATATTCTATTAATTCCTAAATTTTGTGAATATTCTTATTTTATTATTAGCTGATCTGATCTCTTTTGGAGGTCATTATATGTACTTTGAAATAGCAATGCAATTCCTTTTGGATTCATGTAATATGATGTATGATATTTTTTTATGAACCTACTTGTTGAAATTGCTCTCCCCAATTTGGTAGAATAGTGTTTTTAATATTTTAGCAAATTATTGAATGAAGTCCACAAATTTGTAGTGCTTCAGGTAGACGCTTTTGAACTAAAAGTACTTTGAAATACTATAGTTTATTTGAATAAAGATGCTTTGAGTGATTTGTCTCATTTGATACCGGGATGGCGTATTACCAAGCGTCCCACGAACTGGGGTCGCATGGCTTGAAACGGGGTTGGTTCGTGATCCATATTGTTAAAATTTTTGACTCCAAATTGTAATACAATTTTCAAATCCATCCACGATCCATGTAAACCTAAATTTTTACCCTAATCCCACATTGTAACTATAATTTATTATTTTTTTATTCTGGTGACCTCTAAACTTATAATTTGATGTGTTGTGATTTGAATTTTTCTATAATTTGCAACCACTATTTTTTATTATTTCCAATCATTGGTTGGTGCGTTGACTTGGATTATGTTTCACTTGGAACTCTTATTAGGAATATAGAACAAATATAAGTTAACTACGTATGTATGATGTATGATTTTATATTATAATGAAAATGATCTAGATAAGAGTCACAAAGTGAACCACATCCCAAACAACATACCAACTATGCCTACCTCCATTGCAACGCCTATTGAAAAAATATCGTATTGCATACCCGTACTTGTACCACGTACTAAATTGACTTCTGTTCTAGGCAGCATTGATTTCTCTCAATTTATTGGTAAACAACCCAATATTTTTATGTAAAACGTGTTTGTCCCGACTCATTGGCCAAGCTATTTATTTCATAATTTCTAAATAAGTTGCTGGAGTGAAACCACTGTCCTAGATTGTTTAATAGTATTTCAATGATTTTTTTTGGGGACTATAAAATATTTAATTGCCATCAAAATTAGTTGACACTGAGCCCTTGTAAAGGCAAGGCCACAAGCTTATATTGCTGCTAAGCATGACATTCTTCAGGGCATCACTTAAAGAGTAAATGTGAACATAGAATCAGCAATGAAAAATAAAATGGTATATGTAACACCTCAAGGGTTCAAGTTTCAAGCTCTTGTAGAGTGTAGTACCTCAAAACAGTTTGTTGATCAAAGACTCCCTTGATTTAGCTGACATATATGACAATGAGTCCATTCTATTGGTTTTCCATGTACAACGATGGAATGGCTTACTTACCGAAGAAAAAAAAAATGATGGAATGGCTTACTTACCGAAGAAAAAAAAACGATGGAATGGCTTACTCGCTGAATTAAAAAAAAAAGCGATGGAATGGCTTTCCAAGTAGACTTTTCTTTTTTGTCGTTTCACAAAATTAAGTTTTCCTCGGATTGTTGATAAGGCCTTAGAATGTCTGAATATTATCATTCGAGGAAGTCGATTAAGACTCTTGATCTTTAGACCTATGGTTTGACAATGGGCTTGGGTCTTATGTTCTATTGAATGAACAGATGAGAGAGTTTTATGCAGTTTTGAGGGGTTCTAGCTCCTACTTCTCACGTGAGTGCTCTGCTGAAGTAATTTAGACTCTATTCTCCTTGCAAGAGAGCTTTATCCAAATAACTAATGCGTGTCAAGTCTGATGAAGTGATTTCAAGTGAAGATCTTCATTTCAATCATGCCAAAAGACTTGCACCTTTGACAGGAAAGTAGGAGAATTGCTGGAATTTAAAGACTTGATTATGAAAAAATGCAAAATTCTTGCGGATGAAAGGAACATAAATTAGTGGTTTGCCAAAAAGAAGGGACTACAATGTAGGTAAAGGATGGCGCTGTTTGATAGTTTAAGTGGCGTAAAATCAAGTGCTGAAAAACTATTTTAATTGAAAGATAGCTTGGATTATATATCATGGTTTGCTAGCAATCACCATATAAGATAATTTCAAATGATATGCACTGACTTTTAGTTTTTTTGCCCATTAAAAAGTTTGCTTATGTTAACAATTAGTGGGGGACTTTAATAGTTCCTCGCTTTGTTTCTTATTATATTTGTTATATCTAATGGTGAAATGTCCTTTAAAAATGTTTCTCCAGAATGAATCATCTGGTGACTGCTCAATGGATCTTGATGCTCTTGGTGATACAGAGCTGGATGCGCAGTTGGATTCACTGAGAGAGAAACTCAATTTTGTAATAAAGATCCTACAAACTGCAAGAACTCATGTGTGTTTGTTGGGTGATTCTTTATGTCACACATCAATTGTAATTTTTTTGTGCAGGTTGGGAAGGAGTCTGCAGAGCTGAACATAGAGCTTCAATCACTGGAAAGGCAATCTGTTTTAAGCAATCGTTGTACTGGGTCTACTAATGAAGCACTGAAACTATATGAGGAACAATTATCTCAGGACATGTTCCAAGGTAATTGAGAAGCTATTAAATACTTCTTTAACTTTAAACGTGGTGTGGCAAGTGACTGCAACTGAATAGCTTGTGCTGAGCATGGAATCTTCGTTCAAAGAAAACAAGATTTTATTTTTCGGGTGGAGTAGTAAAGACATTAGAGGACATGTGTCTCAAAATGGTGACTGGAACTGTCCTGGGTTCTTATCATAATCATTTCCCTCTGTACCATTCTAAGAAATCACATATTATGTTTTGTTTTCCCTTGTATTGATAGTTAACTACATGTCACAAACACCAAGCCACCTGACAACTTACTGATACCCTGTCAGTATTTTCCTTGCTTTGCCATATGGAGGGATCTTGGTGCCATGGTGGTGAAGAGGCAAAAGTATCAGGCTAGTAACCGTGGGTTGTGGGTAGGCTTTTCAACATATTGCACTTCAATTTGAATCTGATCCAAATTTGAATAATCGGACATTGGTTGATATTTGTTTTTACCGATAATCTAATCCAAATCCGAATCCATTGACATCTTTTCACGGATCAGATATGGATATGCCAATATTTGATCTTATTATGAATGGACCCTAATATAGAATAAAATGTGGGTTTTGATCTAGTCCATAAATTTTTTAAAAATCAATCCTAACTGTTGATTATTAACCTAAAATTATTTTATGCTGTTCAAACATCTAAACCATTTTTCTTCTCAATCACCGTTCGTAGACCTATTTTTCTCCTTCTTTCTCTCTCTAATTGTCTCTCTTCCTCTTCTTCTCCGAAGTCTTGTTCGTCTATATTTTTATATTCGTTATTCCTCTCTTTCTCTCCATCTTTGTCCTACCTATGAAGAGATCTCCTTTTTCTTCTCTAGAAACATGGCCCTAGTTTTGGCTACCCATTTCTACATTCGATTTCATAGTTGTTGTCCTTATAGTTAATAAATTTTGGGGTTTCTTCACAAATTTTGTGGATTTTTTTTCCCGAAAAAATTGAGTGACCTGAGCTGTATTCTTGGAATGAGGTTTATACACAAATTTTTCAGTATTGATAGTTCTACCATGTTACGATTCCGTATTGGTTAAGTACAAGTTTAGATGTGTGTATATGAATTCTTGGGCTCTCTACCTTTGTAAGTCGGTTTTTAATGGTGAGTTCTATCCATGAGTTTATATCAATTAGTATCAGAGCTAGCCGCCATGTCGTGCAACCTACCTATGGACTAGATTATCTTTGGATTATGTATGAGCATAATACTAAGCTATTGAATACTAATAGGTGAGTGGAGTCAGAAGAAAAGGGTTACTCTTAGGTCAGTGTCGATGGATGGGCCGCCATAGATGTCAGTTTGGGAAGGTGGTGCAAGGTTATGATCCCACATTTGTTAAGTATAGGGTTAGATGTGTGTATATAAATGCTTGGACACTCTCCTTGCAAGTCTGTTTTCAAGGGTGAGTTCTTTCCACGGGTTCATATCCTAGTAATTGGAATGGTCATGAACTTTGTTGGATACAATCTGGTTTTTGCCTTTCTCCTTCCCTTTCTCTTGGCCTCTCGGTATTAATCTACTCTTGTAATTTCTGATTTCAAATTGGGATTTTTCAATGAATATGAGGTTAAATTAAGGCTAAATTTGAAAGTAATGGGTGAGATAGAGCCCAAATTGAGTTGAAATTACTTGGATCTTTGGTGAATTTGTATGCTATTGCTGAAATTGAGCTTTATTTTAATGATTATTTGTTGAAACTCACGAAATTCAGTTGTAATTTAGGGCTTGCTTGCTGAAATTGATATATTGAGTTCTAATATATGAGATGGGTTGCAGAAGTGTGAGGGCGAATTATTGGATCAGTTCGATTATGGGGAATTAATAGATTCGGATATGGGTTGATTTTTTCATATCCATCAGATAATTGGATTGGATTGGATTAATTTAATTTAAATTGGGTTCGGATTTAGATATAGCAAAATGCGATATATAGTGGAGCCGTTAACAGGTATAGTTGTTGGTTTGAAAATGAAGATTACCTCCTTGTGCAAATAATGTTTAATGCTGGGTCTATGCACAGTCCATCCCATCCTTCCTAGCTTTCTCGATTAATGTGGACCAAACTGCAGGGATTCGCAATCACATAATATTAGGATTTATTAGTGTGTGCATGTGTATGCAGCATGCTCAAAGACTTGGAAGGACCAGATCACCTCTCACCCACCCCAGGCTGCGGCCGTTTTGATTGTTTCTGTTATATACTGAATGCAATGTTTTGTTCTTACCGGACTCTGAAATGTAGGAAAGAGGTGTGTTTCATTTTCTTTCTTTCTTTGGCATTGTCCTCTTCATCATTTTAAATAATAAGCAGCTTAAGGATATCTTGTCTTTATAAGGGTTCTAATTCTCAAAAATGTGTTGTGGAGTGTATTAATTTTCTTAGATTAATCTCTTGTCTGAATTGACTCCTAAATAGCATTGACCTTTTATGAACACAAGACTTCATATATCTTTGTTATGATGTGGAAGTATCTTGATGATTTAGTTTTAGTTCAAACTTCAGGTCATATCCAATTCAACCAAGTTTGCAACTTGATTCATCTGAACTTTCTAAAGCACTATACCTACTCTGGTTTATTTTCTCTTAATGCTCATTTTCCATACCTTCTGTCGGTAACTTTGCAATATTTCTGGCTATATTATTTTGAGAACCACTGGAAACACAGTTTTCAGGGTCAGTCTGCAGGACTTTCTGACTTCTTTAGATGTAGAAGTTTTCATGGGACAAGATATGCTCAAGTTTCCTGACGATGGACCTCTAAATGTGTTTTTCCATCCCAGAGTTGGTAAAAACTGCATCAGAATTTCGTACAAAACTGGAGGTGGTCAAGACCAAAAGGGTAGAGCAGACTGAACGCATTAGAACAGAGAGGATGCACTTAGTGAATGGAGATTTGTCTGGAATAAATCACGGCAATGGTAACCACTATGGACTAGTTGGCAATTTTCTTGTCTTTTTAATGTTCTTTCAAGTTGATTGGATTTAAAAAGACAATAAATCTTACTTGTATTGTGAAATGCTCTGCTATTTTGTAGGTTTGTTCAATGCAGCTCTGGAAGAACTTGAAGAATTTATCGCTGATACAAAGACTATGTGAACCTTAGCTTTTGTAGCCATGTAATAACCTTCCATATTTCTCCCATGTGATCTAACTGGATTGGTTTGCCGTTTATATCAAATTCATGTTAATTTCAGTTTGGGAGATGTGCTTAGGATACAAATATAAAATTTAGAGATTACATATAATTACTGCAATATGAAAACATGGAAAACTCAAGAATTTCTATATCATCTTTTACATATAAAGGACATCGAGGACTTTTTTCTTAATATGGAGCATAGATGAGACAGCTATGGAAGTGAAATTACTTTCTTGGCATGAGTAGGTTTAGTTGTTGAATAAGGTGCAAGGCGTAAATTCGCATGGCTTGATTCTGAGTCTTCTTAGCAGATAAAACTTGTGTTTATTTGATGCAATTGATTTGTGGGTAATTGCATATATACAAAAATTTGCGTTGCCGCCATAAATTGAGTTTACATTTCTAGGGGAAAACTTGAAACTGCTTATAATATCGAACAATTCTATCATAACAACCGATTTCACTGAGGCACTAACAAAGGAGTAAGGTCTAGACTTACCCAGAATTTCAATATATTATTACTTATTTCATTGAAACGTAAATTACCTATTGTGAAATGGAATTTACTACTTTGAAGTGGGATTTTTAGGATTTACAGTATAAATGTTGAGTGTAGGATTTTTAGGATTTAACCCGAATTTCAATTTGAGTCGTGCACTCAGTAAGCACATTGGAATTGGACCCAACTTTAACTCGATTTAGATTCGAATTTCAACCTCAAAGAATTAAACTTGACATAAGCCCGAATTTTCATTTGTGTTGTGTTGTCACTCCAATTTAAAAATTTAAGCTTAAACAATCCTCAGGTTAAAGTAGGAGCTTTTGACCAATCACAAGTAGTTTTGAAAAGTTATTCCCAAATAAGAGTGGTTTTGAAAGTAATTCCCAAATGCAGGTCTTTTTTAAAAACGTCAAACCGATTGACGTTTTTATGCTAAAGACGTCAGTCCGTTTGACGCCTTTAGCATAAAAACGTCAGTCCGTTTGACGTTTTTAAGCCCAAATCTGTGACGTGTTTAAGCCCAAATCTTGGCCCAGTAGTCCTTAAAAACGTCAGACGGTTTGACGTTTTATAAGAGACGTCAAACCGAATGACGTCTTTAAAATTGAATCTGATAATTCTTATTTTCCCTCTTCTTTCCCTTCCCTTATTTCCCCCAAATTGTGAGCCCTAAACGGTTAACCAATTGCAGAACCAGCGTGCAAGCGGCTGAACCAGCACCACCAAGCGCCACCACCTCCTTCGCAGCACCACCCACGCTGAACTAGCACCACCAAGGACCACCACCTCCATCGCAGCACCACCCACGCTGAACTAGCACCACCAAGGACCACCACCTCCATCGCAGCACCACCAAGCGCCACCACCTCCATCGCAGCACCACCACGCCCAACCAGCACCACCACGCCCAACCAGCACCACTAAGCGCCAAACACGACCACCCAGGCCCACCCACGACCACCCAGCCCCACCCACGACCACCCACTACCACCCAGCCCCACCCACGACCACCCAGCCCCACCCAGCCCCACCCACGACCACCCAGCCCCACCCACGACCACCCACGCCCACCCACTGTCAATGTTCGTCTCTATCCCTCCAAATCCACAATTTTGAGTTGATTTTGAGTTGGACGGTCGCCGCCGGAGTTCAGTTCGGTTGGGCCTTGCAACTGTCGCTTCTCACTCCTTACATTCAGATTCAATTTTAAAGACGTCATTCGGTTTGACGTCTCTTATAAAACGTCAAACCGTCTGACGTTTTTAAGGACTACTGGGCCAAGATTTGGGCTTAAACACGTCACAAATTTGGGCTTAAAAACGTCAAACGGACTGACGTTTTTATGTTAAAGGCGTCAAACGGACTGACGTCTTTAGCATAAAAACGTCAGTCGGTTTGACGTTTTTAAAAAAGACCTGCATTTGGGAATTACTTTCAAAACCACTCTTATTTGGGAATAACTTTTCAAAACTACTTGTGATTGGTCAAAAGCTCGTTAAAGTAGGGTGAACTCAGATTGAGACTTCTATAACTTGAGATTGGATTGACGTTTCACAGTATCTGGCATCACATACTGATGTTGAAAATTCAATTACATTTCTTATTTTCCCACAGTAGAATCTTTCATGTAGCAACTAAACTTCTATTTCGTAGCAGTTGATAAGATTTAGTTGCCATTACAGGAGTCTAAGAAAACATTCAACTGCCATTCAGAAGCTTCTTAATTATATCTTGTACACACCAACAAAATTAGCAAAGCGGGTTCCAATATATAAGGATCCAAGAAGTTGTTGAACAGTAGTGATTCTCTGATTGTACTCATCACTCAGATCCACAGTTTCGATCACTTTGCCAGAAGCTCTAATCCTTAGCCCTACAGGGGCAGTAACTGGAGTAGGATCATATGTTTGGTAGTTCACAGCCACCCAAAAATCTCCCAACGGGTTCCGTTTAATTTTGTTAGGGTTTCCATCGAAGGTCATGAAAGTTTCAGCAATGTTTGCTTTTGGGCCTTTGAGCCAATACTTTTGGATTCTTTTGGCGATGAATTCGGAAACAAGGACGAAGGTGCCATCGCCGCTGGCTGCTGTTCCAACAGCTCCTGAGAGGTTTCTTAGCAATACAGTTACTTCTTCGGTTATAGGGTCATATTTCAGTAATCTTGCAGTTGAGTCGCCACTTTGAATGGATTCTGTCACATTACTGCAAGATTGCTTTTAGTAGTGAGAAATGGCAAAGCAATAGTAGGTGCATTTATACTTGTGTGAGTGTTCTATCTATCAGGAAACAATGATTTCTTTTTGTCTCACTACCGTTGCGCCAAAAGCTTTAAGTTTAATCTTTGTACGAATAAATAACCAGTGAAAGAAAATAAAAGAAGAAGAAGAACAGACCTTGGCCCATAAATTGCACTGGCATCCGTAAAATAAACGATGCCGGTGAGAGGGTCGGTGTCCACGCCGACGAGAAAACGGAAGGGAACTCCTTCTGCAGAAGTGGCCAGTGTAGTTGCAAGCCCTCCATGAGGTCCCACTACTGTGAGTCCAATAAATGGATCAACAGCATAAAGGTTTCGAGTAACATAGTTGAAACTCAAACCCAATGGCATACCACAGATTGGTGACAAGGTAAGATTAGTAATGCCATCACACAATGCCTTGGACCTGATCAAGAAGACAAGTTTTGTTAATTCATTTGTTCGTGTTAAGAGAGTACTTTCCCAAAGACTACGTCGATAATAACATAAATTACATTTCAATTGATTTTGAGTTGAATGTTTTAGCATGATATAAACCTTACCTAGTCGATGCAGTGAAGGCAAAATCCACAAAACCATCGTAGGAGCCTTCGTATTTGACAATTCTACCATCGGAGATGCCAGTGTAGGGTCCTCCGCCGAGAAAGTCGAAAGCAAACGACTCTGGTGCTGTAGCATTGGATGGTAGTTGGAGCTTGGTGAAGGATGAGAACTGTATAGAAAAGATCACAGAGGGGAAAGAGCACAATAATATGAAAATAATGAGCACGTTGATTGCCATTGTCTTGTGAATGGAATGCCCAGAGTAATCTGTATGAGTATTTGAAGTCCCACTAACTTGTTCCCAAGGAAAACAGAAAGAGCTTTTTACCATACCATGCACTTTGGCAACGTCAGTCACGTCAGGCAAATTGATTTTTTTAATCACATAAGTTGACTGACACTTCTACATGTCACCCACCTTTGACACAAATAACAAACATAAATCTTTTAAAACATCACTATTCTATCCTAATTTCATCGTCTCAATTGGACTGATGTTTTTTTAAAACTGTCTGGATTTGAGATCTTAACTACCACTAAAATCCATTTCCCTTGGCCTATATGTTCATTGTCCTCTTGTCTTCCCTGTGGTTGTCCTAGGCTATATACAATAGTTACATGGGTAATTCAAACACCCCCCCCCCCCCCCTTTTTTTCTCTTAATTCTATCATTTGTGGTAGAAAAGAACCGAGAAAAGATGAAATACAAACATGAATCTCCTAGATCTTTTTAGAGTTCGTTAAAAGCATATCTTTTTAAAAGAAGAAATTGAGAATTAGTTTGAAAAAAAAGTAGAGTGAAGGTTCTTCGAAGACACTCTTACCGATTTAGATTTGAATAAGTTTCTTTCCACTTACGGCATGGTATCTCCCGAAACCCTACCCAACCTTCGAATATCTTGTGCATGAGGTAAAATTGGACAACTTGATTGTGATTCATGTTATATCTAAGTATTTTCTTTAGTAATTTGGGATTGCGCAGATCCAAGAAGTGGAAGCACCGGTAAAGGTGGAGGTGGAGTTATAGGTGGTGGTGACAGAGAGGTAACTCGTGGGACTATTGGATATTGGTAGAGAGGTTCATGTTTGACCGGAAAGGTTGCTGTAACATGCTTTGTTGGTAAATGTGGGTGTTGGTACATGTGGAAGTGTTGGCAGGGGTTCATATGTGAGATAACATTGCTGTACTAAAAAAATATTTTTATACTATAACCAGAAAGTTATTACTTTTAGGATTTGTTTGGTATGAGGGTTTGGGGGGTTTTGAAATATGGGTTGGGGGAATAAATCCCTTCAAACTCATGTTTGACAAATACACATCTAGCCCAGAGTTTGAAACCCAGTCCAGTTTAGGCTCGGTCATGAAACTCAAGTTCATGGGTTTCATGTAACCCATGAGAGGTGAGTTTCATATGTGGGTTAATGAGTTTAACATTCAAATGACATTTATATCCCCCACATATCCTATATACCCCATGTCACCCTATTCACACATAAAAAATTATTGTGCTTTATTATGGTTATGAATAATAGTTATATTTTATCAACATTCATGATTTTTTTCATAAGTTAGGAAAAAAAATTTAATCATATATTTAAACCATAAGGACACAAGAAAATGTACGTAAATAAACATAGATTTGGATTAAATTAGTTAAGGGGCACAATAGTCATTTACATACAAATATATTATTATAATAGTTATATATCCCTGCGCATACCAAATATGGGTATTGACAACATTAAATGTTGAATCCCATCTTTAGATTTGGAAGGGTTTGGACAAGCCAATCCAAACCCCTCCCAAAAAATATATCAAACAGGTCCTTTGGGTATGCATAGCTTGGTTTAAGTGTTAAGCTGTTGGATTTGATTATTTTAGTCCTGTAATGATTGAATACTAAATTTGAATTGTGTTATGAGTAATGTTGTAAGAACTTAAAAAATTGATTTTATTTGTTGATCTGATTCACTCTGACTTTTGGATTGATTGTGGGTCTCATCAAACATTGAAACTTGCTCTTCATCTAATGGTTCCAATGAAACCACATCATCACGTCAACAAATGAGTTCAGATTTTTAGGTCTCAATAGAATTACTCTTGAGTTATCTGACTTAATATTAATTTCTTATTTAATCCCGACCCACTTCAGTAATGTCATTTAACACCTTATATTAGGTATTAATAAATACCATGTGGTAGGTGATATTATTTTTAGTAGGTTCAATATTAAAAATGCAATGACTTTTTTACCCTTGCGTACCCTAGATCCACACCTCCATACATGAATAGTTTATCATTTTTAATTTAATACCAAACACTAAAACCTAACCCAAACATGAATTTGAAATTATGATTATAGATTTATACATTATCCCAACTTTTTTTCAAACTTGTTACACAAAGAATAAGATTAAATAGTACTCTTATTAACATCATTTGTATGGACTAAACTAGAACCAATTATCCAATCTCATCCTTTGTTTATATCTGAACCAAACATTCAAATTACACATTTTCAAGGTGAAGGTACAATAATAACGTTATTTATGATCGATCATGAAATGTTGTGATCGATCATGCATTATTTTAATCAATTGTAATTTTTCCTTCATGAGTTGCAACTTGATCTTTAAAAATTAAATTTTTTATGATTTGATCATAATATTTTGTAATTGATCATGTCATTTACAGTTGTTATTTATACCACGAAATATTATAATTTTATAAAAAAATTATAATTTTTAATACGATATCAAAGGAGGTAACGTAATCTTCCTGTCAAACGTGAATGTTGGTAGGGGTGGAATTGTTGGCAGAGTTTCAAGTGTGACTGCTGCGACTGGTGGAGCCAATTTTGTCAAAGGTGAAAGAGGTACAGCCGGAAGTACCCGAACAATTGCAATTCTTCTGGATGTAGAATATGCAAAATGCTTTAAACTTGCGTTTCACTTTCCTTTCATTCACTTGCACTTTCGATCAGTTTCACTTTCTATCTTTGCGTTCTTCAAAGCAAATGAACCATTGATGATTTAAGGCCGTAAATGCAATTGGTAAAATGCTTCAAACAAGCCAAATGTCCTTTCATGCTGCTCTATGATTGTAGACAAGCCAAACATTTATTTGTTAGCTGGTAAAATATACTTTAACCCTCTTAATTATGATTCTTTTTTTATTTTGCCTCTTCAACTATTGAATATTTTTATATTGTTCTCTCAACTATTTCGATTATTTCACATTGCCCTAATCGCAGACACTTATTATCTTTTTGAACTGAAATTGCTGACATATCGGGACAAAGTGAAAAAAAACTTATATAGTTCAAGGGATAAAATAAAATAATATTCTATTAAATACATAACAGATGTTAATAATTGGGGCAATATGGAACTAATCATATAATTGAGAGTATAATGTGAAAAATATGATAATTAAGGGGGCAAAATAAAATAAAGATCATAGTTGAGGGATCAAAATATAATTTGTCTTTTGTTAGCACTTAAATAACATTTTGGCTGCCATTACAGGAACCTAACAAAACATTTCAATGCAATTCAACACTTCTTATATACTAGGTATTGCACACATGCGTTACACATGAATAATTTTTAATTATATTTAAGTTAAAATTTTTATGTATAGACATAATTTATATATATTAATAATTTAATGTTGAATATAAGGTCAATTCCAATGAAAAATCTAAAAAGAATTATTAAACTAAAATAATCTTAATTATTATTTGAACTTTGAAAAAATGTAAAACAAATTAGAATAGATACTAAAATTTCCCGCAATTAACCCAATATTAGACAATCTAAATACCATATATCCTTTTATTAAATTTTTTATTTATTTGTGTTTGAGTTAAATCAATCAATAATGCATTCATAGACTGATTTTCTTATAATTTGTTGGAGAAAAAAAGTTAAAATTAAAAAAAAAAGTAAGGAAGTTACTGTCAATACCGTAGCAGATGCTTTGATACACATGGTAAAAATAGCACTCCGAATGTCTCTAATTAGTGGATTCAGATGCCTTTCAATACTTTTTTCTTCAATTTTCTTTTCTATCGGATCATCTACCATTAATGAGTGAGAAAGTTTCTTTTATATAGTTAGTTCCACTTGAATACATGATAGGTAATTCACCAAGAAATGAATTGTAAAGAAAATATGTTGGAGGGGATCCGACCAAAAAAAATTGAAGAGTAATTTATTAATCACTACTTGTGTCATGCAATATCGAAATCTAATCCATTTAGAGATCTATTTTTTTTTCAATTTTCTAAATGCTAAATTACCTAACTTGAATTTAAAAAGATCCATTGATTTAAAAAAAAATCTAATACATGTCAGGGAATTGAAATACAAGAAAATTCAAGAACTTCAATACAAACGTCAAGTCCTAATGTTATGATGTCTTTTGACCACAAACCTTGGGAAAGTTATTTTTGGATTTCGTGATGAACTCATTGGTGGCTCATAAGCTTTCGCTTACAGTGACATGTGTTGTGCATGCTTTGGATTTAACTCTCCATTGAGAATTTGTATTAGTTTTTCTAACTCGATATGTTTTAATCCAATTCATCATAATCTATTTATTCAAATAATTAAGAATATTGTGATATTGGATTACACTCAATCATTCCTAATTCGCCTAATTCTCCAATTCACCATTGCAAAATAAACTCGGACATTAAAACCATATGTCACAAGTTCTTGAAAGTTATTCTCTAACATAGGAATATTATTGTCTGTCACTTGTCTTTTACATCAACAAAAAAGTTATATAATGGGTAAGCCTTTTTTAAATATGTACATGACACTTGACGATTTGACTTATTACTATCATTGTCACCCCAAGAATATCAACCAGCTCACACTTAGAGTTGAGTAGCATGTAGTAGTGGTGCAACACTGCAATTGTTTCAAAATAGAAAGAGGAATTTGTAATAGCATGCCATGAAATCATTCCTTAACGACTCCCATAGACCCATGTTTTTATTTTGGTGTTATCTCAAAGATCGTCATTAAGAATAAAAAATCTTTTAATTCAAACTAAGACATCATAAAGAACAAGTAGGTAAAGTTGTGACAGTTCTGAATCTGAATATAACAACAAATGTTTTTATTTTAAAATTAATATTCTATGTAATCTATTAAATTGTATGATTCTATCTAAAAAAATAAAGACAATGCATTAATGATTAATACAACTATATAAGCAACAAACCTATTACGATAATAAAAAATGCATATAACTTTAATTGAGCCACCCTATTGATAGAAAGGTTGATCTCATGTCATAGGTCCATAGCAATTAGACTAATGGTTTATGCTATTCTAAACTTCCGATAGACAAAATGCATTGGAGCATTTCTTCAAAATGCAGCTTACGGGAAATTTAGAATAACACGTGAACTCTCACAATTTGATAGCACATGAACTATCAAATTGGACTCTAAACTTCATATGCTACTCTAAGCTGATAACTTAGGTTGTAATACAGAATTGGACATGAAAAACTTATAAAATGCTGGTGCCAAGGTTGAGTTTTTCAAATTGGACATTATCTTGACACACGTTGTTCCAATCTAGCGAGCAACCTCAAAGTATTGTTTCAATGGCAGTATCTTGTAATTGCAAAATCATGAAAACCAGTAGATGATTTACATTAAGTATTTTTGATGAGTTTTTGCATCAAAAACCGTTCATTGGCATTACATTTGCTTACACGCAAATCTGCATGCATATATGTTATTTCTTCCTGTAAAAAACTCTATACATAATTATTTGGCTCCTTAATATATATTATTCATATATGTTATCAGCTTCATGTAGAGACAAAGAGAGAGAGAGGGGAATAAGAAAATGTTAATTTTATATTAAGAATTATCATACAAGAAATCTGCCTAAGTTATTTTAGTGCCTATTTTTGATTTGATGAAAATGTGGGCTCCACTATACTAAAGGTTGTATAATAGTAGTGGAAGATATATTTCCTGTTTTGGGAGATTGCATGAGGGTGGAAACTTTTGTTTCACGTGTAATATTGCTGTATACTATCTATTATCTACTATACTTTTGTAATACTAAAAATTGAATATTAATTATATAAATATTTGTATATTTAAATAATTTTTTTAATTACATAATTTAAACGTAAAAAAAGAGAAAAATAATTACAAATGTTCACATGGGCCTGATGTAAAACAAGAATTACAAATTTCTATATTTTTATTTTTATTTTAGTTGGAATAAAGGTTTAGTTGGGAACATTCTACAACAATTAGTTTCTTAAACCATATCAATTTTCCTAATTCATTCGACATGTGTTTATTTATTTTGGTAACTTCCTTAAGGCTAGAGATTTGTTTTCTTTTTGGAAACCTTAGGGTTTTAAGTTTCCTATAAATTGTCTTATGTACTATAATTCTATTCAGTTAAGTGAATAATATACATTTTTAGAGATATTCTCTCGTTCCTTTCTCTGTAGATTCAGAGTGTGTGTGTTCTTTACACTTAAAATTGTAGTGTTCTTTGTGTTACTTTATTCCGCTACGTCAATTGGTATCAGAGCCTTAACTGACCTGGCATGATCGCTAATTAGCGAAGTGGTGACAACTTTCCCCATAATAGTGATTATGTGAAAAGGGTTCCTTCAAAAGCCGAATTCATGGATTTTCAACGACAACAACAATTTCAGCAGTGCCAACAATCCTTGCAAGCACTGCAAGACATAGTTGCCCCGTTGAACCATTGAGTCCCCGCATCAAAACAATAACCTCCTTTTCTATGGGGTCATACTTCAATAATCTTCCACTACTTGAGTCAGGTTTGAAATTTGGCTGTGTGACGTTTCTGCAAATGTAAATTTCACTGTTTTTAAGTACCCTTTTATTTGATCAATGAGCTCAATTATAAATAGTAAAAAAAAAAAAAAGGATTAAAAACACTTTTGGTCAGTAAAGTATCATTTTTTTTGGTCAATTTAGTCTTTATTGTATTAATTTTATTTCTAAAGTATTCAATTCATGTCATTTTTGTCTCTACATAGATAGACCGTTAAGTATTTGACAGAATAATTACGTGTTGGACACATGATACCGTCTAAAAAATGGCATGTGATCACTTTCATCAAAAAAGTTAACGGATTGTCTGATTAGGGATCAAAGTGACGTGAATTGAATACTTTAGAAACCAAATTGACAAAATTGTTACAAAGATGACTAAACTAATAAAAAATAAATATTTTAGCAACCAAAAATGCTATTATCCAAAAAAATAAAAATGAGCTCAATTATAGGAGAAGGATCAATTTTATTTTATTTTTTTTAAATTTTGGTGTACAATATTTGTCAGCTCAAAAATAGATACACGTAGGAAATATAAATAAAAAAAATTAATTTCAAAACATTATTTGAAACATCTCAAAATATTTAAAATATGTTGTAGGCATTTAGATATCTAATCACTAATTCTTTTTATTTCGATGGTTTCGGTCGGAACCATTCCAAATCTTGAACTTTGTTAAATGGTGTGCATAGATTAAAACTGGTGAAATTGGAGAAGTACCTTAAGTCGTAAGTTTCACTAACGTCGGAGAAATAAACAGTTCCTTTCAATTGGTCGATATCCACACCTGTGAGAAAGCGGAAAGGCACACCTTCTGCACTGGTGGCAAGTTTGGTTGCAAGCCCTCCTTCCAATCCCACCACAAATAGACCAAGAAAGGCATCAACGATGTAGAGATTGCCGGTCAAAATGTGGAAGCTCATATCGGTAGGTCTCCCATATGTGGGTCCCAAATTTGGGTCATTTGTGCCATCACAAACATCTTTAGTCCTGAAAAATGGTTAGAACAGAAAAATAAATTCCAGCATGGAGATAATAAATGCATAGCAGAAACGGGAGTGACAGTCTTCTCTCTCTCTCTCTCTCCCTCTCCCTCTGTGTGTGTGTGTGTGTGTTTTGAGTTACCTATTTGGTGAAGTGTAGGCGAAATCCTGAAATCCAACAAATGGATGCCACTTGAGAATTCTGCCATCTCCGACACCGGCGTAAGGTCCTCCACCCAGGGGATCAAAGGCAATACACTCGGGGCCTGTAACTCCTGGAGGCAGAAGAAGCTCGGTGAAGAATGGATATGGGTCAGAAGAAATCACTGCATAAGGGAGAAAGAAGAAAAGGATGAAAATAGACAGCAAGGCCATTTTTCTCATACTTGAGTTGAGACCCATATCTGTACCTGGAATGGCAAGTAGCCCATCAATAGCTTATTATTTATAGGCAACTCAGTCCTCCTTGGAACTCACAGATAAGATAGCATATGGAATTTTATGGGTTTGCTTTCGAATTTTATTTTCCCTTAATTGAATGAGAATGTTTGATTAAATTATATTTTATGTGTCTACACACCCAACTACCTTCCTTTGTTCCAAAGTAACACCAACTAGTTTGAGAGAGGACTTGTTCCTTCTCCTTTCACGTTGATTTTTTTTTATTTTTGCACGTTGATTGTTAATAATCTTAAATACTTAATATACAAGAGTGCACGCATCTTCAGTGGTTGTCCCAGGCCTTCTACAACTACAAATATTGATATAAGTGTTTAATAACATTTCTGTTTGACTTTGTTTTTTGTTGGTGGAATGTGTGATCTGTTAAACAATCAAGAGAAATACAAGAAACAAGAAAGAAGAGGAGGAAGAAGAGGCTAGAGTTTCATAGAAACTGCATAATTCTATTGAATACAAAAAAGTAGTTTAACCTAAATACATAGAGACTATATATAGCCTAAACAAATAAAAGACTATTCTACCCTTAATAAACAAAATAATCCTATATTTCTTAACATCTCCCCTCAAACTCACGATGCTGCAGCCAGGGGCGGAGCCAGAAATTCTGGTCAGGGTGGGCACTTTAATTAAGTACTCTAATTTTTTTTCTTCTAATCAATCACACTATATAATATATTTATATTTATTATATTATATTTGATACATGAAGTCTATTTAACATAAAAAATGCCCAAAAAAAATATATATATTGTCAGGGGCGAAGTCATGAATATCTATGAGGGGACAAAATATAGCTGGTATAAAAAAATATTTAGTCGAAATTGATACAAAAAAATTCAGTTCAAGAATAACAAAAAAATAAGAATTAAAACAAAATTATTGTGAAATAGTAAATTCAATTTTTATTTAGCCGAAACAAAATTCTAACAAAAAGACAAAAAAAAAAAATTTAGTACATTTTTAACTTAATTATATATTTCAATAAAATATAAAATTTTAAAAATCACTAAAATTTTGTATATGAATTAAATGTAAATTAATTTTTCACTAGTTTTCTATCAATGCGCACAATCAGAAGTCCGTAGTAAAATTATTTTTTATTTAGTTGCAACTAGGGATTTTATAATCTTTTCTCCTCTTAGTCAAGTGGGCCAAAAATTTTGTTTTTTTAATGGTGGGTGGGCCAAAAGTTTTGTTTTTAATGTTGGGCCAAAAATTTTGTTTTGAATGTTGGGCTAAAAGTTTTGTTTTTTTAATAGGTTTGAGTGGATTATGATAAGTCAAATATTTGATTTTTTAATAAGTTTGGGTAGATAATAGTGGACTCAATTTTTTTTGTTTTAAATGGGCTTAATTTTTTAAATTTTTTGGATAAATAATGTGGGTCTAATATTTTTATCTTGGATTTTGGGTGGGCACAAATAATATATTATACAAATTTATAATATATATAATTAACTAAAATTTTTTTTTTTTTTTAGGGGGGGCACGTGCCCACCCTGGCCCTAGCCTCCCTCCGCCCTTGGCTGCAGCTACAAGCATCGAGAGTTTGCCAACTAGAAAACGAAAACGGGAAATAGAATGCGACTTGGTAAAGAAATCTGCAATCTGCAAAGAAGAAGAAACAAAGGGCAAAGTAATGGTGCCATGCTTGAGATGATGACGAGTAAGGTGACAATCGATCTCAATGTGCTTAGTTCGTTCATGAAAAATCGAATTGTGAGCAATCTGAATAGAACTCTGGTTGTCACAATACATTGGAGTGGGATGAGAAATGGAAACTCCCATATCTGCAAGTAACCAACGTAACCAAACAATCTCTTTGGTAGTAGATGTCATAGCACGATATTCTGCTTCGGTTGAAGATTGAGAAACAATAGATTGTTTCTTGCTCTTCCAAGAAATAAGAGAATCACCCAAAAAGATACAGAAACCAGTAACAGACTTGCGATCTGTGGGATCACTGCCATGATCAGCATCAGAGTATGCACGCAGCTCCAAGGAAGAGGTGGATGGAAGTAAAAGACTCTGAAAGACTGTACCCCGAAGATACCGCAAAATACGAAGAACAGCTGCCCAATGAACTGTAGTAGGAGAAGCAACAAACTGACTAACAACATGAACAGCATATGCAATATCTGGACGAGTAATAGTGAGATATACCAAACTCCCAACAATACTACGGTATAAAGTAGGATCTGGCAAAAGTAAACCATCAGAAGAAGAATACTTTGCGTTAACCTCAATGGGAGTATCTACAGTCTTATTATCAGTAAGTCTAGCCCGCTCAAGAATATCTGCAACAGATTTCGACTGAGAAAGAAGATAACCTCTGGGTGAGTGGGCTACCTCAATACCCAATAAATATCGTAGAGAACCCAAATCCTTCATTTCAAACTGTCTAGCTAACTCTGTCTTCAAAACTGAAATCCCATCAATATCATCACCAGTAATAATCATGTCATCAACATATAAAGACAGAATGATACGACCTGCATCAGTGCACTTAACAAAAAGAGCAGAATCATGACTACTAGAAGCAAATCCAAGAAAAGAGATCACAACAGAAAATTTCTCAAACCAAGCACGAGGTGCTTGTTTGAGACCATATAATGCTTTCTTGAGCTTGCAAACATACCCATAATCATGTGAAACACCAGGAGGGGGAGCCATATAAACTTCTTCTTGAAGATCTCCATTCAAGAAGGCATTTTTAACATCAAGTTGAGAGATATGCCACTGACGAACCGAAGCAACTGCAATAAGAGTACGAATAGTAGTCATTTTTGCAACAGGAGCAAATGTCTCCTCATAATCCATACCATACTGTTGAGAGTACCCTTTTGCAACCAACCTAGCTTTGTATCGCTCAACAGATCCATCATAATTAGTCTTGATCTTAAACACCCAACGACAACCAACAACACTCTTACCAGGAGGTAGAGGAACCAAATCCCAAGTACCTGTCTTATGCAAAGCAGAAAGTTTCTCATTCATAGCTTGCTGCCAAAGAGGATCAAAACTTGCCTCTTTATAGGAAGAGGGCTCAGAGAGACAATGAATAGAAGCTAAAAATGAAGTAAAAGATGAAAAATAACAAGAATAAGTAAAATCTGGTAACTTTGTGGACTTACGAATGCGTGTAGATTGACGTAGAGGTGGATCCACAATCTCAGACGGAGCTTGAGGGACCATAGAAGAAGAGGGAGCTTCAGGTGTGCTAGAGAGTAGAGTGTCAGTACCTGCAGAATGATCAGAAAAAGGATCTATACGAATAAGATCAGATCTAGTGAAGCTATGAGTAGTGGATGGAATAGAAAAGAACGGTATATGCTCGAGAAAAACAACATGGCGAGACACATAAAGTTTCTGAGTTATTGGATCAAAACAACGATACCCCTTTTTACATTCACCATAACCAAGAAAAACACAAATAGCAGATCGAGAGGACAGCTTGTTGCGTTCTACATGAGGACGAAGAACGAAACAAGTACAACCAAAAACTCTAAAAGAAGAATAATCAGGGGCATACCCACACAACTTTTCGAAAGGAGAAACACCTTAAATATGAGAAGATGGAATTGTATTAATCAAAGTTACAGCAGTAAGAACAGCTTCACCCCAAAACACACTAGGAACAGAAGCAGACAATAAGAGATAACGAGCAGTTTCAACAATGTGCCTATGTTTTCTTTCAGCAACACCATTTTGCTCAGGAGTATCTGTACAAGAAGTTTGGTAAATAGTTTCATCTAAGGCAAGCAACTCACAAAATTCATTAGAAGTGTATTCCCCACCCAAATCACACCTAAAACATTTGATAACAGCAGAATGTTGAGTTTTGACAAGAGCTCGAAAGGCTGTATATATCCCAAAGAATTCAGAACGATGTTTCATTAAATAAATCCAACAATAACGAGTATGATCATCAATAAAAGAAACATAATATCGAGACCCTCCTTTTGTGGCAACAGGAGAAGGTCCCCATACATCAGAATGAATCAAATCAAATGAAGAAGAAGAAACGGAAATACTTCGATTAAAAGGTAAAGCCGAAAATTTTGCTAGTTTACATCCACTACAATCAGAAATATCACAAGTTTGCAAATTTCCTAAGGCCCCTGTGGATGCCAAAAATCTCAAACGAGAAGACGAAACATGACTTAGACGAGAATGCCATAAATAAAAACTAGAAGAAGAAGAACTCAAACGAAAAGAAGATAAATCAACACTAGGAGCAGCAGCAGCAGCAACTGGCACTTTTAACTCATCCAAAATATATAGTCCCCCCTTCCTACGGCCTGTCACAATCAGCTTTTGAGACTGCAGATCCTGCACATAACAAGAAGAAGAGGAAAAGGTGACTAAATTACCAGAATCACATAACTGACCAACAGAAGCAAGATTTAATGTGAGTTTCGGAATATGATAAACATTAGGGAGAGACAAGTGAGGTGTGACAACAGAACCAACACCTGCTAAAGACATAGGAGTTTCATCAGCAGTCATAACAAAATAGAAGAAGAAGGCATAACAGAAGCAAAAGATGAAGAATCTGGAGACATATGATGTGAAGCACCAGAATCCAAGACCCATACAGAATGTGATAGACCTGAAGAACTATGAGGCAACTGACCTACGGAAGAGGAGGCAGACATAGCTTGTGGTTGTAAGGAGAGAAACTTCTGAAATTGCTCAGCCAAAGTACTAGGATCGATGAAAGGATCTGATGAAACTACAGCTGCAGTATTAGACTGTGGTGGTCTGTAACCCTGAGGTGGTCTATGAGCATTAGATTGTGACTGGTTGCCAGGCTTCCAAGCTTGAAATTGCTGCTGCGATTGATTCTGCTGTCTCAACTTCTTAGGACATTGAGTCTTCCAATGACCTTTTTGCTTACAGAAACTGCACTCGTCGAAGGCAACCCTTGTGTAAGGCTTATTCTGATTATTAGAGAATGGCTTAGAAGGTACTGCTAACACAGAATGATTAGAAGTAGAAAGAATTCCCTTTTCAGAATAAGACTTAAGACGTATTTCTTCAGCCAATAACTCACTGACAACTGAGTCAACAGAAGGAAGTGGAGAACGATGCAAAATTGAACCTCTAAGTCCTTCAAAATCACTGCGAAGTGCCGTTAAAAACTGTATCAATCGTTGTTGCTCTCTACGATCAATATAGGCACCACATGCCTTTAATTCTGTAAGAGCCAATTGATCCCAAAGATCTGTCATAGCAGAATAAAACTCCTGAATACTCATATTCTGCTGCTGAAGATCTCGTATGTCATTCTCCAATTGATACTGCTTTGCAAAATTTGATTGGGTGAATAACCTTTGCAGATGATCTCAAACCTCCTTTGCTGTCTCATATTTCGCCAACTGTGTACTGCTTCAACTTCAAAAGTGTAAACCCAAGCGCAGGTTGAGCAGAGTAATATAATCTCGAAAGTCTGAGGTCGATCCCACGAGGAATTGTAACAAGGAACAATCACACAAACAACAAAAGTAATTTGAACGGAAAAGGATTTGTTTAGAAAGTTGTTGATTGGAGAAAAATGATTTTTGGTAAATTAAAACAGTAATAAATAAAATACTAGAGCATCAGGTACTCCCTCTCAACTTCATACAATAATAGTTAAAGACTCAAAGCTTGACTTGAAAGAGGAATTAAATGTCAGTTAAACCAATTAACAAATCAAGTGATAAATCCAATGGTTATAATCAAAAGACTACCAGGAACCTGAATAATCATTCAATCATATTATTTTATGAAATAATGTTAATCCTTCCAGCATGGAATAACCAGTGATTTACACGCAGGGAAAATCAAGCAATTGATGTACGTGGCACAACAACTCAAGAGTTTATACAGCATAAACACTTTGTTAAAAGATTAGGGATTAAATTAACATAATAACATAAATCTTTTAAGTACAAGAGTCAATAACAATACCGTATTCCATTGAGAGGTTTTCCCCTAGCCCTAGCTTAGCCTTCTAGCCAGACATGGTACAAGGATCTCAAAACAGATTAATGAAAAAGAAGTCCCCTTTTCAAGGTTCTAGGTTTGTATTTATAAAGTACATTCCAAAGAGATTGCATCCCATTAGGATTCTAAATTCGGCAGCAGAAACTTGACACGCGTCCGGACGCACCTCTCAGAACCGTCCGGACGCAACTTCCAGAATGGTCCTTTCTCCGTTTATCAACTTTCTGCCAATCGCGTCCGGACGCGTACTCTTCTTCCGTCCGGACGCGTGTTCCAGTGTGATCCGTCCTGAGCTATGCTTCATCTTTCCATAATTTGACCCCAAAACTATGCTTTTTGACCTGCAAATTATCACAAATCAACATTTAATAGCATAACACCCAATCTTGGATAAACTCTTATATTTATCACACTTTTACAATTAAAATATCAATTTTTCCTAATAATAATTGTGATTATTTGGCCTTAATCATGTACCAATAGAATGCTCAACAGAATTGTTAATCCAAGTAATAATTTTCACATTGTTTGCTTCCCAGGTATCTATCAAATCAGCATAACCACCATCAGTGTTCTTAGGTTTCACAGAGGTTCCACTAACATATCCCCATATCTTTTTACCCTTAAGAAAATTTCTCATCACATAACTCCAATACGAATAGTTCTTTCCATCCAACCTCACACTCACAGACTGAAGCGAATCATCTCTTTCAGTAGCCATAATTAAACAACAAATAAAACCAGATCGCAAAAACCAGATCGCAAAACCAGATCGAAATACCAGTGTACAGTCACAAAATACCAGATTGCAAAAACGAAACGAAGTACCTTCTTAAAAAAAAAACAGGTCGTCTGAAACGAAGTACCACCAAACGGCCGTCTGAAAAAACTTAGCTCGTCTCATGAAACTTAGCTCTGATACCATGTTAAACAATCAAGAGAAATACAAGAAACAAGAAAGAAGAGGAGGAAGAAGAGGCTAGGGTTTCATAGAAACTGCATAATTCTATTGAATACAAAAAAGTAGTTTAACCTAAATACATAGAGACTATATATAGCCTAAACAAATAAAAGACTATTCTACCCTTAATAAACAAAATAATCCTATATTTCTTAACATGATCAATTAACACTTTTGGGTGCTAAAGGCATGGTTTGATAATGTTTTTTTTTCTAAAAATAGCGTTTGTTTTTGTATATAAAAAAAGAACTTTTAAAAAGCAAAATAAGAAGAAGAGAGTTTTTTTTTCTAAAACCAAAGAAAATTACTTTTTTGAAACAAATAATAAATTTTATATAGGACTGTCAATTTTCGACACAATACGTTAACACGACACGAACTGAACATGAAATTAATGGGTCGGACACGAAATTAAACGAGTTAATGGGTTAAAACGGGTCAACACGCTTAAACACGAAAGAAATCATATTGGGTTCATGTCAAAATCAGGTCAACCCGATTTTGACCTAATTAACCTGTATATTTTAAACGGGTTGACATAATTCGGACACGAATCTGACTAAACTCACTGTAGACTTGTTTAACCCGTTTATGGTAGTATAGTTTACTTATTACGTATGACTAATGTAGTCTTAACATTATTATTTATTAGTTTTTGCTTCTACTATGATAATTGACAATATAGTTCTTAACATTATTATGACAGTATACTAGTATAGTTCTTACTTTAATTTTTAGGTTGAAACTTAAATGCATTTTAGTTAATTTCATTGATGAGATGTGACATGTTATTTGTAAAAAAATTATTTGAAATTTTGGATGAATGATTGAATGATGTATTTAATGGTAATAAACTAGTGTGAAAACAAGTTATGTGTATTAAACAAGTCTATGTTATGTGTGCTAAACAAGTTAAACAGATTATGTTATGTGTGTTAAACGACCTGTTTATTAAACATGTCAAACAGGTCGGGTTCGAATAACTCATTTAATTGCCAGATCAGGTTAATATTTACATATCTCGACACGATTATTAAACATGTCAGGTTTGGGTTTTGGGATTTTCAACACAAACTTGAAATCAACTCGACACGAAATGACTCAACCTGACACGTTTGATACTTCTACACACACATTACTACACCATAAAAGACACACTAATACACCAAAAAATACTTACACACCCACATATTAATACACAAAAAAACACAAACACACCCCCATGGACACTCTCTCTAATATACCAGAATACACACACACACACACACATACACAAGAAAAACAATCTTATTGAGTATGTGTTACTATTTGAAATGATGGAATTCTTCATTTTGGGTATTGAGTATTTTAAGGAAAACAATCTCATTCGTTTCACTATAATAACATTCATGTCACTATAGTAACATTAGTGTCACTATAGTAACACTAATGTTAAGGAAATTTTGAATTGTTAAAGAAATTTTGTGATCTGATTTTGACTTAATAGACCAACGATTTATTCGTACATCAAGCTACCATATATAACTATCAGAATATATAACTTCCATATAAAACTTCCGTTAATTATCATAATATTTAATAAACGGTTTTCATATATAACTCAATCAAATATTTTCATATATATCTCAATGATCTAACATATGTGACTTTCCATAATTGGACAAAACTAACACCGTTAGGGGTAATTTTGAGATTTAAAAAATAAGTGGACTTAAGTACCTATATATAAGTTTAAACATAAATTTACCCCAAAATAAATTTCCTTCCAGAACTCAAATTATTATAAGTTCATTTAAGAGAACTCACCTTCAATTTTCACTTTTTTTTATAAGCATAGCGGTACCATTAAGTAATGACTTGGGGTTCGGCCCATAATGGCTGGTAAGCCATCGATTTCTACCCGGTGGAATCTTTCGGATCCTGTCCAACAGGCCAAGGCCTGCTAAGCCCATACCAAATTTCACAAAACCATGTGGACACATGAGAAGCGAGTTTCCTCTGAGTCTTCCTTAAAAGCTAAAACCCTAGTAAGCGAGACACAACTATCACATAAACCCTTGTCTGGTTTTGCTTGCTACAGAGAGAGATGGTGAGCGATAGCGAAGCAGAGAAGACGATCCAGAAGGAGAAGAAGCAACTATTAGCTTTAGCCCCAATCGCCAAACCCCTTGCCGGCAAAAAGCTCTGCAAGCGCACCCTCAAACTCGTTCGCCGAGGTATACATACATTGTGTGTGTGTGTGTGTGTTTACGCGCGCGTGTTCTGGTTTATTATTTTTTTGATTTTCTCTGATTATTTTGACTTGATGTTCTTGTTCTAGCTGCGGAACACAAATGCTTGAAGAGAGGAGTTAAAGAGGTGGTTAAAACCATCCGGCGCGGTAACAAAGGGTTAGTCTCATTTTCAGATGTTATTTTTCGGTGCAGTGATTTAGTTTTAAAATGATAATTTGTTATGTTGGTAGATTTCAATTTCTAATAAAACCCATTAGCTGATTTGTTTTATATTTACCTCCTAAACTGCATCTAGACTCTGGCAACTTATGTTTTGGTAAGGATTTCCACAGTGTCCTCTTTGTATAACTGACTGCAAAAATGCTGTTTTTATAACCATGGGGATTTTTTTTTTTCAGTTTTCCCTCTTTTTAAAATTTTAATTTTAATTTTTTTTTCTGATAAAGTAGTTTAATTAATTGGCCTTGATAGAGCACAATGCAAGAAATAGATTTCATGTAGCCAATCCAAAAATATTGGGATGAAGGTTTTGTTGAGTTGATTTTGGTAGTATTACAGTGGAGGGTTTGCAGCTATGGCATGGATGCTTCTGATTTACTAATCCTTTGCCAATGAAGTGACTATCAGCTTAAATTTATTTGTTGATACCTTTCAAAAAATAGTATTTGTTGGTGTTGATTCTGTTAGGTGTCCCATTGAACTGTGGAAGCTAACTATTAGAGATTGTGTCATGGAATCCTTTGGCTCATTGGAAGTTGAATATGAACCCTTTTAGAGTTAATCTTGTTGTTGGTGAAATGCAGATTCTGTGTAATAGCAGGGAATATATCTCCTATTGATGTCATCACTCATGTTCCAATCTTGTGTGAAGAGGCTGACATACCCTACATATATCTTCCCTCAAAAGAAGTAAGTTGGATTTCCTTTTCTTGTTTTATGGTATTTTGCCTCTATTGTTTCTCTCCCACTGGCAAATAAATTTGTAATTTCTATAATTTCTTGGTCTTTATGTTAATTCTAGAGGGTCCTTTTTGTCTTATTTCTTCTTTATATATAGTAAACAAATTGAGATCTAAGGGTGAGGGTGGACATGTCACAAATTTGTTATACTATGATTCACTCATCATCGCAAATGACGCTATTTTATTTTTCTTCATATTTGCAATTGCTATGTTGACACGCATATTTGCAATAATCTGTAGATTTATGTCGGTGATAAAAAAATGAAGTTCATTGATGTATCTATAGTATTGTGTCTGGCGATCTTTGTTTTCTCTGTTCAGTCTTCATCATAGAGGATGAAATTATTCCTTAAGATAATGGTGACTTCACATTGGCATATGCAGAAACCTTTGTGCTCCTAACCAAGAAAATTTATCTTCCTCCCATCGATACCAAACTGTATCTTTGTCTGGGATCTATGTTTGGGAATATTACAAAAGTGCCGTATCGAGATCAGAAGACTGATGATGCACTGCTCAAGTTCGTTTCAGTAAATATTTTTGCTGTAGCTTTGGGCCCTCGGCATATTTTGCAATAATGTACTGCTTAAGTTTTGGCCATGTTTGTCCATTTTTTAATCTCAATTTCCTTTTCTCTTTTCATAAGTTGCCTAATCAGCACAGATTTTTTTCCATTTTGGCCCCTTAAGTTGTAGCTAGTAGCTACAGATGATAGCTTCCAGATCTTCATAAATTCTTGTCTTTCCTTCAGGAAACTTGTCACTTAAATTCAAACCCCCCTGCCTGTTTATTCTTCTTTTTTTCATGAAAATTTGTATTTCTATTTCCTGTCAAACGTAGGAGCCAGAAGATGGCATCAGAAATGTGCTCAGTCCAACTCGACTCTCTCAAATTTATATCATAACCTCTTTTCACATCAGGACAATAGTATCCCTTTCCTACTCTCAAATGTATTTCGTCAATTTTGCAATGTGCATATATGCATTGATATGTGCTTAAAGAATAAGAGTAACCAGTTGTATATTGGTTGATCCTCAGTAAATGCAGAGGTTGGAAACATGATAAACTGTTTGTCTCAGGATCTTGCGAATGCTGGAGCCACCAAGAGGCCAACGTGCTGTGTTCTGGTGCTAACCAAGCCTACCAAGGGGGAACTTGGCCAGGAGGAACAAGAAAAGTTGAAGGCAGATTATGATCAGGTTGTATCAGATGTTTCTGAACTTACTTCCTCTATGTTTTGAAGGACACAACATAATTGCCAAGTTTGTATTCTCTTACTCATGTATTTCATTTTGGCTGATATACCATGTGGGTATTTATCTATCTTTTGAAGCAGTAGCAGCAGGGCAATTGCTTTATTTATGTTGCGTCCATGGAAAGGATAAAGTAACTCTAGCCAAGATTCAGGGTGTGTTTAAAAAATGATGTTTTCAAAAACATTCAAAAATAAAAATATGTGCGGCGGTAAGGAGGTCCATCCTTCGAATTCTATTAAAAACAAAATGAGAATTTTTTTGTGTTAACTATAAAAATTCCCTTGTCCTCTTTTTTTTCGTCTCTTTCCCTCATCCGTCTCTCTCTCTAAAATCCACGGTTTCTGACAAAGACAAAGCTCCTTATATCAGACAACCATGAACTCATCTCAGGTGAATACAAACATGAAACCGACTGTATCCAACATAGATCTATATGTGTATGTTTATTTGTGTTTTTGTGTGTTTGTGTATGTCTGTGTGTAATTGTGTCTGTATGTGTATTTTTTTGTAGTTGTGTGTGTGTCCCCGCAAGAACATGTCCAATTGTATTTTGAGGAGTAACGTATTTGGGATTAAAATATTAACCAAAATATATAATATCAAACATGTTTTTTATTTTTATTTTTATAATTTTTTAAACATAAAGGACTATTAAACATATTTTTAGTTTTTAGTTTTTATCACAGAAAAAATAAAAAGTGTTTTTATTTTTTATTTTTTTGAAAAACAAAAACAAAAAACATTACTAAATAAATTCTGACAAATCCTTGGAAAAATATCAAATAAATTCTTCTTTTCATAACAAAAAACTATTAGGTCCTATCCTATTTTAGTTAGGGCAATCAAATCCTATTTTTCATATTTTAGTCTTAAAAAACAAATTTCTTTTGTTAATCATTCAAATGAAATAAATTACATTCCATATAGTCTTCAAGTTCCAACTTTCCATTAAACTTTATTGGACACCAAATCTTGTTAATGATTTACATGGATTTTTTTTAGTTTTTTTTTTCTTATTTATTTATTTATTATTTTATGAGGACATTTTTTGTAATTATAACTTAATGTGCAAAAAAGGAATAATGACAAAATTAAGACTTTTTTTAATGTTGTAAACACTGGCGGAGCCAGAAATTTTGTTCAGAGTTGGCACCTTAATTATAAACTTATTTTTTTTGCAATTGATAAAAGTAACATAACACATTTTAATTTATTATATTATATTTGATACTCAAACATGTATTAGATACAAAAATGGTTCAACATCGATATGCAAAAAATATACAAAAAAAAAAAAATTAATGAAAAGGGGCTAATTATATTTATTTATAATTGATTTCGATAAATTTTCATACTTTAAATACATTGTACGATAACTTCATTATCCATACTATGGAGAATATCTATTTTTATACAAATAATTAACTCACTCTTTTGATTATGTAACTTAATCCTCACAATTTTTATAACTTAAAAAAATAAATTCGATATATCAAAAACTTGTCTAGATGTGTCCGTAAAATATAAAGTGTGTCAAAAAATTCATAGTTAATTAAATATTTGTTTATACTACTTGATTGAACAAAAAATTAATAGATTTGACACAATATGTACGGTTAACACTATAAAATATATTAACAAATTTTAAAAATATATAAGTAATAATTTTTTTAAAAAAATTCAAGGTGGGCCCATTCCTCCCCTGGTCCACTAGTAGCTCTGGTTGTAAAAGCAGAACTTAGTTGTCCTACTAAAAGATTGATAAAATTCAATAGCTTTTTGTCACAAGAAATAAAACTCACCCATTATTTTTCCTAAATCCTTTTTTTTTTTCTTATACTCCTTTGCAGAGAACACACTCTACTTAACTAACTGGCTAGACACAGAGATTACTAGTTCAATATGAATCTCGAGAGTAGATAACATTGATGGCACATCCAAAAATTATTGGACATAACATTTTCTGCCTTGGGATAAAGATTATTGTAGTGGAAAAGCATACAATAAAAAGCATGATTTTGAAGTATTCAGTGCAGTTTAAATTATCACACATCTGCTACCAAGGCCACAAGCCAACCGATCCCACTGTGTATTAACATTTTTGAGGAATTACCAACAGGAATTGAGTAGCAAAGTTGCCACCCCACTGCCAGTTGCATCTACTTGTGGAGAGAAAAGAAAATACCACCGGCATGAGCTTCTGAAAGAGAAGCAGAAGCATTGAAAGTTGGAGCACCAACGGAGCAACTCAATAACATTACAGAAGTTCCATCTTCTCCAAGACAAGGATAGTGGGTAAAAAGGTTCCTCTTGGACCCTTAAATTAGTTGTAAGCTCTGAGAGCGCATTACAGAAGTGCAATTTGTCCGAGCCTGAAAATTTCCCTCAGCCAGATTTCCATACCTCTTGGACCCTTAAAATTCGTTTGAAACTCTACAAGGACATTACAAGACTGCAATTTGTCTAAGCCTTAAAATCTCTCTCTCTTTCTCTCTCTCTCTTTCTCTCTCTCTCTTTCTCTCTAGTGTGCTGCAGAAGGTTCTTCAGCACAGGAGTCATTTTTGGGATGAGAAAGTTCTGAACAAAAAGATACCCATACCAGCAATAGCCAGAGATAGGACTAGAGGAACACCAATGGATTCAACATCTGTTGTTCTGCCTGTCCTATCCGTTCTTCCTTGGCGGGACCTCTCTCCCAAGTACTCGTGCAGGATATTGCTCAGATTGTCTATTTGATGCATAATTTGACGTTGTGATCTTGCAATGAGTAATATCTGCTTAAAGAAAACGGTTTGCAAAACCAGAAGTAAACGGGTTAGGAGATGGAAAGGATTTCATACACGATGAAAATGCTAAAGCTTATGGAAGCAACCAATTATCAATGGTCATAAAATAAACCATTCCAGAGCACAATAGACTGCTATGAGTAGCATCAGCTGTGAATTTTGTGGAAAAGCTGGATCTGGGACTTGCCCCACTTGTAATAGCAATCATGCAAACTCAGACATCTAATATCTCAAATTATCCACCAAAGTTGGCTGGCGTGAAGAGGCACACACACCACTCTGGCCATTGATGTTTCATGTTTGAAGGCACTCTTGGATCATGCATATAAGACGATACATGACAAAAATACTTTTCTCTATTGACTTCTGTTGGGATGACAGAAGAAATTCTCTTTATTTATGAAGAAACGTGTAAACATGAAAAAAAGGTGATTAAAAGGCACTAGTGGTGTACACTTACTCTGCAAGTCTTTTAACATTTTCATTACTTTTGTGCGAAGAAAAGGACCTATAACATAAAGATGAACCAAAAAGAAACATTTAATACACAGGAATCATAGGATTTTTCAGCTTAAAAGGATATGCTTTGCTTGCTTTAAAAAAATAATAAACAAAGTACATAGGTTTATGTTTCATGTGAAGAGGTGAAATTAGCTCCACTTATTTGGTTTTTAGTTTTTTTTCTGGAAAAAAATGAAAAAGTTGCTTCTCTTCTTGGGTTCCTCTTAACAGTAACAAGTCCTCCCTCGCCTGTGTTTTTATCATTTTCAGTACATGACTTTTTGACTTCTTTTTTCCTGTCAAATCCCGCAATCCACTTTTTATATCCCAAGGCAATAACAATATAAAAACAGGAGAATTTCCTGGCACATACCCATAAACTCTTATCGATACCCCAATGGAGGACAGATTTAAATTCAGGTATTGCATTAAGAGACTTCCCCAGCCAAGCTGGCAACTACCTGCCTCCGACCCCATCTTTATGGGTACTTCAGGAAACCAAATGACAAGCTTCAAAGCCCATAACATAGTTTCTCTTATGGAGATGACTTTAATTTCAGGACTAACGTACTACTGACCACTTAAGTTTCCATATTGTTCACTCTTTTGAAGAATGTCAATACAGAAAACAATAAAAGGAACTTTGATAAAAAAAATTTGTGATATAATGACTTGCGATTTACTTAATCCAATCCAGGTGATGGTTAACTAATAATATCAGAAATTCCATATACTTGTCACCTTCCTCCAATTATTTCAAATGGTAATGCAGAACATGAGATTCATGGTTTACCTCTTCCATCAGTGGAGACTCCCTTAATAATTGGGAAGAAGAAGAGGAATTGGGTAGTAGCGAGCCTGTGATTGCACCATTGCCTAAACCAGCCACGAAAACAGAAGTGGGTCCGGAGCCATTGCAGGCTTCAGCCTGCAAAGCCAAATTTTGATGGCTGGCGGAAACTTCCTTGATAGAGAATTTTGAATTTAGTTCTTCAATACGAGATGTAAACTCGTCCATTCGCTCATTCAGTGTGGAAATTTGTTCTGAGAGTTGAGTTATGACTCCCTGAAACAATCAAAAGACAAGGGGAAAACGATAGGTATATATATTGGGTTGACAAGAAAATAAAAAGGAGGAAAAAAAACAAATTCAATTTATAATAACAATAAACACAGAAATATTTAGGTGGTGGAGTATGTGGGTGATCCTTCATATTCTGCGGTACATGAAAACTAAAAGGTTCAAACACAAAAGGATCATCTTACATGAATGGAAAACAGGAAGTTTACCAAAACCAAAAATCTTACATTGGCTTCTGTATTTCCCACTCTAAATATATTTGAAACCACACAAAGATGACATAATATTCCATGTTTTCTTTTCCTATTTTCATTTCTTTTGGCAGCAGAGCAGTACAGTACATTATGGCTGGAAAGGCTGAGGCTTTTTTCTCTTCTTTTTCTTCCCTTTTTATTTTTTTTTCCATTGAGGGAGGAGGGGGGAGGAGGAAATGTGAAGTACACAAGAGTACAACAATATAATCAACTAAAGGCCAAAACAAAAGTTCATATGACTAGGAAAATCCAAAAAAAGCATTGCTGGGGGAGACAGCCTTACCCTAGAGGCAAAGAAACAGTTATTTGAGAAGCACAAGAGAAAAAAGCTGGCCATTGTAATGAATTTTGATTTGTTAAGACTCAAGACCGACAAACTCACCTGGTTAGCAAGTGTTGCTGGTGAATCTGGGGTTCTTCCATCAAATCTCCGATTATTAACAGCAAGCTTAGTCAGATTAGGCAGATTCTTGTCACGCTGTGTTGAATATGAGTGTGACATACTACTGCACAAATTACACAACCAAGTGAATCTCCTTTTGACAGACAACAAAATTGATTTTGAAGTTGTTATAGGACTTCAAAAAAGAACATCTCTAAAGAAAATAAAATTTAACTCATTAAATACAGCAACTGATGCATTAGATGAAATAGATATTCATTTCTGATAGCTCAATCCAGTGTTTGTTCAAACAAAAGATTGCTTCGAAAACCAATGGATGAGGATCAGAACTCAGAAGTACCGATTGAGAAACTTGATTCTCCTATCTGCAGAGGCCCTGGATAGAGCTTCTTTAGGGCTTGAAGCCACATCATCATCTATGCTAAGCTTTGTCTTCAGATCATCTGGCAATGCCTATGGGTTGATTTGATCAGGGCAAAGCAAAATGGGAAAAGTGGATAATTAAACAAAGGTCCCATACCATAACATCATTTACAAGCTTTTCCAGCTGAATTTGTTCTATATAAGTGCGAGGAACATATGAACCACCCAAGCCCAGCTGATCTGCTATATACTTCACATAAAGACGGTCTTTTCCTTGCACCTGTATGCCCATATTAGCAAAATTAAAGTTTTGCTGGTTCTGGCAAAATCCAAGACTGACAGTTCGAAGAGAAACATGATAGTTATTTAAACACTAAAAAACAGGAACAGTTAACTGTGTGTTTCCCTCTCTGCTCTCCACAAAAAAATCCTGGAAAGAATTATGATGTATTCGTATTTTTGTACTCATTTTTCCTTTCCTATTTTTTCCTCACATGGCTTCAGTCAGGGCCATTTCCTTGTGGTAGATTGAACCCCTCACATTGTTGCTCCATACCTTTGTTTGTGCTCTTGAGAACACTACATCATTTTTAACTAAGAATACCTTCTTGTGAAACTACAAATAGCTTTTTTTAATCCTTTTCAGGGCACACGTATGCCGTCTACACCTTTTAAGACAGATTAATTGAACTTTATTAACCAAGAAATTTTGGGTGTACATAAAAGAAACGGTTGATGACATCCATGGTTTAACTAATATGATGTTGCCACACAATATGTAATAGAGATGTAAAGACACCCAGTGGAGCATCATTGATCAATGTATGTAAATCAAACTGGAAAGAAAAATATTACACAAGCAAGGTAACGAAAATCACATTTATGCTTCTGTAACAAAACCTATATAGATGAGTATTACAGAGATGAGGATGTTAACACGTTTAAATTTAAAGAACAAAATCCAGCCCTAGAACTCTGCAGCATCACAGACATTGATAAGGCAAAATTTTCAGTAATGCCCCAGCCATATAAACATAGATTGCAGCATTGTGGAACAAATCAGTTCACAAGAGAAGCTTTGTTTGAGAAGCAAAAAAGAGGGAAAAAAACAACAGGAAAAAGTGAGTTATGCAGTGACAAAAAATTGCCTAATGATATTTGGTTTATAGAATAAATGACCCCAGATACAATTAGCATACCAGTACAGAGATTGGTGTTGAATTCCAAACAGAAATAATCAACATTTAAAAACTCACAAGCATTGGAATTTATAGTTTAAGAAATGAAAAAAATGAACACACTACATGACATGATCTACAAAAAAGTTGTTTCAAGAACCAAAAATGTAATAGAATGAGAAGAAAAGAGGGGTTTTTAACTGTATTGCACTTCAACATTTTTAAGTTGTGGCACTTTGTAAGACTTGAATGTGTAAGAATCCAATAGTTGAGACAACTTAATCTTTGCCAACCATAATCATGTACGTGTATTCAATGACAAGTTGTGCCGTAACCATCACTCAGTCACTGGGCAAAAGGTCCATTAGCCTTGCAATGATAAAGAATAAATCTTGACGTATTGAACCAGAAATTAGTTTGAATAAGATACATTGATATGATACCTGAATATACTGCCGATTAAGTTGTTCTAACCAATCAGTTTTCACGCAAACCCTGTCATCAGAGAAAACATGACTGCTTCTTTTCAGGATGGCTGCAATTGTGTACCCTAAAGCCATCAGCCCACCAAGGAGGCGGACGCTAACTTCGAATGTGATCCTTGGTGAAATGATGAATGGAATGTCTGTAACCCATTCCTGGAAGCAACAAGTACAAGAAGTCAGGATATATAAGTTTTTACACAATTTCGAACTTCAATCATTTCTATATTTTTCTTACAGGCATCATGTTTTAGTAAATAATTTTGCACCACTCAAGCTACGAAATTGTAATATGTCAACGAACACTATCTACCCATAAGGCTCAATCATTTCAACTTCCTATTATGTATATCAGTGTGCATGTAGTTTTGATGTTACAGATTTAACTAGCGGGTTGCGACTTTAAAGTGATAGGGTGTAAAACAAGCCAAGGTATTCCTGCTCGCTTGCTTTTGAATTAGAGCTTTACTCGGGCTCACAAATGACTTGAGCTGAGTTTGAGAAAATTTAATCAATTAAAATCTTGAAAAACTTAAAGCCGAGCCCAAGCACAACACCTAGGCTAAACAGAGGTTGACACTCAATGTTTGGCTTTTCAGCTTGTTTACACCCCCAGTGATGAACCCTTTACATATACACGGACGACATGTATTTTTCGATATGAAGCAAAAGTTCATTCCACAAAATAGGACCAAAATATTGCCTACTGGAAGGTGACTGATAACCATCGTAACAAGTCAATGGTGTTAATTCCCTTGGGAGGCATATGGAAGGTACCTTGTTGGTCTAAGTCCTAATAAGAACATCTACCATCATCTGGTTAAGAATTAGAAGTCCACTTCCTCAAGCAACACATAGATGGTGTCCACTTGGAAGGGAAAAAATGAGTGAGACAAAACAATTGTTTGTCCTATAAACATGTGGGGAAATCAATGCTGAAGAAAAGAGATGCTTCAATGGCCGGCTCTTCCACAGCCAATGGTTGGATGTACTTTCTTTTATCAAGGATGCTGGTGCAAAGCAATGCCTGTAATTTGCTAAAATCTCTTTCTTTTTTATCAAATGGGAGTATAGGGTGCTTCGCAATTCTGTAGTATTGAGCAATTGAAAATGTAGAAGAAATTGTAAGAGAGAAGAAAAACAAAGACAAAAAAAAAAGTGGGAAATCAAATTGATTAGGGGCAGCAGAAAGTCGTATTATCTGCAGCAGATGGAGGAACTTGACCCTGATACAGGACAGTAAGACAGCATAATGTACTGATGTCTTACCATCTAGTAAATCAGTGAGACAGCATATAAAACTAAACTACAAACTAAATGCTACTAATTATATTCAATAAGGTCAGTTAGCCATATGTACAAACGAAATCACTATTCTAATTAAAAAACTCAAGTTCCCCAATGGCCAAACCTCAAACATGAGATTGTACTTTCCATCCCTGTTCCTCATCCTCAGATATGATTGGCATGCTTCCGGATCTTCACCGGGCGGCAGAAGATAAATATCATAAGTTTCCTCCGTGGATTCTGTGTGGTCTTCAGAAAGAACAGCCTTTATTTGATCCCTAGACACAGCCCTTGTTGACTACAGAAACATAAAGCACTCATTCAATGGTAGAGGAAGAAGACAACAAAGTCAGACCAGGCACCTGTGTTACAACCCCTGTATATTTTTAAAATTTGACAGAAATTGAAGGTTAACCTTTAAAATATAAGTGGGATTCTGAAATCCGGAGAATGGGTTAAACTTGTTCATAATTTTTATATGTGCCGTTTGTAGATCTGGCTCAATAAAAGCTTTGTACATAGGATATACCTGCACACAGATATGCTATGAGAACTATTGTAAAGTTCTAAATATCCAAACAAGATTCTAGTGTCAAATCCGAAACAAATTGTGAAAAATATCTAAAATGGCAGGAGTGGGAAAACCGTTTCAGAGATTTGTTGGATAATCTCTTCGGGCTCTTGTCCAGCACGTTGAATGTCCCTCAAAACCCGTTTGACAAGGTCAAAATGCACTCCGCCGGTAACAGACACACGCAGATCTAGCAAAGGCCGTAATTTTTCACTCAGGGCATATATACCTTCAATTATCACAATGCGAGAGCTAGGTACTTCAAGAGTCCTGTAAAATGTTTGATGTAACAATAATTTTCATGAGTAGTGGTCAAGAATTAAAAATTTGCAGTTCAAGCATGTTGAAGCATCCAACTCAAACCCAATTGGCAATGAGTGGAGAGGCCCTTCAAGCATATAAAACAACCTTGGGTGATCGTAATCGTTCGATGTGGAATACAAACTTTACAACCTCCCTGGCTCGCACGTGGCGCTAACAAGCAAACTAGAAAAAAAAAGGAATACTGGGAAATGGGTAAGAGACTTGGCCCTGACCTGCCATGGCCTATCTCAGATAACATGTGAAAGCATCCACTCAAAACCAATTGGCAATGAATGGAGATGCCCTTCAAAGCATACAAACTAACCTTGGGTATCGTAATCATTCGATGGAGGATTCAAACTCTCTTTACAAAGCAAAACAATTAGCCCATGAGTGAAGCAGCAAGACATGAGAATTTCACATGGATAGTATAAGACATATACTTTTTAAACAGATCGTTTAATCTGGGAAAGAAGTGGAAGCCGTAAATTTTATCCAATGAAAACAATATCAAGTCAGGGAGTGTAATTGTGTAAAGAGGAGAAAATAAGGAAACCAATTGGCTGATTCACACATGACAACTGACATTATCTAAGCTCCCATCACGAGTGAGAAAACCACGTACCTAACAAGCACAGAAACTTCCTCCAAAGTAAATACACGAAATAAATAAATAAGCATATTATGTGCACAGGTACAGGATATCTTGTGATAATAATGCATAGAGAAAATAGAAAATAACCATGCAAGATAAAAGCTAATTTGACAACAGTATAACACAAACAGTTATAAAGAAGAAAGAAACCTCATATAATAGAAAAGGTTTGCTTAAAAATAGAGCCATAAGCTCAATCCTGCATGCTTATGTATCAGAAAGACCATCTTGGGTTTTTCTTTCTCTTGTTCCCTTACCTGTAGCCTGTGCGAGAGCTAGATTTAAAATCATATATGGGAACTTGAACAGACCGTCCTTCTTTTAAACCACGAATATTCTCGAGCAGTGTGTCATAATCAGTCAAGCGTGGATCTGTTTCATAACATAGAGCCCTTAGAGTTCTGGCAGGAATCCTTCATCAATTAATCAAGTCTCTGGAATGACAGATTTCATATTATCTTGGAAGAACAACAAAATAAAGAAACCCACCACAGTAAGATTTTAAAAAAACACTACAAGAAGGGAACTCAATATTATCTGCAACAGCTGATAGGCAAGTGACAAGGCCAATTAATTTCCATGGCAATCAGCATTTTATTACTCAAATACACCCTAGAGTATTGAAGTCAACTGAATTTTTGATGCTATGCAAAAATAACTATGGCGTAAGTATCGGCGATATTGATATGAGTCGGCCGAGCGGCTGCCGGCACCTTCCGAGAAGATACTGTTACACAATACGTATAAACCCTGAGGACTTGCACAACTCGGCCGAGTCGTCCGAGTTGTATCCGAGTCGGCGAGTTTTCATCACCGAATCGGCCAATACGGTTATACGACGCCTCGATATGACCTGAATTTCTCTTTATGTTCAACGTTTTCTTTTAGGTCGTAGTATCACCCGATACCTCAACGCCGCGACCAAAGTGTCAAATCTCTCCGAATCGATCCGATATCGCAACCTTGAACCATGGAAAGCAACAATGTTGTTCAAAATTCATAAAATTAGCGCAGGTGGAGACAGAAGATGGCCACAAGTTAAAGTTACACGAAAGTAACACAAAAATATTAAAGGCCAGGCTTGAACTCGAATAGACTAGACTTATCTGTAAAGTCTAGGTGACTTGGATTTGTTCATATACATGATATTTGCAAAGAAAGACCGAAGGAGACATTTAAAAACGTTCACAGGCCATGAGGGGTCATTCTCTCAAAGAAGGTGGAGATAAGTTTAATTCCATTGATTCAAGAACAATCGACTTATTTAGCTTACATTTAAAAGGCAACTCAAATATTACCACTCATTATGCACTGAATGAATTTAAGCACCTTCACTTGAATAAGTAGCAAATAAAACTATGGATTATTTAATTTCTTACTAAACTATCAAAAAGTGCTTAGTTCTGAATGAAACCCGAAGGACTACTGTCTCGTTCAAGATAAGGTTTCCTGGCTACTTTATAGCGGGTAATGCGGTTGAGTTGGAAATGACTTTATCTGTGAAATAATTGAGTAACATCCATAGAAGATAAATCAAGAGAGCCAATTAAGATGGTCTAGACATGTCCAAAGAAGACCACAACTGGTAGACGAATATTCATGTGGCCGACTCCAAATGATTGGAACAAGGCATAGGTGAGTTGTTGGGTTGAGTTGCCTAAACCTACTCAATATGTTCAAATCAAAATGTAATATTTCACTGTGTATTTAACTATTTATACTTAACGTCATCTCATAGTAAACAGGTTGAATTAAGTAGATTCCTTTCGACAGGTAAGAATTGTTAGAAGATGCATTTTGCGGATTTTTCTTTAAGATGAAAGTGACTTTTGGAATGATAATACCCAAAAAGTCCGTGGATGTTACCACGCTATGTTTCTATAAAAGATTAGACCATAGTTATCAAAATCGTACGATTCGCGATTCGATTCGTACGATTCGGTTCGATACAGGTACAAAACGATTCGTATCTTATATGAGAATCGTTTTAGAGTTGAATCGCGCCTGAATCGTACGATTCCTAAGATTCGATTCGTATCTCACGAATCGCACGATTCAATCACTTTTTTTTAAAACCTAAATTTTTTGCAAAACGATGTCGTTTTGTCCGCTAAACAGTAAAACGACATCGTTTTGTTTACAGAGGAACCCACGCCCTAAAAAAACTCAACCTCTTTGCTCGTTATCTCTCTCTGACGTCGTTTAAAGCTCGTCTTACGTTGTCTAAAGCTAAAGGTCATGGCTAACGCTCTCGAATCATCGGTTGATTTTTGTTCTCAATTCTTTCATGAGTAATTTGTTAGGTTCTAATTTTTTGTTTCAATATGTTGGTTAGTATGTTTTCTCCCAATCAATTTTTTTATTTGTTCTTTTTTCATTCATGTTTGCAACCTAATTTATACTGGGTGTCACTATTTTGATTCTTGAATAACCATGGTTCTTTAATGAATTTTTTTTTCAAGTTGTTAAATTTGAAAATAGTTAAACAAAAGATGAAAAAGAAACAAAAGGCTAGCGTCTTTTCATTTAGACGATGTGATTATATCAATTGATTATTTTTAGAATGTAATAATGTTCAATATTCAATATTTTGTTTATTTTAAATATGTAGTATTATTTTTTATTTTGTTCAAATTTTGTGTCGAATCTTACGATTCACGATTCGATATGATTCACGATTCTCAAATTTAGGATTCCAATTCACGATACGAATCGCGATTTAACAATTATGGATTAGACTAACAAAAAGAGATGAATTCCTGAATGCAGACAAGTTTTGAAAATATGACATCAGGATATCATGCTAGCAATCCCAGTAATCAGCCATAGCATCTTGTAATATAAGCACTTTTTTCTAGCACATAGCCAAAAGCAGAAATTACGAATACAGGCCTTACCATCAAAGTTTCCATCAATAATGCGGCTAGCATCATTATAGTTGTCCATGGTTATCACAGCAATACTGGGAATAAAGTTACGAATCTTCTCCGTAAACACAGTTTTTCCAGCCCCAGAAGGACCTGCTACTCCTACTAAGATTATCCCATCATTTTTTTGAGCCAACAACTGGCATGCACGGATAACAATAAAGAAACCCTTCTCAAATGACAGTGGATCTTGGATTGGGACAATCTCATAACGATCGGAGTCCTTTCTTTTAACCAATTGGACTTGATCCCTTAGTAAGCCCATCCGTCGCCTCGGGGATTCGGCATTGGGAGAAGTATCTGGAGCCATTTAAAAGCTGAAAATACAAATTCCAAAGAGAATGTGAATCAAAGTGAAACAAAATTCATCAACATCAAAAAGTAGCCAACATCAAACTCATCAAACCCCACAACACACAAGGGACCAAAACCACATATCACAGAAAGAGAAAGAGGGAGAAATACAGAATATGTTGGGTACAGAGAACACCACCCTATTTGAATTTGGTGAAGTGAGTTTTTCAAGTTTTTGAAACTGAAACATCATAGAAGACAACAATCAATGTACATGCTTCTTCTCTCTCCCTAACAGGTTATAGGAAAACAAACTAGCTTAGTACAAGAAAATAGAAATTAACTTTACACCCCAATACTTCTCAAAACAACAATAATAATCAATGAAACAGTAGTCTTCCTTCTGCTATAATTATCAAATTTCCCCGGAAACACATCAGTTTGAAAGCCATAATCAAGTAATCAACTGTATGGAGTACCCATAAGCAACATAAAAGCAATTAACCACCTCAAAGACAATTGCTACCTCACTTTTGGGAAGAGTTGGGGAGAAATATTCATAATAACAAAAGACAAGTGCTACAATAACATAAAAACAAAACATAATATTTGAAAGGGAACACTAAAGAACAAAGACTGTAAATAAAATCGAAAAAAATGAGACAACAAAACGGGGAAGGAAAGGCAAAAGTCAAAAATTACCAAAACTTCAACCACAGCACAGGGACTGTACCAAGTACCACTGACCAATCAGCGTATTGATTAAACAATACAACAAAATGAAGTGCAGGAAAAAATTCAGAAATCAACTAGAAACCACTTGTCATAAATAGATTCCAATACAACAACTACTCAGGAAGATATTTCCCACCAACAACTACTATGTAATAGAAATTAAAAAAAAAAAAAAAAAATTGGCCTAATATGAATTCAGAAGTCAGAAAATACCTAAAATTTAAAATGGAAACAACAAATTACTCAGAAATTGAATTCACATAGAGCAACAGATTTGGAATTGCATGGATTAATTCAATATGGAAAATATTTGGATATGTCTGTGAAGCTAAACAAGTCTTGGAAAGCAAACCTTTAAAATTCAGAGCCCGTTGTCCAATTTCTCTTCTTCTCTTTTTGTGTTCGTCCAATGAATTTCCTCACTGATTTCTGGGAATTTAGGGCTGGGCGGTGATCACAATTCACAAGTATCTTGAGATTCTGTGAGCGGGGTTGCAAGAGCACCACACGGAGTGTGTGAGAGAGAGAGAGAGAGCAACGTGGTGGAGTGGTATTGGGTTGAAGTGGACTTTTATGATATGGTTTTGTCTGTCTGTGAAATTACAGAGGTGAAACTGCCAACGGCTACTAGTCTCCAGCAAATTTGTACAGTTAAATGGGTGAATGACACTTTTTATCACTCAAAATTTTAATTTATATATTTATATCCTGAAAAATTAAAATTTTCATGTTACACTACCAATCAGATAAAAAGAAGTAATATAATTATCGGACATTAATGAGTGTGTTACTTGAATTGTTTTACATTGGGATTATGCAAAGAAAATAATATTTTTAAACGATTTTTTTCTTTTGAATGAATTTTATAAATTTGACGAAAATTGGATTAATCTCAATCGGTGTTGTGCTTTTATAAATATGTAATTCAAATTGCTAGATATAATATTAAATAGACCACTAATAATCACATGCTTGAAGATACTCTATAATACCAAAAAATTGAATTGATTGTGCAATATTTTATATATTAAATAATAATTTTTTTAATTACGTAATTTAAAATTAAAATAAAGAGAGAGAAAATAAAAAAGAAGTAGGGGAGATAAAAACAGAGGGCTAGAAGTGGATTAGTATGATTCTTTGGCAATAGGAAGTATGTTAATTGAATTATTTTATATTGAGAAGATAATATTTTTTTTTAGTGTAATATTAGATAAGATTATATTATATTTTTTATAATTTATTTTACAAAATATTCCATACAGACCCTAGCATATGAAAGAAATTCTACGGACACCCGCACATTTATTCTAGTTTGTAACAATATTAAACCATACAGCTAAGCATAAGATCGTGTCATGAGACCGAGAGACACGATGGTGAGGTGAGTGGTAAGTTAGAGAGATTAAAGTGTCAGATCCATTTATTTTTCCCATGTCGTAAAGATGAAGGCGATCACTAAATTGTACTCGTAGACGCTTTGACGCATCATTCATGGCTAAGCATAGGGCATGCAATCTATGTCTGGACCAGCTGCCTAAACTAAATTAGATATTCAACAAACAAATAGGTTTGATAATAGGTTGGATTCTGATTTAAATTCAATTTGAATTTGAATTAAAATAGTGAAAATACTATTAATTGGATATGAATTAATATTTTTTACTGATAATTTGAACTCGAATATAATATCTTATATTTTATGGATTTGAATTTAGATCTATATAATAAAGTACAATACAATTCAAATTTTAAAAGGTAAATAAAATGACTTTTGTTTTTCGCGGTTAAAATCTCTTTAAATTTTACTTTAAAGTTAATCCGACGGCTAATATTAATACCCAAAATTAATAGGTAAAATAGTCTTCTAAGGGTGTGTTTGAAATGAATTTTTAAAAATGCTTCTAAAACTTATAACTTCTAATAAATATATTTTTTTTTTAAAAGTAGTGTTTGAAATCGTCCCACTACCACCATCATCCCCACCGTCCCACCACCGCCACCCCACCGCCATCGCCATCACCACCACCACCCCCCCCACCGCCACCATCACCACCACCGCCACCACCACTGCCACCCCACCACCACTACCACTGCCCCCACCACCACCACTATCACCACCACCACCATCACCAACTCCCCAACACCACCACGATTGTCGTCGCCCTACCACCACCATCACTGTCGCACCCCCACTGACTCACCACCATCACCGCCACCCCCACCACCCTCATCACCACCGCCACCCCACCTCACCGCCGCCACTGCCCCACCACCGATTGCTATTACCGTCGTCCACCGCCACCATCTACCACCATCATCATCTCATTTTTATATTTATTACCACTACCACCATCACCCACCGTCAACACCCACCATAACTATTATTGCCCGTCACCACCCCCATTGCCACCCACCACCACCAATTGTCGCCCACTATCGCTGTCAACCACTATCACCCCATCCCCCATCACACCTACCACCAACACCGCCATTTGCCACCACCTATTACATTGTCGTCTAGAAGTACCTGTCACCGCCCACCACCACCATCGTCACCGCCCACCACCATTGCCAATCACCATTACCGTCACCCACCACCACCCACACCCACCATCACCACCACCGTTACTTACGACTGCCACTACCACTATCATCACCCAAAACTCACCACCACCATCACCGTTGCCACCCACGACTGTCACATTATCACAGTTGTCATCACCACAACCATCACCATCTCTTACCACCACCACTACTGCCCACTACCACTACTACCGCTCATCCCTACTACAATTTGTGCTTAAATTCTTTTCTTCTCTCCTCTATGTTTGTGATTTGATTTTAGGTGTGAATACAAATATATTTATTGTTAAGCAATTTTTTTATTACTCTATGCCTTCAGGCATAGACAATATCTAGTATATCTATATTCGATCTGAATTATTTATATATAAATAGTAAAGAAATTTAGATATAATTTTTTAAAATTTAATTAATTAAGTTGCTCGAATCGGATCCAATTTTCAAATTGTTAACGGATTCGAATATGAACTACGAAAATAAAATATGTCGGATTATTGGATCGAACTTTTGAAATAGGATTCGAATTTGGATCGGTTAAAATCAGATCCAAAACCAATCTGTTGACGGGCCTAAAAAAAGATGGTGGTCTTGATTTTTTTTAAATAAGAAAAAGGGTTCGAGAGGATAATCAACGTAATCTTAGATCAACCAGCTAATTGTTATTATAAAAACAATGCTAATATTAATATCAAGACACTTATTTAATAATAATAATGGATCCCATTAATCCAATCACTTCCATTACATTGGCTTGGTAAACAAAATTTAGTAATGACTTTTGCAGCACCACCTTGTTAATTCTTATTTCTATCTTTTAACATGTACCCAAAGAAAAAAAAAGAAAAATATTATTTTGATTTAATTTGGGATCTAATTTAAAATTTTAATATAGCTGTTACATGAAAAGTTGATTCTATCTCGTTAGAACTCACAACTAATCTAACTACTGCAATGAATTAAATTTTCAAATTAAAAATTTTGGGTTAAGTATGAAACAAAACCGGAAATTATGCACTACGCCAAATCCTAGCATTATTTTTTTTATTGGGTTAATTGTATTGGAGATCTTCAAAGTATAGAGTTTGTTTTATTTTGGTCTCCAATGTTTCAATTGCATCATTTTGGTCCCCGAAGTATTGAATATGTTTCTATATGATCTCTCAAGCAGACATTGTTCATATTGTTAACGATTTTTTATCATAAATTTATCACATGATACTTAAATATGGACAAAAAATAATTTAGATAACTCTTGACTAAATTTCTACTCAAATTTTTGGTTAAATAGCTATCTAAATTACACAGTTTTAATCATGAGCTATCTAAATTTTGGTCAAAAGTAATCCATATTACACATTTTTTTGTCAAGAACTACCCAAATTTTATTTAAGAACTATTATAGCGGTTTCCCTGACACTGTGACTAGGTAGTTTCATATTGACGACACATCTTTCAGGTACCACGATTATTATTAAGAGAAGACTCCTATTTTTTTTGTCCATATTTAGGTATTACGTGACAAATTTATGATAAAAAATATGAACGTTATCTGCTTGAGAGACCATATAGAAATATATTTAATATTTCAGAGATCAAAATAATGCAATTGAAACATTAAGAACTAAAATGAGGCAAACTTCATATTTTGGAGACCTTCAGTACAATTAATCCTTTTTTATTTGGTAGGTAAATCCTATAATTATTATCATCACTTGAATTGACAATTTTACCCTCATTCACCCCAAATTTCACCTTTGACCATGAGACCTGAGTCGTCCTGACACTCAGCGACGAGTGCGTTGCAGTATGTGGTTGATCCCGATTCAGAGCACAAACTTGTAAGAAACGGAAAGCAAATTAATTACTCCTACTCCCTATATTTATAGAGAGAGAGAGAGAGAATTGGAGATCCACTATTTGGGTGAATTTACTTCCACAGAGAGAGAGAGAGAGAGTCCACAGGCACACAAGAGGAAGACAGAGAGGGAGAGAGGGACCGAGAGAGAGCAAACCATTAGGCAGAAGATGGGATGCTCGTTTTCGGGACTGAATGCACTGTACGACGCCGTAAATGGAGGCGGAGACGTGTGGATCAATGAGAACCGGTTCAGAATCATCAGGCAGCTCGGCGAAGGTGGGTTTGCCTATGTCTACCTCGTGAAGGAAATCGTCGCCGACTCAGTCTCCGGTGGTGGCGTCTCAAAGAAACTTAAGGATTCCTCTTTCATCTCCGGTTGGTTCAATTTCGATCGCATTCTTTATTGTATTCATCTGATTTATTTATTATGTAATTTTGGATCTGAACATGAAATTAAATGTTATTTTGTGTTAAGTGGTGATTTGAATTCGCTTATCGTTTGTGTGATCTTCAGTTGGGATTTTAGATTTGGTGTGATCTTCAGTTGGGATTTTATTATGGGTTTCTTGCATTGCTTTGGAAATCTTAATCGGTACCGAAAAATATGTCGGTGGTGGTGTAAGGCAATATTTTGTGTGAATTGACCTGTGCTTTGAGAATTGGTTTATGTTTGAGTTTCTGAATGATGGGCCTTATTGGGTTGCGTCTTCACGGTATAGATGTTGTTTGTATGTTTAAAAATTTCTATGGGTCGTTTGACTCGAGAATCAAATTGGTGTATATATGGGTTTGTAAATGGTGCGTCTCTTGCAATATTTCTTTGAAAATCAATGGACTTTTATTGTCTTTACAAAAGTGTTGCACGGTAGAAAACCTGCTCAAATCTTGACTGGCCCTTAAATTTTTTGTTCTATTTACTTGGATTTGACTTTTTTGATAATATGATTAAAAAATTTATGTATATATTGGTTCTTGTGAATTGTCCGTCTCTTATTTTGATGTACTGGCTGGTGTGTCTAAAAATTTATACATGTTTATGTTTCAAGGTAGGCCCTGTTGGTGTTCCAGCTATAAGTTTGTTATGACTCACGCAAACGTTTCTGTGATTTGAGAATTTGGAAAGTTCAGAAATTGGAAACAAGAGAAAGAAAATTCTAATATTCTTTGGATTGGTTTCGTATTCCAGATGATGGAACTTATGCGATGAAGAAAGTTCTCATTCAAACTAACGAGCAGCTAGAGCTGGTGAGGGAGGAGATTCGTGTTTCATCTCTGTTTGGCCACCCCAATCTCCTTCCACTCCTTGATCATGCTATAATTGCAGTCAAGGTAATTGTTGCATTCAACTAATATTGATTTGTACGAATACTTGGGAGCTACCATTTCCTTTGTTGTTGCCGGTGGTCTTGTGAGATCATATTTCTCAGTAACCGAGTGTGGAGAGGCTACAGCTTGAACCCCACTTGAGCAGGTCGTGAGCAAGAGGGGAGATCATCCTGTGGTTAGATGCTCCTTACTTTACTTGTTGGAACTTCTCTCCAAGCCCGTATTCTGAAAATTTCACCAGGCCTCTCTGGCTATGCAACTCAATCTTTGGTATTGCCTATCGGCACTTCAGACCTTGCCTGACTACATGATTATGTTACTTATTTTGAGTAACAGCATATACAATTTAGGAGGCAACCTCTCTGACATTTCCCTTTATTTAGTTTCATGAACCATATTTTCCATCTTCCCTAATTTCATGATTATTAAAGACTATTTAACTGGGTAGGCCTCACAAGATCAGTCTTGGAAGCACGAAGCATACTTGCTGTTTCCGGTCCATTTGGATGGAACTTTATTGGACAACGCCAATGCTATGAAAGCTAGGAAGGAGTTCTTTTCTACCTCAGATGTTCTTCATATTTTTCGGCAGGTACATAAGAAACAAAATGTCCTTTGTATATGGCAGTTCCTTCCTCGGGTTTATACAATTTCAAAAGTTTCAGAATAAAGTGTTCACATCACAGTTTTCTGCATATGTCTTTTCCAGTATTTCATTTAACCAGGAGTGTTATTCATCTTTTAAGCATTTAACAACCAATTTTTGAGATTCGTCAGTTATTGGGTAGTTTTGGTTCTACTGACTTGGTTTTATTTTGAAATGTAGACATCAGTTGTTTGCATTTGATATTTTTCTAAAATTAAGCCAAATTTTATGCATTCAAAGTGTACCCCTTTCAGTGACAATACCAGTTATGTGATGCATTGGTATACTTAATTTGTTGTGCACTGAATTTATCCACTAGAAGCTCTGATTGAAAATAGAGCATTCGTCGTCAGCTTTGTGCAGGGCTTAAGCATATGCACAATTTTGAGCCTCCATATGCACATAACGACGTCAAACCTGGTAATGTCCTTCTAACACATAGGAAAGGACAGCCACCCATTGCAATATTGATGGATTTTGGAAGTGCTCGTCCTGCAAGGAAACAAATTCGCTCTCGTTCAGAAGCATTACAATTGCAGGTACTTTTGCTTTCTTTCGTCTTTATTTTTGTGTTTCTGTATCTCGTTTTTTCCCTTTTGTATTTTTTGTTCAATTCTATGATTTTTTTTCTCATCTCCAAACACATAGTATATAGATTGAAGAATTTATAAGTTAGAGCCAACCTTGGCTAGGCAGAAGGCTCTGTGGGCTTATTTCTGTTAAACTTACAAGCTTTAATTGATGCCTTGCAGCCATTTGCTAGATTGGCTGGAATGCGAAGCTTAGGCTGTGCTTGACACGGTTCACTTGTCTGTCTAACATCACTTTTCTGTCATTTTTAGTACCAGTTACACTTGTTTCTAGGATGCCAAGAAACATGTATGTAAGGTGCATGATTGCAACCAGGATGTTTATGTTTATGAATAGCATTGCAAGATATGGTGGAGTCAAGTAACTCAGGAGAAGCCAAAGATGGCACCGAGGACTAGGGAGACTTTTTTATAATTGTTTGGGTATATGCAATGCTGACATATGGATGCACTGGTGAAAAGGAACAATTTGGCATAGATTGAAGGTCCTATGAAACTGATTAGAATGTAGATGGTGGACAAAGATGTGAATGACTAATATGGATCTCGTGTGTGTGTGAGAGAGAGAGAGAGAGAAATTGAGGGTAGAAAAAGTCTTCAGTGCTTGTCTTCATGAGTCTATTCAAATTTGGATTTGTTGTCACCTAGAATCATGAACTATCGAATATTTATATTTAGAATTTCTAACGAAAAGGTGAGAACTAATCTTCCTCCGCAGCCTCCAATGCAATTAACTTTACATTGTCCCGTGCTTGTAAGTTTTCCGATTGCTATTTAGATCTAAAAAATTGAATCCCCCAATACGCGTCATAGTTACAACTTACAAACATGGTAGTCTGTGCTGCTTAAGTTTGGCTCATTGATCTTCACCTGGAAGCTCAGCCTCGATCTCAGCTTGACTAGCATGTTAAAGGTTAGGATGAGCTGGTCACCAGTAGCTAGGTTTATTTATCGGTCTTAATATATGGACTTCGAAAACTCGCAATTTGTATGGTCCAGCACCATTGGCCATAGAATTGAAAATGTCAGAATTCCGAATCTCCTACAGTTGTAAATCTTTTTCTCCTGCCTTGTGGTTGTATTTTAATGGAAGGCATAACATGAACCCATCTGAAGTACAGGCAATAAGAGAACATTTGGAAAATGCATGGTTCTGGAAGTACAACCTAGGAATTCAAGGTACAACTTACGAATTATGATGGACTTATATAAGTGAGAGTAACCAGTGAGAGACAACTCTTACCAACTGTCGGTTAATAATAATGCCGATTACCGAGTGCAGGATGAATGAATTATTTCAAGAAGGCATAAAATGTGACATATGATGTTTAAATGTTGTGTTTTTACTTTTTAGTGGAACATAATTGTATACATGTCAGCACTGTTGTTGTTGTTGTTGAACATCTCATCTAAAAGTTTAAACGAGAGGGTGCAACTTAGCTATATATACTTCAACATGCCCCTTTATATGTAGACTAGATTTTTGGCCTACAACGTGGAAATTATTTAATAATCATGGTGGCAGTAAGATTCGAACACTGTACCTCCTACTCTAATACCCAATTAAACCACCATCTATTTTAAAAGTTTAAGCCATTAGAGAGGGAGTAACTCAAGTGTATATCCTTCAACATGGTTCAAGAGCTCGGCAAGTTAGATTACTTCCTTTTAGTTATTAAAACCACTTCTATATTTTTGCTTCACAATGTCTAAAAATTTTGTTTCCACATTTATTATGTTTTTAGTTATTGTTTGAACACCGGCTTTATTTTGATGAGATCTCACTCGTACTAATGTGCCCTCTTTGCAACTTAAACCAATCTGCTGGATTTTTAATGTGCTTATGGTTGGTTTTCTGGATGTTGACTATGTAGGAATGGGCATCTGAACACTGTTCTGCACCTTTCCGGGCTCCTGAGTTGTGGGATTGCCCAAGCCATGCAGATGTTGACGAAAGAACTGATATCTGGTCATTAGGTTGCACTTTATTTGCAATAATGTAAGGCACCCCTTCATCTCTTTGCACTGAATTATCATTTATAATGCATTAGTTGGTGTACACATATGTTGTACGTTGACCATGTTTCACCGTTAGTGGAGAAATCTTATTTTCTTAGTACTTAAATAATTTCATATCCATAACACTAAGCACCAATTAGAAATTAAAAATTAGAACTAAATTTTTTAAGGATAAAAATTTGAGATAAACAATTCAAGAAGATTAATAATCCAATATGAAGGGAGTTAGAAACTTGAATACATCTATGTTCTAGAGGCCTACATATGCTACATGAACATAGATTGGAAAGAAAATATGTATCTACCTATACTTCTAGGAAAGCCAAAAAGAGTTTGGAAATTACTAAAAGATTGCAAAAGTCCAAAAGAACTAGAAAGTCTAATAGTCCAATAAGTAATACATAATTTATAATAGATGGGTTAAATTTGGTGGTTTTATTGGATATGAACAAAATGTGGAAGTTAACAAAACAATAAGGATAAATTTTAGACTAACGAAAAATATATACTTGACTTTATATTATTAATTGGGAATAAAATAGAAAACTAAAAGTTTTCTCAGTTTGTTGACATTTATAACTAAGTTTGTTGACATTTATAAATAATATATATAGTTTTTCAAGTATAATAACATCTAGATTGCATCTGTGCGTTGCATGTGGATTATTTTGAATTTCAGGTATTGAATATTTCTATTTGAAAGGTTATCAGATATTTCAACATTTAGATTTTCAAAAAAGAAGTTGGCTTCTATATAATGAGTTAAATTTAAATTCATGTTTATCACAACTTTTATGGACAATGTTCTTGACTCTTACGAGTTACTTGTAACAAATAAGAGGATTGTCCCTTAACCATTAATTTAGCATAGAATTAGAAGTCTATTAGCATTTTTATTTCAATTGTAATTTTTTTATTGAAACCACTTAACAACCAAGATATATTTTTTTTGATAGGAAACGGAAATTTTATTAATAAAATCAATTTACATAAAAAATGGTTGGATAAGAAATCCAACCAATTACAGAAAATCATAATCAAAATAAAACAAAACACAACCTATATATCACATGTAGCTTGCCATCCATCCAAAATTGAAAATAGTGGGATTCCTTTGAATTCTTTAGTAACTGAAGCCTAGAATGATGCCACGAAATAAATATGATCCCATAAACCTTCCCTACACTCAACTCAATTTTTAAAGATTCTTGCATTTCGCTCTTTCCAAATAACCCAAAAAATTAGCAATAATGACACAATTCGAAGATTTAGCTGAAATAGGAACCACCCATATCAATCCCACCAAGCTAAATAACTTAGTATTAATCTTATCATGTGCAACGGTCCATACAAAAACTTGCACTTTTTTTTGGCACTTTAGCTTTTCAAATCATCATAGTAGGTGTAAAAAAAGGACACAAAAGATCATCTGTAAGAGAATCATAAAATGATTTATACGAAAAAACACCCCAAGACTCAAGAACCCATCTTCTTCTATCACATACTCATGACACAACAAAGAATTATTAATAATATTCAATAGAGATAAAACATCAACCATATCCTTATCATCAAGATTTTTATGGAAACCAAAATTACAAGAATATATTGATTGTAAGAACCAATAATAGAAGCAATAGTCGAATCATGATACAATGATAAATGATATAACCGTGGAAATAAATAGGACTGAGATGACTCCTCTACCCAAACATCCTCCAAAAAACGAACTATCATTCCGTTACCTACAACCAACCTGAGCTCTTAGGAAAACCTTGTCACTCCCTACGATATGAATTTCCATGGACTTTGGAAACTTCCCCTTTCAACCTTCTTAAGTGTCCTATTCATTAGTCTGTAATCCATATTTGCTCTTGATAACTAAATGCCACAAAGCATTTTGTTCCAAAGGAAACCACCAAAGTCACTTACCCACTAAAACAATATTTCTTGCTTTCAAATTATCAATTGAAAGACCACCATTATCACTAGGTTTGGTAACCACCTTTCACACAATCAAATGATCCTTTCTCCCTTCACTGTTGCCTTCCCCAAAAAAGTCCAGCATCATTTTTTCAATCTTTATAGCAACCTTACGTGGCATCCTAAATAAGGATAAGAAGTACGTGGGAATACTAGCACGAACTTAATGCACTAAAACTAACCTCCTTCCCGTGGATATAAAAGCTCTCTTCCATCTATCTAATCTTTTTTGCTCTCTCTCTACCACTAGTTCCTTTCAAATGGATTTCCACCCAAAGGTAACCCCAAGTACTTAAGAGGCCAAACCCTTACTTAACACCCCTAAACACCCGCAACTCTACTAATTTTGTCACTACTAATTTTGTCATGATTTGAATTTATACCCACAAGTAGACTCTTATCCATGTTCACCTTCAATCCAGACAAAATACCGAATACCTACACAATATTCTTGAAATTAAAATTTTTTTTCTCATTACCTCTACAAAAGAATATTGTATCATCAACAAACTACAAATGTGATATTGCTATCCTATCTCTTTCCACTTGAAATCCTTTAACAAGATTACCGCCCTTCGTCCTCTTCACTAATCTACTCAATCCATCAGCAACTAAAGTAAAAAGAAATAGTGATAATGGGTCACCCTGTCTCAAACATCTAGTTGCTTTAAACTTACCTCTAGGCTTCCCATTAATCATGATTGAGGAATTCATAGAATGCAAACATCCTAAAATTCACCTTCTCCATCTTCCACCAAATCCTTTCACCTCCATGACATAATCTAAAAATTCCCAATCTATATGGTCATAGGCTTCTCAAAATCAATCTTAAAAATAAAACCTTACTTTCCTCTATCTCTATAATCTTTCACCACCTCATTAGCTACCAACGCAACATCAAGAATTTGTCTATCCTGCACAAAAACCCCCTGATATTCAGAAATAGTCTCACTAAGAACTTCCTTTAATCTCATAAATAAAAATTTTGTAATGATCTTATACAGGGTAGACACCAAACTAATTGGTCGAAAATCCTTCAATTGCAAAGACTTATCCTTCTTTGGGATTTAAACAAAATAAAAGTGGAGTTAATCATTGAATTCACTACTCCATTTTGAAAGAACTCATTGAGAACTTTCATTAAATCCTCTTTGATGACATCCCAACAATCTTGATAAACAGCTAAAGTAAAATCATCCGGACCTGGAGCCTTGTCTCTACCACACTCCAAAATAGCCTTCCTCACCTCTTCTACCTCAAATGACCTTTCCAACCTCGATTTACCCTCACCAATAGGGATCCATTCCAATCCCTCAAATCCTAGGTTTAATTACCCCCCCCAGAGAAGAGTATAACTTGGTAAAAAAGTAGACAATTTTACTTTCAATCATTCCTTCATCCTCAATCATTACACCATTCTCCATTTCCAACTTGTCAATAGACTTCTTATTTCTACCATTCACTATTCTATGAAACAACTTAGAATTATTATTCCCTTTCTTTAATCACTTCACCCTTACCTTTTGCCTCCAACTAATTTCTTCCTTAAACACTACTTCCTTGAGTATAATTGAAGCAATGAAACACCCATTAGTGAACATGGTGGCATGGTGGCGGCAACAGTGACACAATCAAAGATACAAACGAGACTCTCTGGGAAACCGGAGTCTCAACAAGAATTGTCAAGCAAGCCAACTAAAGCATTCATCAATCTAAGTGAGAAAGTGAAGTATGAGACATCAAAGATTATGGCATACCTGTGGCTTTAGATCTCCATGTGGGACACTATTCCTACAAAGGACCTATAGACTAGCCGCTATAAAACGCTCAATCTTATGAAACCACAGGGTCACATCACATGTTGAAAAGGCAAAAAATGAAATTTAATTGAAAAAGGTTTAGATACCTAGTTGCTGCTTAAAGTGCTTTGCAACGGCTTTCAGAATCTTGTTTGGCATTGTAAAATGTACCAGAGATCAGCCACTGTCAGATATAAAGAAAGTGAATATAATTTTACAGAATCAGGAATGGAAATGGCAGAGCATAAAAAATGACTGGAAGAGGATGAGGTGGAGAGATATTTACGGTTACAAAAGTTTCTTGGTTAGATGGCTTTTACCCATATATATAAATTATGGATTTATGAAAGAGGAGAAAGGTTTCTTTGCGTTGCATGAATTTAATACTCCTGCTGCATTCAAAACTAGTTAGTTGCCAAGCATTTTAAGAAAACTTATGGACGTGAATAATTTATTGTTTAGGATTTAGGTGGCTTTATAAAATTGTTGAAGGTCAAAAAAGGAAATCAAAAGTTTTGAGATTAGCTGACATTTTATATTAGTATACATAAACAAATATATGCTTGCTCACTTTGCAATCTTGTCAGCACATCTGTCAGTTATGTTTACTTTAAGGCACTCGGATACAATTAGGATTGCTTATGGTACGAGTCTGTTTGGGTGATGGAACTCAATATGTGCACTATTTGACGTAATTAGAAATTTTACTGTGAATTTCGGTGTGAAAGTTTTCAAATCTGATATATAAATTTGTAGCTAAACAAAACCAGCCCCGGATGCCTGCATTCACATACTCAACTCATGAATCTTATCTCACCTTGCAAACTCATACAAAATGAATAGGATCAAAACTACTTATCCTAATAAAAAAGTTAAAATGGAACACACAAAAATGAAACTCCTATATCAGAGAGTAGCTTTCAAGTTATTTTTGCACGCATGAGAAGCATGACAGGGGACCATCTAATGGTGGGCTTGCTGAAAATGAATCCTACAAATGAATCACTTGGTGTAATTTGGCAGGTACACTCTTATTTTGTGTACACATGTTACTTATAATGGACAGACGCCCTGTCTTTTTCTTTTTTTCTTTTTATATTGTAACTTGAAGGAATTTTTTGTAATTGCGATATCTTTTCCTCTGTTACGCTGTCCTATAATCTCTTAGTGAACTATTTGAAGGCCTTGATTAATAAGATACTAGCAAATAGTGTACTCCATATGAGAATTGGATGGTAGATACTGATACTTTTGAGAGCAAGGGGAAGTGTTATGATGACAGTCAGCAATGGAAGTTGCTGGTGGTGATTATGTGGATGACTATGGTCTCATGTTATTCATTTTTTCCCTTCCCTTATCATACTTGTTTTGTGGTGACTAGTTTTTCCTTCATTCATTGCTACCATAAAAATCTTTCTTCTTACAATTTTTTTTTCAATTTCTTAGTCACTTGTGTTGGGATCATTGCTAGTGTGGAGAGAATGTTGGGGCGGTAGAATGACTAGTGGAGAAAGTGACCATGGAAAGCAATTGTGATGGGATTTGGTGACCAATAGGTAGTGGTTTGGTTATGGATTGTGCCGTGGAGATAGGTTGATGGAGAGGGCACTTACATCCCCTAAAGTTCTACAACTTTTTTTATCCTCGAAAACATTCTTCATTTTTCCAATGTTGAATAGGATTAAAAGTATTGTGGTTTTCTTTCTTTAACTGCCACAGATATTTCGTGTCCCCTATGTTCGGATGTAAAGACAGTTACCATGTCGGACACCCATGCTCATGGTAGAATGTGTGACAATATGTTTGTCCCATTATACTTCCATATAGATACAATAGCACTTAACACTGTTTTAAAAGTCCAATTGATGCATTTCTTTTCTTGTGGGAATTAAGAAAATGTTGATGTTCTAAAACTGTTAAAACTTAAAAGGGTATTTAGACCAGAAGTGAAGTACAAGTTTTGCCAACTTTTTTGTTTGTCAATCGTGAGAGAATCTATTAGTTTGATCAACATATTATCTGGATTGAGGCTTCATACTTCCTTTTTCTCCCTAATAAGCATAATGAAATATTCTTAGTTTTCAAATTCTGTTGCAAGTGAGGATCATCTTGAGAGTTCAACTCATAATTTTCTTAACTATAAATCATGTTAACTATTTGTCTGTGTCTTTTATGCCTGGGACCCCCTACTAATATACATGGATTTTATCCTGGGGAAGGGATTTGTGAATACAAGTGGCAGGTGAGAACGTGGACTTTTTTTTGCATCCTTCAATCTTTCCAGACATGTGGGTGGGATTGTCTCCTCATCAGAAATGTTTTTTTTTTTTTTTGGGGGGGGGGGGGGGGGGGGGGGGTGGTAGTAACGAATTTTGCTGCAGGTGACTTTGAATTACTTGTTTTTGGTTTTTACTCGTGAATGCTTTTTGAAGGTATGGGGTATCTCCATTCGAGTATGCACTTGGGGAATCTGGAGGAAGCCTACAGTTGGCCATTGTAAATGCACAGATAAAGTGGCCAGCTGGGCCTAGTCCTCCATATCCAGATGCTCTTCATCAGTTTGTGACATGGATGCTCCAACCGCAAGCCACAGTTCGGCCTCGTATAGACGATATCATCATTCATGTTGACAAGTTGATCTCCAAGTACTCCAAGTGAAGAAGTTGGAAGGAAAAAAGTGTTGGATTAGTTCACAGGTGTACCATCCACATCATCATATTTTCATCATGTTGGTTATCAAAGTCTTTAGTGTACATTTGAAGCTATAATCAGTGTCTTGCTTTTTGTTACTCATGTTGGGAGTAGTTTTGGTGATTGTCCGTTGGTTTAATGTTGATGTATTATCTGAACACAGCTATTTATTGCCCTTTGAAATAAAAAAAAAAAGAGTTCAAATCTAGTGAAGGTGACTGCTTTATTGTGACTGGAATGTCATGGATTCAAATCATGACACCACTAGGATATTTGTGTTCTCTGTGAATGCTGCCTGACTAGTCCCTTGCCGGATGAACATGGCGGAGCTAGCTCGGGATCGACACTTTTCGGTACTGTAGTTGGACCCCAAAAATACCTCTCTGGACATTCTTTTATTTTAATTGAAACAATCTGAAAAACCAAAAAAGAGCGTGCTGAATAGCCCCAAGAATGGGAAACAAGTTCAAGTTCGATCAAATACTACAACTAACAGCATGTAACTTGTACAAAAAACCACTGTTTTTTCCTGCTTTTGGCAGCAACAAGAAACTACAGATCTGGCTCCTAAACAACTTGCTGAAACAATTAAACCTATACGGCTTGCTGCTGAAGATTTGGGTAGTAAGCTATGTTTAGTAAGCTACTTGTGACACAATAAAGCATACAAGTTCAAAAACGGGTTGAATGTCTCATTTATACGTATGGTTTGGATATGGTACTAAAAAATTATTTTTCGTTATTATATTTCTTTTTTGGGTCCAATCACAAGGCAAGAAGCTTAAAAATATATTGCTTTATTATTTCAACGTATGTTATTATTTTGTGATCAATGATCATAAATAACTAAAATTAAGATTCAACTTTCGGTACAATGGTGGCGGCGGCGGCGGCGGTACAATGGTGGTGGTGGTGGTGGTGGTGTTGGTGATGGTGGCTATGACACAATGATGATGAGAGTATATTTTTCAATTATGAGAAATTGATAAAATCTTTATTGATTAACATTTTCAGCATTAAGTGATAAGTAGGTGGCTTGTTACTTAAAATTTTAGTCTATTTTTTAAAAGTGCTTAAAATATTAAGTAGTATGAATTTTAGGTTATCAAACGGGTTTAATTTATTAAGTGCTTAAAATATTCAATTTTTAATCTGAAGTGGTATTATGAAATAGCCCCTTACTTTTCCACTTGATAATTCCTTTTAATTTTTCTGCACTATTTCTTTCAAACCAAGAAGGAAGCCATCTGGTTTACAGAATGATTTCCCAAAGAATTTCTACAGGGAGAGAGGGAGAGAGAGAGAAAGAGGGGGGAGGGGGGTAAGTGTGAACAAGCAAGCAATAGTTTCTTGGGGCAATGGAATGGTGATCGAAAATCAATTTTGGTGGGTAAACTAACAGATTAAAAAATAAGTTAGGAAATTACACTTTAACCCCCTCAACACCCTTTTTCATTACCTCCTCATTTGTCATATTTTTAACATTGCACTCTCTCAATTCTGTGATTAGCCTCACATCGTGACAATTGATGATGCACAAAATTGACTTTGCACACCACTAGTCAAGTAATTTGGAAATTAAGGTAGCAATTAAAGTAAAGATAGACGGGATTTATAGTGGTTCGGTCAATATGACCTACGTCCACTTTGGAATGGCAAATGGTTGCCGGTATTTTATTGATTCCGGTGAGTAATGAGAACGGAGAGTTACAGATTGGAGAGAAAGAGGAGTTTTATGCTCTGTAGGGTGTGATGCCTCCCAAGTGTTGGTGGGGCTTACATTTTATAGTCAGTCATCAACTGAATGGAACTACTAAGTGGCAATTACTCAGCTATTCTGGTGAGATTTGCGGATTCTCCTCAACGGGTGTGGCCGTTGAGGAGCTTCCCACAAGACCCGGTCCACGTTGACTGCTTCCAAGGTGGTAGAGAAGGTAAGGGGTCCTGAGTGCTTTCTGGATCTTGTAGCCAAGCTGAGGTAGTTCCATGATGAACTTAGTTGGGCTTGGATCTCATTGGGCCTGCTGGGTCTCCATAAGTTTGAGTCTTTAATTGCAACTGGGCTTCAGTATGGTTTTGGGCCTTTTGGGCTTGACCCATCATTTGCCCCCCAATGTCCCGTGTCCTAGGAAACTTGGAGAAGGGGGCATTTACTTGAATCTTGAGTTCTTGGCGGTGTAGACTTCCTCCGCTAGATAACTCTTCCCTTCCAAGATATTATTTTTGCTTCACTGAGCACCTCAAGTCTTTGCATTTTTGCTTGGATTTTTAAGATAGCCCTTGATTTTCAATTTGGGGCTTTTCCCTCTTTTGAAAACCCTAGGCTATAAATATGTACTTTTCTTCTTCATTTACCCATTTCCTCATAGAGCCTTTCTTGGAGTGAGAGAGGTGAAACTTTTCTTGAGATTTGAAGACCCAAGACTAGAGATTCTTAGGTTTGAACATTACCCACCTTCTTCAACTCCTTCAAGAATGCTTCCTTGACAACCTTGAAAACTTTGTGCTTTGGGATTCTTGAGTTTGAGCAAAAGAGAAGAAACCCATATTGCTTTTGCTGAGAAGCCATAGCCGAATCTCCTTTGCGAGCAAGCTTCCTTTGGGTTTTCATGGATCAAGAGAATATTGAAGAGGTGAGCCATGATGGGCGAGTGGACTGCTTGGGCGCCATAGGCGCTGGCTCAGGTAGCAATTTGGGCGCCATAGGCGCTGATCCAGGCGGAAGTGGGCGCGAGGACTGCTTGGGCGCCATATGCGTTGGCTCGGGTAGCAATCTGAGCGCCATAGGCGCTGATCCAGGCGGAAGTGGGCGTGAGGACTGCTTGGACGCCATAGGTGCTGGCTCGGGCAGCAGCTTGGGCGCCATAGGCGCTAATCCAGGAGGAGGTGGGCGAGCAGAATGCTTGGGCGCTGAGCTGGGCGAGCTGGACAGCGCGCTTCCAGGCGCTGCTCTTGCTGATTTGGGCGAGAAGAGCAAGATAGGGGACCCTCTGGGCGCCACTTTGGGCGAGATGAACAAGGCAGGCCCTCTGGGCGCCACTTTGGGCGAGCAGACCATGCTAGGCGCCCCTCTAGGCGCCATTTTGGGCGAGCAGAGGGAGTCGGGCACCTTGTCTGGCGCTGGGCTTCCTCCATTAGGCGATCAGAGAGGGTCAGACACCTCTCCAGGTGCTGGGCATCTCTCCTCAGGCGATCATAGAGGTCAGACACCTTTCCAGGTGCTGGACTGGGTGGTACGGGGTACACAACGCAGGAGGTGAGCATTCCGGGCACTTTTCATGGCAAGGATCCTGGCAATAGTTTGGGTAATCCTTCACGTCTCCGCAGTAAAAAACACAAAAGGCAAAGTTGTTTGTGACGACGATGGGTCCAAGGTAAGTACCCTAACTAGCACTTTAATTTCAGACGCCGATATTTCGCGGATTATTTCCACATACCGCATTCCTCCGATTGTATTGTGCCGTCGAGCAGAAAAGGGCGAGCCCGCTAACGATGACTCCTCTGGTGACATTGTCATTTATGAGGAGATGCTTGTGGTTGGCCTCAGGCTTCCCATTCCTTTTCTCGTTTGTGACATTTTGAACTATTTTTCATTGACGCCTGGGCGGCTGACACCCAATGGTTGGAGGGTTCTACTAGCCTTTCTGGAATTGTGGAGAAAGGTGCATCATGAGGATGTCTCTCCTATTGAGTTCCATGCAGCTTATTACTTGAGTGAGACTCCGGCTCCCAACCGAGGTTGGTACTACTTTAATCCGAGGGGAGGCAAACTGATTACTGGATTGGCTTCCAACTGCCATAGTTGGAAATCTCATTTCATATTTATCGGTGGAGAGTGGGCTTCAGATGTTGATAGGGCACTGGTACCATCACGATGGGTTGCTCCCAAAAAAGTCGGTACGTCTCATATTTTTACTATTTTCTCACTATATTCCTCGTAAGCTGTGTGCTCACCATATTCCATGCAGGTTCCCCTACACTCTCCCAGGGTCAAGAGTGGAAGCTTGAGGCTGTGCGAGCTCATCCCATACGGGATTTTGGAGCTCTCGTGCTCAAAGATGAAGGAGTCGGTGTTTCATCTTCGGTTCCTTCTAAGGCTAATGCTCCCTCTTCCAAGTCGGGCGGTTCCTCTTTGAAGAGGAAATGTACGATAATTGTTTTGGACTTTTCACCTCTGTTCGGTATTTTTCATCTGCAACACTTTATTGCTTCTGCAGAGATGTATAGGAGGGTGATTGGATCTCGCCTTTCTAGTAGGAGCCCTCCTCTTTCCAAGGTGGCGAGGAAAGGAGATGCCCCCCAAGTGACTTCTCCAAATGTGTCGACCGAGGTGAACTCTCCTCAAGCAACCTCTCCGGTGGCTCCTCGGGGGTGCCCCCATCAAGCGCCTCCTCGGGCGACGACTCCTTCATCTGTTCCCGCTACTCCGGAGACCCCTTTGACTACACTCTCTGCTCCAGGTTCCTCGACTCCTCCTGTGGGAATTCCGCGAGGTGCACTGTTGATGAGCTCCATGCTGGGTAATGCACCAGTCATAAGGGATCGACTTGGGCGGTTTATGTTTTCCGAGGATGTTATCGGGATTAATGCCCTGGGTACGGAAGGAATTGTCCGTAATTTTTTGGAAGGCCTGGGTCAGGTAAGGGTCAGTTGCCTCCCTTTCTCCAGTTCTTTCTTAAGTTTCTCCTGACTTGTATCTTTCTTCAGGCTTGTACTGCATCCTTGTGTTTACTTTCAAGGACTTATAGTCACCATCAGATGAAACAAGATCGTGATGCTATGCAGAATGAGCTCCTTGCAGCTCGAGTGAGGATTGCTGAGTTTGAAGCTGCTAGAGGGGCTTCTCAGGCTGAGCTTGTGGCATCCTGTGAGAAGGCGACCGGGCTCGAGGTTGAGCTTAAGGAGGCTCGTGAGAAGATAGCTGATCTTGAGTCTGAGCTTTTGGCGACCCGTGAGAGGGACATGCTCAAAGAGGCTGAGCTTGTGAAGACCTGCGATAGGGCCATGCTCAGTGAGGTTGAGCTTGCAAAGACCCATGAGAGGGCCATGCTCAGAGAGGCTGCCACGGAGGCAGAGGTGAAGGCAGCTCATGAGAGAGCTTCGCAGGCTGAGGAGAGGGCTGTCACAACTGAGAGAGATTTGATGAATGGTCTTGCAGATGCCTTCATTGATGGTTATGATGAGCTCCGAGGGAAGATCTCAGTTGCCTATCCTGATGTTGATGTCTCAGGCTTCATGCCAACTGAGGCGCCTGATAATGGTGATGGAGGCTTTGACCAGGCTGAGGATGATGAGGAAAGTAACGAGTAACGAGGAGGAGGACGACGACCATGAGAGTAGCTAGAGTATTGAGGACTTTTGAATTTTTTTTTTTTTTTAAGAAAGACGGTTCATAGTCTTACTTTTGTACTGATACTCCTTTGAAATTGAATGAAAAATGCAAAAATTATTTTGGAATAAAATGTAGAGAATTGAGTAAAATGTAGAGAATTTTATTCATTCATTGCAATATTGGGCGGTAACCCCAAAAAATTACATTGAATGTTGGGTAATGATCCCAAAGAAGGTAGAAAATAAAACCAAGTCCCCACTGTTTATTACTTTTGACTCTCTCAAGGTGTCATTGGTAGTACCTCTTCAGGTGTTCAGCATTCTACGGATGGAGTAAGGCCTTCCCTTCAAAGTTTTGGATTTTGTAGGTGCCCGGCCTCACTACTTTTGTTATGAGGTAAGGTCCTTCCCAATTTGGTCCCAGTTTCCCTTCGCGTGCATCATTTGTGGCGAGGATCACTTTTTTGAGGACCAGGTCCCCTGGTTGGAAGGAGCGAGGCTTCACCCTCGAATTGTAGTACTTCGCCATGCATCTTTTGTATTCTGCGTTGCGGATTATAGCCATCTCCCTTGCCTCCTCCACCAAGTCGAGGTTGATGCGGAGTCCTTCCTCGTTGGTGATGGGGTTGTGGTGTTGGACCCTTAGAGAGTGTACTCCTATTTCCACATGGATGACCGCCTCAGTTCCAAAGGCGAGGGAGAAATGGGTCTCCCTAGTAAGAGTTCTTGGCGTGGTTCGATAAGCCCACAGTACGCCTGGTAGTTCTTCCACCCAAAGACCCTTCGCTCTTTCAAGCCTTGTCTTTAAGTTGTGTAGCACCGTTCTCACCATGACTTCTGCTTGCCCATTAGCTTGCGGATGTGCTGGGCTAGAATGAGGTTGCTTTATCTGAAGATCGGAGCAGAAAGAGTTGAGGAGTCTGTTGTCGAACTGCTTAGCATTGTCACTAACAATGGCATGGGGTATCTCGAAGCGGCATACCAGGTTCTTCCAGATGAAGTCTTTCACCTCGCATCTGTTATTTTCGCTAAAGGTTCGGCCTCTGCCCACTTGGTGAAGTAGTCGACTACCACCACCACAAATTTGCACTGTCCCTTGCTTAGGGGCAGGGGTCCCAAGATGTCGATGTCCCATTTGGAAAAAGGCCACGGACTTGTGATGACCGTGAGTTCTTCTGGAGGCAGCCTAGACACAGTAGCGAAGCGCTGGAATTTGTCACACTTCTTAGCGAACCCTTGGGCGTCCCTCACCATATTAGGCCAGAAGTAGCCCTGTCGGAGTGCCTTGTGGGTGAGAGAGCGACCCCCAGAGTGATTCCCGCAGATTCCTTCATGGATCTCCCGCAATGCATAGTCAGCTTCCTCGGGTGAAAGACACCGCAACAATGGCAAGGAGTAGCCTTTCTTGTAGAGGGTGTCTTGTAAGATAGTGAATTTGGAAGCTCTCATTCTAAGCTTCCTCGCCTCGAGGGGATTGTCTGGTAATGTACCCTCCTGGAGGTATGCCCTTATTGTGGTCATCCAATTTGATTCGGTAGAAGCACAGTTGACTGTTGCGGCCTCCCTGTCTAACCTTCTTGGTTCAAATTGATGGCCGATGAATGCCGGTCCTGAGAGGTCTTGGGAAGATGAGGCGAGCCTAGCAAGTGCATCTGCGGCCATGTTGTCTTCCCTTGGGATGTGATGGATTTCGAAATATTGGAACTTAGTGACCAAATCTTTCACTAGGGCGAGATGCTCCTACATCTTGGCGCCCTTTGCTTCAAACTCGCCCTTCACTTGGTTGACTATCAGCTGAGAGTCACTATACGAAATAAGATGTTGGGCTCCCATCTCAGCTGCCAACCTTAGGCCAGAGAGGAGAACTTCATATTCCGCCTCATTGTTGGAAACAATGAAATGAAGCTTCACTGCATACTTGATTGGGGTACCATCGGGACTCATCAGAATGAGGCCTGCTCCACCTCCTTCGTTGGTTGAGGAGCCGTCAACGTAAAGTTTCCAGAGTGGTAGAGAAGACTGCTCGGAGATCTCTGCTGAAGGCAAGGTGCTGGGCTGGGCTGCCTGGGTACCAGACTGGGCGCTAGTCTGGGCGCTTGAGGGGGTCTGGGCGCCCAAGGAGGCTGGCTGAACGCCATTCTGGGCGCCAGAGAAGGTCTGGGCGCCCAAGGGAGCTGGCTGGGCGCCAGAGGGGTGCTGGGCGCCCCAGGAGGCTGGCTGGGTGCCAGAGGGGTGCTAGGCGCCCAAGGAGGCTGGCTGGGCGCCAAAAAGGTGCTGGGCGCCTGAAGGAGCTTCCTGGGCGCCAGAGGGGTGCTGGGCTCCCAAGGAGGCTGGCTGGGCGCCATTCTGGCGCCAGAAGGGTGCTGGGCACCTGAAGGAGCTGCCTGGGCGCTAGATGGTGTCCACTCCTTTGTTGGTGTAAGCTCGGCAATGAAATCCGCCAATGCTTGTGCTTTGATGGCTGCCCTTGGTTGATACTGGATATCAAACTTCCCGAGTTCTACTGCCCACTTAAGTAGTCTGGCGGATACATCAGGCTTTCCCAGAACTCTTTTCAGAGGTTGGTCTGTGACAACAACAATGCTGTGACTCTGAAAGTAGTGTCGTAGGCGCCTTGCTGCTGAGATCAGGGCAAGTGCTAGCTTTTCTAGCTCTGAATACCTCACCTCTGCTCCCTTATATGCTCTGCTCACGTAGTAGATAGGTCTTTGCACCCCCTCACTGTTTCTGAAAAGGACTGAGCTTACTGCCGATGAGGAGGCAGACATGTATAAATACAGAGTTTCTCCTGGAGTGGCATGTGAAAGAAGATGAGGCGTAGCTAAATAGGCCTTGAGCCTCTAGAAGGCTTCCTTTGCTTCAGGTCCCCAGTTGAAGGCCTTTCGGAGAATTTTAAAGAAAGGCAGACACTTGTCTGCAGACTTGGAAACGAACCTGTTAAGTGTTGCAATTCTTCCGTTGAGGCGCTGGAGCTCCTTGGTTGAGGATGGTGACTTCATGTTGAGGATTGCCTTGATCTTGTCAGGGTTCACCTCAATTCCCCTCTGGTTGACCATAAAACCTAAGACCTTTCCTGACCCTACGCCGAAGGCGCACTTCTCAGGATTCAGCTTCATGTGGTATGACCGTAGGACGTTGAAGGTTTCTTGGAGATGGTCAATATGGTCCGCTGCGACAAGACTCTTCACCAACATGTCGTCAACATAGACCTCCATCGTTCGCCCGATCTGGGACTTGAACATTTTGTTCACCAACCGTTGGTAGGTTGCCCATGCGTTCTTTAAGCCGAAGGGCATAACCCTGTAGCAGTAGGTCCCCTTTGGAGTGATAAAGGATGTCTTCTCTTGGTCTGGGGGGTGCATGCTGATCTGGTTGTATCCAGAATATGCATCCAGGAAGGTGAGCAGTTCATGCCCTGCAGTGGCGTCGATGAGGAGGTCGATCCGTGGTAGCGGATAACTATCTTTTGGGCACGCCTTGTTGAGCTCGGTGAAGTCCACGCAGAGGCGCCACTTTCCATTGGCCTTGGTTACCATCACCACATTTGAGAGCCAATCCGGGCATGCCACTTCCCTGACTGCCCCATTTCCTATTAGCTTCCCCACCTCCTTATCCATTGCTTGGGCCCTTTCAGTGGAGGCGCCCCTTAGCTTCTGGCGTACAGGCTTATAGCGAGGGTCGACATTGAGGCGATGGGTGGCCACCTCAGGATCTATTCCTTCAAGGTCTGCATGCGACCATGCAAAAATATCCATGTTGCATTTCAGAAAATCTATTAGCTGGTGAACCCGATCTTCAGAGAGAGAAGAGCCCATGTACACCTTCCTGTCTGGATGCTCCTCGTCTAAGACCACCGGGGTGAGCTCTTCGACTGGTTCTCCTCTTTCTGTGGCGACGTCATCCCTGGGGTCGAGGACCTCTACCTGTAATGCCTCATGTGGCTTCCTGGTCTTCATTGAGGAGACATAGCATTCCCTTGCTGCTACCTGATCTCCTCTCACCTCTCCAACTCCATTAGGGGTTGGAAAACGAAGGATGAGGTGATAGGTGGAGGGTACAGCTCTTAGTGTATTGAGAGCAGGTCGCCCCAGTATGATGTTGTAGGCAGATGGACAGTCGATTACCAGAAAATTGACCATGACCGTAGAGCTTCGGGGTGCAGCGCCGGCAGTGACTAGTAGGGTGATGGACCCCAGTGGATACACCTTCTCCCCTGAGAACCCAATGAGGGGTGATCTTATGGGCTGGAGTCTCTCCCTGCCCAGATTGAGCTTGTCATAAGCTTCTGCGAATAGGATGTCCGCAGAGCTGCCACTGTCCACTAGGATCCTTCGTACCTGGAAATTGGCAACGGTCATGGTGAGCACTAGAGGGTCGTCATGGGGGTGCTAGATTCCTTCTAAGTCATTGTCTGAGAAGGAGATGACTTCGTTGTTGCCATGCTTGGGCGCCTTGGGTGGGCGCTCATCATCAAGGTGCCTAGCTTTCCTGGCATGAGCCTTCATGGCAGAGAGGGATTCTCCTCCTCCTGCAAGCCCTCCAGAAATGGTGTGAATCTCTCCAATGGGATGTGGATCTTCCTAATTGTGAGGTGGAAGCGGCGCTTGTCCTCTTCCGGCAACATACTGGCGAAGGTGTCCACGTTGAATGAGGTCCTCAATTTGCCTTTTGAGGTCATAACAGTCGTCGGTGTCATGGCCATGGTCGCAATGGAAGCGATAGTACTTGCTTGGGTTCCTGCGGTTTGGGGGAGACTTCATCCTCCCAGACCACTTTACTGCGGGGTCATTTTGGATCTGGAATAGGATGTGCCCGACAACGGTGTTGAGGGGAGTGAAGGCTTGTCGGTCCCTCTGAGGAGCAGGACCAAGCCGGTCCTTGACGGGTACCCTCTCTGTCCTGTTGTGCTTATTGCTGGTCTCCTTCTTGTCGTCTCTGTCTCTTTCCTTTCTCTTCTCCCCTGTTTTGGACGACTCACCTCGTCTGGCCCTCGTGATGTCTTCTGTGTTCATGTACTTTTGGGCTTTGGCTAGTAGCTCCGACATGCTCCTCGGTGGGTGCTTCATTACCGAGAATAGGAAGCTTGACGAGCGGAGGCCTCCCAAGAAGGCAGTCATGGATACTTTGTCATCAGGCTCTTCGACCTGAAGGACCTCATTGTTAAAACGAGTGAGGTAGCTTCTCAGGCTTTCGTCTTTGTCCTGCTTTATGCTGAGCAGGTGAGTAACGGGCTTCTGGTGGCGGCGCCCTCCGATGAAGTGCGACACGAACGACCTACTCAACTCAGCGAAGGAGGAAATGGAGGCTGGAGTGAGCTTGGCAAACCATTGTCGAGCGGATCCCTTCAAGGTGGTTGGGAATGCTCTGCACATGATTTCGTCGGGGACACTGTGCAGCTGCATTAGAGTTTTGTAAGTCTCCAGATGGTCCAGTGGATCCTTCTTCCCGTCAAAGGTCTCCACCGATGGCATTTTAAACTTTTGAGGGAGGGGGTAGTTCGCCACGTCCGGCTTGAAAGGCGTGTCAGTTCACCTAACAAGATAGTCCACAGTCTCAGGTCCTTGCGCCTTCATGGCATTGAAGACGTCACCTAGCTGATTTTGTACTTCTTTAATCTTCTCGTCCCAGTGATTGGGAGCTCCTCTTGAATTGTCGTGAAAGTGGCTCCCATGCCCCATGCTTTGATTTTCACCCTCATCCTCATGGAAGGGAGAGTTTCCACCGTGAGGAGCAGGAGCTGGAGGAGGAGGAGGAGGAGGAGGAAGTGGGAGTCCCTCATGGGGAGGTCCCCCATGCTGGGCGCCCAAATGAGCTCCAAAAGTGGCGCCATGATGGGGTGCCTCCATGTGGGGAGCTTCTTGACGCCCAAGGCGTGGAGCTCCTCTCACTTGAGGTCCAGGTTGTGCTCCTTCCTGCGTAGCAAGCATTAATTGAAGGATCTATTGGTTCTGGGCCACAAGCTCTTGCATGGTCTTCAGCATCTACTGCGCACTTGGGACAGGATTGGCCGGTGGAGGAGCAACCTCCTCATCTCGTGGTGGATTGTCTTCATGTTGGTTCATCGATCTGGTAGTGATTGCCATCGATCCAACAGAGGGAGTGATTAAAAGTGAGAAGTTTGTCGGAATTCCCACAGACGGCGCCAAACTGATGATGCACAAAATTGACTTTGCACACCACTAGTCAAGTAATTTGGAAATTAAGGTAGCAATTAAAGTAAAGAGAGACGAGATTTATAGTGGTTCGGTCAATATGACCTACGTCCACTTTGGAATGACAAAGGGTTGCCGGTATTTTATTGATTCCGATGAGTAATGAGAACGGAGAGTTACAGATTGGAGAGGAAGAGGAGTTTTATGCTCTGTAGGGTGTGATGCCTCCCAAGTGTTGGTGGGGCTTACATTTTATAGTTAGTCCTCAACTGAATGGAGCTACTAAGTGGCAATTACTCAGCTATTCTGGTGAGATTTGCGGATTCTCCTCAATGGGTGTGGCTGTTGAGGAGCTTCCCACAAGACCCGGTCCACGTTGACTGCTTCCAAGGTGGTAGAGAAGGTAAGAGGTCCTGAGTGCTTTCTGGATCTTGTAGCTAAGCTGAGGTAGTTCCATGATGAACTTAGTTGGGCTTGGATCTCATTGGGCCTGCTGGGTCTCCGTAAGTTTGAGTCTTTAATTGCAACTGGGCTTCAGTATGATTTTGGGTCTTTTGGGCTTGACCCATCAACAATTATTAACATTTGCTACCAATTTGACAAACTTTTATTTCATTTTGGCCCCCAAGCTATGCAATTCTTTTAACTTTGCCACAATACGTTGGTAATTTCCTTTCAAAAAGACAGCAGACAATTGCATTTGGAGTAATGTGAAATAATTCAATTATTTGAGGGGGAAACACAAAAAATTCAATATTTTAAGGGGTAATGTGAAATAAAGTCCATAGTTATGAAGGACAAGGTGTAATTCACCCAATAAGTTACACTTCTTTTAGTGAAAATTGGCTCTCGGTCTCGGCCCACTTGGATGTTTTTCTTGTACCGTGCTCCCCGTGCACGACCAAATGCATTGTTTCGTAGTCAACATATAATAATTAATTTTATTGTGATTAAAATATAAATTAATTTATTTTATTTTACTGTCGTAAAAATATAAAATTGTTAGCATTATTATGGTTAAAATATTAACCATTGGATCGGCAAACCAAATAATATGGGTTTAAGGGTGTCCATGGGTGGGGTTAGTTTACATGACCCGTTATGCGGCCCAAAAAAATATGCCCGAAACTTGATAGACGTAATAGTTGATCCGTTTGAACCCAAACTCAATATCCTTTAAGAGAATGTTTGGGCTTGCCTCCAAGCCCATTACCTAGCCCGAAATTCAGCCCATTAGTCAAGTCATAAAAACCCAGCCCAAGAACCCAGCTGCTCGCCCGTCCGTCTACCCACTTTGTTTGAAAATAAAAAATTACTTAAGTGGCATATTTCTCTTAAAAAAAAAGCTATTTACTTAAATACTAAATTGGGTAATTTGCGGTATTATTCATTATGCATTATTTACTTAAATACTAAATAATTTCTCTCAAATAAAATTATTAATTATTTAGTTTTTTTTCATTTTTACTCTATTTTTAATTCAAAAATGTAATTTATAAAAATACTAAGCTAGATACTTTTTAAATGAAAATGTGTATATATATATGGCCCACCTAGTAGGTCCGCAGGTTTGGTTGCGAATGGCCTATTCTTGCCCGAAGTCCGACCTTGCCCGCTTGATAATTCACCCAAGTAAGGACTTGGACTTACCCTACCTAAGCCCAATCCAAAAAAAATTTCAAGAGCCTAGCCTGCCTCAACCCAGCCCATGAACACCCCCTTATATGGGTTGTTTTGAGAAGCTTTCTGTTTTATTATTCTGATGTAATTAATGAAATCATACTTACTAATAAAAAAAACTTAATAAATTTTTTCATGGAGAAAACTTAACAAAATTTTGCAAAAATATTTTGGACATGTTCACTACTTACCATACGATGGATATGTGATGTAGCTTGTAATGATTACAAAAATTGTATTTATTTATAAAAGAACAAAAAAAAGATAACATCAGCAACAAAAATATAGAGAAAACTCCTTGAACTATTATTTTAGGAAAATTTGGAGGTCGGTCCTTATATATGGATTTATTTGAGGATAAGTCCGTTAAAAAAATTTATTTGTTATGAAGTCTGTTTTTTGTCAAATTGTCCAAACTATCCCCCGCCTTAAGAATTCAAGTAACGACCTTTGTAAGGAATCCCTTTCACAATCGAAAGCCCATCGACTCCTCCAACAACAGGCGCCTACAAATCCGACAAAGATTTTTCTTGCTACGATGTTTCCTTCTCCTACAAACATGTAACCAAAATTTTCCAAAAATCGTTCAAAAATTGGTTCGTTATGTTATTGTGGAAAAACTTTGATGTTACTGTGAAAAAAAAATTTCGATGTTACGTATTTGATGTCTTAAGGTTCGCAATTGTTATTGTTATTCTAATTCTACTTACGATTATGTGTTAGTATTTGAAATAATGTAATTTTTCAATTTGTTTATTTTTTTTTGTGAAAAACAATCCAAAATTGATTCATTGTGTTACTATGGAAAAAAAAAAGAGATGTTTGATTTCCAAAATTTTCAAATGGTTGTTGTGTACTTTAATTAACTTTACAATTCAGTGTTACTTATTCAAATAATGTAATTAATGTTCAACAAAAACTTTGAGTCATTTTGTGTTATTAACTTACAAATTGTAAATGATATTGTAAATGATGTTACTGAACAACAATTACTATGATATCACAAGTATTTGGCTTAACTGTTCATGTTACTTTTTTGGACATTATTATGCTTAATGTCTTATGTTTATTCTAAAAAAATTTAACACTGAAAATTAAGATTGTATATAGACGAATGTTATTATGATATGTGTTAGTAAATTACATTTTGAAATTGATGTTGTTGAGCTGATGTTACTATGCTAACATTAAGTATTTGGCTTGCACTACTCATGTTAATTTTTCACATTTTTTTGCTAATTGTCTTATGTTCATTAGGTGTGGTGAGTTTTTTTTTCCAAAATGTGATTTTTGAAGAAAAAAATCAATTAAATTTGTAGATGTGTTTTTGGTAATCTGATTTTGTAATATGTTACTATATGTTGGTTAGATATTGATGCTACCATGTAATGTTTTAGGTTGATGTGGAAAGGAAATAGAAGAGAAACTGAAACTAACCCAAGTTACAGCTCTACGAATAGACATGATTTCTATATTCATAAACCATAGGAATGCATAGACTGTTAAAGACTACAAGACAAGATCAAGATTGAAAAAAAGATACAAAAAAAATAAGAATTTATAATGTTGTAAAACTATTCATTTTTAGCTAGTTGTAGGGTTGGTTAAGAATTAGTTGTAATGGTTTGTTGGTTGAGAATTGGTTGAAATTGTGTATTCAAGCCTTTAGAAATATGGTTTGGTGTTATGTGTTGAGATTAAATTGATATGTTGATGCAGAGTTGGGTATTTGTTTGTAATGGATTGCTTGAAAAACAAAGGAAACTCTATCTTGATTGTAACTCAAATAGTAACATGATCAAATATGTTCCAACTTAGTGAACCATTTGATTTTAGAAGACTAATATGGTGTTATATGTGGAAGTGATATGTTGTTATATGTAGGGTTGGGTATTATTTGTATATATTTGTTTGAAAAACAGATGAAACTTTGTCCAAATTGTCAGTGCAAAAAGTAAAATGAACAATAACGTATCTTAAATTTGTTCCTATTTAGGGAATCACCTGCTTTAAGAAAATATGTTTTAATGTTACATTTTTAAGTGAGTTTGTAATATTGTTGTACGATTGATTACTGTTTGTATTGGTACATAAATAGTAATATTAGTAGTAACATTAATAGTAACATATACAGTAATATTAATAGTAACATAGCTCAAATCTGGTCCATGAGAGATAAATACTAGATTAATAACTTATCACACTAGATGACCGTGATATTCCCAATCAGTAACATGACAAACACAATCGAATTAGACAAATAACTCTAAGAGGACCGTAAAGTTCGACTGCAATTGCTGAGTTTCTGACAATCTAAATAGAGTATATGAAGTAGGTAATTACAATAAATAACTCAAGTAATCTGAATAAGAAATTCCAGCACACAAAGTCAAGATCAGTCCGATCTCCAGTAAAGAGTAACTCAAAAATCGTACTCCAGCTTCAAAATCTCGAACTTAGACTCACAGTCCGACTGCAAAATCTTGAACTCTAGCTTCAACCTTCATCAAAATCACCCCAAAAATCTTGAAAGCCGGTGATTTAAATATATAACAAACAAAATAATGACTAATAATTTGAATTTAAAGTATTACGGAAAACTTGTAATCAGCAATTATCATCGTAAATCAAGTATTCCTATATTCAATCACTGGCCTCCATATATATCTTCTTGCAGCTAACGTCTTTAGTTTTCCATAATAGATCAAAATAACACTGTTAAGAGTATTTCTGAGATTAAAAAAAATGGACTTAATTACTTACTAATAAGATTAAAAATGAACTTACCCCGAAATAAGTTTCTTTGACGGACTCATGTATTATAAGTCCATTAAGAATGACGCAGCCTCAATTTTCACATTATTTTAGTGCAAATTATGCTTCTTCGTCTTTTGTTGCGCCTCAAGATGACAAGCCTAGTTCAAGAAATTTGATACTACTTATTCTATATCACACACATATATACTCTTTTTGGAAGATTTCAATATAGCAATCAACTTAATGACATTTTACCTTGTAATTAAGCTTCATTACTCTATCTCAATTTCCATTGAATCCAAATATGATAATATTACAGATTTAAACGGTGGAAAATTAGTGCTGAGCAACTGTTGAGTTCAGGTCCTTTATAAAACTCTTTTTAACTGAAACCAGAGGTTCTATATATACCATCTGGTATTTTTTTTGAAATTTCTTTTTTGAAAAAAAAAAATATATATCGTCAAAAAATAAAAGTATGTAACATACTATGTTACAAAAGTACTCGATATGCTTCTGTAGCTATAAATAATACACTTATGTATGTAAATATGTGTACTAATAGTACTATATATATGTTGTATCTATATATATATATATATTTTATTCTTGGTGTTGTCCCACGTGCAAAATTGGACAATATTTTGGAAAGCAAATTTTACAGCTTTCCCTGAATTCTTGTTGGAGAGATTATTCTCTCACTCAAAGATTTTTTGTGTGGTCATTATCCACTTATAAATAGCCATCTCCTGGGACAATGGAAGATACACCAAAAACAAGCAATTCTCCTCTTCTTGGAGGTGTACAAGTCTTCTTCTATACGAGGTTCTGTTCATTGGTGATGCAGGAGGATCCGAGTCAGATGATGTTGAGTTATCAGATGGCACATTGATAGTATTGAGATACCTTGAGTTAGCAGATCAGCGCAAAGATGGTAGACCCCGTTGTGGAGGGGAATGACACGGTCTGCGTAGGGAAAGGGAGGAAATCCAAGTTCAAGAAGGGTTGACACTGTTTTGATCATAACTTTTGATCAGTTTGGAGTTACGGGACCCATAATATATCAAATCGAAACTTTCGAAGTTTTTCCAGTTTTGGGTTTATTTGGATTATTTCGTAATTTAATTATTCCTTGCGTAATTAGGGTTTCCAGCTTAATGTTTATTATTTAAATGATGTTTTCATATGTTTTAAGGTTAACTCTTATTATTTTGATTTTATAAACATTGTGGCTGCTTAGCCAATTTATTCAACTTTGTGAATTCCTGTGATTGCAAAGTTACATAGATTCAATTCCTATGATTGTTTCTATTCGTTATTAGTCTTTCGTTGTGTCAATTGGTTAAAAATCATAAGTTTATTTCTTTTTCCTTTTCGTCCTATACACCATATGTATAATTCATCCCTTTACTTGCATTTCAATATTTGAAATTTGTGTGCTAATCAAGTTGAAGTTGTTCCTGCCTCCTCACATTACGAGTACGCATTTGTGAGAAGCGATTGTTGTATCCTGAAGGTTAGTCGCTATTGTCCTGCACCGAGGGATAAAATCTATTCTTAAGGACAGTGATTACTCACGCCTCGACCGATAAATTTCTTTGATCTCTCTCTCTTTATTGTTGTGTTTAGCATCCGTATCCATACAAATTTTACAACACTATACGTATGGCTAAACTTGAAGTAAAGGAGCAAATTTAGATAAGAGAAAAATAAAAAACAAAAAAGATAACCAAACGTTGTCTAAAAAAAGTTTTTCAAAAACCAAATACTTAAAAAAAAAAATTATCTAGCACTTTGCTTAGAGCATCACTAACAATAACAGTTAGTTTAGCTATTCAAAAAGTAATATTTTCTATTTTAACTACTCACTTTTTCAATACACACTTTTACATATTTTTTATATTTTTAACTACTTCCTTTAAATATTATTTCTCATTCCTTTTGTATTATTTTTCGTTGGGAATAGTGAAAGGGAGAAAGAGAGAGAAGGAAAGAAAAGAAATGAAGAGAGAGAATGGAGGAAATGAAATGAATAGAGAGAAAATATTATAAATAATTTATACTTATTGCTACATTAATACTCTAAATATAGAGTATCATTATAGCAAAATGCTATTTTAGATGTTTTGGAGATGTTCGGTTGGAGTGGAATTTTAAGTAAAATAGCTAAATTTTGAAATTTTTATTTAACTTAGGTAATCTTTTGGAAATGCTCTTATATCATGATGTAAAGGTATCTGGCATAATATCATGTGCTATGGCTCCATAGTCCATACATGCTACGACCCAGAAGCCCATGATGGGTCGACCTAGTTTTTTTTTTTTTTGAAGCCGAAATGGGGGAGAGGGGCGACCAGCAGGTAGTGACCCCCCACTGGGTGTGACCATGAGGGTCTCCCCCGATGTGGAATGTTCGATTAGCCATAGCTACAGACCCCTTTGGAGTAGCCCGTCACCACACCACCACCGAAGCACTAATGAGTAAGGCATGGGGACCCCGTGGATCGATCCCTGCTTGCTAACCTCATGGGAGTCAGGGAGCGACCCAAGACGGGCACACCTTACCATTAGACCACCAGCTCCGGTGGTGGTCGACCTAGTTAAAGAATTAGTTAAAGAATGCTCAAAAGACAATATATCTTTGGAGATGTCCCTTAATACCTGAAGGAAATATTGTATGTTAAACATTAGCAGAAACATCCACTCACGACTATCTCTTCATGGTGTGTTTGGTGGATTTTCGGATTGCAGACATGCGAAAATTTAGACAGACTTAAAATCTAAATCCTTACGAATTTATTTATTTGAACTGACGTGAGGTTTTAATATTGTGATTATTCAGATGATTGTAACAAAGTGTAAGGCTACTTCTATACTTTTTTCTTTGCCTTGAAGATCAAAGAATTAAATAATTTCCACTGGAGCAACTTAATGAACTAGGATTTAAAAAATAAGTACTGAGATTAAAAAGGACAATGAGATAAACAAAAGAGAATACAGTGTAAACTATTGTACTAAGTATTAATCGAAAGAAAGGATCATCGAAGTGATAATTACAACATAAAGAAAATTGCAAGAAATAAACTAAGGAAGAGCTGGCTCTGTGCAGTGTTGTGTGTTGATCGATAATCTCTTTTTTTTTTTTTTGGCCTCTCATTTTGTATTTATAGGGGATGACCTCTAACTGTTGAAGCTATCTTTTTCAGCCATGACTGTAATCATGACCTCTTTTTCTAATGTTCTTAGACATGCGCCGAACCTTATGCAACTGACGGTTCATGTTGTTACGTCTGTCACACCTCTTCATTTTTCGAGATCCATGAAGTCAAGGGCGGAGCTACTTGAGGGCCGGGGGGGCACATGCCCACCCTCAATTTAAAAAAAAAAAAAAATTACTTATGTACATTTCAAATAATTTGAAGTATATTTAAGTATGCCCACTCTATCATTTTTTGTTCTATCAATTAGTATAGCCCTCGTACCTAAATAATTATGAATTTTTGGACACTTTAAAGATACATCTATATAAGTTTTTGACATGTCGAACTCATTTTTTTTAAGCTATAGATATTCCAATTAAAAAAAAAAGCTATAGAGATTATGGCAACTAGGTTACTTAATTAAATGAGTGATCAATGACTAATAGTTTGATCATATATATGAAGAAATACTATAGTATCTTTTATGCAGTTTGCTTCATTTGTTATGAAGGGTTATAATTAGCCTCTCTTTTTTGTTTGTTTTTATTTATGTATGTTATATTTATCAAAGTTTGACCCTTTCGTATTTTATGAATTTTTAAGTATCGAATACAATATAGTAAATTTGAATATATTATTTTATTTTTATTGATTAGAAGAAAAAATTTAAATTTATTTAGTAAAGTGCCCACCCTAAACATAATTTTTGGCTCCGCCCCTGCATGAAGTCCTATTAATTCCCTTAAATTGTTGGGCCATTTGTGGAGTCAAGTTTCTGAGGCGTACTGGAAGGCGCGTCCGGACGGCAGAAGAGCGCGCGTCCGGACGCAAGTGGCAGAACGTTGAAGGAGCAAAACTGAACTCACTGGAAGTCGCGTCCGGACGCGGTATAGTCATGCGTCCGGACGCGTGTCTGTTTCGTGGCTTAGTGCACAGAATGTATAAAAACCCTTTGTCTTGGTGATTAGGGTATGAGAGTGGTGTGAGATATTACATAGCCTCCTTCTTTGTATTTTTGTCTCTCTTAATAGTGAAATCCCTGCAGCGTCGTGGATGTAGGCAAATTGCCGAACCACGTAAATATTGTGTGTCTTGTTCTTCCTTGCTTGTTATTGTTTTCTGTTCTTGATTTGCTCTTGGATTGTGTGTGTGTTTCTGTGGGTTTTAATAACGGTTAAATCCCCAACAACTGGTATCAGAGCTCCGGGTTAGGAGGTCAAGGGTTTGCACAATGGCCGAAGACAAAGTCAAGATCGAGAAATTCAATGGTTCGAACTACGCGTTCTGGAAGATGCAGATGGAGGATATTCTGTATCAGAAGGATCTTTATCTGCCTATCGATGGCGAAAAGCCAGCGGATATGGAGCAAGCAAAGTGGGATGTTCTGGATCGCAAAGCCCTAGGGACTGTGCGACTGTGTCTCGCGCCGTCAGTTGCGTCGAACATCGCCAAAGAAAAGACTACATCAGGTTTATTCAAAGCCCTAGAAAAGATGTATGAAAAGCCTTCAGCGGTGAATAAGGTATATCTCATGAAGAAGTTATTTAATTTAAAGATGTCTGAAAACTCTATTGTTGCTGAACATATCAATGAATTCAATACGGTCACGAATCAGTTAGAATCTGTGAGTATCGTCTTTGATGATGAAATTAGAGCTCTTGTACTTTTATCAAGTTTGCCAGAAAGTTGGAATGGACTTGTCGTGGCAGTGAGCAATTCTTCCGGATCTGTAAAGATAAAACTGGAGGATGTCGTGTCATTGATATTAGGAGAAGAGGCTCGGAGAAAAGCATCGGGTGAGGATGTTGTTTCAGGTTCAGCACTCAATACGGAGGAAAGGGGCAGGTCTACGAAAAAGGGAGGTAATAAAAAGGGCAAGGAAAAATCGTCTTCGAGAAACAGAGGTCGAAGTAAATCTCGTGGCGGAGTTGAGGGCTGCTGGAATTGTGGTCAGAAGGGGCACTGGAAGCGGGATTGCAAGGCACCGAGAAAAGAGCAGAATGGGAACAATCAAAGAGGTAAAGATACTGCTAATATCTCGGAAGAGTCTGATAATGATGCCTTGATTTGCTCGCTGGATTCTCGCAGTGAGTCTTGGATTATAGACTCTGGAGCTTCATTCCATGCTACTCCACGCATGGATGTGCTACGAAACTATGTGCAGGGTAACTTCGGTAAAGTGTATCTTGGTGATGATGAAGCCTGCAATATAGTTGGGAAAGGGGATGTGCAGATTACTCAGACAGACGGGACAGTTCTGAAATTGAAGGATGTTAGACACGTGCCTAGTCTAACACGGAATCTTATTTCAGTGGGTCAGTTGTCAGAGGGTGGAGTGGTCACATCGTTTACATCAGATGCTTGGAAGATGAGCAAGGGGGCTTTGGTTCTAGCCCGTGGTAAAAAGGAAGGAACCTTATATGTATCTTCGGGTACCTACAGTAGCATCGCGGTGACGGCATCAGGGATTGATTGCACTACGTGGCATCGTAGGTTGGGTCACATGAGCGAAAAGGGGATGAAAGTAATGATGTCAAAGGGGAAATTGCCGGGTTGTAAGTCGCTGGATTTGGACTTCTGTGAGGACTGTGTCCTCGGGAAACAGAAGAAGGTCAGCTTTACAAAGGTGGCAAGGACTCTAAAGACGGAGAGGTTGGAGCTTGTTCACACCGACGTGTGGGGACCATCAAAGGTACCTTCTGTTGGTGGCTCAAATTATTTTGTTACTCTCATTGATGACGCTACTAGGAAATTATGGATTTATTTTCTTAAGCAGAAATCTGATGTGTTTGATGTTTTCAAGAATTGGAAAGCATTGGTTGAGAATGAAACAGGGTTGAAACTGAAGTGTCTAAAATCAGATAACGGTGGCGAGTATTGTAGCAGTGAGTTTGAGGCTTACTGTGCTGCAAGTGGGATTCGAAGGTTGAAAACGGTCCCAAAGAAGCCAAGGCAGAATGGAGTTGCTGAGCGCATGAACAGGACAATCCTAGAGCGTGCTAGGAGCATGAGGTTGCATGCCGGGTTACCTAAGCAATTCTGGGCTGATGCAGTAAATACAGCTGTGTATTTGATCAACAGGGGACCTTCAGTTCCGCTGAATTGTGGATTGCCAGAGGAGGCTTGGACAGGCAAAGAGGTAAATTTATCTCATTTACGAGTTTTTGGTTGCATTGCCTATATGCATGTAGAATTGGATAATAGGGATAAACTCGATGCTAAGTCTCGTAAGTGCGTGTTCATAGGCTATGATACTAATAGCTATGGGTATAGGTTGTATGATTTTGAGAATCGAAAAACACGCAGGAGTATTGATGTGGTATTTAATGAGTCAGTTTTGTATAAAGACAGACTAAGTCAACCCAAGGAGGCTGAGACAAAATCAGACTGTGTAGAGTTTGAAGGGAATCCTAACAGGAATGTCTTAGAGCCTCAGGATACTAATACACAATCTACTCCACCGGTAGATCCACAGACTCCTATTCTTAGAAGGAGTACACGGACGGTAAAAACCCCAGCGTGTTATTCTCCATCCTTGTATTATTTGTTGTTGACTGATAGTGGTGAACCAGAATGCTTTGAGGAAGCATTGCAGGCTGAGTCCAACAAGGAGTGGGAGCATGCGATGGATGATGAGATGGATTCTCTCTCATCTAATGAGACCTGGGAATTAGTTGAATTGCCCAAAGGAAAGAGAGCTTTGCACAACAAGTGGGTTTACAGAATTAAGGAAGAATCTGATGGGAGCAAACGGTACAAGGCAAGGTTAGTAGTAAAAGGTTTCGAGCAGAAACAAGGTATTGACTACACTGAAATCTTTTCTCCTGTTGTTAAGATTTCTACTATCAGATGTGTTCTTAATATTGTGGCTGTTGAGAATTTGCATTTGGAGCAGTTGGATGTTAAAACTGCTTTCCTTCATGGGGATTTGGAGGAGGATATTTATATGTATCAGCCAGAGGGCTATGCTGTGAAAGGAAAGGAGAATCAGGTATGCAAGCTAGGGAAGAGTCTGTACGGGTTGAAACAGGCTCCAAGGCAGTGGTATAAAAAGTTTGATACTTTTATGGCAGCTACGGGGTTTAGCAGATGTCATGGGGACCATTGTTGTTACTTCAAGAAGCTTGGTACGTCATATCTCATACTTTTGTTGTATGTAGATGATATGCTTGTTGCAGGTTCAAGCATGGAAGAGATTGTTAATCTCAAGGAACAACTGTCAAAGGAATTTGCAATGAAGGATTTGGGCTCTGCGAAGAAAATCCTTGGGATGCGAATCAGTAGAGACAGGGCAAACATGAAGTTGAAGTTGTCACAGGAAGAGTATATTGGAAAGGTGCTGAAAAGGTTCAACATGGAGAATGCTAAGCCAGTCAGCACACCTTTGGCAAGTCACTTCAAGCTTTCGAAGGAAAAGGGAGCAGTAACAGATGAAGACCAGAACTTCATGGCAAAGGTCCCATATGCCTCGGCGGTAGGGAGCTTGATGTATGCCATGGTTAACACAAGGCCAGACATTGCTCAAGCAGTGGGAGTTGTCAGCAGGTTCATGGCAAATCCGGGCAAGGAGCATTGGGAAGCAGTCAAGTGGATTCTGCGCTACTTGAGAGGTACTTCAGACTTGGCTTTGAATTTTGGGGGTTCTGATATTTGTTTGCAAGGATTTGTGGATTCAGATTTAGCAGGGGACATTGACAGCAGAAAGAGCACTACAGGGTATGTTTTTACATTGGGTAGTGCAGCGGTCAGTTGGGTCTCAAGGCTACAGAGAATAGTAACTATTTCAACAACAGAGGCGGAGTATGTTGCAGCCACGGAGGCGTGCAAGGAAATGGTATGGTTGAGGAGCTTCATGAAAGAGTTGGGTAAGGATCAAGACAATTCAAAATTGTTCAGTGATAGTCAGAGTGCGATACATCTGGCAAAGAACGCAGCCTTTCATTCGAGGACCAAGCATATTGACATAAAGTATCACTTCATTCGCTCTTTGTTGGAAGATGGACAGTTTACTTTGGAGAAGATTCACACAAGGGATAATCCGGCAGACATGTTCACAAAGGTAGTTACTGTCGAGAAGCTGAAGTCTTGTTCAGCTTCCGTGGGTCTCTCAGTTTGAGGACAGGAGGATGAGCTGCAGGGATGAGGGACTATTGTTCGGGAGGATTGCGATTGATGGTGATCAAACTAGTCTCCAAGTGGGAGAATTGTTGGGCCATTTGTGGAGTCAAGTTTCTGAGGCGTACTGGAAGGCGCGTCCGGACGGCAGAAGAGCGCGCGTCCGGACGCAAGTGGCAGAACGTTGAAGGAGCAAAACTGAACTCACTGGAAGTCGCGTCCGGACGCGGTATAGTCATGCGTCCGGACGCGTGTCTGTTTCGTGGCTTAGTGCACAGAATGTATAAAAACCCTTTGTCTTGGTGATTAGGGTATGAGAGTGGTGTGAGATATTACATAGCCTCCTTCTTTGTATTTTTGTCTCTCTTAATAGTGAAATCCCTGCAGCGTCGTGGATGTAGGCAAATTGCCGAACCACGTAAATATTGTGTGTCTTGTTCTTCCTTGCTTGTTATTGTTTTCTGTTCTTGATTTGCTCTTGGATTGTGTGTGTGTTTCTGTGGGTTTTAATAACGGTTAAATCCCCAACATAAATGTCTTGTCTCATTTGTTCTCCACATAAATCCCTTGTGGCATTCATTGCAAGACACTTGAAACTTGATCTAAAACTTAATCCCTTCTACTCTCTCTTTATCCTCCCCATACACATAGATGCATACCTTTCTAAAGAAAGTTTTTGTGATGTGAAAATGAGGGTATTGATTTCATGTGTAGTAACACTACATCAATAGAGCAAGAAAATGAAAGGCATTAACTGATAAAGATTTTAAAGATAGGAATAGAGTTTGAATTAAAATTTGTGTTTATCTTCTATGCTAGGAAGATAGGCATGTATCTTTCCTAGCTTATCATTGTGATTACTCTTTGATTATAAATAAAGATAAGAGTGTAGGGAGAATCATCCATCAAAACTTTCTTCACATCAAACGTTATTATTTTGGTATCTAAGCTAGTTGGTCTCGTGAGATCAGATTTTTTTTATTTTTCATCATGTCAACTGAAACTTCAAATACAGCCACTAGTGGAGTTTCTCCCGCTGCAACCACTGGCATGAACCACTCCCCATCCATCTAGCCGCCTTATCTTTCTCTGTCCGTTGTCACCAATCTCATTTCCATTCGTCTCAATTCTACCAACTATCTCCTTTGGAAAAACCAGTTCCTACCAGCTCATAGGAGCCATAAATTATTGGCTTTTGTTGACGAGAAAGAGCCCAGGCCACAAGCCACCATTCGGGTATAAGACGAGGAGGTTTCCAACTCCGAATACGAAGTTTGGATGATCACCAATCAAACCCTCCTTAGTTGGATCAATGCTACCCTCACCGAAGAACTTATGGCTGAGGTTGTGGGGTTAGATACCTCTTATGATACTTGGAAGTTTCTTGCCGAAATATATCAACAATGTTCCCAAACACAGATTCACTCCATTTGCAATCAGCTCAATATCACCAAAAAGGGGACTTTGCCAATTTTCAATTACCTTCGTCAACTAAAAGAAATGTTTGACACCCTCGCTGCCATTGGGGCGTCACTATCCGATGCCGACAAAGTTCATTACGTTCTTGCCGGTTTGGGTTCTGAATACAACACCTTTGCCATTTCGGTTCTTGCTTGTCCTCCTTTCCCATTATACGACGAGCTAATCCCAAATCTCATAAGCCAAGAAATGAGCTTTCAATCTGAAGTTCCAAGCAGTTTAGATATTGCTTTTGCTGCCCAAGTTACTTATTCACAAAAAAAAAATACTTCAACAGAGGTAAAGACCACCAAGGTCACCGTCAAAATCACCATGGGGGCTCCCGCAGTACTGGTTATATCGTGCCGAAATAATTTCAATGGACAACCTCCCAAGTTCTCTGACTCTTCAAACTGTGAGTACCGCCAACGTTCAGCTACTACCACATCTGGACTTAAATAGATATTGGGACATAATTGTTTTTGACGGTAATTGTTGATGAGTTGTCACCAATGATATGATAGTGAAATGTATTTAATGATGGATCCCATTATAGCATTAATGAATTCATTATCATATCATTGGTGACAACTCATTATGTCCTCAAATTATGTCCATAAATTATGTCCCAATAGCATTGCTCATTTGATAATTAGAACCAGATGTGGTAGTAGCTGAACTTGTCTTGGAACCAGATGTGGTTGTTGCTGATGGATTGAATAGATGTGGTAATTACAATTATCTGGACTTAATTAGATATTGGGACATAATCAGTAGTTGTTGTAGAACCCAAAAACCCTTAAGCAAAAATTATCAGTAATTGATGAACAACACTTCATATTCAACTTGAAGCAAACTCAGTGGCTTATATAGCCTTACATGATGAGAAAAGAAATCAAACAAAACACACCTAGAAACGTGGTAACAGTAGCTAATGAATAGGTCAAATCTAACAACAAGTCCCTATTCAATAGGGATTATTAACAGAACTTGAAGAGGTCAAGTCTAACCAAACTTCACTGACAAGCAATAACTCAATAACTCCAACAAATCCTCCCCTAAACTGATTGCAGTATGCATTCGTAGTTTGCGTAGCTTCAGGAACACCTCCAGTTTCAAGGGCTTAGTCATGATATCAGCTATCTGCTCATTAGTCCCACAGTGAACCAGCTTCACCATCTCCTTCTTTGTAAGATCACGTAAGAAATGAAACCTTACGTCAATATGTTTGCTTCGACCATGTAACACTGGATTTTTTGAAAACTTGATCGTTGAGCTATTGTCACACATTATAGTAGTACAACTTCTTTGAGAATGTCCAATCTTTTCTAACACCCTTCACATCCATACACATTGGCAAGCACATGAAGCTGCTGCCACAAACTCAGCCTCGGTGGTGGATAAAGTCACCACTGGCTGCTTCTTAGAGGACCAAGACATTGCTCCATCACTAAGCAAGAACACGTAACCAGACGTACTCTTCCTATCATCAACGTCTCCGGCATAATCACTGTCGGTGTAGCACAACAGCTCCCCAGCTTCACCTTTTCTATAAAAAACACCTAGATCCACCGTCCCCTTCAAGTATTTCAACACACGCTTTGCAGCTTGCATATGTAAAACAGTGGGACAAGCCATATACCTACTCAAAAGGCATACCACAAACATTAAGTCTGGTCTTGTTGCTGTGATGTACATTAGGCTTCCAATCAATTGCTTGTACACTATAGCATCAACTCTTGCTCCTTCTCCTTCTTTTGTTAATCGAAAACCAGGAACGATAGGATTCTTTACTGGATTACTATTCTCCAGTCCAAACTTCTCAAGCAACTCCCCATCATACTTCTTCTGACTCAAGTAAATTCCTTCATAGGTTTGCAAGACTTCAACCTCAAGGAAATACCTCATTTTACCTAAGTTTGTCATGTCGAACTCATGCTTCATGGAATTCTTAAAACTTTCAAACATGCTTAAATCATTCCCAGTAAAGATTAAATCATTGACATATAAACTCACAATTAAAATTTTACCTCCATCTCCAGACTTGACAAATAAAGTGTGCTCGTAACTGCATCTTTCGAACCCCTCCTTGATAAAATATGCCTCTATTCTGCTATACCATGCCCGTGGCGCTTGCTTCAAGCCATACAACGCCTTCTTCAGTCTATAGACCTTGTGTTCCTCATCCTTTCATTCATATCCTTGTGGTTGTTCGACGTACACAACCTCATTCAACTCACCATGTAGAAAGACACTTTTGACGTCGAGTTGATACACATTCCAGCCTTTTGGAGCAGCTAGAGCTAACACCATTCTGATGGTATCCCACCTTGCCACAGGAGCGAAGACCTCTGTATAATCTACTCCTTGCTGCTGAGCGTAGCCCTTTGCGACCAACTGAGCCTTGTAGTTGTCAACAACTCCATTTTCATTCAATTTCGTCCGAAACACCCATTTTACTCCAATCTTTTTGGCTCCTGTAGGTAAGTTGGTGAGTTCCCAGGTCTTGTTTCTCTCGATTGCCTTTATTTCTGAATCCATTGCACTTCTCCATTTAGCACTCTTGGCAGCCTCCTCAAAAGAGCTTGGATCTTCATAAGCTGTGAACAAGACAAAGTTAAAGTTATGTACCTCTTCTTCTTCAAACAATCCTTCCCCGCTTACATAATCATGCATCCATGTGGGTGCTCTTTGGTTTCTTGGATTTGAGGCAGCTTCATTGAGTGAATCACTACATGATGAAGTGATTATTGCTTCATTTTCTTCTGCAGCCACTTCATTTTCAACTTCTGTCACTTCATTTCAGCTTCTATATCACTATTATTTTCAGCTTCTTCTTCACTTGCAGAGGACTCAGCTTGATCTTCATCATCTTCACCCCACTCTAATACATCATACATTTCTTCTTCAATGCTCCTCCCCCAATTCCAGCCCTTATCTTCTTCAAAAACCACATCTCTACTTACTACAATTTTTCTGGTAACTAGATCAAATAGCCTATAGGCTTTAGACTCCTAAGAAATACAAATTTGAAGCTCTTTTCATCTAGCTTCACTCTTCTCTGATCCGATACATGCACATGAGCTAAGCAGCCAAAAACTCGAAAGTAGTCCATAGTCGGTTTGATTCTAGTCCACATCTCCTTAGGTGTCTTATCATTTACTGCCAACGTCGGACTTCTATTGAGAACATGAGCAGTCCATTTTGCAGCCTCTGGCCAAAAATTCTTCGGCACTTGTTTCTCACCAAGCATACTCCGAACCATATTCATTATAGTTCGGTTCTTGCGTTCAGCTACCCCGTTTTGTTAGGGAGTATACGCTGCTGTAAGTTGCCTACTTATGCTATTTAACTTACAAAAATCATTAAACTCATGGGAGATAAATTCCCCTCCCCTATCGGTCCGCAGACAACAGATAGATGCACCAATTTCTTTCTCGACCAAGCTCTTGTAATTTTTAAAAACAGTAAAGGCCTCAGACTTTTCAGCTAGAAAGTATAACCAAACTTTTCTACTATAATCATCGATAAAACTTATGAGATACCTCTTGTGACTGTTTGAGATAGGTTTGATGGGGCCACAGATATCGGCATGCATGAGTTGCATCTTTGTTGAAGCTTGCCACTGACTTCTTTTTGGAATCACCTCTCTGTGTTGCTTTCCCACTAGACATCCAGTGCAGGCCCTGTTTGTGCTCTTGACAAGAGGCAGTCCTTTCACCATCCCTTTATACTGCAGCGTCCTTAAGCCTTTATAGTTCAAATGCCCAAATCTCTGGTGCCACAATTGTGAGTGTTCTTCAGTAATTGTTTGCAGGTAAGATGAATTTTTTGGTACCACAAAACTAGCATGTAGTACAAAAATTCTGTTTGTAGTCATCCTTGTTTGCATGATTAGCCCCTTCTTAGGATGATACAGTTTACATTCTCCATGGTGAATCAGTATGGTCAATTCCTTCTCTTGCAGCTGCCCAACACTCTACAAATTGTTCTTTAAATCAGGTATATAGAAAACATCAGTAACTGCCTGAATTATGCCACTAATTTGCAGCCGGATATTGCCTCTTCCCATTACCGCCATTCTTGAGTTGTTTCCGAGCTTTACTGAATGTCTGAACTCCTCATCAAGATTGGAGAACCACTGCTTGTTCCCGCACATATTATTAGTACACCCCGAATCAATAAACCACACTGCTTCTCATTTTGAGTTGTCTGATTCCACACAAGACATTAGGAGTATCTCATCATCTTCATCAATTTCAGCATAGTTGACACCTTTCTCCCAATTAGGGCATTCATATTGGAAGTGCCCTAGTTTATGGCATTTGAAACACTCAATGATAGCTTTGTTCAAGGGTCTGCCTCTGCCACGTCCTTGAACTGATCCTCGACCCCTTCCTCTGCCTCCAAGTCTTTCATCATGAGTAATCTTCAAGGCTTGTTCTTCTTGAACATGACCGTTCAATCTCTGTTCATGCACAAGTAAGCTGCTCTACAGCTCATCGATCGTCAATATCTCTAGATTGTTGGATTCTTCTGATTAGTAGTTAAAATCAACATATCACTATGCCTTTTTAAGACTAATTATACTTTGATGAAGTGTAAATGATGACATTTCAGGCCCTAAAGTGAACAAGGGCAACAAGAATCACACTTGAAAGAAACACCAGCATATTGGAAACAAAATTGGAAAAAACTTGGACCAAGGCAAGAACGTTCGAACGTTACCTTCAACCATGTGAAGACCAGACTACTGAGACACGGCGTGTTGCAACAAAGAAGAAAGACCCTGAGGTACTTGAGTACCACGTTCGAACGCCAATCAAGGTTCGAACGTCTCATTTAATTATTTGAAGATCAGACTGCTGCATGGAGTGTGAAAATGGACTTTACAGAAGATTACAGGTCACTTGAGTGGAAAATTCAAAACCCATCAGCACGTTCGAACGCCCATCAAGCAAAAACAGAGACAACGTTCGAACGCCAGAAAACGTTCGAACGTTGTCTCCAGACTGGCTGTAGAGTATTTGGCTATTCACTTGGACTTGGGCGGCATATACTATTACTTCACCCCCTCTTGTCTCCTCCTCCTTGCCTATAAATACTCCCATTGTGGGAGAGCAAGAAGAGGAAAAAAAAAAGTAGGGAGCTTGATGGAGGCTTAGACTCCCACTCATATTATTGTAGAATTATCTTATATTTCCTTGTATGAAGAAGTAGTTGTTCTAGAGATTGATTTGGCATTAGTCCAACATCTCTTAGCTTGTTGTAGAATTAATCTTAAGCTTATGCTTTCAGTTACATGCATAGAGGGAGATAGATTACCTTTGGTTGTGGATCACCCTCAAAAAGTGACTACCTTTCTTCTACTTTTAATTTGTGTTTCATTCCCTTCCATTGCTTGAGCTTCTTTCCTTAGAGGAGTGAAACTCTTCCATTTTTCTAGAGCTTCGCCAAAGCCGTGAAGGGTGGAACGTGATTCACTCATTCTTTGTCGAAGATCGGCTCCCTGTTTATTGTGCTTTGCTTTGTGACCCCTCTACTTGGAGGAATGAGCATCACTCACTTTTTTAGTTTTACCAAAACCATGAAGAGTGAGTAGTTTCTCATTCACTCTTTAGTAAGAAGAGAAGAACATGTATAAATTATCCGAACGTGTATAGTTGTGCAATTTCGATTATGCTTAATTCTTTATATTTCCCATGCTTATTGAATGATTGATTGCATCTAGCAAAGCTAAGGTACTTTGTATAACCAGGAGTTCTTTCTATAACATAGATAACTCTTGCATAGAAAGACTTATTGGTTCAAGGCAAGTACCCCGGTTAGATCTTCATGACTACCCTTCAATTTTCACCATTATTATGCTTCAATTAAAGAATGGAAATGGAACATTAATGTCATGATTGGATGTCTTGTATAAAAAAATTTTGTTTGTAGACGGGTTAAGTCTCGGCACTGACAATTCTTGTAAACTTCTAGAAAGACATCGGAATCATGTTCTTAATTCTCATAATCCACATTTATCTTCCGATTAACCTACTGTTGACACGGGGGTTAATTTAGTTATCAAGCACAAGTATAATAAATCGGATAATTAACTACATGTCCAGATCCTTGAACTAAAGATTGACTCTTTTACATTAGAGCTTATCTCATATTTTGTTTAGAAAATTCTTTTGGAAAGAATCTTATATTATGTCCAGGAAATCTCTACATCACACAACTTCAAATCTCAAGGGTTATAATCACTAGGTCTCCACCACTGCTTATCTCAAAACACCAACAAGAGTTCCCTGTGGATTTGACTCCAGACTAAAACCGGATTATTACTACAGCTTGACCGCCTGCACTTGAGTGTACACATTTCGGATCAAGTCAAATTTTTGGCGCCGTTGCCGGGGAACCATAAAAGGTGTTTTAAGGTAAAAGGTAAAAAGACCTTTATTTTTGTATATATTCTTTGGTTTACTGTGAATAACTTTGTCTTGTTTAATTTTCTTTATTTTTATGTCTGAGGGCACTCCTCACTATCAAAATTTGCCGGCAGAATCTTGTGAGTCTATGAATCAGCCTGAACCGAATTCACCTAGATCAGTAGCAGACTCTTGTGAGAGTAATATGACAAATAATGAGAGAAATGAAGAAGTCCCTATGAGAAAGGGGGAAGTGCCTAACATTCAAACTTTGTGGGATTACTTAAATCCCACAAGAAATAGTGTCCCCTCTTGTTTTGTATTCCCTGAAAATGCTCCATTCTTTACTGTAGAGCCGGGGACAGTGCAACTATTACCCGTGTTTCATAGATTGGATGCAGAAAATCCATATCTGCATACAAAAGATTTTGAGGTAGTGTTTGAAATATTTCAAGACAATTCTGAACTAGCCAAGATGAAACTTTTTCTTTTCTCTTTAAGGGACAAAGCTAAACAATGACTAAATTCTTTAAAAGCTCTTTCAATACCTAACTGGCAGGCATTACAGAATGAATTTTTTAGAAAGTTTTTTCCTTTACACCGCACTAATGCACTCAAAAGGCAAATCATGAATTTTTCGGTTAAAGAAGGAGAAATTTTTTACCAAAGTTGGGAGAGATTCAAATATATGCTCCAATCCTGTCCACATCATGCTTTTGAGAATTAGATTTTAGTAGAATTTTTCTCTGACTCCTTACCCTCTAGACTACGTCAGTTTGTCAAAATGATGGCTCAAAGAGAATTTATGGGAAAAAGTCCGGAGGAGGCATTCATTTTTTTGACACCATATTTGATAGTTCTCAGATGTGGGACTCAGCCTCTCCTACCACTGTAGAAGTCAGACCATCTACTTCCCAATGAGGTAAGTATGTCTTGAGAGATGATGATGACCTGAGAGCAAAAATGTCTACTTTGTCTCGAAAGCTTGAAGCTTTAGAGATGAAGAAGGTTCATCAAGTTGATTTTAGCTCTTCCAAAGAACAAGTGTGTGGAATCTGTGCGCTAACAGGACACCCTACTGGGGAGTGTCCTACCATCCCAGCGTTCAAGGAGGTCTTGTTGGAACAAACAAATACAGTTTTCAACTTCAACAAGCCTTACTCCAACCCATACTCTGAAACATACAATCCAGGGTGGCGGAACCACCCGAACTTCAGTTGGAAGAACACACAACCGACGCCCATGAACCAACAACAAGGTTCATACCCACCACCTCAAGGACCTCTTGCATATCAACCATACCAACCACCACAAAAAAGGAGCCTTGAGGACACACTGAATCAATTCATGCAAAGCCAAATGAACTACAACAATAATTCCACACAGGCTTTCACTGATTTCAAAACCCAGACCACTCAATCTTTCGAGGATCTTAAAAGCCACATCCAAAAGCTGACCCAATCCATGGCTACACATGAGAAGGGAAAGTTCCCTGCCCAACCAAAACCTCCACAAGGCCAATTTCATGTGGGGAATCCTTCACTCATGGAAACCCCGTAAGACCAAGCCCAAGTTGTCACTACATTGAGAAGTGGCAAGGTGATTGACAAGATCATCAAAGACATGCTCATTCCAAAGCCAAAACCTGAGTCAATCCCAGTCAACTCATCAATTGAGCCTGAACTAATTGAGCTTGAACTTGAAGAAGAACCTGAGCCTATGATTGAATAAGAACCAGAACCTTCTGACGAAAGAGAACCTTCGTGTTCCATTCCTGCTCCTTTTTCTCATAGACTCAAAACCATACAGAAGTTGAAAAATCAGCCTGAAATTTACGAGCTTTTTAAGCAAGTAAAGATCAACATCCCACTTCAGGATGCAATCAAACAAGTTATGTCTTATGCCAAGTTTCTAAAAGACTTGTGCACAGTCAAGAGAAGCCAGAATGTCCAAAGAAGAGCCTTCCTAACAGAACAAGCCAGTGCCATCCTTCAACACAAAACCCTCCAAAATACAAGGATCCGGGGTGTCCGACTGATGAGTGGGTTTTATACCTGCGAATTGAGTATTTTCGACTTGATGAAATTGCAAGTTTTCAATTATTTTATGTTCCTTTTTATTTTTTTTTGTGTGTTTTGATGTTATTTTCTAGGGATCATCATTTGGAAGGAAACAAGGTCAATTTAGAGCCTAAGTGTTGGATTTTTGAAGGCTAAACAACAAGAGAAGCTCTAGGCTTAAAAAGGGATCAGTGCAGCTGCGCTAGAACCAGCGCCCCTGCGCTTGAAAAGCAGTAACTCAACGCCCCTGTGCTGATTTAAGCGCTACTGCGCGTGTGTTGGCTCTGGACGCGAATTCGGGCTTATTTTTTAGTCAAAATTGAACTCTAATACCTCATATATGCTAGGGTTTTAGTGGGGATATAAATATACTGATTTTGGGGGCTGCTATGATAGAGAAATACCAAGGATTGATAGAGAATTGAAGGCAAGAATCGAAGGAAGCGACGCGAAGAAGATCGGGATTGAAGGCTACAGAGAGATTGAAGATTGCAACTAAATTTTCATTCTTTTCTTTTACTTTTACTTCTTGATTTTCTAAGATGTTGTTTAATTTGAGAATGATGTTTTTCAATTACATTATGAACTAAATTTTTATTAAGATTGCAACGGAACTTGATGTTTAGTTAAATTAATCTACTCTCGTTTATAGTTCTTATTGATCATATATGAGTTGTTTGTCATATTTTGTGCTTAATATACGATTGTGTGGCCAACAATTAATTTGATAACTTAGATGAAATTGGGAGATGAATTCTAGGTTTAGATCGGAATATGATGACATGCGTCTAGTTGATTCTTCTTAGGATTGAATAGCTGTGTTTGTGTATAGGATAGGAATATACCTATATGCCGTGGGTAACTTTTATGAGAGTTTGAACTTAATGAATCTATTCCAACTTATTTTGCATAGGAATATAGTAATTTAATTGGGAGAGATATGTTTATCTTACTATCAGAAGAGGTTTGATAAATAATTTTGAAGTCTCAGTTAACAACTTAATGATCAATTAACTGGAACGAGAGTGGAAAGATTTATACGAAGTATTAGGAAAAGTTTTAATCTTAAATTCTTTTATCCGGTAAAATCATTCATTGTTCAGTAATTTTAGATTTAGTCTTAAATTAGTAATTCCATAGTTCAATTCTAATTGTTTAAATAAAATCAAATTGTTATAAAGTTAGTACTTGAAAGTTATTACCAATAATTCTCTGTGGGAACGATACTCTACTTATCACTTTATTACTTGTTGATCGTGTATACTTGCACGTAAATTGTCAATATCAAATTTGGACAACAAGTTTTTGGCGCCGTTGCCGGGGAATTATTCTAGTAACTATTTCAATATTAATTTCAATCAATTTGATCTTAGTTTAAACTTATTTAATTTTTTGTTTTAATTGCTTTCGCAAGTACTCTTAAATTTTGTATGCAAACACAGTCTACAGGTCAGGAGCTACTACCGTACGAAGATGAAATCGAAAGAAGGCTCCGAAACTTGTGAAAGCAGTGTCAAGAAGTAAATAATCAAGGAACTATGGCTGAAGATGAACAGAAATCGCTAAGGGATTATGCTATGTCGCTTGTTATGGAAATACAATCGAGCATTTAAAGGCCCGCAATTCAAGCAAACAGTTTCGAGATCAAGCCAGGTACCAACCAAATGATTCAGAATTCAGTGCAGTTTGGGGGTTTGCCTAACGACGACCCAAACGATTATTTGATGAGTTTTTTGGAGATTTGCGACACGTTCAAGTATAATGGAGTTTCTGAAGATGCGATTAGACTCTGACTTTTCCCTTTCACACTTCGTGATAAGGCAAATAGTTGGTTGCATTCATTGCCGTTAGGTTCTATTACTACGTGGACAGATTTAGCTCAAAAATTCTTAGCTAAATTCTTTCCACCAGCCAAAATTGTAAGGATGAGGAACGACATCACTTCATTCACACAGCATGATTCTGAGACTCTCTATGAAGCTTGGGAGCGATTCAAGGACTTACTCCGAAAATGCCCTCACCATGGTATTCTTAAGTGGTTGCAAGTTCAGACGTTCTATAACGGGTTGTTTAGTGCTACCAGAACCAGTATTGATGCAGCTGCAGATGGGGCATTAATGGGAAAATTTTTTGATGAAGCATACGAGTTATTAGAGACGATGGCTGCAAACAATTATCAGTAGCCTTCTACAAGGATCAATCAGCCAAAGGTAGCAGGAATTTATGAAGTTGATGCTGTTACTGCACTAGCTGCACAAGTTGCTACGTTGACAAAGAAGATTGATGCTTTAGGAGTGCAGCCTATTCAAAGTGTGGCAGTTGTTTGTGAATTGTGTGCTGGGAACCATCTGAGCAATCAATGTGCAATTAGTTCAGAGTCGGTACAATACATTGGTAACCACAATAGATAGCAACATGACAATAATTTCAACAATTATAACCCTGGTTAGAGGACTCATCCGAACTTGTCTTGGAATAATAATCAAGCCCAAACTTCTGCTCCAACACAATCATACCCACTAGGCTTTCAGAATCAAGCTCCACCACAGCAGGAAAAGAAGTCAAATTTGGAGGAGCTGTTTTCCCGGTACATATCACAGAATGAGACAAGGATGAACAGTTTGGATGTATCAATCTGAAACCTGAAAAACCAAATGGGTCAGCTCGCTAATGCCATTAACAACCGACCTCAAAGCACTCTACCTAGTGATACAGAGATCAATCCTAAGAGGGAAGTTAAATAGTACTGCAATGCTATTACACTACGAAGCAGAAAAGAGTTACCTGAGGTTGTTGGTGGAACTCCAAAACAATCACATGGAAATGATACTGAGGGTAAAAAAAATAAAAGATTGCAAGAATATGGAACATGAAAAGAAGGAAGAAGATCAATTTGCATGTTCTAATGGAGGCAAGCAGAGTCCTGTTGTGCCTCCTGTGCCATTTCCACAACGTTTGTAGAAACATAAGTGGGATAAGCAGTTCTCTTAATTCTTGGATGTGTTTAAGAAGCTCCAAATAAATATCACTTTCGCAGAAGCAGTGGAGAAAGTGCCTAATTATGTGAATTTTTTGAAGGAAATTCTGTCAAGGAAGAGAAAACTAGGTGATTTTGAGACAGTGACACTTACGGAGGAGTGCAGTGCTATTCTTCAAAAGAAGCTACCACCAAAGCTCAATGATCCGGGTAGCTTTACAATTCCATGCACAATAGACAACCAGTTCTTCGGAAAAGCATTGTGTGACTTGGGAGCTAGTATTAATTTAATGCCGCTCTCAATTTATCAGCAATTGGGTTTGAATGAAGCAAAACATACTAATGTTACATTGCAACTAGCGGATAGATCACTCACTTATCCAAAGGGCATAGTTGAGGATGTTCTACTTAAAGTGGATAAGTTCATTTTTTCAGCTGATTTTATAGTCTTAGATTGTGAGGAAGATAGGGAAATACCTATTATTCTTGGGCGACCATTCTTAGCAACGGGAAGAACACTTATCGATGTACATAAAGGTGAGCTAACTATGTGAGTCCAAGATCAAGAGGTTACATTCAATGTATTTTCAGCTAAGAAATTTCCAGAGGAAGCGGAAGAATGTTTTCGGGTTGATATGGTTGACAAGACAGTGAATGAAGTATTCGTAGGAAGTTGTATTTCAGATCCATTTGAGAGCGCCAAGCTATATAAAAATGAGGTGTTCCTACATGGAACGATTGAAGTTAAGGAAGCCAATTCGAAAAGAACTTTCAAGGTGAATGGGCAGAGACTGAAGCAATATTGGGGCGATGACATTGATCATGAAAAGACCTCAATTACCCATGTCGACCCGGGATGAAACAGGAAGTAGTCAGGCTGAAGACTATAAAACAAGCGCTAATTGCGAGGCAACCCAAATTTTAGTTTCTAAGTTTTATTTCATTTTATTTTAATTTAATTTTTTTTATAAGAAATAATGTAGTTAGTTAGTTAGTTAGTGCATTTTAATTGGTATGTCAATTGCTTGCAGGTCCCAAGGATTGAACATAAAGTTGGAGCACACACAAAGCCTTACTAGGAGCCAAGAACAGCCCACCTATATTTCTTGAATACACTCTTGACTCAGCGGACGACGAGGACGCTGACGATGATGCCGACGATGATGCCAACTAGCGACATCTCAGAGAAGTCATCTATCTTAATTTTTCCTACTTTATACATTGAGGACAATGTTTAGTTTAAATTTGGGGGTGTATTCTTGTTTGCATTATTAGGTATACATTTAGATAACATGTTTTGCACTTTAAATAACATGTTTTAAAACGACTTGAGCAATGAGTTGATTGAATTTGATTATGGCCAATGATAAATGGGATAAATTGTCAATTTAAGGGAAATTGATGAACATGTGGAGTCTGTAGTTTGACATACTAGTTGGTTTTATACTATTTGGATTCTTTCATTCATGAGCACATATCCATCTGTTTGGTTAGTTATTATTTAGAGAATTTATTTGGCCAAGTGTTTGTGGGAGATATCAGTGAAACTCTAGAAATTTATTTAAGCATCATTCAAAGTGAATTGAGGTATTCATATAAGTTTGGGAGAAATATTGGTTATGATGGGTTAGTGTATTAAAAAAAAAAGAAAAAAAAAGTTTTTGAAAATTATTTTGATTTGATCCTTCATGAGGTAGATGAAAAAAAAATAGGAAAACAAGAAACAAGAAAAAGGGCATGTGGTGAGTAGAGATGGAGCATAAAACGCACTCACTCATAAACACATGTTGAGAACGAGATGGAGCGTAAAATGCACTCGTTCAAGAGAAGGTGAGATGGAGTGTAAAATGTACTCGCTCAATAGGAGGTGAGATGGAGCACAAAATGCACTCACCAAATGAATGAAAAAGAAGAAAAGAGAGAGAGAGAGAGACGAAAAACAAAAAATAAAAAAATAAATAAAAATCTTTATACCTTCTAATTATATGTTTTGCCTTTATTAGCAGAGGTTGATGTGAAACGTAAGTTCATAGAGTTGATATTGAGTATCTCTTATGGAGCGCTTGACTACGTAAATTTATCTGGGTGATGGCTAGTTTAAACAGTTAGAATATGCACATGTATTTAAAGGGTCATGGGCGGAGGTAAAATTAAGGAGTATGTTGAATTGTTAGACTTAGCGCTGTTTTGAAGTTTCCCGGGAATTATTATTTGTAGTAATTTTTTGGGGCCATTATTTAGATTCATATTGATCCATTGGTTGAGTAGTTGGTTGTTAGGATTAATTTTTAAGGTTTTTGTTCTTAGTATTTTGCTTTAGGACAAGCAAATATTTAAGTTTGGGGGTATTTGATGAGTGGGTTATATACCTACGAATTGAGTATTTTCGGCTTGATGAAATTGCAAGTTTTCAATTATTTTATGTTCTTTTTTATTTGTTTTGTGTGTTTTGATGTTATTTTGTAGGGATCATCATTTGGAAGGAAACAAGAACATTTGGAAGGAAACAAGGTCAATTTAGAGCCTAAGTGTTAGATTTTTGAAGGCTAAGCAACAAGGGAAGCTCTAGGCTTAAAAAGGGATCAGCGCAGCTGTGCTAGAACCAGCGCCCCTGCGCTTGAAAAGCAGTAACTCAGCGCCCCTGCGCTGATTTTAAGCGCTGCTGCGCATGTGTTGGCTCTGGATGCGAATTCGGGCTTGTTTTTTAGCCGAAATTGAACTCTAATATCTCATATATTCAAGGGTTTTAGTGGGGATATAAATATACTGATTTTGGGGGCTGCTATGATAGAGAAAGACCAAGGATTGATAGAGAATTGAAGGCAAGAATCGAAGGAAGCGACGCGAAGAAGATCGGGATTGAAGGCTACAGAGAGATTGAAGATTGCAAGTAAGTTTTCATTCTTTTGTTTTACTTTTACTTCTTGATTTTCTAAGATGTTGTTTAATTTGAGAAGGATGTTTTTCAATTACATTATGAACTAAATTTTTATTAAGATTGCAACAGAACCTGATGTTTAGTTAAATTGATCTACTCTCGTTTCTAGTTCTTATTGATCATATATGAGTTTTTTGTCATATTTTGTGCTTAATATACGATTGTGTGACCAACAATTAATTTGATAACCTAGATGAAATTGGGAGATGAATTCTAGGTTTAGATCGGAATATGATGACATGCGTCTAGTTGATTCTTCTTAGGATTGAATAGCTGAGTTTGTGTATAGGATATGAATATACCTATATGCCATGTGTAACTTTTATGAGAGTTTGAATTTATTGAATCTATTCCAACTTATTTTGCATAGAAATATAGTAATTTAATTGGGAGAGATATGTTTATCTTACTATCGGAAGAGGTTTGATAAATAATTTTGAAGTCTGAGTTATCAACTTAATTTGATCAATTAACTGGAAAGAGAGTGGAAAGATTTATACGAAATATTAGGGGAAGTTGTAATCTTAAATTCTTTTATCCGGTAAAATCACTCATTGTTCAGTAATTTTAGATTTAGTCTTAAATTAGTAATTGCATAGTTCAATTCCAATTGTTTAAATAAAATCGAATTGATATAAAGTTAGTACTTGAAAGTTATTACCAATAATTCTCCGTGGGAACGATACTCTACTTAGCACTTTATTACTTGTTGATCGTGTATACTTGCACGTAAATTGTCAATATCAAATTTGGACAACATCGACTGTGTCATGTGTCATTGGAAACTTCAGAATAGAACAAGCACTGTTAGACCTTGGAGCCAGTGTTAATTTGCTACCCTACTCTGTCTACCAGCAGTTGGGTCTGGGTGAACTCAAACCCACTTGTGTCACACTCCAGTTGGCCGATAGGTCTGTAAAAATCCTTAGGGGCATTGTTGAAGATGTACTTGTTCAAGTAGACAACTTTGTCTTCCCTGTGGACTTCACTGTTTTAGATACTCAGCCAGCAATGCATTCAAAAAATCAAATTCCCATTATTCTTGGTCGACCATTCCTAGCAACCTCCAATGCTCTGATCAATTGCAGGAATTGGGTTATGAAATTAACCTTTGGGAACATGACTCTTGAGTTGAATATTTTCAATATTGCCAAACACTCAGGAGAGGACGAAGAAGAGAGAGAAATAAATTCCATTGAGTCGTTTATTCACGAACATGTGAACGATACCTTTTGTGAACCCTCTGCTAAATCATACCAGTTGGAACCTAGTACATCTGAGTCAACAGATGATGGTCCAAATCTACAAAGTTGCCCTACTCATGCTGTTGAGACATGAGCACCCAAATTCGAGGAACTTTTGTCGAGTGGCACAAAGCCACTCTCATCAAGTATCAGGCCACCAAGGCCTGAATTGAAACCTCTCCCATCTGACCTCAAATATGCATTCTTAGGAGAGGACGAGTCATACGCAGTGGTAATTTCATCTAAGCTCACAGACTTGCAAGAGTCTAAGCTGATTGAAGTTCTTAAAAGCCATAAAAACACCATTGGGTGGACCATCGCTGACTTGAAAGGTATAAGTCCGTTAATCTGCAATCATGTTATATACCTTGAAGAGGATTCAAAACCCTCTCGTCAAATGCAGCGACGACTGAACCCTCACATGAAGGAAGTTGTGAGAATGGAGGTACTCAAGCTCTTAGATGCAGAAATAATCTTTCCCATCTCCGATAGCAAGTGGGTTAGTCCAACCCAAGTTGTGCCCAAAAAGTCTGGGGTCACAGTGGTAAAAAACGATGCAAATGAACTAGTACCAACTCGAGTTGTCACAGGATGAAGAATGTGTATTGACTATCGAAAACTCAATTTGGTCACTAGAAAAGATCATTTTCCTCTTCCATTTCTTGACCAAGTCCTAGAGAGAATTGCAGACCATGCATTCTACTGTTTCCTAGATGGGTATTCTGGGTACAATCAAATTGAGATAACACTAGATGATCAGGAGAAAACAACCTTCACATGCCCCTTTGGAACCTTTGCATTCAAAAGGATGTCATTTGGACTTTGTAACGCTCCTGCAACATTTCAAAGATGTATGCTAAGCTTGTTCAGTGACATGATTGAGAAATTTTTGGAAGTATTCATGGATGACTTCTCTGTTTATGGTGACTCATTTGATTTGTGTCTGACCAATCTAGAGAAAGTGCTAATAAGATATAGAGAAGCCAATCTAGTGCTCAATTAGGAAAAATGCCATTTCATGGTAACACAAGACATTGTCTTAGGTCACATTGTGTCGTCTGAGGGCATGAAAGTTGACAAGACAAAAATAGATCTGATTGGAAATTTGCCCGCCCCCAAGAATGTGAAGGATGTCCGATCATTCCTAGGACATGCAGGTTTTTACAGAAGATTCATAAAAGATTTCAGTACCTTAGCCAAACCCATGTGTCATCTTCCGAGTTAGTACGTAATTTTTGAGTGGAATGAAGCATGCCAGAAAGCTTTTGAAAAGCTTAAATGTATGTTAATTTCTGCTCCAATAATGCAATCCCCTGACTGGACTCTTCCATTTGAATTGATGTGTGATGCAAGTGATTATGCTGTAGGTGCTGTGTTGGGACAAAGAAAAGATAAGAAATCCCATGTGATTTACTTTGCAAGCAAAACTTTAAACGATGCTCAAATGAATTATTCAACGACTGAAAAAGAATTGCTTGCTATAGTTTTTGCTCTGGAAAAATTTCGTTCTTATCTTGTTGGTTCTTCTGTTACTGTATTCACTGACCATGCAGCACTAAAATTCTTGCTCACAAAGAAGGATGCCAAGCCAAGGCTCTTAAGATGGATACTCTTGGTCCAAGAGTTTGATCTGATCATAAAAGACAAAAAGGGTGTTGAGAATGTGGTAGCAGATCATCTGTCTAGATTAACGTATAAATTTCATGAAGATGGATTGCCAATCAATGAGACATTTTTTGATGAACAACTGTCCTTTACCATGATGGACAAAAAAAAAATTCTGAGGAAGGTTCGTAACTTATTTTGGGAGGATCCCTACGTGTTTAAATACTGTAAGGATCAAATCATAAGGCGTTGCATCCCCGCTCATGAAAGCAGCCAGGTAATAACATTTTGTCATTCTGAAGCGTGCGGTGTCCATTTTTCATCAAGGAAAACTGCTGCAAAATCTTGCAGTGTGGATTTTACTGGCCCACACTTTTCAAAGATGTCCATGCCTTTTGTTTAACTTGTGATAGATGAAAAATGTTGGGAAACATTTCTAAAAGAAACATGATGCCCTTAAACCCCATTCTGGTGATTAAAATTTTTGACTATTGGGACATTGATTTTATGGGACCGGTCCCTCTTCCTTTGACTATCTATACATTTTAGTGGCCGTAGATTATGTGTCAAAAATGGGTTGAAGTAATTCCATGCTGAAATAATGATCACTGAACAGTGATGAAGTTTTTAAAAGAAAATATTTTGTCCTGGTTTAGAATTCCGAAATCAATCATAAGTGATGGGGGTGCTCATTTTTGCAATCATCCCTTCTGAAATTTGATGAAAAAATACTTGATCTTTCACAAAATTGTAACCCCTTATCACCCACAGACCAGTTGACAGGCTGAATTAGCTAATTGGGAGATCAAATTAATTTAAAAAAAAACAGTAAATCCAGACCATAAAGATTGGTCATCAAAACTCACTGATGCACTCTGGGCATACCGCACTGCTTTTAAAACAATCTTGGGCATGTCTCCTTATTGATTAGTCTATGGAAAGCCATGTCACCTACTTGTGGAATTAGAACATAGGGCATACTGGGTCATTAAAGCAATGGACTTTGACCTGGACAAGGCCGGACTAGCAACGAAACTTCAGATAAATGAATTGGAGGAATTGAGAAATGAAGCATATGAGAATGCTAAGATTGCTAAAACCAGGATGAAATTTTTTCATGATAAGAACATTGTGCGGAAATCTTTTGAGCCTTCTCAAACAGTCCTGTTATTTAATTCAAGACTCCGCATCTTTCTTGGTAAGTTGAATTCAAGATGGACTGGGCCTTACATTGTCAAAAAAGTGTTTGGACATGGAGCAGTTGAAGTGGAAAACCCATCGAACGGTAATATCTTTACTGTTAATGGTCAGCGGTTGAAACCATTTTTGGAGGATTTTGTTAAAAATGTGGAAACTATTCTTTTAATGGAACCAGAATATTCCTCCGAGATTCGCGTCTACCGACACTCAATTGGATCGGGTCAGGAAAAATCAAACCCAACCCAACCCGACCCGCTGGGGCGCCTTTATAAGGCCCCCAATCTTTTTCCCAGCTGCCGCTGTTGGCCCCCCCTCTTCTTCTTCGTTTTCATTGTTCTGTGATAAATGACCCATCCCCTGCGAACCAATGACTACACACTCTACAAACACAATCTTTTGTTTCATGCTTTGTATTTTAATCTTATATTTACTCATGGGTGTTCTTCTCTTGTTCGCACTCACACACAAGGATTTTCAGCCTACCCGAAACCCAGATCTGCGCAAAGATTAGTAATTTGTGTATTTTTATTTGTAGGTCTCGGCAGATGAACATATCTCTACCTTTCAACCTCATCTCTAAGATCCATACACTAGTAAATTCGAAACATTGGGGACAATGTTCAGTTTAGGTTGGGGGGTGAGCATTACAGTTCATATTTTGTGCTTGTAAATTTTTTGTTTTTGTTGTTGTTGTTGCTGTTTCTGATCATATTGTGTATCATGCCTCGTGTTTTGTATAAATTGATGACATGTCTGTGAGTCAGTTCCATTCGTCTTTGTGACTGGCAGACGTTAAAGAACTAGATAGTGAGTCTTAAAGCTTAGAAAACATGGATGTTAAACTTTTTTGGTTTAGTCTGGGAGTTCTACGCACTTTTCCATCTAATGTGCATAATGTGATCATGAGAAAAGTAAGACTAGTAAGAAAAGCCGAAATCCAAGAAGAATAAGCAAAACCCCTCTGTGGTAGAAACACTTTTGCTAAACATCGTCGTGCCAAAAGGCTTGGTGTTTGTAAACAGTGTGTCAGAGTCTTTCACGAGAAAAGATATAATCAGTGTTCTGAACCAATTTCCGGTCGTGCACTCAATCGATTAGACTGGATAGTAAATGGGCTGAGTAAGGATTACCCTGAGACGCCATGCTATTCCGGTACTTTGCTTAACCGGTTTGTGAGACAGAAAATTGGGAGAGTCACTGGTTGTTTGAATGACAAAGAGACAGAGGACGACCCGGATTAGACTGCTTTCGAACAAAAATGTGGAAAATGTGTTTTTGGGGATGAAAGCCAAAGGTCCAATTTTTTGTAAAACGTGTAAAAATCTTCTTGTACAAACTCTTTTGACTGAAATGAAAATATGGGCCGAGTAAGGAATGTCCTAGAATACCAACCTAAAGCGTGGGTAGGGACTTATCTTGAGACGCCATGAATTTTGGTTCAAACTTGTGGATATAGCCCTCTTTTATTGTGTACATAAATTTGCATAGAAATTTTTGAATTTTTATCTGACGTTCGAACGCTAGGTTACGTTCGAACGTCACCCACTTGCAGTACTCAGCGTCTGATGAAGTCTCTGATGGAAAAGTATTGGGAACTCAGCCCGTTCAAATGCCAATAGAACGTTCAAACGAGGATATAACGTTCAAACGCCAATAGAAAGTTCAAACGTCATGACCTTGCAGTATTTTGGTCTATGACAGAACTCAAAAGTACTGAGAGCTCACTCACGTTCGAACGTCACTCACGTTCGAACGATCTTTTGAAATCTTTCTACATACGTTCGAACGCCATTGACGTTCGAACGTCACAACTCAGACTATAAAAGCCTGGTTCGTCTTCTTCATTTCAAAACTACCCAAAAATCCCCAAACCCTCGGTGACCCTTCATTACCCAAGCCCCAAAACACCTACCATTCTCCATTTTTACCTAAAATCAACCACACCAAAGCCATTCCCACATCAAAAATTCTCTTTTCACCAAGAAATTCAAGATTTCCAAGACCTAAAAACCTAAAAATTGAAACATCATGCCTCCAAGGGTCAAGCTACCTGCCAAGCGCAATCCACCAACTCAGGAGCCCAATATGGTGGAGGAAGTCATAGAAGAGAGAGAAGGAAGACCCATTGTGAGGAGATATGATCGAACTCGCTTCCCCACGGCTCTCAAGGCGGACAGGTATGAAAACTATTACCAAAATCACGTTGTTGTTTGTGAGTGAGATGTAATCTTGAGTGATTTTGCTGAGTTGGGAATATTTACGGAGATGGAGAGGAGAGGTTGGGTACTGTACTTGCGAAACGGCAGGGAAACTGTGGTTGACTTGGTGTGGGAGTTCTACTCCAACGCCGAGATCATTAACGGGGCAGTAAGGATGTATGTGAGGGGGGTCCATGTGGATGTGGATGAAAATTATATTTGGGAGATGAGGCAAGAAGTGCCTCGGGTACCAAGTCTCACCTATCCCCCAAGAAAGAATGTGGCGATAAATGTTGTGGGGAAAGAGTTGACGGGGGTGGCTGGTTTTTCTTGGTCGGGACAGAGATTTCTCCGACAAGGAGAGCTCACGGACAAGTATAAAATGCTAAATTTGATTGCGGTCTCAAACCTTGCCCCGATCGGACGAAAGAATGAAATCCTCCCCGACATGGCCCGTCTATTGTATGCACTTGGGAAAAGCCACAGTAATGAAGAAAGGCTGCGATGTGAAGCGAAACTCACTCCCATTTGGCACCCTAGTAACTGAGATATGCAAGGATCATGGGATTAGGGTAAGGCCTGAAATGGAAATCCAAAAACCAATGGGGCTACTGAGCAAGACTTCCTTCCGAAGGAGCCAAGATCATAGTGGCGGCCCGGCGGCAAGACAAGAGGTGCCCCTACCCATGGAGTTGACGAGGTGCAGGATGAGCTCGATGCGGAGGAGGAGAGAGAAATGGAGGAAGAGAGAGAGAGAGAGAGCAGCCCTAGGAAACACCAGCACTCGGAGATCACTAAGAGATATCATGCTTGGCATCGAGACCAAGCAAGCTGAGATTCTCCGACAGCAGGAGGAGATTCTCGGCTACCTGAGGGGTGGAGCTGGTAGAGATGGTGGATCTAGAGGAGAGTAAGAGAGGGAGATTTTTGTTCTTGTTTTGTGTGTTTGTTTCTTCATGTATGGTGGTTTTTTTTTTCTTTTATAGTTTGTTGTGGATGATTGTTTTTTCTTTTGTGAGTGGTTGTGGATAGTTGGAATTTTTGTGTTGTGTCCCTTCTTTGGTTGATGGATTGAACCTTTGATGTGTGTATCAAATGATCATATTTTGTGAAATGAATGGTTCAGTTTATCACTTTTATCTGTTTAAAATGCATGTATAGAATTAGCACTTTAGTAATTCTTGTTAATAAATGATGAAATAGATGTGGATTCTAAGGTTGCTTGTTAAAATGACTAAGCGCATGATCGGTTCGACACCTCAACTTAGTAACCTAGACTTAAAACCACATTTCTTGAAAAACTGGTATTCTCTCTATACTTAAATTGTCAAATGTATATTGGTATTCGCTATTCCTAAGGTACAAGATGACCAGGCTTGAAAATGGAACTGATATATAACCGACATTCCACGAGAAACCTGACATAACCAGTGGAGATGACAAAGAATACCATGGTAAGTTTTGAGCCTTGCTATACTTTTGAGAGACAATCAACATTTACTCAAGTAAGGTCTTTCACTCTCAATTTTTGAATAATCTCATTAACCTTGCTTTGATTGACGCAACTAAAGTAATCTATTGACATATCCCACAGGGAACCTTCGCATACGACACATACATGTGCACATACTTGAGAAATGATCTTAGACCATCTTTGATTTAATTTTGAGTCTTAGCCATTTCTTTTACAAAATTATATCCCTAGTTAGCCATGCTTGAGCCATCAATGTATGATCTCTTATTTGATAAACTCATATGATAACCAAGCCACAAGAGAATATACTTGACATACATTTGCTATCTAATTTTCTTACACCCTCTTATAAATCAATATGATACAGAAAAGTAAGAGTAACAGAAAGGAAGATGGTGGCTACTATTCAAAGAAAGAAAAGTAGGTGAAAAACGACCGAAAAAGAAAAGAGACAGAAAAACAGGGAATTGCCAAGAGAGTGAAAAATGAGAAAAATAAAAGAAAGAAATACCATTTCTCGGCAAAATGTCGAAAAACAAGAAAGAGGTGTGCTACACTACATAAACAGAGGATAGCTTTTGGATACCATTGATGTCATTTCGTTAGCCACTGACCTCTGGTCACGTTACAACCTATAAAAAGCCCTAATTGATCTTAAGTCTGATGAATGTGTATGTTGTCGACTACAAGTGGGGTATGTTAACTAGCATTTCTTTATTTGCATCAATATTCTTCCATGAGATTATGCCAAAACCTGATTAGTTTGTTTCCTTAAACTTCACTCCTTTACTAGATTGTGCATGTGATTTTTCGATTGGCCATCTTCTGATCACATGCCCATTGAGAGACAAGCCACTATAATCAGAGCGAATTTTTGCTGAGAGCATTCTAAGAGAGGTTTATGAAATCAAAGCTATCCATGGAAGGTGGTAGAATGGAATGTTTGTTATATAACAATTCTTGCGGCCAGAATGATCATTCCTACTACACAGGGAATTCCAAATGCCAATGTAATAGATGCTAATTTTTGCATAGAATAAATACCAATGAAAAAAGATTGTGCGGGAGATAAGTCAAAATTGAGGGTTGGGAGTCCCAAGGACCATTATGCTAATTTACTTTAACCAGCAATCCCACATGCACATCTGCTCGACTGAAGTTTGTGGGTAGCTTCACTGAAAACTCTCACGAGACAACACTCGTCTGCTAGGGTAAACCTAGGGGTTCAACGGCTTGTTGCATACGCTAAATGCAATCGGATGACCTACGAAAATGGCATTAGAAAAAGATTTTCAATTGTTTTACTACTAGAGACTAACAATATTTAGGTTGGGGGGTGTGATTAGTAGTTAAAATCAGTATATCACTATGCCTTTTTAAGACTAATTATACTTTGATGAAGTGTAAATGATGACATTTCAAGTCCTAAAGTGAACAAGGGCAACAAGAATCACACTTGAAAGAAACACTAGCATATTGGAAACAAAATTGGAAAAAACTTGGACCAAGGCAAGAACGTTCAAACGCCAATCAATGTTCGAATGTTACCTTCAACCATGTGAAGACCAGACTGCTGAGAGATGGCGTGTTGCAGCAAAGAAGAAAGACCCTGAGGTACTTGAGTACCATGTTCGAACGTCTCATTTAATTATTTGAAGATCAGACTGCTACATGGAGTGTGGAAATGGACTTTACAGAAGATTACATGCCACTTTAGTGGGAAAGTCAGACCCCATCAGCACGTTCGAACACCCATCAAGAAAAAATAGAGACAACGTTCGAACGCCAGACAACGTTCGAACGTTGTCTCCAGACTGGCTACAGAGTGGTTGACTTTTCACTTGGACTTGGGCGGCATACACTATTCATTCACCCCCTCTTGTCTCCTCCTCCTTGCCTATATATACTCCCATTGTGGGAGAGCAAGAGGAGGAAAAAAAAGAAGTAGAGAGCTTGATGGAGGCTTAGACTCCCACTCATATTATTGTAGAATTATCTTATATTTCCTTGTATGAAGAAGTAGTTGTTCTAGAGATTGGTTTGGCATTAGTCCAACATCTCTTAGCTTGTTGTAGAATTAATCTTAAGCTTATGCTTTCAGTTACATGCATAGAGGGAGATAGATTACCTTTGGTTGTGGATCACCCTCCAAAAGTGACTACCTTTCTTCTACTTTTAATTTGTGTTTCATTTACTTCCATTGCTTGAGCTTCTATCTTCCCTTAGAGGAGTGAAACTCTTCCATTTTTCTAGAGCTTCGCCAAAGCCGTGAAGGGTGGAACGTGATTCACTCATTCTTTGTCGAAGATCGGCTCCCTGTTTATTGTGCTTTGCTTTGTGACCCCTGTACTTGGAGGAATGAGCATCACTCACTTTTTTAGCTTTACCAAAGCCATGAAGAGTGAGTAGTTTCTCATTCACTCTTTAGTAAGAAGAGAAGGACATGTATAAATTATATGGACGTTATAGTTGTGCAATTTCGATTATGCTTAATTCTTTATATTTTCCATGTTTATTGAATGATTGATTGTATCTAGCAAAGCTAAGGTACTTTGTATAACCAGGAGTTCTTTCTATAACATAGATAACTCTTGCATAGAAAGACTTATTGGTTCAAGGCAAGTACCCCACCTAGATCTTCATGACTAGCCTTCAATCTTCACCATTATTATGCTTCATGTTGTCCGAATTTGGTATTGACAATTAACGTGCAAGTATACACGATCAACAAGTAATAAAGTGATAAGTAGAGTATCGTTCCCATGGAGAATTATTAATAATAAATTTCAAGTACTAACTTTATATCAATTCAATTTTATTTAAACAATTGGAATTGAACTATGGAATGAATAATTTAAACTAAATCTAAACTTACTAATCAAAGATTGAATTTAATGGATAAGAGAAGTTAAGATTACAACTTCCCCTAATGCTTCGTATAAATCTTTCCACTCTCTTTCCAGTTAATTGATCAAATTGAATTGTTAACTGAGACTTCAAAAGTATTTATCAAACCTCTTCCGATAGTAAGATAAGCATATCTCTCCCAATTAAATTGCTATATTCCTATGCAAAATAAGTTGGAATAGATTCATTAAGTTCAAACTCTCATACACGTTACACACGGCATATAGGTATATTCCTATCCTATACACAAACCCAGCAATTCAATCCGAAGAAGAATTAACCAGACGCATGTCATCATATTCAGATCTAAACCTAGAATTCATCTCCCAATTTCATCTAGGTTATCAAATTAATTTATGGCCAAACAATTATATATTAAACACAAAATATGACAAACAACTCATATATGATCAACAAGAACTAGAAACGAGAGTAGATTAATTTAACTAGACATTAGGTTCCGTTGCAATCTTAATAACGATTTAGTTCATAATGTAATTGAAAAACATCCTTCTCAAATTAAACAACATATTAGAAAATCAAGAAGTAAAAGTAAGGGAAAAGAATGAAAACTTAGTTGCAAGCTTCAATCCCTCTCTAGCCTTCAAGTCCGATTTTCTTCGTGTCGGTTTCTTCGATTCTTGTCTTCAATTTTTTATCAATTCTTGGTCTTCTTCTCTATGTCTTTTCAGCCCCCAAAGTCATTATATTTATATTCCCCTCAAACCCTAGCACATAAGAGGCATTAGAGTCCAATTTCGGGTCAAACAAGTCAGAAATCGCGTCCAACTTCTGTGGGGGTGCGCTGGGGCGCTGGGACAGCGCTGGGAAGGCAGTGAATGGGCGCTGGGGTGCTGAAACAGCGCTGTTCTGTTTTAGCCTTCAGCTCCCTTTGTTGCCTAGCCTTAAAAAATCCAACATTTAAGCTCCAAATTGACCTTGTTTCCTTCCAAATGATCTTGTTTGATTCCAAATGATGATTCCTATCAAATCACATTAAAACACACAAAACAAATAAAAAGGAACATAAAATAATTGAAAACTTACAAATTCCTCAAGCCGAAAGTACTCAATTCGTAGGTATAAAACCGACTCATCAAATACCCCCAAACTTAAATCTTAGCTTGTCCTCAAGCAAAATACTAAGAACACAAACTATAAACACTAACTCTGACAACTACTCAAACAATGGATTAATATGAATTTGAATAATGGCCCCAAAAAATTTACTACAAAAATTTATTCACGGGAAACTTCAAAACAATGCAAAGTCTATCAATTCAACATACTCCTTAATTTTACCTCCGCTCATGACCTTTTAAATACATGTGCATATTCGAACTGTTTAAACTAGCCATCACCCAGATAAATTTACGTAGTCAAGCACTCCATAAGAGATACTCAATATCAACTCTATAAACTTACGTTTCACATCAACCTCTACTAATTAAGGCAAAACATATAACTAGAAGGTACAAAGATTTATTCAATTTTTTTTTCTTCTCTCTCTTTCTCTTTTTCATTCATTCAGTGAGTGCATTTTATGCTCCATCTCACTTCCTATTGAGCGAGTGCGTTTTACGCTCCATCTCGCATTTTCTTGAACGAGTGCGTTTTACGCTCCATGTCGTTCTCAACATGTGTTTATGAGTGAGTGCGTTTTACGCTCCATCTCTACTCACCACATGCCCCTTTCTTGTTTCTTGTCTTCCTATTTTTCTTTTTTCATCTAACTCATGAAGGATCAAATCAAAATAATTTTTCAAAAACTCTCTCTTTTTTTTTTTCTTTATACACTAACCCATCATAATCAATATTTCCCCCAAACTTATATGAATACCTCAATTCGCTTTGACTGATGCTTAAATAAATTTTCTAGAGTTTCACTGATATCTCCCACAAGCACTAAGCCAAATAAATTCTCTAAATGATAACTAACCAAACAGATAGATATGTGCTCATGCGTGAAAAGATCATAAACAGTGTAAAACCAACTAGTATGTCAAACTTCAAACTCAACATGTTCCTCAATTTCCCTTGAATTAATAATTAATTCATTTCATCATTGGCCATGATCAAATTCAATCAACCCATTGCTCAAGTTGTACTAAAACATACAAAAATATGATATCTAAATGCAACCCTAATAATGCAAATGCAAACAAGAAAACACCCCCAAACTTAAACTAAGCATTGTCCTCAATGTATAGAGTAGAAAAAATTAAGACAGAGGACTTCCCTGAGACTTCGCGAGGTTGCATCATCGTCAGCGTCCTCGTCGTCCGCTGAGTCAGGAGAGTATTCGTTGAGAGTTGGGATGTAAAGAATTGGGGTGTATGTATTTTGTTTTAGAAGTTTGACATTTTTGGGAGTGGTAGGAGTTGATTTGGATGGCTTGTTGTTCTTGTATGTGGAGTAGTTTTTTTTTTTTTTTTTTGTGTATGATGCTGAAATTCTGAGTTAGGAGCAGTGTGGAGTGTTTAGAAGGCTGAAATTTTGAGTTTGGAGAGGTGTAGAGTGTTTAAAAGGCTGACTTTTGAGTTTGGAGCTGTATTTGAACAGCTGGGGCGCGCCTAGGCGCTGGAACAGTGCTGAAACAGCGCTTGGAGGGCAGCGGAGGCGCGCTGGAACAGCGCTGAAATTGCAGTTTGGGCGCGCTGGGGCGCTGGAACAGCGCTGAAACAGCGCTGGGAAGGCAGAATTTGAGCGCTGGGGCGCTGGAACAGCGCTGGGAAGGCAGAATTTGAGCGCTGGAGCGTTGAAACAGCGCTGGTTTCTTCATCTTCTCAACCCTTGTTCAATTTGTGGTACCTACAAACGATGGGCACAAATATTAAAATGCACTAATCATCTCAAAACAATATTTCTAAAAAAAAAACTAAATTAAAATAAAATGAAATAAAACTTAGAGACTAAAATTTGGGTTGCCTCCCAATTAGCGCTTGTTTTATAGTCATCAGCCTGACTACTCCCTGTTTTTATTCTGGATTGGCGAGAGTGATTGAAGTCTTTTGGCGACCAATGTCGCCACCCCAATAGTGCTTCAACCTTTGCCCGTTCACTTTAAAATTTCTCTTGGAGTGGGAATCTTCAACTTCAATTGCTCCATGCGGGAACACTTTAGTAACAATAAATGGCCCTGACCACCTTGATTTGAGTTTACCCGGGAAGAGTTTTAACCGCGAATTGAAGAGGAGTACAGCTTGTCCCGGCTCAAATTTTCGCTCAATGATTTTCTTATCATGCCACTTTTTTATCTTCTCTTTATAGAGCTTGGTGTTTTCGTATGCTTGGAGACGGAACTCATCCATCTCATTCAACTGCAAGAGAAGCTTCTCACCCGCTGCATGCAAGTCAAAGTTAAGTTTCCGAATAGCCCAATATACACTATGCTCCAATTCCACCGGTAGATGACAAGCTTTTCCATACACGAGCCGATATGGAGACATTCCAATTGGCGTTTTGTACGCTGTTCGATAGGCCCACAAGGCATCATCTAGCTTCTTCGACCAGTCCTTTCGGGTTGGATTAACAATTTTCTCCAGAATCCGCTTTACTTCTCTATTCGAAACTTCAACTTGACCACTGGTCTGGGGGTGATAAGCTGTGACAATCTTATGGGTGACTCCATATTTAGCAAGAAGGGCTGCAAAATATTTATTACAAAAATGCATACCTTCATCGCTAATGATTGCTCTCGGTGTACCAAACCTCGTGAAGATGTTTTTCCGGAGGAAATTTAACACCACCTTTGCATAATTGGTAGGCAACGCAGCTGCTTCAACCCACTTCGAGACATAATCCACTGCAACTAATATGTAAAGATTATTATAAGATGATGGAAATGGGTCCATGAAGTCTATTCCCCAGACATCAAAGATCTCAACCTCCAAAATACTGTTTAAGGGCATTTCATGTCGCTTTGAAATATTCCCAGTCCGTTAACATCTGTCGCACTTTAATGCGAAAAAATGGACATCCTTAAAGAGAGTTGGCCAATACAAACCTGATTGAAGGACTTTTGCTGCTGTTCTCTCTCCCCCATAATGTCCTCCATAATCTGATGAGTGACAATGTTGTAAGATTCCTTCAATCTCCTCCCTGGGTACACATCTTCTTAACATTTGATCTGCACATTGTTTGAATAGGAATGGCTCATCCCAAATGTAATGCTTCACCTCGTGCAAGAACTTCTTCCTTAGTTGGTAGCTCAAGTCAAGAGGAAACACATGACTCACTATATAGTTCACATAGTCTGCATACCATGGTGCTTCCCCTTCAACACAAAAGAGTTGCTCATCCGGAAAGGATTCATTTATCATTACTCCCCCACTCTCTTGTTGTACGGTATTCTCGAGCCTGGAGAGATGATCCGCCACTTGATTCTCTGTCCCCTTTCTGTCCCGAATCTCTAGATCAAACTCTTGAAGCAAAAGGACCCATCGAATCAAGCGTGGCTTGGCGTCCTTCTTCGAAATTAAATACTTGATGGCAGAATGATCTGTGAACACTATCACCTTTGTACCAATGAGATAAGATCGGAATTTGTCAAAAGCAAAAACAACTGCTAATAATTCTTTCTCAGTGGTTGTGTAGTTGAGCTGTGCATCCGATAATGTCTTGCTAGCATAATAGATAGCATGAAACATCTTTTCTTTCCTTTGACCTAAAACTGCGCCAACTGCAAAGTCGCTAGCATCACACATCAACTCAAATGGCAAATCCCAATTTGGTGCAACTATCACAGGGGCAGTTATGAGCTTATTTTTCAACACCTCGAAGGCCTCTAGGCAAGCCTTATCAAACTTAAAGGACACATCTTTCTCTAAAAGGTTACACAGAGGCTTTGTGATCTTGGAAAAATCCTTTATGAATCGCCTATAAAATCCTGCATGGCCCAAGAAACTACGAATTCCCTTGACTGATGTTGGTAGTGGAAGTTTCTCAATAGTCTCTATTTTTGCCCTATCCACCTCTATGCCATTAGCAGAAACTTTGTGCCCCAAAATAATGCCTTCTTGAACCATGAAGTGACATTTTTCCCAGTTTAACACCAAGTTTGTTTCCACACATCTTTTCAACACCAGCGTTAAGTTCTCTAAACATAGGTCAAAGCTATCTCCAAATACCGAAAAATCATCCATAAATACCTCAAGATTTTGCTCGACCATGTCGGAGAATATTGCCATCATGCATCGTTGAAACGTTGCAGGTGCGTTGCATAATCCAAACGGCATCCTCCGGAATGCAAAGGTTCCATAGGGGCAGGTAAATGTAGTCTTCTCCTGATCCTCAGGTGTTATTGCAATCTGATTATAGCCGGAATAACCATCCAATAGACAATAAAATACATGCTCAGCCAATCTGTCAAGCATCTGATCAATGAATGGTAGAGGGAAGTGATCTTTTCGAGTTGCCTTGTTGAGTTTACGATAATCCATACATACTCTCCACCCAGTCACTGTTATTGTTGGGATTAACTCATTGTTCTCATTGGACACTACCGTCATGCCTCCTTTCTTCGGAACACACTGAACTGGACTAACCCATGAATTGTCTGAGATAGGGTATACGATTCCAGCATCCAACCACTTGATGATTTCTTTCTTGACTACCTCCTTCATGATAGGGTTTAGTCGGCATTGTTGCTCAATCATGGGCTTCGCATCATCTTCAAGCAGAATTTTATGCATACAAATTGAGGGACTAATGCCCTTAATATCTGCAATAGACCATCCTAAAGCCGTTTTGTACTCACGAAGGACTCGTAACAGCTTACTTTCCTGAAATTCATCAAGTGAAGCAGAAACAATAACAGGTAAAGTTAAAGAGTCACCCAAATACGCATACAGTAGATGATTTGGAAGAGGTTTAAGCTCCAATATAGGTGGTTCTTCCAAAGATGACTTTGCATGAGTAGAGCTTCCTGAGTGATCCAAAGTCTCAAACTGTTGTCTAAACTTGATGACCCGTGGGGATGCATTCAACCACTGTACATACTCTAAAGGAGCCGGGTAGTCCGCAGCAGTGGGACTAACCAGTGATGTCTCAAGGGGATCTGAAAGACAACTTTCTACAAATATCTCATTTACTGCATCTTCCATCAAATCAACCCGAAAACATTCTTCTTCTTCCTCCGGGAATTTCATAGCTGAAAATACATTAAATGTCACCTCTTGATCTTGAACTCGCATAGTTAGCTCACCTTTTTGTACATCGATAAGTGTTCTCCCCGTCGCTAAGAATGGTCGCCCAAGAATTATAGGTACTTCCCTATCTTCCTCACAATCCAAAACTATGAAATCAACTGGAAAAATGAACTTATCCACTTTAACTAGCACATCTTCTACTATGCCCCTTGGATAAGTGAGTGATCTGTCCGCTAATTGCAATGTAACATTGATAGGCTTTGCTTCATTCAAACCCAATTGCTGATAAATTGAGAGCGGTATTAAGTTAATACTAGCTCCCAAATCACACAATGCTTTCCCGAAGAACTGGCTGCCTATTGTGCATGGAATTGTAAAGCTACCCGGATCTTTGAGCTTTGGTGGTAGCTTCTTTTGGAGGATAGCACTGCACTCCTCAGTGAGTGCCACTGTCTCAAAATCACCTAGTTTTCTCTTCCTTGACAAAATTTCCTTCATAAATTTCACATAACTAGGCATCTGCTCCAATGCATCTGCAAAAGGGATATTAATTTGAAGCTTCTTGAATACTTCCAAAAATTTTGAGAACTGCTTATCTAATTTCTTTTTCTGCTGGCGTTGTGGAAACGGTACGGGAGGCACAATAAGACTCTGCTTGCCTTCATCAGAATTTACCACTAACTCTTCTTCATTCCTTGCATGTTCCACATTCTTGCTATCTTTATTCTCATCCCTATTATCATCTCCAAGTGATTGTTTTGGAATTCCACTAGCAACTTCAGATAGCTCTTTTCCACTTCGTAATGAAATAGCCTTGCAGTGCTCCTTCCCTTCTCTCTTAGGATTGATTTCTGTATCACTAGGTAAAGTTCCTAGAGGTCGGTTGTTAATGGCATTAGCAAGCTGACCCATTTGATTTTCCAGGTTTCGAATTGATACATCCTGACTGTTCATCTTGGTCTCACTCTGTGCTATAAACTTGGAAAGCAAATCCTCCAAATTTGACTTCTTTTCCTGCTGTGGTGGAGCTTGATTTTGAAAGCTTGGTGGGTATGATTGTCTTGAAGCAGAGGATTGGGCTTGATTATTGTTCCAAGAAAAACCCGGATGATTCCTCCAACCAGGGTTATAATTGTTGGAATTGTTACTATATTGTTGCTTGTTGTGGTTACCAATGTATTGGATCGACTCTGGATTAATCGCACATTGATCGCTCGGATGGTTCCCTGCACACAATTCACAAACAACTGCCACACTCTGAATAGGTTGCACTGCTAGAGCATCAATCTTCTTTGACAACGTAGCAAATTGTGCGGCCAATGTAGTAATGCATCAACTTCATAAATCCCTGCTACCTTTGGCTGATTAATCCTTGTAGAAGGCCACTGATAATTATTGGCAGCCATTGTCTCCAATAACTCGTATACTTCATCGAAAATTTTCCCCATTAATGCCCCTCCTGCAGCTGCATCGATACTGGTTCGGGTAGCACTAAACAACCCATTGTAGAACGTTTGAACTTGCAACCAATTAGGAATACCATGGTGAGGGCATTTTCAGAGTCTTTGAATCGCTCCCAAGTTTCATAGAGAGTCTCAGAATCATGTTGTACGAATGAAGTGATGTCATTTCTCATCCTTGCAGTTTTAGCTGGTGGAAAGAATTTAGCTAAGAATTTTTGAGCTAAATCTGACCACGTAGTAATAGAACCCGACGGCAATGAATGCAACCAACTCTTCGCCTTATCACGAAGTGAGAAAGGGAAAAGTCGGAGTCTAATCGCATCTTCAGAAACCCCATTATATCTAAATGTGTCGCATATCTCCAGAAAACTCACCAAATGATCGTTTGGGTCATCGTTAGCAAACCCCCAAACTGCACTGAATTCTGAATCATTTGAATGGTACCCGGCTTGATCTCAAAATTGTTTGCTTGAATTGCGGGCCTTCGAATGCTCGATTGTATTTCAGTAACAAGAGGCATAACATAATCCCTTAACGATTTCTGTTCTTCTTCAGCCATAGCTTCTTGGTTGTTTTCTTCTTGACATTGTTTTCGCAAGTTTCAGAGTCTTCTTTCGATTTCTGGGTCGTACGGCACTAGCTCCTGACCTGTAAATCGTGTTTGCATACAAAATTCAAGAGTACCAACTAAAATAATTAAAGCAGAAAATTAAAACAATTAAAACAGAAAATTAAATAAGTTTAAACTAAGATCAAACTGATTGAAATTAATATTGAAATAATTACTAGAATAATTCCCCGGCAACGGCGCCAAAAACTTGGTGTCCGAATTTGGTATTGACAATTAACGTGCAAGTATACACGATCAACAAGTAATAAAGTGATAAGTAGAATATTGTTCCCACGGAGAATTATTAATAATAAATTTCAAGTACTAACTTTATATTAATTCAATTTTATTTAAACAATTGGAATTGAACTATGGAATGAATAATTTAAACTAAATCTAAACTTACTAATCAAAGATTGAATTTAATGGATAAGAGAAGTTAAGATTACAACTTCCCCTAATGTTTCGTATAAATCTTTCCACTCTCTTTCCAGTTAATTGATTAAATTGAATTGTTAACTGAGACTTCAAAAGTATTTATCAAACCTCTTCCGATAGTAAAGATAAGCATATCTCTCCCAATTAAATTGCTATATTCCTATGCAAAATAAGTTGGAATAGATTCATTAAGTTCAAACTCTCATACACGTTACACACGACATATAGGTATATTCCTATCCTATACACAAACCCAGCAATTCAATCCGAAGAAGAATTAACCAGACGCATGTCATCATATTCAGATCTAAACCTAGAATTCATCTCCCAATTTCATCTAGGTTATCAAATTAATTGATGGCCAAACAATTATATATTAAATACAAAATATGACAAACAACTCATATATGATCAACAAGAACTAGAAACGAGAGTAGATTAATTTAACTAAACATTAGGTTCCGTTGCAATCTTAATAACGATTTAGTTCATAATGTAATTGAAAAACATCCTTCTCAAATTAAACAACATATTAGAAAATCAAGAAGTAAAAGTAAGGGAAAAGAATGAAAACTTAGTTGCAAGCTTCAATCCCTCTCTAGCCTTCAAGTCCAATTTTCTTCGTGTCGGTTTCTTCGATTCTTGTCTTCAATTTTCTATCAATTCTTGGTCTTCTTCTCTATGTCTTTTCAGCCCCCAAAGTCATTATATTTATATTCCCCTCAAACCCTAGCACATAAGAGGCATTAGAGTCCAATTTCGGGGCAAACAAGTCAGAAATCGCGTCCAACTTCCGTGGGGGCGCGCTGGGACAGCGCCGGAACAGCGCTGGGAAGGCAGTGAATGGGTGCTAGGGCGCTGAAACAGAGCTGTTCTGTTTTAGCCTTCAGCTCCCTTTGTTGCCTAGCCTTCAAAAATCCAACATTTAAGCTCCAAATTGACCTTGTTTCCTTCCAAATGATCTTGTTTGATTCCAAATGATGATTCCTATCAAATAACATTAAAAAATACAAAACAAATAAAAAGGAACATAAAATAATTGAAAACTTGCAAATTCCTCAAGCCGAAAGTACTCAATTCGTAGGTATAAAACCGACTCATCACTTCAATTAAAGAATGGAAATTGAACATTAATGTCATGATTGGATGTCTTGTAGAAACATTTGCTTGTTTGTAGACGGGTTAAGTCTCGACACAGACAATTCTTGTAAACTTCTAGAAAGACATCAGAATCATGTTCTTAATTCTCATAATCTACATTTATCTTCCGATTAACCTGCTGTTGACACGGGGGGTTAATTTAGTTATCAAGCACAAGTATAATAAACTGGATAATTAACTACATGTCCAGATCCTTGAACTAAAGAGTGACTCTTTTACATTAGAGTTTATCTCATATTTTGTTTAGAAAATTCTCTTGGAAAGAATCTTATATTCTGTCCAGGAAATCTCATACATCACACAGCTTCAAATCTCAAGGGTTATAATCACTAGGTCTCCACCACTGCTTATCTCAAAACACCAACAAGAGTTCTCTATGGATTCGACTCCGGACTCAAACTGGATTATTACTACAATTTGACCGCTACACTTGGGTGTACACATTTCGGATCAAGTCATCTTCGACTGAGCAAACCACATAATCAAATCTTTTGGTCATCGACCTTAAGATTTTCTCAGCAATCACCACTTCGTCCATCTTTTCTCCATGAATCTTCATCTTGTTTATAATTGAAAGAGTTCGAGCAAAGTACTCGTCCACTTTCTCTCCTTCCCTCATTTGGAGAACTTCGAATTCCCTTCGTAGTGCTTGCAACTGAGCACGCTTCACTCTTGTTGTTCCCTGGTATTTTTGCCTCATTGAATCCCAGATACTTTTTGTTGTCTTCTTGTTGAGGATTGTTTCCATGATAGTTCTGTCAATAGCCTGAAAGAGATAATTTTTTACCTTTAAATCTTTTAGACGCTGCTCCTCAATGGTCTTTCTTTTGAACTTCTGTTGACTCCACTCCATCTGCAACTACAAGGATCCCATTCTCCACCAAGCTCCAGTACTCTTTTGAACGTAATAAATTCTCCATGAGCATGGCCCAATGGTCATAATGACCATCAAACCTTGGTATTGCAGGTTGGATAAAACCTCCTTCTGTTGCCATTCTCTCGTTCACTCTTTTCTCACTCCCTGTGTTTCCCCTCTCACTTTTCTCTTCTTTGGAAGCTGCAGTTCCTAACCTCACTCACTCAGGCCCCTTATTGGGGCTCTGATACCAGAATTGTAGAACCCAAAAATCCTTAAGCAAAAATTATTAGTAATTGATGAACAACACTTCTTATTCAACTTGAAGAAAACTCAGTGGCTTATATAGCCTTACATGATGAGAAAAGAAATCAAACAGAACACACCTAGAAATGTGGTAACACTAGCTAATGAATAGGTCAAATCTAACAACAAGTCCCTATTCAATAGGGATTATTAACAGAACTTGAAGAGCTCAACTCTAACCAAACTTCATTGACAAGCAATAACTCAATAACTCCAACAGTTGTCAGATTGGAAAAAGATGTCATTTACCTTTCGGTTTGAGTGATTCAAAGTGTAATAAACCTTTTCTTAAAATTCATTCGGATGTTTGGGGCCCAACTCCCATTATATCTATTTCTAGCTTTCGGTTTTATGTTATATTTGTGGATGATGCTGCTCATTACATTTGGTTCTATCCTTTAAAGAACAAGTCCGAGGTACTTTCTTATTTCATTTACTTTGAGAAAATGATTGTAAATATCTTCGATGCTCGTGTGAAATTCTTTATGAGTGATGGTGAAGGGGAATTTAAATTAGGGATATTTGATACTTTTTGGGCTAGTAAAGGCTTTGATCGCCAATTGTCCTGTCCTTGCACCCCACAACAAAATGAGGTAGCCGAGCGTAAGCATAGGCATATCACCGAGACGGGCCTTACTCTCCTCTTCCACAGTTAAACACCACTACATTTGTGGGTGGAGGCATTCTCTATGGCAACCTATCTCATTAACCAGCTTCCTACTCCAATTTTGGACAATAACAGTCCTTTTTATAAGCTATTCGACACTAATGCGGATTATTTAAAGATCCACCTTTTTGGTTGTTTATGTTATCCAGTCTTACGAGATTATCATTAACATAAATTCAGTCCAAAAAGTTTGCAATGCATTTTCTTGGATATAAGTGATTTTCACAAAGGATTTTGTTGTTTGGAACCTTCTTCGGGTCGTGTTTACATTGTTCGCTATGTTGTGTTCGATGAAACATTGTTTCCTTATCATTCCCGTGGTGTTCTTCATCTGTCGTTTACTCTTCACGGTGAAGCCCTTCAATATTCGAATATAGAGTAGTGGCTCTCTCTCGAAATATCCCCTAGATCTCTGCCTTTGTCTATTGTCGTACCAATAGCTGCCTTGCCCCTCATCGTTGCTGAAGCCGCCTCCCATAGATTCAATCTACTCTCTTCTCAAGAGCCTCATTCCTCTACTCACCCTATTGCCACTCTCTATCGATGCTTCCCAAGCTGGTGGTCAATTGAAAATCATTCTACACATTCCACCACTGCAACAATAGTCTTCCATACATGGTCCAGCTTCTAATCATTTCATGGTAACTCTATTGGAAAAATAATAATAAACATAACTTTTCATGTTCTAGGAGTTATTTTTATGCATTTAGATTTTTGTATTAGTGTGTTATCAATTTGGTGTTAGTGGGGGACAAAGTAATTGTGGTATTTTAATTCTCCAAGTAATGGAGGAGTAGGGTCTTTATTATTTTTATTATTGCATTATGTAGTGGAGTTATTTTGTATGTCATGTGTTATATATGAGAGTCTATATATATCCTATGTAATACATCCATTTGGATATGAGTGAATAGAAAGATTTCTTCATATTTTCAATAGTCTCTTCCATTATATTTTTTAGTGAGTGTGTGATAGTCCTTTAGATTCCAACAAAGTGGTATCAGAGCTAGGCTTGAGTGTTGAAAAAGAGAGAGTGAGAGAGAGATGGCGAATGGAATGCTTCCATTTCAAATGCCTCGATTCACCAAAGATAACTATGAGAATTGGTGTATCCGCATGAAGGCAATTCGTGGATCTCAAGACTTATGGGAGATTGTAACAATTGGTTACACAACACCGCAAGATGAAACTTCCTTAAGTCAAGCCCAAAAGGAAGTCTTGCAAGCTACAAAGAAAAAGGATCAAAAGGCTCTTTCACTCATCCATCAATGCTTGGATGATGCTATGTTACAGAAGGTTGCTAGTGTAACCACATCCAAGCAAACATGGGATGTTCTTAAAACCGCTCATAGTGGAGTGGAAAAAGTCAAGAAAGTTCGTCTCCAAACTCTACGAGGTGAATTTGAGGCTTTACGTACGAAGGAATATGAATTAGTTTCAGATTATTTCACAAGAATCTTGGTGGTTGTGAATAATTTGAGAACGTATGTTAATGATCACTATGATGATACCCGGGTGATAGAAAAAATCCTCCATTCATTGGACCCCAAGTTTGACTATATTGTCGTAGCCATTGAAGAGTCTAAAGATTTAGACACAATGATGATTGACGAACTCATGGGATCGTTGTTAGCCCATGAAGAACGACTAGGCAAGAAGAAGCAAGAGCCGTTGGAGCAAGTGCTACAAACTTAGCTTTCTTTCAAAGAAAAAGAAAGAAGACAATATGGATGTCAAAGAGGTAGAGGGCGTGAACGTGGACGTGGAAGTAAACTCGACAGGTCGCTTATGGAATGTCGACTACTAAGTGAAGACTTTCCACTGGTCGTGGTGGACGTGGTCGAGGTAGAGGAGAAAATTTTGGCCAAAATGCGTCCAACAAAGAAGAAAGAGGCCAAGAATCATATCGTGGAAGAGGCAACAATTCAAAGTCATATGGAGGGAGGTATGACAAATCTCATATTCAATGTTATAATTGTCATCGATATGACCATTTTGCTTCCAAGTGTAGAAATGATTTTGTGAAAGAAATAACACACTTTGTTGAAGACAAAGTTGAAGAAGTAGAGCCGACCTTGTTGTTGGCATACAAATAAGAGCAAAAGGGAGACAAGAATGTGTGGTGCCTTGACTCCGGTGCTGATAATCATATGTGTGAAAATAAAGAGATGTTTGCGGAGCTTGATGAATCGGTGAGTGGAAAAGTCATTTTTGAAGATTCTTCTCAAATTCCGATAATGGAAAGAGGTAATATTTTGATTCGTTTGAAGGATGGAAGACACCAAGTTATTTCTAATATTTTCTATGTGCCAAACATGAAAAATAATATTTTGAGTTTTGGACAACTCTTAGAGAAAGGTTATGATATTTGCATGAAAAATCATAATCTTTCAATAAGAGATGGAAATGAAAATTTGGTTGCTAAAGTGCCGATGACAAGAAATATAATGTTTTTATTAAATATTCAAAGTGATGTGGCAAAATGCTTGAAAACATGTGTTAAAGATTCTTCTTGGTTATGACACTTGAGATTTGAACACTTGAATTTTGGAGGACTAACTTTATTGTCTAGAAAGAAGATGGTGAAATGATTGCCTTCTATCAACCACCCGGATCAACTTTGTGAGGGATTTCTAATTGGAAAGCAAGCTAGAAAGAGCTTTTCCAAAGAATCCATTTCAAGAGCAACCAAACCACTTCAACTTATTCACTCGGATGTTTGTAGCCCTATAGACCCACCATCATTTGGCAAGAACCGGTATTTTCTTCTCCTTATTGATGATTTTAGCCGAAAAACGTGGGTTTATTTTCTAAAACAAAAATCAGAGGTGTTTGGTGTTTTCAAAAGGTTTAAGGCTTTGATTGAAAAATAAAGTGGGTATGAAGTTAAGACAATTAGATCCGATAGAGGAGGTAAATTCACATCAAGTGAATTCAAATTTTTTTGTGAAGAAAATGGAATTCACCATCCTCTAACGGTTCCAAGATCACCACAACAAAATGGTGTTGCCGAAAGGAAGAACCAAACCATTCTTGACATGGTTCGGAGTATGTTGAAGAGTAAAAAAATGTCCAAGGAGTTTTGGGCAGAAGTTATTGATTGTACCATCTACTTGCTAAATCGGTGTCCCACTAGAAGTGTTCAAGACAAAACACCACAAGAAGCATGAGGAGGAATCAAGTCAAATGTTTCTCATTTGCGGGTCTTTGGAAGTGTATACTATGCACATGTGCCGGATGAGAAACGAATCAAACTAGATGACATGAGTGAAAAGTTTGTCTTCATTGGCTATGATTCAAGAAGTAAAGATTACAAGCTTTACAACCCAAGCAATGACAAGATAATTATTAGTAGAGATGTTGAGTTTGATGAAGAAGATGAATGGGATTGGAACACTCCACAAGAACACTACGATTTTTTTTCATTCTTTGAAGAAGAGGAGGAGCCCAATGAGATCATGGAGCTGCCCATTTATTCTCCTCCACCATCACCCACCAATGTGCAAGCATCTCCATCATCATTCGAAGCAAGTTCAAGTGAAAGGCCACCTCGCATGAGGAGTCTTCGAGATATCTATGAAGAAACCGAAGAGGTAACTCAAATATTTAGCGATCTAACACTTTTTTGCCTATTTGCCGATTATGATTCCAAAGGCTATGAGAAAGCGGCACAAGATAAGAAGTGGAGAAGTGCCATGAATGAAGAAAGTGAAGCTATTAAAAGAAATTGAACATGGGAACTTGCCACACTTCCTAGAGGACAAAATGCCATTGGAGTGAAGTGGGTGTACAAGACAAAGAAAAATGCCAAAGGTGAAGTGGAGAGGTACAAAGCAAGGTAGGTTGCAAAAGACTAGTCAAAAATCGGGTATTGACTATGATGAGGTATTTGCACCCGTTGCTCGTTTGAAAACAATTAGATTGATTATTTCTTTAGCAGCTCTAAATAATTGGAAAATTCATCAAATGGATGTAAAATCCACTTTTTTGAATGGCTTTCTTGATGAAGAGGTGTATGTTGAACAACCATTGGGTTATGTTGTGAAAGGGCAAGGAGAGAAAGTCTTAAAATTAAAAAAGTCTTTGTATGGCTTGAAGCAAGTACCAAGGGCTTGGAATAGTATACTTGACAAGTACTTTCAAGCAAATAATTTCACCAAGTGTCCCATGAACATGCTCTTTATATAAAGGTGAATGATAATGGTGATATACTCTATGCTTGTTTGTATGTGGATGACTTGATCTTCATAGAAAATTGTCCAAGAATGTTTGAAGATTTCAAGAGAGCAATGGCTAAAGAATTTGAGATGACCGACATTGGGCTTATGTCATACTACCTTGGCATTGAAGTGAAGCAAATGAATGAAGGTATTTTCATCTCTCAAGAAGATTATGCTAAAGCAATTTTGGCAAAATTCAAGATACAAGATTGTATGCCGGGATGCACACCCGTTGATTATGGTGTAAAATTGTCAAAATATGAATATGGAGAGCATGTAGATTCTACCCATTTAAAGAGCCTAGTGGGAAGCTTGAGGTACTTAACATGCACAAGGCTGGATATTTTTTTTGGTGTTGGTCTTGTAAGTCGCTATATGGAAGCTCCTACCATGACCCATTTGAAGGCGGCGAAAAGAATTCTTAGATACATCAAAAGGTACACTTGATTATGGATTGCTATATTCTTGTTCTAACAATTCCAAGCTTGCGGGTTATTGTGATAGTGATTGGGCCGGAGATATGGATGACAGAAAAAGTACTACCGGATATGTTTTTTTCATGGGAGATACCGCATTTTCTTGGAGTTCAAAGAAGCAACCCATTGTGACTCTTTTGACTTGTGAAGCCTAGTATGTGGCGGCTACATCATGTGTTTGTCAAGCCATTTGGCTTAGAAATTTGTTGAAGGAGCTTCATTTGCCTCAAGAAGAATCGACAGAGATCTTCATTGACAACAAATTGGCACTAGCGTTGGCAAATAATCCGGTGTTTCATGATCGTAGTAAGCATATTGACACAAGGTTCCATTTCATTAGAGAATATGTGACCAAGAAAGAGGTGGAACTCAAGTTTGTGAAGTCTCAAGATCAAATTGCTGATATTTTCACTAAACCCCTCAAAAAGGATGTTTTTTGCAAATTGAGAAGTTTGCTTGAAGTTGAGAAGAAAAATCATGTTTAAGGGGGTGTTGGAAAAATAATAATAAACATGATTTTTCATGTTCTAGGAGTTATTTTTATGCATTTAGTTTTTTGTATTAGTGGGTCATAAATTTGGTGTTAGTGGGGGACAAAGTAATTGTGGTATTTTAATTCTCCAAGTAATGAAGGAGTATGGTCTTTATTTTTATTATTGCATTATATAGTGGGGTTATTTTGTATGTCATGTGTTATATATGAGAATCTATATATATCCTATGTAATACATCCATTTGGATATGAGTGAATAGAAAGAGTTCTTCCTATCTTCAATAGTCTTTTCCATTATATTTTTTAGTGAGTGTGTGATAGTCCTCTAAATTCCAACAGACTCGAAGCAAGTCTTGTCGGTCTCTTCATACACTTAGTTTAGTGGCCTCATTAGCTTTATCACCCGATCACTCTTGCTTCCTTGTGGCCCTCGCCACCGCTGATGAATCGTCTAATGTCACTGCAACTTTAAAAATTCCATATTGGAAAGCTACCATGGATGCCGAGTTGGATGTTATCCATCACAATAACACTTGGGTTTTAGTTCCTCGGCATCCCAATATGCACATAATTCCAACCAAATGAGTATATAAAACAAAATTTTTGTCTTTTGGTCAAATTGAACGTCACGAGGCTCGACTTGTTGCAAAGGGGTATTCTCATCGTCATGGTATTGGTTTCGATGAAACTTTCGCCCCAATTGTCAAAACAACCACGACTCGAACTTTGCTTGTTGTTGTTGTTGCTCGTGCTTGGCCTATTCGCCAATTGGATGTTAAAAACACCTTTTTACATGGATTTCTCAAAGAAGTTTATGTTTCTCAACCACTTGGGTATATTGAATTTCAATTCCCACAAAATGTCTATCTTCTTCAGCCAGCACTTTATAGCTTACGTCAAGCTCCACGTGCTTGGTTTGATCAATTTAGCCATTATCTTTTTAATCTTGGCTTCCATCGTAATCCCACTAACCATTCCATGTTTACACTTCATGTCCATACTGATATTGTTGTCATCCTACTCTATGTAGATGACATGATCATTACAAGCAGCAACCACGTTCTTTTGCATGAAAGAATCGCGCAACTAAGTCTCGAATTCTCCATGAAGGACCTTGGTCCTCTCCACTATTTTTTGGGCATTGAAGCCGTCTCCACCTCGCAAGGCCTTTTTATATCCATGGCGAAATATGCTCATGATCTGCTCGATCGGGCGGCTATGGTGGACTACAAACAGGTATCCACTCTTATGGTTGCTAACCACAAGCTTTCCAAGCTTGGGGTGCCCTTTGATAATCCCACTATTTTTCGGAGTATTGTCGATGCTCTACGATACTTAACAATAACCAGTTCGGATATCGCTTTTAGCATTAACTCAATGTGTTAACATATGCACAACTTCAAAGTACATCAATAGAGCTAGAAAATGAAAGGCATTAACTTCAAACTCGTTATAAAGCACACTGTGACGCCCCCAAATCCAAGTGTCCGTAATTACCCCGTTGATCACCCATCAACCCGCGGAATCCCCGTGGATACCGTGTAACTCGATAACACGCCGTTAAGCCCCATTTACCGGGTTCCATAACTTAACAAAATTTGGGCAAAGTCTCATTTGTACGGGGAGCTCTACCCAAAACGCAACATGTACAATCCTACAACATTGACCACACCGGGTCCATTCATCCATACTCAATTGCATAGTATTGGATACTACCATAATCATCATCACTACGTACATTCATTCATAAAAGAATAAATATCTCAAAAGAGTCTCATATACATGCCTTTTAAATATAAACAAGTTTTTGTTACAAAAATTATACAAGGCCAAAAGTAAACATATACAAGGGACTACAAAGTCAAAATAAGAGCCACATACCGGCTCTATCGTCAAAGCAGGCCCATGGCCTCGCCTTCGGTGGACGCCTAGGCGATACCTGAAAAATGTTCCCATAAAGGGTGAGCCAACGCTCAATAGGGTAGCTCCTATAGAGAATACCTCTCCACCTAAATGCATATGAAATGTCACATGCAACAATCATTTCATGCATTCATTCAAATATGTATATTATGAAAAAATGACATAAATCATGTCATGCCATGAGATGAGACTCATGCAAGCAATACCAACACCGAGCCCCATCCTGAGCTCTCACAACACATGCAATGTCATGCGTATGTATTCGGGCATTCCAAGCCCCTGTCATTGGTGTTATGTACACTAAATAACTAATTGATTCATTTTCTTGTGTCTTTGTGGGGAGATGATTTATGGTATTACACCAATGGGACACCAACCATCAACGAATTTTCAGGACATCCCACATGTGGCTCCGTTTTCGCCGTTACACTTTTCTGGAATTGCGCTGCCAGAAAGTGTATAAACCAAGTAAGTGGGTCTTGCACCCGAGGGAGAATCTAACCCTTCTTGCTATCTCTGACACGTTTATCCATTTAATTTTTCATGCGACTCAGCCGGACCTTGGTGCGACTTTCCCGAGCCCACGATCAACCACCTATGTGGTGATTGATTTCATACCATGCACACACTCCCACCCATGTCAATACTCATAAATGTAGTGCAATCCATGCATAATGCAGTATAATGTGCAATTGCCTTTTGTACTATTTGCAATGTCCATTACATAATGAATGCAATATAATGACATTTTCAACACAATCTCAAGCATGTTATGTAAGATAATCAACTCAACTAATATACTTGTATTCACCTAGGCATTTAAATAAACACCTAGATGACACATCAATTTATACAACTAGCATGTTTATTACTTTCAACATGGCAACATGTTTATTAATTCTATAAACATAAGTACAAGTCCACCACAATAATCATATGCTAAATAATCATTTAACATACATATTATTTCATAATCACATAACAAGCTAATAATTTTATTAAACTTGATATGCCATTAAAACATCAATTCATGCTAAAGTACAATTAACATTCTTTAAACCAATACATTAACTTATACCAAGTTAATTATAATAGAATTTTACTAATTATAAGGTTAATTATAAATCTTATATTTGACCCACTAGTTGTACTAGTCAAGACCTAACATGTGATATACACCTTTAGCCCACCCATTTCATATGTCACATTTTAGGTTGAAATTACATCTAAATAGGAGAAACCCTAGCTCTTGTAGCGTGAGCCCAAGTAGTAAAACTCCAACGATAGCCCAAATTTAGCTTCCCAAGCCTTAGGCCTAGATTCTCGTCTTTGATATTTTTTTTTGGAGAAAAATACGATCTTTGGTGTGGTTGTGTAGCTCTCGCTGAGTAGAGCAACTTTAATTCTTGGCCCGAAGCGATTAAACGGTTCAATTTTCGTAGATCTGAGGACTCCCGAACCTGACCACTCCCCTTTTAGGCATCACCTTCAAGAATACATGATCTCCGACACGAAATTCAGAGGTCGCTGCCGTCTGTCGACGTAGCTCTTCTGCCGACTCTGAACCGTGAGAAGACGTTTGCATATCAAGTCCACCTTCTCCGAGGTGTCTCTAATTAAATCTGAACCCGTGGAAGGTCTCTCTCCAACCTCTGTCTAACAAATCGGAGAACGGCACGGCCTCCCATAAAGTGTCTCATAGGGTGTCATCTGTATACTCGCTTGATAACTGTTGTTATAGGCGAACTCCACTAAGGGTAAATGCTCCTCCCAGCCACCCTTGAGATCAAGGACGCATGCCCGTAACATGTCCTGTAAAGTCTGGATAGTCCTCTCTGACTGACCGTCCGTCTGGGGATGAAAAGTGGTGCTCATAATCAATTGTGTCCCCATGGCTCGCTGGAAACTCCCCCAAAAATGAGCTATGAACCTAGGGTCCCGATCTGATACTATAGATACGAACACCCAATGTAACCGGAATATCTCCCCGTATGTACAGTCTACAAAATTCCTCCAGTGTGAAGCTCATCCGCACTGCCAAAAAGTGTGCCGACTTCGTAAGCGGGTCCATTATCACCCACACCGCGTCATGCCCCTGCGATGTCCGTGGCAAGTGGGTCACAAAATTCATCGTGACGTGCTCCCACTTCCACTCAGCCACCTCCAAAGGTTGGAGCAACTCTGCTGGTCTCTGGTGCTCAGTCTTGACCGGCTGACACGTGAGACATCGATTAACAAAATCTCCAACGTGCCTCTTCATCCCACTCCAATAGTACTGGCGGCAAAGATCATGGTACATCTTCGTGCCACCTGGATGCATAGCAAAATGGGAACAATGAAACTCCCTAAGGATCTCCTCTCTCAGATCCACAGACTAGGGAACCACAACCCTTCTCCTGAACCGAAGACAACCATCCGTGTGAATAACCCAGCCCTCGTCACCTGTACCCTATCCCTGATGGACAAAATCTCAGTATCTTGCCCCTAGGATTCTATTACCCTGCTCGGTAGGGAAGGTGTAGCCACTAGACTCCCCAAAGTGCCCTGAGTTTGATCCTTGTAGTGTAGCCCAAACTGTCCCACAGTCTCGAGCATCAGCCACTTCTGGGAAGCTATACTGGCCAAAACTCCCCGTGACTTCCGACTCAGTGTATCAGCCATCACATTTGCCTTACCGGGATGGTAATGCAAAGTAAAGTCATAATCCTCTAGGTACTCCATCCACATGTGATGTCTCATATTGAGGTCCCGCTGCGTGAACATGTAATTCAGACTTTTATGGTCTGAAAATACCTCAAACTGCTCTCCATAAAGATAGTGGCGCCATGCCTTCAAGGCAAAGACAATAGTCGCTAACTCCATGTCACGTGTGGGGTAATTTTACTCGTGGCTATTCAACTGCCGAGAACCATAAGCTACCACCCTGTCGGACTGCATCAAAACACACCCAAGTCCGTCCTTGGAGCCATCACAATAAACTGTGTACCTCTGTCCCCTCTCCGAAACTATCAAAATCGGAGCTGAAGTAAGCCTCTTCTTTAACTCTTGGAATGCCCTCTCACACGAGTCATCCCACTGAAACTTGATCTCCTTCTTGGTCAATCTAGTCATAGGTGCAGCTAGTCGGGAGAAATCCTCAATGAACCTCATGTAATACCCTGTCAATCCCAAGAAGCTACGTATCTCGAAGAATGACTTTGGCCTCTCCCAATTCATGACCGCCTCAACTTTTTTCGAGTCGAATGACACACCCGAAGCTGACACCACATGTCCCCGAAATTTCACCTCCGTCAGCAAAAATTCGCACTTGCTGAACTTGGCGTACAACCGGTGGTCTCTCAAGGTCTGGAGAACAACCCTCAAGTGACTCTCATGCTCCTCCTCAGACTTGGAATAGATCAGTATATCATCAACAAAGACCACAACGAACTGATCTAGGTAGGGCTAGAACACCCTATGCATAAGATCCATGAATTCCGCCGGGACATTCGTCAATCTGAATGACATCACAATAAACTCGAAATGCCCAGAACGCGTTCGAAATGCCTTCTTCGGAATGTCGGCATCCCTAATCCTTAAATGATGGTACCCTGTGCGCATATCTATATTGGAGTAGACCCGTGCCCCTCTCAGCTGGTCAAAAAGATCATCGATCCTCGGCAATGGGTACTTATTCTTGATAGTGACCCTGTTCAACTGCCGGTAGTCAATGCAGAGCCTAAGCGTCTTGTTCTTCTTCTTTGCAAATAGCACCAAAGCACCCCAAGGTAAAGTACTCAGCCTAATAAAGCCTCTATCCAATAGTTCTTGTAACTGGACTTTAAGCTCCTACAACTCTGCTGGTGCCATCCTATGCGGATTCATAGAAATAGGGGATGCATCGGGCTATAACTCTATGGTGAAGTCTACATCCCGATGCGGTGGCAACCCTGGTAACTCATCTGGAAAGACATCCGCATAGTCACACCACAGACTTTACCGGCAGATCAGTCGGTAATTTAGGGTACATTTCTTCTCTCTAGATTATGGACTAGAGTAATATTTGATTCTGCTGCATCACATTCTTTTATTGCTACATAATGCCAACGAGACTTGGGCTTAGAGGCCGAGAATCTAGAGGAGCCCATGTATGTGAGTTCAGCCCTAGGAGACAGAGTTTGTATTGACAAGATATGTAGGGGTTGTGAGTTGGAGATCCAAGGGACCCAGCTCACCGTTGATCTTAGGGTCATCGAGATGACAGAGTTCGATGTCATACTCGGGATGGATTGGTTGGCGGCACATAAGGTCGCCATTGATTGCGAACGCAAGAGGGTTACAACCTACACTTTAGACGGGGTTTGTTTCAAGTTTTAAGGGGAGAAGCACAATGCTTTACCCCATGCCGTATATGACTCCCGATGACACGAACAGTTGATAGGCTGGCTTGCTAGCCTTACATTGGAGGACGAGGCGAGACATGAGTTAGGTCTGCCTAGCTGTGACGCCCTCAGATCCGGGTGTCTGTAATTACCCTGTTGATCACCCATCAACCTGCGGAATATCCGTGGATACCGTGTAACTCGATAACACGCCGTTATGCCCCATTTACCGGGTTCCATAACTTAACAAAATTAGGGCACAGTCTCCTTTGTACGGGGAGCTCTACCCAAAACGCAACTTGTGCTATCCTACAACATTGATCACACCGGGTCCATTCATTCATACTCTATTGCATAGTATTGGATACTACCATAATCATCATCACTACGTACATTCATTCATAAAAGAATAAATGTCTCAAAAGAGTCTCATATTCATGCATTTTAAATATAAATAAGTTTTTGTTACAAAAATTATACAAGGCCAAAAATAAACATATACAAGGGACTACAATGTCAAAATAAGAGCAACAGACTGGCTCTGTCGTCAAAGCGGGCCCATGGCCTCGCCTTCGGTGGACGCCTGGGCGATATTTGAAAAATGTTCCCATAAAGGGTGAGCCAACGCTCAATAGGGTAACTCCTATAGAGAATACCTCTCAACCTAAATGCATATGAAATGTCACATGCAACAATCATTTCATGCATTCATTCAAATATGTATATTATAAAAAAATGCCATAAATCATGTCATGCCATGAGATGAGACTCATGCAAGCAATACCAACACCGAGCCCCATCTTGAGCTCACACAATACATGCAATGTCATGCGTATGTATCCGGGCATTCCAAACCCCTGTCATTGGTGTTATGTACACTCAATAACTAATTGATTCATTTTCTTGTGTCTTTGTGGGCAGATGATTTATGGTATTACACCAATGGGACACCAACCATCAACGGATTTTCAAGACATCCCACCCGCGGCTCCGTTTTCACCGTTACTCTTTTCTGGAATTGCACCGCCGAAAAGTGTATAAACCAAGTAAGCGGGTCTTGCACCCGAGGGACAATCTAGTCCTTCTTGCTATCCCCAATACGTTTATCCATTTAATTTTTCGTGCGACTCAGCCGGACCTTGGTGCGACTTTTCCGAGCCCACGATCAACCACCTATGTGGTGATTGATTACATACCATGCACACACTCCCACCCATGTTAATGCCCATGAATATAGTGTAACCCATGCATAATGCAATATAATGTGCAATTGTCTTTCGTACTATTTACAATGTCCATTACATAATGAATGCAATATAATGACATTTTCAACACAATCTCAAGCATGTTATGTAAGATAATCAACTCAACTAACATACTTGTATTCATCTAGGCATTTAAATAAACACCTAGATGGCACATCAATTTATACAACTAGCATGCTTATTACTTTCAACATGGCAACATATTTATTAATTCTATAAACATAAGTATAAGTCCACCACAATAATCATTTAACATACATATTATTTCATAATCACATAACAAACTAATAATTTTATTAAACTTGATATGCCATTAAAACATCAAGTCATGCTAATGTACAATTAACATTCTTTAAACTACTACATTAACTTACACCAAGTTTATTATAATAGGATTTTACTAATTATAAGTTTAATTATAAATCCTATATTTGACCTACTAGTTACACTAGTCAAGACCTAACATGTGATATACACCCTTAGCCCACCCATTTCATATGTCACATTTTAGGTTGAAATTACATCTAAATAGGGAAAACCTTACCTCTCGTAGCGTGAGCCCACGTAGTAAAACTCCAACGATAGCCCAAATTTAGTTTTCCAAGCCTTAGGCCTAAATTCTCGTATTTGATTTTTTTTTTTGGAGAAAAATACGATCTTTGGTGTGGTTGTGTAACTCTCGCTGAGTAGAGCAACTTTAATTCTTGGCCCGAAGCGATTAAACGGTTCAATCTTCGTAGATCTGAGGAAGAAGATCAGGAGGTCTAACTTTTTTTCTTTTCTTTTTCTCTTTCTCTCTTTTCTATCTTTCTGTCTCGCCGCCTTTGGAGAAGAAAGCAAAAGAAAAGTCTTCCACTTATATATATATATATATATATATATATATATATATATATATATATATATATTCTAAATTTATTTTTTAAAAAAATTTACGTTTTTGACCCGTACTTTAACAATTAATTATTATTTTACCCCCTTTAATTAGGATTTTATTAGTTAACTTTTTTTGCCGGGTTTTACATTCTCCCCCCTTAAGGGAATTTCGTCCCCGAAATTACACCCACATGCACATATAACAACATACACATGCAAAAAGTCATTCAATACTCTATAACAATAAGAGATGTATCTCCATCATTAAGCAGAAACGGATAGGTAGCTCGGATAATGTCCTCACGCTCCCATGTCGCCTCCTCCACCCCACGGTGCTGCCACAGCACCTTCACTAGCCTCACAATCTTGCCACGCAAAACCTGCTCTCAGCTGTCTATAATACGCATCGGTCCCTCCTCAAAGGTCCCATCCGCATCAACCATCAGCTCACCCCAATCCACCACGTGTGTAGGATCTGGAGTGTACTTCCAGAGCATAGAAACATGGAACACCGCGTCAATACTAGATAGATTTGGCGATAATGCCAGCCGATAAACGACTGTACCAACCCTCTCGAGTACCTCGAAGGGCCCGATATACCTCGGCGACAACTTTCCCCACTTCCCGAACCTGACCACTCCCCTCTTAGGCATCACTTTCAGGACTACATGATCTCCGACCTTAAACTCCAGAGGTCGCCGCCGTCTATCGTCGTAGCTCTTTTGCCGACTCTGAACCGTGAGAAGACGTTTGCGTATCAAGTCCACCTTCTCCGAGGTGTCTCTAATCAAATCCGGACCCATGGAATATCTCTCTCTAACCTCCATCCAACCAATCGGAGAACAACACGACCTCCCATAAAGTGTCTCATAGGTTGCCATCTGTATACTCGCTTGATAACTGTTGTTATAGGCGAACTCCACTAAGGATAAATGTTCCTCCCAGCCACCCTTAAGATCAAGGACGCATGCCCGTAACATGTCCTCTAAAGTCTGGATAGTCCTCTCTGACTGACCGTCCGTCTGGGGATGAAAAGTGGTGCTCATCATCAACTATGTCCCCATGGCTCGCTGGAAACTCTCCCAAAAATGGGCCGTGAATCTAGGGTCCCGATCTGATACTATAGATACGGACACCCAATGTAACCGGAATATCTCTCGTATGTACAGCCTACAGAATTCCTCCAGTGTGAAGGTCATCCGCACTGCCAAAAAGTGTGCCGACTTCGTAAGCGGGTCCACTATCACCCACACCGCGTCATGCCCCTACGATGTCCGTGGCAAGTGGGTCACAAAATCCATGGTGACGTGCTCCCACTTCCACTCAGCCACCTCCAAAGGTTGGAGCAACTCTGCTGGTCTCTGGTGCTCAGTCTTGACCGGCTGACAAGTGAGACATCGATTAACAAAATCTCTAACGTGTCTCTTCATCCCACTCCAATAGTACTGGCGGCAAAGATCATGGTACATCTTCGTGCCACCTGGATGCATAGCAAAATGAGAACAATGAAACTCCCTAAGGATCTCCTCTCTCAGATCCACAGACTAGGGAACCACAACCCTTCTCCTGAACCGAAGACAACCATCCGTGTGAATAACCCAGCCCTCGTCACCTGTACCTAACTGTACCCTATCCCTGATGGACAATATCTCAGTATCTTGCCCCTAGGACTCTATCACCCTGTTCGGTAGGGAAGGCGTAGCCACTAGACTCCCCAAAGTGCCCTGAGTTTAATCCCTGTAGTGTAGCCCAAAATGTCCCACAGTCTCGAGCATTAGCCACTCCTGGGAAGCTATACTGGCCAAAACTCCCTGTGACTTCCGACTAAGTGCATCAGCCACCACATTTGTCTTACCGGGATGGTAATGCAAAGTAAAGTCATAATCCTCTAGGTACTCCATCCACCTGCGCTGTCTCATATTGAGGTCCAGCTACGTGAAGATGTACTTCAGACTTTTATGGTCTGAAAATACCTCAAACTGCTCTCCATAAAGATAGTGGCGACATGCCTTCAAGGCAAAGACAACAGTCGCTAACTTCATGTCACGTGTGGGGTAATTTTGCTCGTGGCTTTTCAACTGCCGAGAACCATAAGCTACCACCCTGCCGGACTGCATCAAAATACACACAAGTCCGTCCTTGGAGCCATCACAATAAACTATGTACCTTTGTCCCCTCTTCGAAACTATCAAAATTGGAGCTGAAGTAAGCCTTTTCTTTAACTCTTGGAATGCCCTCTCACACGATCATCCCACTGAAACTTGATCTCCTTCCTGGTCAATCTAGTCATAGGTGCAGCTAGTCGGGAGAACCTCAATGAACCTCATGTAATACCCTGTCAATCCCAAAAAACTACGTATCTCGAAGACTGACTTCAGCCTGTCCCAATTCATGACTGCCTCAACTTTTTTCGAGTCGACTGACACACTCGAAGCTGACACCACATGTCCTAGAAATTTCACCTCCGTCAGCCAAAATTCGTACTTGCTGAACTTGGCGTACAACCGGTGGTCTCTCAAGGTCTGGAGAACAACCCTCAAGTGACCCTCATGCTCATCCTCAGACTTGGAGTAGATCAGTATGTCATCAACAAAGACCACAACGAACTGATCTAGGTAGGGCTGGAACACCCTATGCATAAGATCCATGAATTCTGCCGGTACATTTGTCAATCCGAATGGCATCACAATAAACTCGAAATGCCCAGAACGCGTTTGAAATGCCGTCTTCAGAATGTCGGCATCCCTAATCCTTAACTGATGGTACCCTGTGTGCAGATCTATCTTGGAGTAAACTCGTGCCCCTCTCAGTTGGTCAAAAAGATCATCGATCCTCAGTAATGGGTACTTATTCTTGATAGTGACCCTGTTCAACTGCCGGTAGTCAATGCAGAGCCTAAGCGTCTTTTCCTTCTTCTTGGCAAATAGCACCGGAGCACCCCCAGGTGAAGTACTCGGCCTAATAAAACCTCTATCCAATAATTCTTGTAACTGGACTTTAAGCTCCTGCAACTCCGCTGGTGCCATCCTATGCAGTGTCATAGAAATAGGGAATGCACCGGGCTATAACTCTATGGTGAAGTCTACATCCCGATGCGGTGGCAACCCTGGTAACTCATCTGGAAAGACAGCCGCATAGTCACACCACAGACTTTACCGGCAGATCAGTCGGTAATTCATGGTACATTTCTTCTCTCTAGATTATGGACTAGAGTATTATTTGATTCTGGTGCATCACATTCTTTTATTGCTACATCATGCCAACGAGACTTGGGCTTAGAGGCCGAGACTCTGGAGGAGCCCATGTATGTGAGTTCACCCCTAGGAGACAGAGTTTGTATTGACAAGATATGTTGGGGTTGTGAGTTGGAGATCGAAGGGACCCAGCTCACCGTTGATCTTAAGGTCATCGAGATGACAGAGTTCGATGTCATACTCGGGATGGATTGGTTGGTGGCACATAAGGTCGTCATTGATTGCGAACGCAAGAGGGTTACGACCTACACTTCAGACGGGGTTTGTTTCAAATTTTAGGGGGAGAAGCACAATGTTTTACCCCATGCCGTATATGACTCCCGATGACACGGACATTTGATAGGTTGGCTTGCTAGCCTTACATTGGAGGACGAGGCGAGACACGAGTTAGGTCTGCCTATCTGTGACGCCCCCAAATTCAGATGTCCGTAATTACCCCGTTGATTACCCATTAACCCACGGAATACTCGTGGATATCGTGTAACTCGATAACACGCCGTTATGCCCCATTTACCGTGTTCCATAACTTAACAAAATTTGGGTAGAGTCTCCTTTGTACGGGGAGCTCTACCCAAAACGTAACCTGTGCTATCCTACAACATTGACCACACGGGGTCCATTCATCCATACTCAATTGCATAGTATTGGATACTACCATAATAATCATCACTACATACATTCATTCATAAAAGAATAAATGTCTCAAAAGAGTCACATATTCATGCCTTTTAAATATAAACAAGTTTTTGTTACAAAAATTATACAAGGCCAAAAGTAAACATATACAAGGGACTGCAAAGTCAAAATAAGAGCCACAGACCGGCTCTGTCGTCAAAGCGGGCCCATGGCTTCGCATTCGGTGGGCGTTTGAGCGATACCTGAAAAATGTTCCCATAAAGGGTGAGCTAACGCTCAATAAGGTAACTCCTATATAGAATACCTCTCAACCTAAATGCATATGAAATGTCACATGCAGCAATCATTTCATGCATTCATTCAAATATGTATATTATGAACAAATGTCATAAATCATGTCATGCCATGAGATGAGACTCATGCAAGCAATACCAACACCGAGCCCCATCCTGAGCTTCCACAACACATGCAATGTCATGCGTATGTATCCGAGCATTTTAAGCCCCTGTCATTGGTGTTATGTATACTCAATAACTAATTGATTCATTTTCTTGTGTCTTTGTGGGGAGATGATTTATGGTATTACACCAATGGGACACCAACCATCAACGGTTTTTCAGGACATCCCACATGTGGCTCCGTTTTCGCCGTTACACTTTTCTGGAATTGCACCGCCAGAAAGTATATAAACCAAGTAAGCGGGTCTTGCACCCGAGGGAGAATCTAACCCTTCTTGCTATCCCCGACACGTTTATCCATTTAATTTTCCGTGCGACTCAGCCGGACCATGGTGCGACTTTCTCGAGCCCACGATCAACCACCTCTGTGGTGATTGATTTCATTCCATGCACACACTCCCACCCATGTCAATACCCATGAATGTAGTGTAACTCATGCATAATGCAATATAATGTGCAATTGTGTTTGGTACTATTTACAATGTCCATTACATAATGAATGCAATATAATGACATTTTTCACACAATCTCAAGCATGTTATGTAAGATAATCAACTCAACTAACATACTTGTATTCACCTAGACATTTAAATAAACACTTAGATGACACATCAATTTATACAACTAGCATGCTTATTACTTTCAACATGACAACATGTTTATTAATTCTATAAGCATAAGTACAAGTCCACCACAATAATCATATGCTAAATAATCATTTAACTTACATATTATTTCATAATCATATAACAAGCTAATAATTTTATTAAATATTTGAATATGAATTTGAGTCTCTCTTGATTTGTGTTAAAAAAAAAAATCTTTTTTGATTTGATATGGGTATAAATCTAGTAGTTGAAATTTGAGTTTAAAAAAAGGGTAAGAATTAAAAATGCTCTTAGTATATATCAGACTTGCCTATGTAGAGTATTAAACCTTCCTCAAGTCTTAAGTATCACGTATGATTAGTGTTACTAACCTCTTCGTTTTCTACGTTGCTCGCTATTGTGATCAAGTCATACGAGTCCAAATCAATGAATCAATTTTCTGCATCCACAGTAAGTGTATAAATAGCATGGAAAAAACACCCTATATAGTATCAAAAGCATAAAGTGAATGAAGGACCAGAATTATTTATATGTTTCTTTGACTACGCTGTTCACTAAAATCTTACTTTCCCCAATTTACACCGCACATGTTTTTTATGGCAAGACTTTAAAATCACTTATATGAGATTTGACTTTAGATATCTATAATTACTCATAAATTACGTGTATTAGATAAGTTTAGAAGACAACAACGAGAGTGTTGAACAAAAAAAGTCCATGTATATAGCCCATCTTAGGATTCACTCCACACCGCTGAGTGACCTTTGCGAGTTAAACGGGGCACATTTTGAATGCAGTCCTATAAGAAATAGAGAAAATACTATATGAACTTAAAAAATAGATTTAATAATCACAATCATTGAATAGGTAACGGATCTCAATAAATGTTAGAACTCACAGTAAAATCAATGATTATAATTTTTAAGTCGATTTTTTAAGTTCACATAAGATTACTCTAAAAAGTAAAATTGGTGAATAAGACCTTTCCAGCTTCCGAAGGTTTGTCTCATTACCAACAATACTTTGCAAAAGCACATCTTGGTCCAGCACATGGAGCCCAAGAAAAGGGCAACTCAAAGATATGATCCTCAAAAAAGACAATCAACAAGAATAATGCATGGGGCTCACTTGTCTAGCATTACCCTATAATAAGTCATGGCAAATAATTAGCAGTGGGAAACAACTCAAATCATGCTCTAAGAGGGACAGGAACATGGTATGCCCCAATCCACCTGGTTTTGAACTCCTTAGACCTTTTTGTTCTTACACTTACAAAGCAGTTGCAAAGGTCTTTTCAAACATTGAAAACAATCTTGTCAATTATCAGGTGCATTATCTAGAGGTAAAAATGCCCATCACAATTTTCTTTTAACTATCAGTACTGACTGTGAAAAAGGACCCCATATCTAATCATAATTGAATGTTCTCCGTATTTCACCAAGTATAGAATTAAGGCATGGCTTTTAACAAGCTTGAAAGGTGAAGCAGGATTTGTCATTTGTTTTAAGACCAAGGATAAATATTTTGCTTCGAAAAACAGAAATATTTCGATAACATAATGAAAATGACGGAAAAATTTGATAATTTATTTTTGAAATATTGATCGAAACATACTAAAACACCTCGAAACATAAGGAATTGAGCATTCAATCACGTTTTTAACTGTTTCTACTTTTTCGAAACAAGATTTTGATCTTTCAACTTAAAACTACAGATTGTTTTTTTCCGTGGGTGTTCTTCTGCCAGTAATCCCAAAGACATAAACAAACAATAAAAGGACATAATACAGCAATGGGGAAAGAGACAGAAGTTCAGAACCCTTCACTAATCCTGATCTAGAAATTCAACTCCAGTTGGCATCTCTGCAAATTTTTTTCACAGCAATAAAAAGCTGTTCTTCATTTATTTGAGCGTTTTGTTTTTACTTGACAAGACAGAATAAATTTATAGAAGATAAACCAGGGCAGTGAATCGGTCCTTTTCCAACCCATTTAAGAAGAAGATCATATATTCTCGGTAGCACTTAGACTACTGTGCTCAACTGCATTACATTCAAAGCTCCTTTTTCATTGATGACAAATAAAGAGACATAAAGAGGGGTTATATGTCCACTGGCCAAGTAAGCAACATGTCCTTTCAAATTCAAGGAACTTGGGTTTTATGCCTTTTGCAGGACACATTTCTCTTTCCTTGACAGCTTGTTGAGCTGTCTTCTTGTGATGTAAAAGAGTCAGAGAAATAACGCCAATCCAGATATCCAGGTGCTCAAATTTAATCCAGCCATTTAATAAATTGTGGGTATTGTGTAACTTTCAAAACTATAAGATGGGGGTATATGTGTTCCTTGTGTAAGTAACTGCTTTGGTGAGAGAGAGAAAGAAAGAGAATATGCGGTTTTCAGGTGTTTAGATCCAGCTCCTTCGTTTCTATTTAGTTCTATCATTTAGTCAATTCTGGGGGTGTCTTTCTCATTCCCCCCCCCCCCCCCCCCCCCCCCCCCAAAGGTAATGGAGTCTTCCCAACTGTTTGGAGGTGCAGAAGAATGTCAAAGCAGTGAATCTGGGTGGACAATGTACATTGGCTCCTCCATAGATGGTGAGAATGATGGTGAACATGTCAATGATCCCAGTGATGACGATGATGACGACGATGATAATGACAACGATGATGGTAATGGTGACGATAACAGTGATGATTCAATGGCCTCGGACGCTTGTTCAGGCCCGAGTCATCGAGAACAGGCATGGAGGAATGAAGAAGGTGAGCATGGTAGAGTTCACAGCAAGGTTGAAGAGGATAAGGTTAATGTGAAGGCTTATGCAAACAAAAAGGACAACAAACCAGTGGACAAGGACAGACATGGAAGAAGGCAAGAGGAGAAGGGAGGGCCTATGTTTAATGCAGAAGGAGGTAGTTTTCCTGTTCAAAGTGGTGAGAAGGGAAAGGGGAACAGCTATGGAGGCAAAAGAAAGTAGTTTTCATTTGCTTTTGTTTTGTTTTGTTTTGACGATTGTAGACATGATAAAATGTTTGCAGATTAGAAAATCGACCCTGTTTTTGTCTATGTATGTAATGTGTATGTGTTTTAGTAATTCAATGTAAGAGTTGGAACATAAAGTACATTTTACCATTAGCTACCATATTTTAATGTGATTAATGAACTTTTTTTTGTCTATGCCTCATGTACACATTGAAGGGGGACTTTGGATTCAAGATTCTTGTTATTGTACAACTTAAGAGGATTAAAAGTATACTATTTAACTTCATGTAAAAAGATTATTTTTGCGGACCTCCAAATATGCAAACCAAGCTAATAATCAAGACGGCATCAAGAGTTCTTTTTATAAACAATGGTACAAAGTGTATGAGGTTTTGATTATTGAGGTCTATGATATGGAAGTGATAATTATTTTTCTCTTGGTGAGGTTATTCTTGAACTCAAATCAGGCAAGTATAGAATCGCGATGTCCTTCACGATGGGATTGGCCATGACAGTAACTTTCGAATTAGCCCCCACAACTAACTTTCTCTTGTACACTGGCGTATAATGTCGTTGTCTAAGACTTTGTCAGTAACTCAATTTGAGTGTGTATGATGGGATTGGCCATGACAGTAACTTTCGAATTAGCTCCCACAACTAACTTTCTCTTGTACACTAGCGTATAATGTCTTTGTCTAAGACTTTGTCAGTAACTCAGTTTGAGTGTGTATGTTGTAAGCAAAATAAATCCTGAATAACAAAGTAAATGTACGACATGATGTAGTGAATTTTGCATTCGATTCAACTTTGAATTTAAAATAAAAAGAAAAATCGATTCATTGACAAACTTATTTATGAAAAAAAATGCACTATGCATCAATGGTGCAAATGAGTCCTGCAGAAAAGTGGGGCATAATAAGCTTGGGCCTGTGGCAGATCAGTGGAATGGAAGAAGCTTTTTTTGTGGGTGATCGACAGGATGGACAATGTGGGGTTAGCATTCGTGTGGGATGGACAGTAACTTAACAAGTACAGACAAAGGCATGACATTTTAGCACAGCCTGTCCAAGCAACACAACAACAACAGTGGGGGCTTAGCTGAAGCATGAATGGGGATCATCGGTTGATGATTTTAGACACACTGTCCCCTTGCTGCTTCATAATTGATAGTGCCCTCCCTACTGCCCAGTTAAATTTCAACCATATTAACCCGCACAGGTTGGTTCAGTTTGATGAAATTTATAATACGAGAGACATTGAAATGCATTCATCTCAAAAATCATAGCATGACTTTGAGTAGTTTCGGAATTAGGATTTTTATTCAGTGGGATTGATTAAAAACAAACAACGGATTTTTAGTAATCTATTACCTTCCAAAAAAACATATGGTTTCACTGAAGCGAAACAAAACATATAACGATGATGTCATTGATTTATAATCGAAAAGTTTCGGATCAACTAGAAAGATAGAGAAACTCTCATCGATTTATAACAAAATCAATTTGTTTGTGCCTGTGTTGATTTGGCTCTGTTTGCACACAAAAAATAAAACAAATGTATCAATTTGGCAGTTTTGTTTTTCCTTGTGTCACTGATTGATTTTTTTTTATTATTAACAAACATAAATTTGTCACACAAATATAACTATTCACCTTAGATCATTTCCAACCATGACTCAAATTTTTCTCCAAATTTAAATAAACATTTGAGTAAAAAGCTTGATTTAATATAAAGAGCTCTAATGAATAAACTCAAATTTAAAGAAGGAGAAACCCAAATTTAAAAGAGGACAAACTCAAATTTAAAAGAGAGTAAAGATGATCATTAGATCTTTAAAAGAGGGTGAAATCTCACCATTAAAGATTTTGGTAAGTATTTGAGTCTCCCTTAATTTGAGTAAAAAAATGAATCTCCCTTGATTTGATATAAATTTGAGTCAAAGGTTGGAATAAGTTTTTAAACTTTTTTACTAAAATTTAAATTTGAGTTAAATTTGAGTCAGGTCGGAGATGTGCTTACATCAATAAAAAACGCTCAACAGGGTTTCAAAGTAAAGTCTAGAAGGCCAACATTTTTAGGCCCACATACCTTAAATTAGATGAACGGTTGAATTTAGTAAGATCTCATTGGATGAAAAGTCGGTATTCAAAAAAATGGTCCTCTTTTTTTTGGTTTTTTTTGGTTGGGGGGGGGGGGGAGGTGAAGGAGGTAAATCAGTCATTTTCTCATCAGTAATTGGGCCGAAGATGTAAGAAGATTAGTCCATCCATTCCCGTCCAAGAGTTGGGCCCATGATATTGCCTATCCATTCTGCTGATTTCATATAGTTAGTTATTTTTTGTGAAAATTGGAACCAAAGATAATATGACAATCTATTTTGTCAATAAAGATAGGTGAAAACTTATTAGGTTATTAAAGACATATAATGTGTAATATTTGGTAAGTAGGTCCAATAGTCTATTTTTTATTATTATTATTTCATATTCTACCCTCATGCAATCTGCTGCCCAAGACTTCTAATCACCAACACGCACCGCTTGTTCCTCCACCGGCACCATCGAAAGAGAGAGAGGGTTTTGACTCTTCTCGATCGAATTATCTCTTAAAACGAATTGCTTTGAGTAGGGCTTGTTCAAGTGTTCTTCACATCGTTACCAATGAGAGTTCAAAAGGTTCTCGTAGGCGTCTCGCTTTTTCTTGCTGGTTTAGATATCTATTGATTTGAAGATGCAATTCCTAGCAACTCTCAACAACTATGTTCTTGAAGATGCAATTCCCAACACTTCTTGAACAGACAATGGATTTCGGGGTTTCTTTTGGAAGGCTGCTAGAATAGATAGTTATTGATTTATGAAGCTCTAGCATTATTTGGATGTGAGAGGATTCTAAATTTTGTGCTTTGTAGGTGTGTACTCTTATAGCTAAGTGTTACTTTTTGCAACTTCATGTACGACCTCTCTATGAATTTGATATTAAATCATCAGAGGCGGTCATGTGGATTATTTTGCACAGTAATGGACAACGAATGCCCATGATATTCTTCAATTTATATGTTATGCCCAAATGATATTCGATGAAATACATGAGCTAAGGATTTTATTATTTTTTGTGCAAAAATTTTTTAGATCTTCACTTTTACTTGGTTGTTTTGATATATTGATCTTGAATTTGTTCTGATATGGATGGAACAATTATGTGTTTTTTTTATTAAAACTTATGAACCGTTTTATTAGTGATTGTGGTTGTTACTGTAATTATATAGTTGTATAGTTCACGTTATTGTCTAGTTCCGTAGAATTTTGATAATGATTGTGGCTGTTACTGTGATCGTACGGCTGTCTAGTTCATATTATTGTCTAGTTTTCGTAGAATTTTGACAGTGACTATGATTGTTACTATTATTGTATTGTTGTTACAATGCTTGTGTTGTTGTCTAGTCCACCACCACTCTATGCTTCAACTCTGCTATCTTCCATAGCAATTCCATACCAGTCATCGCTCCTTATACCCCACCCACATGGTCATTGTTGTTACTGTGATCGTGTTACTGTGACAGTGACTGTTATTATTACTGTCTTGTTGTTATTGTCCATTTTGTAATATTTCTATTTATGTCATCAAAAGTAAATTAGTCTCTATGCCTTTAATTGTCCTTTAAGCTCCAAAAAGAACGTGTTTGTCTTTTTAGTCCTAAAAATCCACAACTGTGGACCAACCTCCAAAAAACTCAATATTTAGATTAAATTGTAAATCTTGATTTTTTTTTATTTGGTTTAAATTTGTTGGATAGTAAAATTTGAACAATGATAATGAAATTCGTTATATTTTTCACTGTCATTGTCACTATGGTTGTTACTGTGAACATGTGGTAGTCTAGTTCACATTATTGTCTGATTTCATAGAATTTTGACAGTGACTGTGGTTGTTACTGTGATCGTGTGGCTGTCTATTGCACATTACTTCTAGTTCCGTAAAATTTTGACAATGACTATGGTTGTTACTACGATCGTGTTGCTGTTACTATGATCGTGTTACTGTCTAGTCCACCACCACTCTATGTTCCAGCACTGTCACCTTCTATAGTACCTCCATTTCCAACCATCATCCCATACATCCCACCCACACGGGCATTGTTGTTAATGTGATCGTATTACTGTGATAATGATTGTTACTGTTACTGTGTCGCTGTTATTATTACTGTGTCGTTATTATTATTATTTTCTTGTTGCTACTGTGTCGTTGTTACTGTTACTGTTGTTGTGTCATTGTTATTGTTACTGTTTTATTGTTACTATGTCGTTGTTACAGTTATCGTCTTACTGTTCCTGTCCATTTTGTAATATAAATATTTATTTCATTAAGGGAAAATTAGTCTTTATAATTGTTGTTGTCCATTAAGTATCAAAAAGAATGCGTCTGTCCTTCTTCTTCCAAAAGTCCACAAATGTGGACCGACTTTCAAAACACCCTTATTTTTTTGGTACAATGTAGCGGTTGAATTGGTATGTTTTCTTAAGACAATCTAATGGTAATCACCAATTTATGGAAGCTTAACGTCAATTTCACTTGCAGCAAAGAAAAGAATTTTGAGTCATGTCAGAGATATTCAAGATGACAGGATTTTTTTCATTCAACTTCTCGTCCAATTGAACTTGTAAGACATATAGAGAGTGATTCGAAAGATATTGTAGAAAAACATAAAGAGTTTTTTTACATTTGTTCAAATTATCTTTCCAGTCGTTAAAGAAATAAGTTGTTGCCCTCTCTAACACTAAAGCAATATATTATGTAGCCACTAGTTGGGCCACTCTAGCGGTGTGGTTACATTGTATACTTGATGATTTATAGCAAGAGCATAAAATTCTAATTTTTTTTTTTATTTTGGGTTTTCATGAGAGCAACAAGCATATCCAATTCAAAGTTCATTAAATTCTTGACTTAGTGAATGTCAATCAAATTAAAATTTTATATTATCAACCTAAGAATCAAAGTGCAAGTATCTTTTCGAAATACTCAAAGTAGATGTGCTCTTAAAGATAAACCGTATAATGAGCATGATCAAAATTGAAAATTTAATTTAAGGGGAACTGCTGGAGATTGAATAAAGTCATACCTTCCATTATTAATATTAGTATTACAACCATGACCCAAAAAAAAAATAGTTTTTACAAGTGATTTACAAGTTTTATTCCACATGTGACTAGCCATGTTACGATTATGATATATTAGAAGTGTGAATGGCTTTTATACTAGAGGTGTTTATGGTATTCTGGGATGTCTGACTTGATACTAACTTTTACAAACTCGAACTACACCAATGATATAACCTGCCAAAAGTTCGAACCTACTGTGACACTAACCGGTGGACGGTAGATTACTTATAGAAGGTAATAATTTGGAAATATTCCATAAACTTTTGGATTGATCAAGTATTGGAACTTGAGAAGTAAGAACTTAGAAGGGCACACACCAAGCCTTTTCTTTATTTTCTCTTTAGCATTTTTTTAGTGTAAAAGATTTGGTGTTGATGATACTTGAAAAGAATTCTAAGTATGAGTTCAGGAAGTGAGGTCAGGAAAGGAGCTCAGCCAAGACATCCAGAGCTCAGAACTCCGGACCTCGAGCTCCCTCTCAGACGAAGCAATAAAGGAAATGAGAAGAAGACAACTGGCTACCAGAGGGCATCCCCTCTGGTACAACGAGCTATAGTCAAGGCATAAAATACTCGACAATCCAGAATCATCTCCAAAAATCAAGGGAGATCCATCAAATGGAAGGCAAAGATCTCGCTGCAGATCCCGTTAAGTTAGGAATCAAACTATAAATATTATGCTATGGCCTCACTACGAGGCATGCGATCAGTCAACTTTGAATCGCACCAAACATTATGTATAATCTTCCAAAAAGCATCAATAAAGATCATAGGAGCAAGAAACTCAGTCGCAGAGTGGATTAGCTAAGCTCCCAAGCTGGTGAACCACTATAAACTCCTTGTGTAATCTGCACCCCGTGAGAAAGGAGGTCATTCCATCATTCCAACGAGCCACGTAGCTCGGATCAAACCCCATGAAACGAATCATCTGCTCAAACATCTTTTAAATACCATCAGTTTGGCGCCGTCTGTGAGAACAATTGTTCCTGTTGCAAAGATACTGATCTCCTTCGGTAATTGATGGTTTCCACGCGTAATATGAGCAGAAGCCAGTTGAATCTTCAACGAATGCAGAACCAGCAGGAAGCCACCAGCGGAAGGCAGCAAGAAAACCCTCAAGACTTTGTGCCCACCACCAAGAACAATCCTCCTATGGTGGATCCTCCTCAAAATAATGAACTGGAAGCTCTTCGCCTCGTTAACCAACTACTGCTTCGACAAAATGAAGAGCTTTTGAAGCTCTTGCAAGGTCTACAGGAGACACGACCATCCCAGAATGATCCTTTGAGGGAGGATAATGAAGGGGGCGAGAATAGCCAAGCCATAGGCAATGCTCCCCGCCCACTCCCCAGGAACATGGATAACGAGAAAGTTCAGAGCCAAAATGTGGGAACTGAGAGAAACGAATATCTCCCCTCCCCGCAGGAAAAAAAAGAACAATACTAGAAACAGCGTTTCAGAGACATCCATCAAGAACTCAGCCGCATGAAGGAGGCAGTGAGGGGGAAAACCCCAGTTACCATGGACTCCCTGGGGCAACAGACTGAGTCCCCATTCACCGCTGATGTGCTACATTTTCCTCTCCCTCCTAAGTTCAGAATGCCTCAAGTGGAGGCCTTCGATGGGACGAAAGATCCCATGGACCACCTTAATACTACAAGAACCAGATGGAGTTGCACGGGTACCAAGACCCTGTGCGATGTAGGGCCTTCGCCATCACGTTGAAGGGCTCGGCCTTAGCCTAGTTCAATAGGCTAACCCCGACGTCTATCTCCTCCTTTAAGGAGCTCTCCATATCTTTTGTATCACACTTCATAGGAGCACGTACCTATCGAAAATCGAGCTACCATCTGCTAAATGTGAAACAAGGACCCAATGAGAACCTACGATCCTACGTCCAGAGATTCAACTCAGAGTCACTGAAAGTAGATGTACCAGACGAAAAGTTTGCCATCGCCGCTTTCATCGCTGGACTAGGAGTACAATCGAAAGACTTGATGTTCTCTATATCCAAAAATCTGCAAGTTAGCATGGCAGAGGAGCTAGCCAAGGCAGAGAAGTACATTAATGGCGAGGAAGCTCTCCTTTCTAAAGCAGGGAGCTCATCTGCGCAGAAGAAAAAAGGAAAGGAAGAAAAGAAGAAAGACCGAAGTCCTAAAAAGGAAAAAGGTAGAAACAGGTCTCCAAGAAGAGACAGGGACAGATCCCCCAAAAGAAGAGGAAATGTTAGAGATCATTTAGGTCCTCCGCAGCCGGAGTTGCAACCGAGGTACGCACCTCAGCAGCTTACTCCACTCACAGCTACAATATCCCAGATCCTTTACGAAGTACAGAATGAAAAGTTCCTAAGGTGGGCATCTCGAATGAAGGTGGATCTAGCCAAAAAGGATCTGATAAAGTACTGTGAGTACCACCGGGATCATGACCACCACACCGATAATTGCATCCAATTGAAGAAGGAGATTGAATTCCTAATTCAACGAGGACAGTTGCGCCATTTTGTGGCGCACGATAATCAGAACCAAGCTCCACCGCCTCCAGCACCCCAGCAGCAAGCTCCTGCACAACATCAACAACCCTTGGGGGAGATCAGGGTGATATCTAGGGGGTTCGCCGGATGAGGGAAGTCCAACTCAGCCAGGAAAATTCACTTGCGTAGAATCAGAGCTGACGAGATAGTAGATGTACTTACTTTATCCAAATCACCACGTTTGAACACAGAAATTACTTTCTCAGATTCAGATCTGGAGGGGTATCAACATCCTCACGATGATCTTCTTGTCGTAAGGGTCATCGTTGCCAACAGAACAGTCAATCGAGTCCTGATAGACAATGGGAGCTCGGCCGACATCATCTTCGCGTCTACCTTCGATAGGATGGATATAGGAAAGGAAAAACTCGAGCCAGTAAGCGCTCATTTGTTAGGATTTTTAGGGGAGAGGGTCCTACCATTGGGATTAATTCAACACATGCTCACTATGGGAGATCCACCCTGCCAAGCCATCACTACTGTAAAGTTCTTGGTAGTTGACGCCCCCTCGGCATACAACATCCTGGTGGGAAGACTTTCCCTCAATGCCATGAGAGCTATCCCCTCCGCTTACCATCTCGTCATGAAATTCCCAACAGAGAACATAGTGGGAGTGGTCCAAGGAGATCAACGAGTGGCACGTGAGTGTTACATGGCATCAGTAAAGAAGAAAGAGATCGAAAACATCCAGTTAGACGAGCTTCACATGAGAGATGAGCTGAAAACTAGACCAATGTCGTCTGAAGAATTGGAGCCCATCTAGCTTGACGAGGAGCTAGAACACCTAGTATATGTGGGATTTAGACTAAGCAAGGAAGTTAAAAATCTCCTAGTCCAATTCCTTAGAAAGAACTTGGAAGTGTTTGCTTAGAAACAAGAAGATATGAAAGGAATTGACCCCCACGGTCATCACACACAAGCTCAGTGTGAATCCAGCCTATAAACCTATCAAACAGAAACGAAGAATTTTTGCCCCAGAGAGTCATAAAGCAATCAATGAAGAGGTCAGCAAACTCCTTCACGCCAAAGCCATTAGGGAGGTGGATTATCCTACCTGGTTAGCAAATGTGGTCCTCTTCAAAAAGACTAATGACAAGTGGCGTTTCTGCATCGACTTTACCGACCTCAATAGAGCTTGTCCTAAAGACAACTTCCATTTACCACGAATCGACTTGATTGTAGATGCCACAACCGGACACGAGTTCCTCAGTTTTATGGACGCTTTTTCGGGATACAACCAAATCAGAATGGACCCTAGTGACCAGGAGAAGACATCATTCATAACTGAATAAGGGACATACTATTACCAGGTCATGCCCTTCGGGCTGAAAAATGCTGGAACCACTTACCAGCGCCTGGTGAACCGAATGTTCTAAAAGCAAATTGGAACATCCACGGAAGTGTACATCGACGATATGCTGATAAAATCACTGAAAGCCGAGCTCCACATTAGGCACCTAGAAGAATCGTTCCAAGTCCTTAGAGAATACCAAATAAAGCTAAACCCCGCCAAATGTGTTTTTGGGGTGTCTGCGGGGAAGTTCTTGGGTTTCATAGTGAATAGTAGAGGTATCGAGGCCAACCCAGAGAAATTCAAAGCAATAATAGACATGCAGCCACCTTCCAACACTAGAGAAATCCAGCGCCTTATAGGAAGAATTGCAACCTTGAGTCGCTTTGTGTCCAAATCAAGCGACAAGTATCAGCATTTCTTCCAGATTTTAAAAAAGACATTCTAGTGGGACACCCGATGTGAAGAAGTATTCAAAGCTCTTAAAAATTATCTGAGTTCCCCACTAGTTCTAGTAAGTCCTTTTGAAGGAGATGTGCTCACCCTTTACCTTGTTGTTTCTGATTTATCAACCAGCGCAGCCTTGGTACGAGAGCGCGATAGAGCTCAGCAACTTATTTACTACTGTAGCAGAGCTCTAAGGAGATCAGATGAGAGGTATCCAAAGATGGAGAATCTCGTCTTAGCTTTGGTAACAGCTGCGAGAAGGCTTAGACCATACTTTCAGACTCACACCATCGAGGTTCCAACAGATCAGCCAATGAAGCAGGTACTGCACAAACCCGAATCCTGATGGAGGTTGGTCAAATGGGCCATAGAGCTCAACGAGTTCGACATTAGGTACAAACCCAGAATAGCAATCAAAGGGAAAATTCTGGTGGATTTCATAGCAGAGTTCAATACAACCATGGATGCATCTACGGAAGCAACCCAGCTGGTATCTAACCTCCCCATATGGAAGCTTTCTATAGATGGAGCAGCAAACGCTCAAGGGAGTAGAGCAAGGTTGATTTTGACCTCTCCAGATGGAATAGACATCGAGTATGCCCTCAGATTTGGATTTAAAGCCTCAAATAACGAAGCAGAATATGAAGTTGTCATCGCTGGACTCAACCTGACTCACTCAATGGAGGCAGAGCAGCTCGAAATTTATAGCGAATCCCAGCTCGTGGTGAAACAAATAGAAGAAACTTATGAGGCTAAGGGAGAAAGAATGATCCTCTACCTCAAAAAGGTCCGAGAATTGATCAAAAAATTTGTGCAGGTTAAAATCAAGCATATCCCCAGAACTGAGAACTCGCAAACAGACACTTTGGCAAGGCTGACTATAGCCTCCCCGAAAAAATTAGATAGACTAATACCAGTCGAGCACCTAGCAGAATCATCTGTAAGCCAGGAGGATGAAGAAGTACTCCCTGTATTGGCCCCACCAAGCTGGATGGACCCAATCAAAGAGTATCTTTAGAATGGGAACTTGCCAAAAGATCCTAAAGAGACTGCGAAGCTAAGGGCCAGGTCATCCAGGTTCACGATTTTACAGGGAAACCTATATAAGCGAGGCTTTTTAACGCCTCTCCTCAAGTGCGTAGGAGATGAGGATGCCAACTATATACTCAGGGAGATCCACGAGGGGATGTGCGGCAAACATATTGGGGCCCGAACTCTAGCAGGAAAGGCACTGAGGCAGGGATACTTTTGGGCCACTATGCTCAAAGATGCCACAGATGTAGTCAAGAGGTATAAGGTCTGCCAGATACACGCCAACGTCCCTCATTGTCCACCGAAGCTCCTGACCTCAGTGGTAAGCCCTTGGCCTTTCCAGCAGTGGGGTCTAGACATACTAGGGCTCCTCCCCACCAGGGTTGGGTAGTGCAAGTTCGCCATTATTAGGGTAGATTATTTCACCAAATGGGCAGAAGTGGAACCCTTGACAACCATCACGGAGTAGAAGGTGCAAAATTTCACATGAAAGTCTATAGTCTACAGATTTGGAGTACCTAGAGCAATCGTCTCCGACAATGGGAAGTAGTTTGACAATCCCAAGTTCAAAAATATTTGTGCAGAGCTAGGGATAAAGAATTACTTCTCGACTCCAGCCCATCCACAGTCCAACGGACAAGTAAAGGTGACCATCAGGACCATTAAAACAGCCTTAAAGACCAAGCTAGAAGCGTTGAAGGGAAAATGGGTAGAACACATCCTCGAGGTATTATGGGCTTACAGAACAACCGCCAGATTAGCGACTCAGGAAACACCATTCGCTTTGACTTTTGGAACTAAGGCAGTGGCACCTGTGGAGGTTGGTGTCCCTTCCCCCAGGGCTGAATTCTCAGAGCCCGAGCTCAATGATGAGTCACTTCTACTAAATCTCGACCTCTTAGACGAAAACAGAGACAGAGCTCTGCACCGAATCAAGAGTTATCAAAGGAAGACAACAAGATACTACAACAAAAGGGTCAGACACAGAAGTTTTATAGTTGGAGATCTAGTACTTAGAAAACTTCTTCCTGCAAGGAAAGATCCCACTCATGGAAAATTAGGTCCTAACTGGGAAGGTCCTTACATCATCTCCAAGGTAATCAGACCTAGGAACTACGAGTTACAGACAGAAAAAGGAAAGGTCCTGCCTCACTCTTGGAATGCAGAACATTTAAAAAAAAAAATTTAGTAAAGCTTCTGTAAGAAGATTGTTTTCAATAAAAATAGCGAGTTTCAGTTCAGCAAGCCTTCACTAGTAGCTTAAAGCAAACGATGAGCTCTTCAGCTCCTAAACAAAACGATGAGCTCTTCAGCTCATAAACAAACGATGAGCTCTTCAGCTCATAAGCACGTGATGATTTCTAAGAATCTTAATAAGAACAGTGATGGACTCTTTAACTCATGGTCGCAAACACAGCAACAGACAGAGGAAAAATTGCAGGAAAGTTTCTTATTCAGCAAAGTGGTGAGGTACCAAAAAAAAAATCCTAATCTCGCCCAAGCTTTCTTTTCAATCGGCAAACTCCTCCTCCAATGAAGCATTCACAGACCGCAGGCTTGCGTTCTCCTCCTTCAATTCATCTCGCTCCTTCTCCGCTTCAGTAAGCATATTAAGAAGCTTCGAGCCGACATCAGAAAACAAAATCCGACCAAAGGACGGGCTAGGCAACGGGGAAGGAGAGTCGCTCCTCTTACGCTTTCCTGAAGACGTCCCGACATCCTCATCTTCGTCTGTCTCGGCAGGGGAGGACTCTGGGGAAACTGGGAAGGGGGCGAATTCTAAAGCAGCAGCAGCACCGAACAAGAAGAGGTTCTCTGGAGTAACAAGCTCGAAAAAAGGGACAGGATCAACTTGGGCCACCTCGTTGACCCTCCACGCTTCTCCAGGGGTTAGCTCGGGACCACCTATACAGGAAAAGCCAAAGTTAACATAATTGTTCGCCAATTATAACAAGTATGTCAAGAAAGTCTACCTTTGTAAGAAAAGTAAGTCCATGAGCAAGGAACTCGAGAATGGTAGCTTGGTTGCTCCACCGACCTCCAAGAGTCCCTAGAGGCAAAGAAAAAACGATGAGCCCATCCCTCAGGAAAAGAGGGAATATCAAAAACCAGTCGACGCTCAGAGAAACGTCTACACCTGAAACAACTGAAGCAAGGGAGCTTATCCTCTTTGAGCTCATGAAAATAGAGAAACTCGCGACAGTAAGGAATTCATTGTTGCCTTGCAGATGCCAGAAGAGGAAAAAGCTAATCAGTACGCCCCACCCTTTAGGGGAGATGCGAGAAGGGCACAAGTCATAGTAGGTAAGAATCCACCCAATGGAAGGATGGATAGGAAGGTGAAGCCCCTCTCAAAGGCGCCTTCAAAGAAGCAAACCTCCCCCGTAAGAAGGTAGTCGTCGGGTTCATCAGGACTTGGCACCCGCAAGGGTAAGTCCGAGGAAGAGAGAACTTTCTTTTGATTCCTTCCAACTCTGAGGTTGTCATTGTTGAAGGAACCAAGTAATGAGATTTCCACCTCCATTCGATTCTAGAGGAAGCCCGTTGCTTGAACAAAGGAGAAAGAGGGGCAGCCATCAGAAACTCAAAAGGGAGAAGTCAAGGGAAAGCAAAGAACTGATATCTCCAAGATTCAAGAAAAGACTTCAAGATTTGTAGGCAATGAAGAAAGTCCAAGAAACTAAGGAAACTCCAAGAAGGAAAGGATTTGAAGGGGCAAGAAATGTAGGAATACGAAGAGGCGCCTCCCTTTTTTGCGTTTCCCTAATCATTACAGGGGGTGCATTTTAAGAAAGTAGGTGGGCGAATGTGATTATGGGGAGTCGGTGTTTCAAGCTTGAGTAACAGGTCAGCTCTACTAAGTCATCTCGGTTAATGAACAATTCCTATGCAATTTAACAAGTGCGAGTCCAAGCAAAGGGCTCTTCAGCGCAGCCTAAGAAGAACTCAGCAACACAACTTATACGAATGAGCTCTGCTAGCGTAAGACCTCAATCTAACACATCTTTAGATCCCAAGCTATTTAGTTTCTCCAAGCTCTGCTTCAAGGAGAATTGAAGTACTCCTCGAAGCAAAAGGGGAAAGGGGAATATATCACACAGCAATATGCACAATAATTCAAAGGAGAACAGTGTGTATTTACATTAGTAACTCAAAAAAGCAATATGTATGTACATCTCCCAATAGAAGTTCCTTTAAAAAAAATCCTAAGTCTGTGTAGAAGGAACAGGAGAAGGGTTCGGTAGTTCAGTAGCTGAAGTCTCCGTGGCAGGAGCAGGAGAGGAGCCTGGCAGTTCAGTAGTTGAAGTTTCTGAAGGTTCCGAAGCGGGTAAAGGAGGAAAAACCTCAACTAGAGCAGAAGCAGGGACCTCAACTCCAACTGTTGGCAAAGTCAATATAGGAGTTTGAACCACGAGGTCGGCAGAGAGAGGAATAACAGCAGAGACAGCAGAAGGAACGACAGGGAACTCAACAGTTGTAGAAACAGAAGCAGATACAGAGTCAAGAGCTGCAGGAACGACTGAAGTAGTAGAAACATCTTGAGCCAAGACCTCATCCAAAAGGATAAGCGTCCCAGCACCTTCAGGAGCAAGTTCAGAAGTAGAGGGGGCCAAGGCACTAGCCTCACCCTCAGTATTAGGCGCCTCGGCCTCCTCATAAGATGGGATTTCGAAATCAAAATCCAAGTCCGGGTATGTTCGCTCAGCTCGATCTTGAAAAGCAAGACATCCGGTGGCCCACTTGGTAGTAACATCATCCTTCAACTTGACAACTAGGGCATCTTTCTGCTTAACAGTGGCTCTCTGCACCTCAAGCTCAAGTCGAAGAGCATCGCTTGCCTCAACTATGACATCGTACTCCCTTTTCATGCTCCTATAAGATACCAAAGCCTCGAAGGCCTCTTGGCTGGCCTTGACCCAGTCGTCAGTTTTAAGCCGAAGTTCCTCCTTGGTCTTTTTAAGTTCTTCTTCGGTCCTCTTACCCTCACTCTCAACCCTTTCCTTCTAGGCCTCCAGACCCTTTATGGTAGAAGTTTGCTTTTCCACTTGTGCCTGCAGGTCCCGGATCTGAGCTTGGAGGTAATTATTAGCAAAAGTCAGTTTGATGGCTTTGAGCTCGAACGCCTTTAACGCTTTGGTAGAGCTCTCCAAAGCTCGAATTCGGCTCAACAAACCATTCACGTGAATGACCAACTGAGAGCAAATACAACCAAAGGCGAAAGTTAGCATAAAACGACAACACAAGGTAAAAATGGAATGTTAAAAAGGGTAGAAGCTTACTGCAGTAGCCCCATATAATGCCGAACTAATGGAGGTCCCAAGGGGTATAGTGGCAGCCCTCTGAACATCAGATTCAGGAATGATGGAGGCTGATGAGTGGGTTTTATACCTACGAATTGAGTATTTTCGGCTTGATGAAAGTGCAAGTTTTCAATTATTTTATGTTTACTTTTAATTGTTTTGTGTGTTTTGATGTTATTTTGTAAGAATCATCATTTGGAAGGAAACAAGGATGTGGAGGCTTAAAAGTGAAAGCAATCAAGAGTTTATTGGTGTTTGTTAACAAAGGCACCTCGGTTTTCCTCCATTTTGACCATGATCCACTCAGAATCTGGAAAAGTTCAAAACATGAAAGTTGTATATCTGGATGTCTTCTGTATTGTGTCAAAATTTCAGCTCCATCCAACGGTTGGATCAAGGGTTATGGCGATTTTACGAAAACTGGTCCAGAGCTGAAATTAAAGGGAGGCGCGCCTAGGCGCCAATACCAGCGCCTAGGCGCCAACATGCTGCCTTACCAGCGCCTAGGCGCCAACATCAGCGCCCCAGCGCGTCCCTACTGAAGTTGGACGCGAATTATGACTCCTTTTTGACCCGGAATTGGACTCTAATGTCTCCTATGACCTAGGGTTTGATGGGGATATAAATATAATGACTTTGGGGGCTGAAAAGATAGATAGAGATATATAGATATATAGAGAAGAAGACCAAGGATTATAGGAAATTGAAGGCAAGAATCGAAGGAACCAACACGAAGAAAATCGGACTTGAAGGCTAGAGAGGGATTGAAGCTTGCAACTAAGTTTTCATTCTTTTCCCTTACTTTTATTTCTTAGTTTTCTAAGATGTTTATTACTTTGAGAAGGATGTTTTTCAATTACATTATGAACTAAATTTTTATTAAGATTGCAACGGAACCTAATGTCTAGTTAAATTTATTTACTCTCGTTTCTAGTTCTTGTTGATCATATATGAGTTGTTTGTCATATTTTGTATTCAATATATAATTGTTTGGCCATCAATTAATTTGATAACCTAGATGAAATTGGGAGATGAATTCTAGGTTTAGATCTGAATATGATGACATGCATCTGGTTAATTCTTCTTCGAATTGAATTGCTGGGTTGTGTATAGGATAGGAATATACCTATATGCCGTGTGTAACTTGTATGAGAGTTTGAACTTAATGAATCTATTCTAACTTATTTTGCATAGGAATATAGCAATTTATTTGGGATAGATATGTTTATCTTACTATCGGAAGAGGTTTGATAAATAATTTTGAAGTCTCAGTTAACAACTTATTTTGATCAATTAACTGGAAAGAGAGTGGGGAGATTTATACGAAGCATTAGGGGAAGTTGTAATCTTAACTTCTTCTATCCGTTAAATTCAATCTTTGATTATTAAATTAGGTTTATTCTTAAATTAGTAAATTCATAGTTGATTCCAATTGTTTAAATAAAATTGAATTGATATAAAGTTAGTACTTGAAATTTATTATTAATAATTCTCCGTGGGAACGATACTCTACTTATCACTTTATTAATTGTTGATCGTGTATACTTGCACGTAAATTGTCAATACTAAATTCGGACAACAAGTTTTTGGCGCCGTTGCCGGGGACTTATTCTAGTAATTATTTCAATATTAATTTCAATCAGTTTGATCTTAGTTTAAACTTATTTAATTTTGTGTTTTAATTGTTTTAATTTTCTGTTTTAATTATTTTTGTTGGTACTCTTGAATTTTGCATGCAAACACGATCTACAGGTCAGGAGCTAGTGCCGTACGACCCAGAAATCGAAAATAGGCTCCGAAACTTGCAAAAATAGTGTCAAGAAGAAAACAACCAAGAAGCTATGGCTGAAGAAGAACAGAAATCGTTAAGGAATTATGCTATGCCTCTTGTTACTGAAATACAATCGAGCATTCGAAGGCCCGCAATTCAAGCAAACAATTTTGAGATCAAGCCAGGTACCATTCAAATGATTCAGAATTCAGTGCAGTTTGGGGGTTTGCCTAATGATGACCCAAACGATCATTTGGTGAGTTTTCTGGAGATATGCGACACATTCAGATATAATGGGGTTTCTGAAGATGCGATTAGACTCCGACTTTTCCCTTTCTCACTTCGTGATATGGCGAAGAGTTGGTTGCATTCATTGCCGTCGGGTTCTATTACTACGTGGTCAGATTTAGCTCAAAAATTTTTAGCTAAATTCTTTCCACCAGCTAAAACTGCAAGGTTGAGGAACGACATTACATCATTCGCACAGCATGATTCTGAGACTCTCTATGAAGCTTGGGAGCGATTCAAAGACTTACTCCGAAAATGCCCTCACTATGGTATTCCTAATTGGTTGCAAGTTCAAACATTCTACAATGGGTTGTTTAGTGCTACCCGAACCAGTATCGATGCAGCTGCAGGTGGGGCATTAATGGGGAAAAATTTCAATGAAGCATACGAGTTATTGGAGACGATGGCTGCCAATAATTATCAGTGGCCTTCTACAAGGATCAATCAACCAAAGGTAGCCGGAATTTATGAAGTTGATGCAGTTACTGCATTGGCTGCACAAGTTGCTACATTATCAAAGAAAATTGATGCTCTAGGGGTACAGCCTATTCAGAGTGTGGCAGTTGTCTGTGAATTATGTGCAGGGAACCATCCAAGTGATCAATGTGCAATTAATCCAGAGTCGGTACAATACATTGGTAACCACAACAGGCAGCAATATAGTAACAATTCCAACAATTATAACCCTGGTTGGAGGAATCATCCGGGTTTTTCTTGGAACAATAATCAAGCCCAATCCTCAGCTCCAAGACAATCATACTCATCAGGCTTTCAAAATCAAGCTCCACCACAGCAGGAAAAAAATTCAAATTTGGAGGATTTACTTTCTAAGTATATAGCGCAGAGTGAGACCAGGATGAACAGTCAGGAAGTATCAATTCGAAACCTGGAAAATCAAATGGGTCAGCTTGCTAATGCCATTAACAACCGACCTCTAGGAACTTTACCTAGTGATGCAGAAATCAATCCTAAGAGAGAAGGTAAGGAGCACTGCAAGGCTATTTCATTACGAAGTGGAAAAGAGCTATCTGAAGTTACTAGTGGAATTCCAAAACAATCACATGGAGATGATAGTGGGGGTAAAGAAATAAAAGATAGTAGGAATGTGGACCATGAAAAGAAGGAATGTGATCCAGTGATAAATTCAGATGAATGCAAGCAGAGTCCTATTGTGCCTCCCGTGCAGTTTCCACAACGTTTGCAGAAACAGAAGTGGGGTAAACAGTTCTCTAAATTCATGGAAGTGTTTAAGAAGCTCCAAATAAATATCCCTTTCGCAGAAGCAGTGGAGAATATGCCTAACTATGTAAAATTTTTGAAGAAAATTTTGTCAAAGAAGAGAAAACTAGGCGACTTTGAGACAGTGGCACTTACGGAGGAGTGCAGTGCTATTCTTCAAAAGACGCTACCACCAAAACTCAAAGATCCGGGTAGCTTTACAATTCCATGCACAATAGGCAGTCAATTTTTTGAGAGAGCATTATGTGATTTGGGAGCTAGTATTAACTTGATGCCACTCTCAATTTATCAGCAATTGGGTTTGAAGGAAGCAAAGCCTACCAATGTCACATTGCAATTAGCGGACAAATCACTCACTTATCCAAGGGGCATAGTAGAAGATGTTCTAGTGAAAGTGGATAAGTTCATTTTTCCAGCTAATTTCATAGTCTTAGATTGTGAGGAAGATAGGGAAATACATATTATTCTTGGGCGACCATTCTTAGCAACAGGGAGAACACTTATCGATGTACAGAAAGGTGAGCTAACTATGCGAGTCCAAGATCAAGAGGTTACATTCAATGTATTTTCAGCTATGAAATTTCCAGAGAAAGCAGAAGAATGTTTTCGGGTTGATGTGGTTGACAAAGCAGTGAATGAGGTATTCATTCAAAGTTGTATTTCAGATCCCTTTAAGAATGCCAAGCTATATAAAGAGGAGGTGTTCTCACATGGAGCGATTGAAGTCAAGGACGCCAAGTCAAAGAGAACTTTCAAAGTGAACGGGCAGAGATTGAAGCACTATTGGGGCGGTGACATTAATCCTCAAAAGACCTCAATTACCCTTACTGACCCAGGATGAAACAGGAAGTAGTCAGGCTGATGACTATAAAACAAGCGCTAATTGGGAGGCAACCCAAATTTTAGTTTCTAAGTTTTATTTCATTTTATTTTAATTTAGTTTTTTTAGAAATAATGTAGTTTGTTAGTTAGTTAGTGCATTTTAATTGGTATGTCAATTGCTTGCAGGTCCCAAGGATTGAACATAAAGTTAGAGCACACACAAAGCCTTACAAGGAGCCAAGAACAACCCACCTATGTTTCCTGAATACACTCCCAACTCCGTGGACGACAAGGGCGCTGACGATGATGCGAACTAGCAAAGTCTCAGGGAAGTCCTCTGTCTTAATTTTTCCTACTTTATACATTGAGGACAATGTTTAGTTTAAGTTTGGGGGTGTTTTCTTGTTTGCATTTGCATTAATAGGTTTGCATTTAGATTGCATGTTTTAATACAGCTTGAGCAATGGGTTGATTGAATTTGATCATGGCCAAGAATGAATGTGATTAATTGTCAAATTAAGGGAAATTGATGAACTTTTGGAGTTTGTAGTTTGACAGACTAGTTGGTTTTACACTGGTTATGATTTTTTTTCACGCATGAGCACATATCTATCTGTTTGGTTAGTTATCATTTAGAGAATTTATTTGACTAAGTGCTTGTGGGAGATATCAGTGAAACTCTAGAAAATTTATTTAACCATCATTCGAAGCAAGTTTAGGCATTCATATAAGTTTGGGGGAAATATTGGTTATGATGGGATAGTACAAAAAAAAAAGAAAAAAAAAATAAGAGTTTTTTTGAAAAAAAAAAATTTTTTATTTTGATTTGATCCTTCATGAGGTAGATGAAAAAGAAAATAGGAAGACAAGAAACAAGAAAGCAGCATGTGGTGAGTAGAGATGGAGCGTAAAACGCACTCACTCATAAACACATGTTGAGAACGAGATGGAGCGTAAAACGCACTCATTCAAGAAAAGGCGAGATGGAGCGTAAAACGCACTCGCTCAATAGGAAGTGAGATGGAGCATAAAATGCACTCACTGAATGAGAGAAAAAGAGAGAAAAAAAAATACCTTTGTACCTTCTAGTTATATGTTTTGCCTTAACAAGCAGAGGTTGATGTGAAACGTAAGTTTATAGAGTTGATATTGAGTATCTCTTATGGAGCGCTTAACTACATGAATTTATCTGAGTGATGACTAGTTTAAACAGTTAGAATATGCACATGTATTTAAAGGGTCATGAGCAGAGGTAAAATTAAGGAGTATGTTGAATTGATAGACTTTGCACTGTTTTGAAGTTTCCCTTGAATGATTATGTGTAGTAACTTTTGGGGCCATTATTCAGATTCATATCGATCCATTGTTTGAGTAGTTAGTTGATTATTCTTTATAGTTTTTGTTCTTAGTATTTTGCTTGAGGACAAGCAAAGATTTAAGTTTGGGGGTATTTGATGAGTGGGTTTTATACCTACGAATTGAATATTTTCGGCTTGATGAAAGTGCAAGTTTTCAATTATTTTATGTTTACTTTTAATTGTTTTGTATGTTTTGATGTTATTTTGTAGGAATCATCATTTGGAAGGAAACAAGGATGTGGAGGCTTAAAAGTGAAAGCAATCAAGAGTTTATTGGTGTTTGTTAACAAAGGCACCTCGGTTTTCCTCCATTTTGATCATGATCCACTCATAATCTGGAAAAGTGCAAAACATGAAAGTTGTAGATCTGGATGTCTTCTGTATTGTGTCAAAATTTCAGCTCCATCCAACGGTTGGATCAAAGGTTATGGTGATTTTACGAAAACTGGTCCAGAGCTGAAATTAAAGGGAGGCGCGCCTAGGCGCCAATACCAGCGCCTAGGCGCCAACATGCTGCCTTACCAGCGCCTAGGCGCCAACATCAGCGCCCCAGCGCGTCCCTACTGAAGTTGGACGCGAATTATGACTCCTTTTTGACCCGGAATTGGACTCTAATGTCTCCTATGGCCTAGGGTTTGATGGGGATATAAATATAATGACTTTGGGGGCTGAAAAGATAGATAGAGATATATAGATATATAGAGAAGAAGACCAAGGATTATAGGAAATTGAAGGCAAGAATCGAAGGAACCAACACGAAGAAAATCGGACTTGAAGGCTAGAGAGGGATTGAAGCTTGCAACTAAGTTTTCATTCTTTTCCCTTACTTTTATTTCTTAGTTTTCTAAGATGTTTATTACTTTGAGAAGGATGTTTTTCAATTACATTATGAACTAAATTTTTATTAAGATTGCAACGGAACCTAATGTCTAGTTAAATTTATTTACTCTCGTTTCTAGTTCTTGTTGATCATATATGAGTTGTTTGTCATATTTTGTGTTCAATATATAATTGTTTGGCCATCAATTAATTTGATAACCTAGATGAAATTGGGAGATGAATTCTAGGTTTAGATCTGAATATGATGACATGCATCTGGTTAATTCTTCTTCGAATTGAATTGCTGGGTTGTGTATAGGATAGGAATATACCTATATGCCGTGTGTAACTTGTATGAGAGTTTGAACTTAATGAATCTATTCTAACTTATTTTGCATAGGAATATAGCAATTTATTTGGGATAGATATGTTTATCTTACTATCGGAAGAGGTTTGATAAATAATTTTGAAGTCTCAGTTAACAACTTATTTTGATCAATTAACTGGAAAGAGAGTGGGGAGATTTATACGAAGCATTAGGGGAAGTTGTAATCTTAACTTCTTCTATCCGTTAAATTCAATCTTTGATTATTAAATTAGGTTTATTCTTAAATTAGTAAATTCATAGTTGATTCCAATTGTTTAAATAAAATTGAATTGATATAAAGTTAGTACTTGAAATTTATTATTAATAATTCTCCGTGGGAACGATACTCTACTTATCACTTTATTACTTGTTGATCGTGTATACTTGCACGTAAATTGTCAATACGAAATTCGGACAACAGAGGCAATGGCATCAGCAGCAAGCTTCACATTGTCGAAAAGAGAACCTTTATTTTTCTCTGCCTTGAAATGCTTCCCTTTCTTAGCCTTGGAGCTCGTTTGAAGTGACTGGGAGAGCTTTTCAGATGACCCAAGGGAGGTAGAAATGGGCAGAACACGAGAGATCATCTCCAAGGCCCTTTCGACCTCAGCCTAAGAAAGGGAGGTCGGATCGTACTCAGAAACCCCTCCAAAAGTAGGCGCAGTCCCTTGGAGGGAAGAGGTCTATATGGCTTTCGGAGAGCTCGATGGAGGAATAAGTGCGAATTGAGTCGAAGTAGGTGAAGCATGGGGCACTTCCAACCTCAGCACCTTGGCTGGGGGACGAAGCCGCTACCAAAGCCAACCTCAGCCTTGCGCTTACTCCCATTCCTATTTTCTTTAACACAGCAACCTTAGCCCTGAGTTCTTTTGAAGTAGGCTCCATTGAAGAAGAACCTGGAAACTCAAAACGAGTAAGTCAGAAAGGAGAAAGGGGGAGAGCTAAAAAACAAGAAGCGGGTATTACCTACCACCTCCTCAGCGCTGGCAACAGAAATGGGAGTAGGGTTCTCAATCCTAACCTCTGGATGACTAAACCCAAGCGTTGTAAGAACTTGAGGCTTGATGAGCTCAGAGTATCTCTCCGGTTCGCAACCCTCTAAGTTCAGCAAAACCCGTTTATCCACAGCGTTGAGCTCGGGTCGAATGCCTGAGGAATAAAACGGAACAAGCGAAATCAAGTCAGCAGGGTAAGTCGTCATAACTAATCTTAAGTTACTTAGGCCCGAGGAACTGGAAGAATATCTACCACATATGCGGGATCGTATTCCCATTGTCTGCCCCAAACAAAGAAGAAAATGTTTTTATAACCCTTGTGGGAGCTTGGGAGATCGGAGATGATAACCTGGGTTTTCACCCGTTTGGAAATGTACAAAAAGCCGTCGGAAGGAATGTATTTAGCGTTGAAGAACTTCATGAGCAAAGACACGGTGGGAACCCCAAGATCATGTTTCTTGAAGTAAACGAGGAGGCCCACCAGTACACCCCAGAAATTAGGAGAAAGCTGAGCAGGACATATGTTAAAGTGTTGCAGGACGCTCTTAATAAAATGGTATATTGGAAAGCGAAGGACATTCTCAAGGGCGGCCACGAAAAAACAGACTTTCTTAGGAATAGGGGAGTCATATCGAGTATATACGTCCGGGAACCAGTACTGTAAACCCAAAGGAAAACCAAAATGAGCAGATAGAACCTTCATATAAGAAGGAGAGACCTCACTGGAACCCACGAGCTTTGCAGCTCTAGAGGCAGCCCCTACACCTTCAGCACTACCAGAGATCCCTACGCCACTCACCTTGGCTTTACCTTTATTAGATTTTTTAAGCATAGGGGAGGATGACGAGGGAGGCTCCTCAATATTCTCCTCGACATCGACAGAATTGACACCCAAAAAATTATCAATCTCCTCGCCCACATCTCCCAAATCAATATCCTCTTCGGCAGACCTGTCCCCCATTAGGGAAATAGATGAGCCTATGGCTTCGGAAGAAGCAGACATGACTGGGCAAGAGAAATGAAGTTTAAAGGACCTATAAAGAGGGGGAACCTCTAAAAAATACTCTCTGAGAGTCAAAGAGGAAAGACACCAGCGACCGATGACAAAGACCCTAGCCGCAGAATAAGGGTCAAGAAAGAGGGGAATGGGATACAGGGTAGAACCTCGATTCCTAAATTAGCAAAAATAAAAGGTCCAAAAGTGCAGCAACCACCTCGGGTTCGAGGGATCCAGAACGAAGGAATAAGGCAAAGGCCGAGAGACGTACCTAGTCGAGAACGAGCAACGAACCAAAGCCCAAAGTGAAATCAAAGAGCGAGCTTTGCGAAGCCTTCAAATCAAACCAAGGGAAGTCGACTTTTTGGTAAAACCTTGAATACACCGACAGATTGAGGAGCCAAAATCGCAAGGGAAAGAGAGAGAAAGCCTAGAGAAGGAAGTTGAACAGGGAAATGAGACGGTTTCCGTTGTCATGAGTGCATTTAAAGCCCGGAGTACATGGGACAAGACGTGCACGAAAAATGAGGAAGATATGATTGCTCAAAATCGTCAAAAAGTACCCTCTGCGCACAAATCGAGGTCACTGCATAGAGGTCTAACTTGGCCTCAACACAGCTCAACCCCTATCCAAGCCCACTTGGACCAGGGGTTGGGGGGTAACTAATGATACCTGAAAAGAATTCTAAGTATGAGCTCAGGAAGTGAGGTCAGAAAAGAAGCTCAGCCAAGACATCCAGAGCTCAGAACTCCGGACCTTGAGCTCCCCCTCAGACGAAGCAATAAAGGAAATGAAAAGAAGACATCTGGCTACTATAGGGCATCCCCTCTGGTACAACGAGCTATATTCAATACATAAAATACTCAACAATCCAGAATCATCTCCAAAAATCAAGGGAGATCCATCAAATGGAAGGCAAAGATCTCGCTGCAGATCCCATTAAGTTAGGAATCAAACTATAAATATTGTGTTATGGCCTCACTACGAGACAGGCGATCAGTCAGCTTAGAATCGCACCAAACATTATGTATAATCTTCCAAAAAACATCAATAAAGATCATAGGAGCAAGAGACTCCGTTGCAGAGTAGATTAGCCGAGCTCCCAAGCCGGTGAACCACTATAAACTCCCTGTGTAATCCGCACCCCGTAAGAAAGGAGGTCATTCCATCATTCCAACGAGCCACGTAGCTCGAATCAAACCCCATGAAACGAATCATCTGCTCAAACATCTTTTAAACACCATCAGGTGTGTAAAATTTTGTACCACCAATGTTTTTCATACATATTAATTTGTGATTTTGGTAAACCCTATATTTGCATGTTGGAGCATTAACAATCCATATCTTCCATGTACACCATTCTTATCTATACTATTTGTAGGTGATGAAGAATGGTATGGAACCTAAGAGTAGTGTTTTGTTGAGAAACACGAACGAATGACACTTTTTACCTACAAAATGAGCAAATTGTCAGGGACCAAGGGTGGACTAATCGGAGACACTCTGATTCTTAAGTCAGTAAAGATTTATGAGAATAAACAACATAATTGCAGGGAAGGGAGTCCATACCTTAAACTGGAGCTTCTCCCAGTATTTCTAATGGTCTATACCCATTTATAGGGTTCTACTATTGCCAATACGAGGTGACACACCTTCACTTTAGCTGGATATTTCACCATTTGTATTGTAGCCAACTTAGGCTTCCTGCTTGGTTTGTCTATTATTTAGCTCAATTTTATTATGTTCATCTATAACTTAGACAACTTTCTTATCGGTATTGTCTCTGATTTTTCGAAGATAACCTACCTATTTCTAGTTCGATTTCATCTTTGGCAAAGTCAACCTAATGGTTTACATTCTCCTTACCCACACGGGCCATTGCTCAACATCTTTGCTAACCAAATAACTCCTCCAGATGCTTGGCTCGGTTCAAGTTTATTAGGTAGTTTAGCCTATAGCTCGGTCACTTGAAACTACTGTTCTGAGAGAGGTTCTTCATCTATCAACATCTTTTTCGCTACGTGTTCATTGTCATATGCTTTTCTTGGTCACGTGTCAATGCTAATTGGAATCATTGACTGCGACATTTCACTATCTAATAGAAGAACACTAACAAGAAAACTTTTTATAATGTCAATCATATCTTTAGATATCCTTTTATTTTTCATTTAATTTTAAATTAATTAATATTTAATAATTTGTTCACTTATGTCATTCTTTTATCTCTCTCTCATAATGTATATACTTTTTTGTGATAAAAAAAACAAAAAATTAGGATAACGTAGCAAATGTCCTTTTTTGATCTATTGAAGATATTAAGTCTCATTCATCTATATATGCTACTCACATCATTTGACATCAATCAAAAAATTAAATTTGCACAATACTTGTTATGATCTTATTTATCCATAGAAAATCACCTAAGGATAGAAGGAGAGCATAATGTAGCAATGACTTTTTTTATTTTTTCCCATTATATTTAACATGTATGTTATTTTTTAATTGTGCAATATGATATTGATGATATAAATATACATCCTAATATGAGGTCATAGTTAAATTAAGGGTAAATTACACTGACACCCCCTGACTTTTTGGTTTATTACACGGACACCCCCTGACTTTTGACAAATGACACCGAACTCCCCTGACATTTAAAACTTATAACAGTCACACCCCTTCTAACTAACGGACGTTAAACTTGTTAACAGTCAAAACTGAGGTCATCAATCATAATTCTCAAAATACCAAAAATAACCTCCAAATTTATCCAACATCTCATTTATTTTTTTAATCTATATATGAAATATATATATATATTAAAATTTAACACTTATATGTTTAATTTCTAAATACATTACATTAATAAATAAAATATTAAATTTTTTTTGTTTATTAAATAATATTTGGTACTATTAGTACAATTTTAAAAATAATCAGTTTTTTAAAACCTTAATAATTACCTAATCCAATTATCTCATATTAAATTTATTCTTGCCACCATTACCACCAGTTCCGCCACCATCACCACCAGTTCTGCCACCATCACCACTGCCTAAACCTAACCACCACAATAGTGCATCTGCCACCCAACACATCCAAACACCACCAGCACACAGAGAGATAGAGAACAGAGACAGAGGGAGAGAGAACAGTGACAGAGAACATTACACCCAAATCAACCATCACAGTTAATCACCACCCATCGCCACCTCCACACCACAGAAACCACCACCACCACCACCTCCTCCTCTTCCTCCTCTCTCTCTCTCTCTCTCTCTCTCTCTCTCCACACACACATACATAGAGCACTGCCCTTGCCACCACAATGGTGGGTTTTGAAAATTACACAGAACTTCTGATAAAGAACTAGATCTGTAAATCCAACACCACCGCCACCACTGCGGTGGGTTTCAGAAAACCACCCAGACACCAACCACCACCAAACCAAATCGAACCCAACAAATCAAACCCCAAAATCAAAACACTAGTAAAATCAAACCCAACAACCACATTCTTCTCCTCCACCTCCATTTCCATTACCCACCACCAATCATCGCCTTCACACCATGGAAACCGCTTCCACATCCTCTCTCTCTCTCTCTCTGCCTGTGTGTATATATATATGTATGTATATACATATATACACACAAATGCACACACAGAGATGGCCTGAGGGAGAGAGAGAGAAGACTGATGATTGGGATCGTTGGTGGGAGAGAGAGAGGAGAGAGAGAGAGAGAAAGAGAGAGAGGGATTGGGGTTTGGGTTTGGGTTCGCTGGTGAGTGAGAGAGAGAGATATATATTGGGGTTTGGATTTATGTTTTGTGTTAAACAGAGGGGCAAAGGTTTGAGTTTGGGTTTGGATTTGGGTTTGGGTTTGGGTTTGGGTTGGGTTGGGTTAAACAGAGGGGCAAAGTTGTCTTTTTATTAGGAGAGTTAACTCCGTCTAACTATTGGGGTCTTAGTGTAATTTTTAAAATGTTATGTGAGGCGTGTCCGTGTAATAAAGCGAAAAGTCAGGGGGTGTTAGTGTAATTTACCCTTAAATTAATTATATATATTTTTATAGATTTAATAATAAACGAATATAAAATATCTACATTTGTGTTATTTTTAGCAAAAATTGGCCAAAAGTCCAATCGGGTGGTCTTTTAAGTTATTAAATATAAGCCCAATACTTTTAACTCATTAAGAACATGTGAGCTATTCTCTTTTTATTCTCTAGTCCAATTTAATTTTATCATTCTTTTAATAACCAACGTACCTTTTTATTCACTTACGTTGATTTCGTCAAAAGCCATTTCTTGTTCTAAACATAGATGTTGCTTCTTTCTCTCTCTCTCTCTCTCTCTCTCTCTCTCTCTCTCTCCCCCAGTCGACTTAGGGCTGAAGGAGAAAGGGGAAAACACAATTTCAAATTCAATTTCCTAGATTTTAACATTTCAACTCATAGTTGTACCAATCGATGACTCTAGAGGCTTTTTTCTCCACAACTATATCATTTCATGTTTCTTTGTCTTTGAAGTTGAATTCATTATCGGGTTTTGACTCTAAACAGATTATAGGAATGAATAATCCATTAAAGTTGCACAACACACAATCTTATCATGCCATATATTACAGTAGAATAAGGTGCAAAACTACTTTCTAATGCCAAAATTGCATTCATCTAATAAAATAAGACAACTCTAATAATAATATAGCAGTGTGTGTGGCAGTAACTACGGTTCCCAAAAGAGTAAACAAAGAGATTAATAGAGAGAGAAAGAGACAAATCTATCAAAGATACTCCACATAATATACAAATCCAAGTTCGTACGTGTTCGAGATGAACTGGGATGTCCAATAACTCCAAAAGAACGAAGACAGAAGAGAATACAGAGCAGTCACAGTCGCCGACAATCTCCTAACTCTTCGGCATCGTCGTTGATGGTCACCAAAATGGAAGAAGGAACGAAGACTGAAGAGAGAACAGAACAGTCATAGTCGTCGGCGATCTGCTACCTCTTCGGCATCGTCGTCAATGGTCACCAAAGTGGAAGAAGGGCCTTTAGACGTTCGCAGCGAGAGGGTATCGGGAGAGTCGCAATGGTCAGAAGGAAAAAAAATAAAGATAAAAATGAATTGCCAGAAGTGATTTTGGATAAGTAAAAGCTTTATTTTTTAACTTTTATTTTTGGACTTATTTAAGTGGTAAAATGATTTTAACTTTTTTAAAATTACTTTTAATAAGTAATTTCAAATATTACTTTTTTTTTAAAAGCACTTATAATAAGTCAAAAGTCCAAAAAATACTTTTTTTTTAAGTCAATCCAAACACACTGTAATTCTGCTTTGAACTCTTCGACAACTCTGGCTGCGATTTCTGCGAGTTTGTTCGAAGAATAGCTGTTGACGCTTGGAGAGAGTGAGAAGAATAGCTTTGGGTGTGTGTATATATATACAAACAGTTTACATCATATATATATATATACACTAGTCATAACCCATGCCTGAAGACACGATAAAACATAAAATTCGAGTGCCCAAAAAATCGATCTCATTATATTAAATTTTTTCAACATGTGTATATTATCGTATATGGATAATGTTTGAAATAAAAATTACATTAACTACAAATTAATCAACTATTAAATGATTAAACATATGATATAAATGAGTGATGTAATATTTTTAGGGGGGAAATATGTATATGATTAAATATGTGATAGAAATAAGTGATGTGATGTTTTTAGGGTGAAAAATATGTAGGGGATAAAAATTCAGGTTGTTACGTGTTTTAATGTATATATACTAGTCATAACTCGTGTCTGAAGGCATGATAGAACATAGAGGTGGCAAATGGGTGGATTGAGTTGGTTATGAGTTGGGTTAAATTGAGTTAGACTAAAATAAATTCAATTCATTTTTCACTCATGTAGTAAATGAGTTATAATATGTTGAGTTTATAACGGGTTGGGTTAAACCCGTTAACCCATAAAATAATTAAAATTTTTAATAGATACACTAGTACACCAATACACACACATTAGTAGTACACCAAAATACAAGCATACACACACATTAATACACCAAAACACACACAAACTAATACACTAAAAATATACACACTAATATACTAAATTAAACACTAATACACAAAAAATACACACATATAGACTTACACAAAAACTAAAACACATTTAATAAAAAAAATACACACATAATGGGCCGGGGTCGATTGTGGACTATAGGTTGGTCCGTGGGTCATGGGTCGACCTGTGGGTCATAGGGCACGGGTCGTGGGCCAACCCGCATGTCATGGGTGGTGTATTAGTGTGTGTATTTTTGATGTGTTAGTGTGTATATGTTTTAGTGTATTAGTATATATGTGTATATTTTTTGGTGTAATAGAGTGTGTGTGTGTGTGTGTGTATATTTTTTGGTATATTAGTATATTTATTTAATTTTATTACTTGTGTTATTTAATAAAAAAATAAATACTCAACCCAATGGGTACCCATTTATAATTCATATTAACCCGTTTAATTAAAATGAATCATATTACCCAAACCATTTGGAATCCGTATTAATTAATATAGGTACCCAACCTATTTATTTATAGGCGGGTTAGACGAATTAATGGGTAATGGGTAATGGGTTAAGATTTCCACCTCTAAGAACATAAATTTCGAGCCTCAAAAAAATCAATCTCACTATATTAAATAATAATTTTTTTTCCTTTCATTTCTTTGATTACATCATTCAAAATTTATTTTTACCAATTATTTTCTTAAAATTATTGACAATTTTTTCTCAAAATATGTAATTTGACAAAATTTTCTCAACATATGTATACTATCGTGTATGGATAATATCTGAAATAAAACTTAAGTAATGTTACATGGACTTAAAAAATAGACTCGATAATCACAACCATTGAATAAGTATGGGTTCCAATAAATGTTAAACTGCATTAATCAAATACTAAATGATTGAACATGTGATAGAAATGAGTAGGGATGTCAGTGGATCAAAGCGGGGGCGGGGGGTGTAGTCTCCATCCCCGTACCCGCTTAAAAAAACTCTATTCATCTCCGGTCCACCCCCGTTAACGGGTATAATTTTCATCCCCATCCCCATCCCCGCTTCCCCCGTACCCGCCCAAGCCCAAGGCTACGCCTAAGCCCAGTGGAGCATCATTGATCAATGTATGTAAATCAAACTGGAAAGAAAAAAATTACACAAGCAAGGCAACGAAAATCACATTTATGTTTCTATAACAAAACCTATATAGATGAGTATTACAGAGATGAGGATGTTAACACAAATTTAAATTTAAAGAACAAAATCCAGCCCTAGAACTCTGCAACATCACAGACATTGATAAGGCAAAATTTCCAGTAATGCCCCAGCCATATAAACATAGATTGCAGCATTGTGGAACAAATCAGTTCAAAAGAGAAGCTTTGTTTGAGAAGCAAAAAAGAGGGAAAAAAACAATAGGAAAAAGTGAGTTATGCAGTGACAAAAAATTGCCTAATGATATTTGGTTTATAGAATAAATGACCCTAGATACAATTAGCATACCAGTACAGAGATTGGTGTTGAATTCCAAACGGAAATAATCAGCATTTAAAACTCACAAGCATTGGAATTTATAGTTTAAGAAATGAAAAAAATGAACGCACTACATCAGGTGATCTACAAAAAAGTTGTTCCAAGAACCAAAAATGTAATAGAATGAGAAGAAAAGAGGGGTTTTTAACCGTATTGCACTTCAACATTTTTAAGTTGTGGCACTTTGTAAGACTTGAATGTGTACATAAGAATCCAATAGTTGAGACAACTTAATCTTTGCCAAGCATAATCATGTACGTGTATTCAATGTGTGTGTGTGTGTGTGTGTGTGAGAGAGAGAGAGAGAGAGAGAGAGAGAGATGACTGACTTGTGAGGCTGTGAGTAGCAGTCGGCGAGATTACTTGGACTCGACGTTGAGGAACAACAGTCAACGAGATTACTTGGAGACAATGGAAATCTGCAATGAGGGAGAGACGATGGAGGGATGAGAGAGGCGGGAGAGATGATGGAGGGATGGGAGAGGCGGCTGATAGAGGAGACTCAAGAGAGTAAGTTAGGGTAAGTCTATCCCCGCCTTCATCCCCATACGAGTTTATACGGGTATCTTCGTATACGTCCACCGTCCAATACGTATAGTTCATCCCTTGTCCAAAAGGGGCGGATTTGGACGAATACCCATTTTTCTCCGGTTCACTGCCATCCCTAGAAATGAGTGATGCGATGATTTTGAGGGGGAGAATGTATAGGAGATAAAATTCAACTTCCTATGTCTTTTATTATATAGATATATGGATGTATATGGTGTATCATCTATTATGAGTTCTTGTATGATGTCCCTCCATTTGAGGCGGAGAGCTGATCGATACATTCAGAAGCTTCTAGTGAAGGACTCTTCGAAGAGGGTCTCTCTTCATAAGATTATGTAGCACACTTGGATAATTAAGAATGTTGATCCCATAGGTACCAGCTTAAATAAGGCTCCATTGATTTTTAAAATAAAATTTAGGGTTAATAGTACTTTTGGTTCCTAAAATATCTATTTTTGGTCAATTTAGTCATTGTTGTATCAATTTTGTCAATTTGATTCCCAAAACATTCAATTCGTGTCAATTTGGTTTCTACATAGATAGACGGTTAAGTTTTTTAACGGTAGTGACCACGTATCATTTTTTTAGACGGTATCACGCGTCCAACACTTGATTATTCCGTCAAAAAACTTAACGGTTCATCTATATAAGAACCAAATTGATACGAATTAAATGTTTTAGGGACTAAATTGATACAATTAAGACTAAACTGACAAAAAATATATACTTTAGGAACTAAAAGTACTATAAACCCTAAAATTTATGATTTAAATCATAATACATAATTGTTTATATTATCGTTTTTTGAGAAGCAAAAATATTTATTAATTTTTTGTATTCAAGTTTTGTTTACATTTTTTTTCACTAGGTAGTATAGTTAATTGGCATAAAATTTGGTACTTAATATAATGATAAGATAGAATTTTAGTAGATTCAACGATAATATAATCAATGAAAATAAACAAAATTATAAATAATAAAATTTAAGCTAAATATCATATACTCAAATGGTGTTTTATGTTACCCTTAACAATATAAACAAATTCTTAACAAAGTCAAATCAAATTCAAAAAATTCTAAATTTTCTTTTTTTGGAGGTACTAAAATAAAATTGAACTTAATTAAATATTTATCTAACAATTTTATTTGAATATTAGATTTAATTAAACCTCTATAAAATTGGGCCCTAATGATTCGAGGGCCTAAAGCGACGACTTTAATGGCTATGCCATTGAGCTGACCCAGTTAACCGTAATAATTTCGTTCCCATCTCTTGATGATCAAGGAATTAGGTCGAACTTTGAGTTTGATGTTATAATGTTGTGGTAGAACAACTCTACTACTCAGTTCATTACGTAGCTTCCAACCTTTCATCGTCTTTTGTAACTTCATATCATTTGTGTTTTCCTGCACCTACCACCTTGATTAGATAAAACTTTCCTTAATATATATTTTTCACTATTTTTTAGTTTATTGTATTTAGTTCAATAATTTTCACTATTTTGGGTTAACTGTTTTTACTGTTTTTGAGTTCATTATTTTAAGTTTATTGTTTTTGAGTTTATTGTTTTTCGCTATTTTTAGTTCACTAATTTTCACTGTTTTTACTGTTTTGAGTTCACTATTTTAAATTTATTGTTTTCGAGTTCACTATTTTTAGTTCACTAATTTTCACTGTTTTGGGTTCATTATTTTTACTAGTTTTCAATTCACTGTTTTTGATATATGTATTTCAATTCAAATGAAACGTCTTAACTAATAAGTTATTAAAATCTAATCAATTTTATTAGTTAAGCACAATCTATTCTTCTTTCTAACAAAATCTCATATTCAATTAAATTTAATTTTAAGTTAATATCAATTCTCATTTGTCACATCATTATTTTTGTGCTCATTGTTTTTCACTGTTTTTTTAGTTTACTATTTTTAATTCACTAATTTTCACTGTTTTGAGTTCACTAGTTTTAGTTTACTAATTTTCATTGTTTTGGATTTACTATTTTTACTGTTTTTGAGTTCACTGCTTTTGATTATGTGTTGGGGGGGGGGGGGGGGGGGGGGGGGTGACAAAAGATAGAGGAAAGAAAAAAAAAAGTTAAGAATGAGAGAGATAGAGAGAATATGTGTGTGTGTGACGGAAAAGAGAGTGTGTGTGCATGTGTCCAAAATCAACCATTTTTCCACTCTCTATGCAAACTTTAATTTTTTTCTCTTATAAACCTATTTTCACTTTTACTTGACAGGGAAATTCATTTTTTAATAATCAATTTTATTTTATTAAATTTCACTGTTTATGTCTTATATAATATTTTGAGTTTACTAGTTTTTTAACTGCTTTAGGTGCTGCATGATGGGTGGTGGTAATGGTTTTTGGGTGGTGACGGCGGCGATTGTGATTGTTCAGTATGTTTAGTTCACTATTTGACTTTACTGTATTTTAGTTTATAGTGGAATTAAGAGTTTTATTCTATTAGAGTTCAATGTTTCAACATTTTTTTTCTCTTCTTTCTGCTCTCCAAGTCTTTTTCCTAGACTCTTTAGGGTTGAAAATTGTGTAAAATAACCCTAAAAATTGATCCATAGAGTTCAAATAGTCCCAAAAGTCAATAAAATCGACGTGTTGAAGTACGCCAATTATAAAAGGCGCGTCCCGACGCAATTCACGCGTTTGAATGAACTAAACTTACCGTCCAAAATTTCAAAGGCGCATTCGGATGTATCTATTGCATTTGGACATACTTTACTTTTGCCAAAACTTCTAGAAATGCGTTCGAACGGGACTTTTGCGTCCAAACAGACATGATTCTCTGCCATAGTCTCATTTTGCAGTACACACTCCTCCAAATATGGTCGCATTCTTTTGATTCATATATTCCCATAACTATGTTTATACCATTTAACATCATATTATAAAATTAAAAAAATGCATGGGGCTTACTTGTTCCCATTATTTTAGCTGTTGCCATTTTAATTTTAAAAATTTGTAATTTGCATTTCATCGGGAGTTCGCTCGCAAGAACTAGCTTACCAAGAGAGATCTTTCGATCACTCTGTTAGATCTAAGTCATGTCTTCATCAAGCTCTCAAATAAATAAAATATGCACCAAAAAAGAGAAATTTTTGATTAAGGGAATAATGTTTAGGATTTTTTATTGGGCCCATGATTTCCTTCTCCACAATGGTGATCCAATACGCCTATTGGAGTGATTCCATCTGTCGAGTGTCTTATTCTTTGAGTTGTGCCTATTTTCTATCGCCTTTATTTTTGGAATTGGCCTTATTCTTAAATATTTAGATAAATTACATTCATGTCCCTTGAAGTTTTCACTAAATTATACAGACCCCCTAAGGTATAGAAAATTACACTGACACCCCCTCACAAATTCGCAATAATACATTGCTCTCTCAGATAAAACCAAATGAAATCAAACCTAACCCAAATATCACAATGGAATTTGATTAATTCAACCCGATTTGACCCATAACATCTCTTCCCTCTTCCCTCTTCCCTTCTCTCTACCGCAATCTAATTTCTACTTCATTACCACCACCGACTGCCACCAGTTAACAACCAAACACCACCCCCACAACCACCTATTGCATCCCTAAAATCCATCATACCCACTGCAATCCCGAAGCTAGTTATACCAACCCCACTCCTTTGCAAAACTCCCTATGCAACGCGCCCGAACCCTACTGCAATGATGTGGTTGCACTGAAACCAGCGATTCGGCATGTGCTTCTTTGATCTTTGACCATACAATCCTTAACCCATAACTCGTCAATGTGTGGTGCTGGTAGCAGATCTTGTTTCTCCTGCAGCAACCAAGTGAAGAGATGGTTGCTTGAGAGAGACAGAAATGCTGGGCGGTGGTCTGTGTGTATAAGTATTTTTTAGAGAGGGGGGATATTCTGATTATGGTTTTTGGGTCATTTACGGTGGTGGTAGTGGGTGATTGGTGGGGTGTTGCCATGGTGGTTGAGGGAAGTTGGCGGTGGAGGCGACGCTGGTTGAGGAGTCATCAATGGAGTTGGGCGGGGTAAATTTCCGGGGGTTAGTAGCTTAATGGATGAGTTCAATTACGTAAATGCAAGCAATGAAATTAATTATGTTAATTAAGGGGTTAGTTGCTTGATTCATGGGTTTAATTTCTAGGATTAATTAACTTGATTAATGGAATAGTTAACTGATGGTTTAATAGACGAGTTGATTACATAAATTCAGTTAACAAAATTGAAGGTGCTAATTTAAGTGGTCAATTACTTAATTAATGAGATTAATTAGTTAATGGGAATAAATAGTTAATTGACGAGACTAATTTTCAAATTAACTTCACAAAATCAATGGTGTTAGTTGCTTATTAAATGAGTTTTTTATTGCTTAAATTAAATTAACTGGATAACGAAGTTGACTAGCTTGATTAATGGATTAATCAACTTAGTTGGATTATTGGAATTAAATTAACATAATTATGTTAATCAATGTGGTTAATTTTTTAATTAACGCCGTGAATTAACTTAGTTTTTAGATTTATTGGGATTTACAAAAATTTTAAAATATTGGATATTTTAAAATAGAAAAAAACAAAACTAAAAAAACTCACTGTTACAGAAATTCTTTTTGATATGTAAGAGCATCTCTAACTATGACTCAAATTTGAGTAAAAATTTTGATTTGGTATAGAGTACTCCAATGGCTAAACTCAAATATCTACTCAAATCTTTTAAAAAATTTCTTTATTATCCCAAAACTCATTTTTTTGTGTCATTCAAATCATGATATTTGATAAAATAAATGAAACTTTCATATCTCTCCACAAATGGGTAATTCAAAAAAAAAAAATGAATATGTATACAACACTACATGGGAATAAATAAATCACCTTAGAATTTTAAGATTGTTATAATCTTTTATCATTTTTTATAAAAAAAAAATAAAAAAATAAAACTAGTTTGATATGGGTCTGGTCTGAATAACATAAAAATGAAAGATTGAAAAAATAAAATGATGAATTTTTTAAATTTGTGGGTAGTGAAGATTTGAAATTTAGGAAGAATTATTGGTCTGAAATTGTACTACTGATAGTGTTGAACTAAAAAAAATCAAAGAAAAATTTGATGGGTAGACTTAGAGTTTATATAGTATAAAAGATGATGAAATTAGAGTTTTAAAAAATACAAGAAATTAAGAAGATAGAAGATGAAAATGAAAAAACTTGCTTACTTGTCTTCAAATGATTTGTGAAAGTTTCAGTGGTTGTCGGCAATGAAAACAACATAGTAGAGAGTGGCAAGAAGAGGTAGAGAACTAGTCGTTGAAGAATTCTTTTAATTTTGGATAGGTTAAAAAGTTACCGTTAGAAATTTGGTATAAAATTTAAGTCTACTTTAATTTGGGTCCAAAATAAGTTTTGCCTTTATTTGGTATAGGTTTGAATCCAAGGTTGGAGAAATTTTTTGAGCTATTTTGATTCAAATTTAAATTTGAGTCAGAGTTAGAGATGTTCTAAAGTGTGTGACCTAGCATTGATCGCTTCAACGGTTAAAAAAAAAAAAGAGCTTTGGTTTGGTCAGATAACCAATTGATACTGGGCCCATATAAAGGGTAGTTTGGTAAAATTTATTTATATGTTATGATAATATCATGAATTTTGAACGGGACTACCTTAACGGAGTTATATACGCATATACAAGGTCTAAGTGTAATATATTATATGTGATGGAATTTAGGTGATTAAGTGACTCACTTGGTCCTAAGCCAGCCTCGTCATCCCCTCCCTTCTCTCCGTCGGCACGCTCGGTGCTCACTCTTCAGTTCACCTTGTCTCTGTGTCTCTCTCCCACGCACACACTGCCCAGTCCTTACTTTCTAGAGAGAGAAGCTAGAGAGAGAATGTCAAAGCTTCTTCTTCATACTTCTCACTTTACCTCAGTGCAACTCGGTACCTTCTCTGCAATTCTCTCCAAACCTCTTCCTCTACCAATTCTCTCTACTCGCTTCTATTCTCATTCCTCTCTCCTGTCGTTCTCGAAACCCCGACCTCTCCTAAACTCTTTCCCCAATTTATGCACCCATCGCAACCTCTCGGTTCGAGCTTTCGATTCCGAACCCAAAAATGAGAACGTCGTGACAGAGAAAGAGGACAAAACCGATAATATCGAAGCAGAGACCGAGTCTGTGGCCGAAAATGGTGGTAATGGGAGTTTAAAGGGTTCTGATGTTGAGTATCCGAGTGGTGAGGTTGAGTTCAGAGAGTTCGGTGCATGGAAGAGGTTTAATGTGAAGCTGAGAATGCTTGTTGCGTTTCCTTGGGAGCGTGTTCGCAAGGGCAGTGTCTTGACCATGAAATTGCGTGGACAGGTTTGGTTTATTATTAGTATTATCATTTTTTTGGCGATTCTTCTTTACTTCAGGCCAGAATTTTGCCATATCCTCTTACGTTACATTACCAAGTATGCTTGATGCTTTTTAACAGCTCTGTACACCAGTACACACAACTTCAAATGGTTTCTTGTCTTTCAACCTATTAGTGAACATGTGAAATTCAAGTTCTAGACCTCAACTGATGGATCGTTTTGTGTTTTATTCTAAGCTTAGCGAAGGTTCCGATAGGTTTATCAAGTAACCACCTTCACTTAATGAATCATTTTAAGTTGATTTTAACAAATTAAATCATGGTGTTCGTATAGAAAATATGGTCAAAACCTAGATGTATTTAATATGTGGTACTGTCGTAAAGTCCATTTATTATTATTGGAATGGGCTATTGACTGGTGTGATGGTAAAAAAAGTCTGGCCAACAACAATAAAGTTGTGGATTGGAATGTGAGCAACTGTTATTTTGTGCAAATTATCCAAAGGCTAGTTACACATTTGTCAGTTAAAAAGAAAAAAAAATATAAGGTTATGCATTTAGTAGATTCCTTCTGACACCCTCAATGGATGGGGACCAAAACGAAGTAATAACCCCGTTTATACATGCCCAAAAGATGATTATGTTGTATATATTGGCAGTTAATCTACTAACTGGTAATTGACAAGTAGCTGTTGTTAACTGTTGATTGATCTAATCTAATTTAGTCTCAGATGTGAGTTATAGGGATGCCACTTGGTCTTGTTCCCAACTTTTGAAATTTGAAGTAATGCATAAATTGTATAGCAACATAATTTTTGTTAATTTGAATATTCAAATGATATAAGCTTCAAAGCTGATTGAATTTATGGGTTACCGCCTGAAGCCATGCTTTACTTCCGTGATTCACTCATAGTCACTGGAGAATTTGAGTGCTAGAACTGTGTGTTGGTCAAAGGATACTTACATCAACTTCAATAGAGTAGATCTGGTCATCAAATTCTTAGGTTAGAATTATATGCTAATCTCATTTGAATACTGATACAAAGTTGGTGGTAAAAAGCTTGTGAAGGGTTGTCTTTTGTGGTAACTTATTATTGTTTTTATTTTTTTTGTGGAATTTTCATACTGAAGGAACACTTCAGAAGAATACATAGGGAAGAATGGTTTTCACTGATGTGAAAATTTAGATTCTATGGTGACTGTTGGTTGCCCTCATGTCACTCATTCAAAAAGTCTCACATTGTTTACCTTCATGGACGTTGGGGCCATTTGATATGTAGGGAAAGCTCTTGCAGTTTTTTTTTCTTTCTTTCTGTTTTTGTTACTCTTCTTCCTTGTCATCGTCAGCTTTTTTTCTTTGTCTCATGAATCTCTTTGGTAGTCAGAGAAGACACTAGGAAATTTTTCACTCCGAAACTGCACATATTACACTTTTTCACAGCTTCTACATTCTCCATTCCCTCCAGGGCTGGTCCAACCTTTCCTTTTTTACTTCATTTACCTGTTTCAATTGTTCTAAGCTTTATTTCAGGTTCTTTATTTAGGATTGTCACATCATAGATGTCATTATTATGTTGGATCTGCTCATCAATGTCCATTATTGCAGTATCTTCTATTCACTAGGACTTTTTGTTACCATAGCAAATTTATAAGCTTTTTTTTAGATTGAATTATTTCATTTTTTTTTTTCGTTTTACTTTACTTTTAAAATCTAAATTCATATTACTTAGCAGGCATATTTTAGATAAAAACTGTGTTTATATGAATGATTGTATTAGGAATACTTGAGATAAATGTGAGTGAAAAGGGATACAAACTAAGTGTAGAGCCCCCGTATATATAGTCAAGTAATAAAGGTACAATAAGGATAAATTAGGAAATAGGAAAACCCTAATAAACTAGGAAATATCTCCAACACTCCCCCTGAAGCTAGGCGCAAAAATATCAACTAAGTCAAGCTTGACAACTGAGTCCTGAAGAATGGATAGAGTGACAGGTTTTGTGAAAACATCCGCAACCTGATCACTGGTCCCCACAAACAATGGAGTGACAATACCACAGTTAACCTTCTCCCGAAGAAAGTGAACATCGATCTCTATATGCTTCGTCCTCTCGTGTAGTACAGAGTCAGAAGCGAGCTGAATAGCAGATCGATTATCACAATATAATGTGGATGGAGAAGTCACTGGAAATCCCAATTCGCCAAGAATCGATCGTAACCAGATAATCTCACACGTGTCAAGTGCCAGTGCCCGATACTCTGCCTCTGCTGAAGAGCGGGAGACAACTGCCTGCTTCTTGCTCTTCCAAGAGATAAGATGAGTCCCTCGAAAAGCACAGAAGCCCGTAGTAGATCGACCGTCACATGCTCCCCCATAATCTGAATCTGAATAACAGGCTAGAGAATCAGTCTGAGATCCTGATGCATAGAACAACCCAAGTCCAGGACAAGACTTGAGGTACCGAAGAATATGATAAACTGCATCAAGATGAGGCTGACACGGCCTGTGCATGAACTGACTAACTCGGCTGACAGCAAATGAAATGTCTGGCCTAGTGTTGGCTAGGTAGATAAGTCTACCTACCAACCTCTGATAAACAGTCGGATCTCTCAACTCCTCACCTTCAGCAGTAAGCTTCAGGTTTGGAATCATAGGTGATGATGCCGGTTTGCACCCCAGCATCCCAGTGTCTGAGAGAAGATCCAGGACATACTTTCTCTGAGAAAGAACAATACCCCTGCTACTACGGGCAACCTCAATCCCAAGAAAGTATCGCAGAAATCCAAGGTCCTTCACATCGAAGGCCTTCCCAAGGTCTACCTTGACCTGCGCAGTCCCAGAAACATCATCTCCAGTAATAATAATATCATCAACATATACCAACAGGATGACACACTGTCCAGAAGTATTCCGTCGAATGAAGCAGGTATGATCAGAATGACATCTGGTGAACCCTAAACGTACAACTACACCACTAAAGTCAGAGAACCAGGCTCGTGGTGACTGTTTCAGTCCATAAAGAGACTTACGCAGTCGACATACCTTTCTAGCATACTCCCCCTCACCACGAAAGCCCGGTGGTGCATCCATATAAATAATCTCGTCCAGATCACCGTGAAGAAATGCATTCTTCACATCCAACTGATGAAGAGGCCAAGAGTACTCCGCAGCCAGAGAAATAATCAATCGAACAGTAATCAATTTTGCCACGGGCGCAAAGGTAGCACCAAAATCACGACCTGGTACCTGAGTAAAGCCCTTCGCCACAAGCCTAGCCTTGTGACGATCAATAGTACCATCAGCCAGAAACTTCAGGGTGTAAACCCAGCGACAACCAACAGTCTTCACCTCTGAAGGTAAAAAGACAAGATCCCATGTATGATTACGCTAAAGAGCGTCCATCTCCGTCTGCATGACAAGAACCCACTGGGGCTCCCGCATAGCCTCTGAAACAGAGCGAAGAACCGGCGTATCTGATACATGGTTCAAAGTCGCGGTATCGGCCATCGACTCGGAGGGTACTGATACACATCGGTCGCGGTGTCGCGGCGCGGTATCGGCCGATACGCTCAAAACGCAAGATAAAAGCTCTAAAAAAATTTGAAAAAATTATAGAAAATTCTAAAAATATAAACAACATCATTCATGCATCATATGTCTACAATACATCCAAAAACACATTAAACATAATTAAAATGAAGCATAAAATCGCTACCGAAAATAATTATCATTATCAATGTTCAACATAGGCATTTAGGAAAAAAAACAGCAGCAGCCAGGAAAAAAAAAAAAAAAAAACAGCACCCAGAAAAATAGAAAAAAAAAAAAAACTGCTTGTTTTTTGGACATAGAATTTGAACCTATGACTTGTAATTTGGTAACATGTACTTCTACCAATTATTATTATAAAATATTAATGTATCTAATTTTTATATTAAGACTTTTTTAACCACAAAAAAACAGCCTGAAAAAAAAACAAGAAAACAGCAGCCAGGAAAAAAAAAAAAAAAAAACAGCACCCAGAAAAATAGAAAAAAAAAAATTACATGTTGTAGGGCATAAGATTTGAACCCATGACTTGTAATATGGTAACATGTTCTTCTACCAATTGAGCTGTAGTTTGTTTATGACTTGAAAGACTAATATATACATTTAAAGGCTCAGTAAAAAGACTGAAAAGAAAAAAACAGCAACTGATCAAACAAGAGAAATAACACAGCCTATTCTTAGGGATAGGATTCGAACATTGGACTTCTCGGTTGGTAACCGAACATCTCTACCACTTGATCTATCCATTTTATATGATTTTAAAGGCAAAAATAAATATTTAATGACTTAGTAAAAAAAAAAAAAAAGGCACTTTTAAGTCAGATTTTTTTACATTAACCTTACTTACCTGCACAGTCACACAACGAGAGACGGAGAGAGAGAGAGAAGCAGACAGGGAGAAGAAGAACCGGCAGTCACAACGAAAGAGAGAGACAGGCAGACAGGGAGAAGTACTCCAATCGTCACAGCACCGAAGAAGATAAACAAAGAAGAAAGAAGAACCGAAGAGAAAATAGAAGAAGATGTAGATTTCAGACCCTATTTCGTTCGATCAACAGATATGTCTTAAATCCATAGAAGACAGTTAATTTTTATAGTTGAAAAAGATGAGTTTCTGCCATGGGTTTCTGATTTCACATGGGTATGGGTTTCTGATTTCACATGGGTTTCTGATTTCTGAGTATCGACATTCGGCAGAGAGTCTGTTGATTCTTTACTTTATTTCCCATCTTCTTTTGCTTTCTTTCATATCCTCTTTTTTTTTTTTGGATTTTTGTTCAGCCTGAAAATTTGAGTGGCTGATTACAGATTTTGTGGGATTGTACCACAGCCTTTTTCGTCTCGGAATGATTTCGGTAGAAATCGTCCGAGTTACACCGAGTTAAACCGAGTTTCTATGATGTCGGCCGATACCACCGAGTTGAACCCGAGATATCGGCGATACCTCTTCAATGCGGCATTTTCACGTACCGGGTATCGATATCGTATCGATAGAGGCCGAGTCGGATATGACTCGGCCGAGTCATATCGGACTCGGCCGATACTTTGAACCCTGATCTGATAAGGCCATGCTATAAGCTCGAAATGTAGGAGACAGATCACCATAAGAAACATAAGCAGAGATCGGATATAAAACCCTGGCGGTCCAACCATAACGAACAACTGGACGGCGATCACGCTGCGGATAACGACGCTCTAAATCATCATCCTCCACTGATAATGTCTCATCAGGTACAGTAACTGGCTCAGTACCTGCAATCTCATCAGTACTAACAACAGGTGCATCAATATGCTCAATGAACTGAGAGGTATTACCTGCATCGCCCGAGGTAGAGGGGACATCAACAGGGGGATGAGAGCGAGGGCGACGAACATAAACCTGCAAAGGAAGAGGGACTGGTGACTCTGGACTAACAGGGACTGGGATGAGTGGCTCTGGAGGAGGAGAGACTGATGACTCTGTAGTGATTCATCATTGTGCTCGGAATCTGCAAACTCCACCCTTGGTGACTGGAGCCCTATCTCCACTGGGGCCACTGCCTCGGTCCCAAAGGCCAAAGCAAAGGGGGTTTCCTGAGTCGCAGATCTGGCGGTGGTCCTGTAGGCCCACAATACCTCCGGAATGTACTCCACCCATTTGCCTTTCAGGTTTTCTAGCTTGGTCTTCAAAGCTGACTTTATGGTTCTTATTGTGACCTCTGTCTGCCCATTAGACTGGGGATGGGCAGGAGCTGAGAAATAGTTCTTGATTCCGAGCTCAGCACAAAAACTTTTGAACTTTGAATTATCAAACTGCTTTCCATTGTCAGATACGAATGCTCTGGGAACTCCAAACCTGCAAACTATCGACTTCCAAACGAAGTTTTGAACTTTTTGCTCTGTGATCGTTGCCAAAGGTTCGACCTCTGCCCATTTAGTAAAGTAATCCACTCCTACGATGGCAAACTTGCACTGCCCCACACCGGTGGGAAGGGGTCCCAGAATGTCCAACCCCCACTGCTGAAAAGGCCATGGGCTTACCACCGAGGTTAGGAGCTCGGGAGGACAGTGGGACATATTGGCATGCTCCTGGCAAGTTTTGCATTTTCTTACCAAGTCGGTGGCGTTTTTGAGCATGGTGGGCCAATAATACCCTTGCCTCAGTACTTTTCCTGCCAAGGCCCGAGCTCCTATGTGATTGCCACATATCCCCTCATGTACCTCTCTGAGTATATAGTTAGCATCTTCATCTCCTACGCACTTAAGGAGGGGCGTTGAGAATCCTCGTTTATACAGGCTTCCTTGGAGTAGGGAAAATCTAGCTGACCTGGTCCTCAGCTTGGATGCCTCCTTAGTATCACTTGGCAGAGTCCCATTCTGCAAGTATCCGATGATGGGGTCCATCCAGCTCGGCTGAGCTTCAACCGATAGCATGTCCTCTTCATTGATGCTTACTGAAGGCCCTGGGAGGTGCTCCACTGGAATTAGCCTATCCAAATCCTCTTGCGAAGCAGTTGCTAACCTTGTCAGGGCATCTGCTCTTGAATTTTCCGTTCTAGGCACGTGTCTGACCTTAACCTGCACAAATTTTTTCATTAGTTCTCGTACCTTTTTGAGGTAAAGGATCATCTTTTCGCCTCTTGCTTCGTAACATTCTTCTATCTGCTTCACCACCAGCTGAGAGTCACTGCAGATCTCCAGCTGCTCCGCTTCCATAGAATGGGCAAGATTGAGCCCAGCGATGACAGCTTCGTATTCTGCTTCGTTATTTGAAACTCTGAACCCAAATCTAAGGGCGTATTCGACATCTATTCCTTCTGGAGAGGTCAAGATCATCCCTGCACCGCTTCCCTGAGCATTAGCAGCTCCATCTACCGAAAGCTTCCAGATGGGGAGGTCCGGTATTAAATCTGTGGTCTCCATAGGCGCTGCTGCTGTGAATTCTACAATAAAATCTGCCAAAATTTGCCCTTTGATGACAGTTCTTGGCTTATACCTGATATCAAACTCGCTGAGCTCTACGGCCCATTTAACCAACCTTCCTGAGGATTCTGGCTTGTGCAGCACTTGCTTCATCGGCTGATCTGTTGGAACCTCGATAGTATGAGCCTGGAAATAAGATCTAAGTCTCCTAGCTGTTGTAACCAGAGCTAGAACGAGTTTTTCCATCTTTGGATATCTCTCCTCTGCCCCCCTCAGAGCTCTGCTACAGTAGTAAACTGGTTGCTGAGCTCTGTCTCGCTCCCTAACTAACGCTGCACTTGTTGAAAAATCTGAAACCGCTAGGTAGAGGGTGAGAACTTCCCCTTCTAAAGGGCTCACCAGAACAGGAGGAGAGCTCATATATCTCTTTAGGGCTTCGAATGTTTCTGCACACTTGGCATCCCAGTGGAATGCCTTCTTCAAGATCTGAAAAAATGGCTGGCATTTATCGCTGGACCTAGACACAAAACGGCTTAGTGCAGCTATCCTGCCAGTCAAACGTTGCACCTCTTTCGTATTGGATGGTGATTGCATTTCCACCATTGCTCTGACCTTTTCTGGATTGGCTTCAATCCCTCTGCTGCTGACTATAAAGCCCAGAAATTTTCCTGCCGAGACCCCAAATGCGCACTTCGCAGGGTTTAGCTTCATTTTGTACTCCTTTAGAATTTGGAATGACTCAGCTAAGTGCTCGATGTGGAGCTCTGCTTTCAGTGACTTCACTAGCATGTCGTCAATGTAGACTTCCATGGATGCTCCTATTTGCTTCTGGAACATCCTATTCACTAACCGCTGGTAAGTGGCTCCAGCGTTCTTCAACCCGAAGGGCATTACCTGATAACAATATGTTCCCTGTTCAGTTATAAAGGAGGTCTTCTCTTGATCGCTGGGATCCATCCTGATCTGGTTGTAGCCTGAAAAGGCGTCCATGAAACTGAGGAGCTCGTGCCCTGCAGTGGCATCCACTATTAGGTCAATCCGAGGTAAAGGAAAACTGTCCTTGGGGCATGCTCGGTTGAGATCAGTGAAGTCGATGCACAGTCGCCACTTCCCATTAGTTTTCTTCACAAGAACTACATTTGCTAACCAAGTGGGGTAATCAACCTCCCTGATAGCCTTGGCATGGAGGAGTTTGCTGACCTCCTCATTGATTGTCCTTTGCCTTTCAGAAGCAAAGCTCCTCTTCTTTTGTTTGATGGGTTTGCAAGCTGGGCTCACACATAGCTTGTGAGTAATAACCGAAGGATCAACCCCTTCCATGTCTTCTTGCTTCCAAGCAAACACTCCTATATTCACTTTTAGGAACTGGATGAGGAGTCCTTTGAGCTCAGCGTTTAGTTTGGAGCCCACATAAACGAGGTGCTCTGGCTTCTCATCAAGCTGAACTAGTTCCAGATCTTCCGATGGCATTGGTCTTGTCTCCATTTCATCTCTCATGTCGAGTTCATCCAATTGGATGTTCTCAACCTCCTTCTTTTTTATAGAAGCCATGTAGCATTCCCGTGCTACACGCTGGTCTCCTCGGACCACTCCAATTCCATTTTCTGTAGGGAACTTTATGACTAAGTGATAGGCAGACGGTATTGCTTTCATAGAATTCAGGGATGGCCTGCCAAGCAAGATGTTGTACGCAGATGGTGCATCAACTACTAGGAATTTGACAGTAGTAGTGGCTTGGCAGGGTGGGTCCCCCAGGGTGAGCACTAGCTGGATTGAACCCAGGGGGAGCACCCTTTCCCCGGAGAATCCCAGCAAGTGAGTGCTTACTGGCTCCAGTTTCTCTCTTCCTATTTCCATCTTGTCGTACGCAGGTGCGAAAATAATATCTGCCGAGCTCCCGTTATCAATTAGAACCCGATGAACGGTTCTATTTGCCACCACAGCTCGTACCACCAATGGATCATCATGGGGGTATTGGCACCCTTCTAAATCAGCATCCGAAAAAGTGATAGCTGTATCTAAGCGTGGTGCTTTGGATACAGCGTGTACTTCGAGAGCTTCTTCGGCTCTGATCCGCCGGAGGTGCGCCTTCCGAGCTGAGCTTGACTCTCCACCTCCAGCGAACCCTCCAGATATCACCCTGATTTCCCCTAGTAGAGGCTGCTGGTGTGGTGCAGGTGCCGGCTGCCGAGGTGGTGGTGGTGGAAGAGCTCGATTCTGGTTGTCGTTGGCTACAAAACGACGCAACTGACCTCGCTGGATCAAGAACTCGATTTCCTTCTTTAGTTGAATGCAATCATCAGTGTGGTGTCCATGATCCCTGTGATAATCACAGTATTTTGTGGGGTCTCTCTTTGCCGGGTCTGCCTTCATCCGAGGTGGCCATTTCAAGAACTTCTCGTTTTGGACCTCGTATAATACTTGTGACACAGCGGCAGTGAGCGGGGTAAATCGCTGAGGTCCATATCTGGGCTGCAGTTCAGGCTGCATGGGACCCAGACGATCTCTGACATTTCCTCTTCTCTTGGGTGAGCGGTCCCTGTCCCTCCTTGGGGACCTCTCCCGCCCTTTCTCCTTCCTGGGACTTCGGTCCCTTCTCTTTTCTTCTTTTTCCTTCTCCTTTCGTGAGGATGTACCTCCCACCTTAGAAAGGAGTGCCTCTTCGCCATTTATATACTTCTCTGCTTTGGCTAACACCTCAGCCATACTTGCCTGAGGGTTCTTCGATATAGAGAACATCAAGTCCTTTGACTGCACTCCCAATCCAGCAATGAAAGCCGTTATAGCAAATTTTTCATCTGGAATGTCTACTTTCAATGTCTCCGAGTTAAACCTTTGGACGTACGATCTCAGATTTTCTTGGGGCCCCTGTTTCACATTTAGTAGGTGGTAGCTCGGCTTTCGATATGTCCGAGCTCCAATAAAGTGAGATACGAAAGCTATGGAGAGCTCTTTAAAGGTTGAAATAGAGGCTGGTGGGAGCCTGTTAAACCAGTTTAGGGCGGAGCCTTTCAGTGTGATGGCAAAGGCTCGGCAACGCACAGGATCCTGGTATCCATGCAATTCCATCTGGTTCTTGTAAGTGTTGAGGTGATCCACGGGATCTTTCGTTCCGTCAAAGACCTCTACTTGAGGCATTCTGAACTTCGGTGGGAGAGGGAAGTGTAGCACTCCCGTGGTGAATGGGGACTCAGTTTGCTGAACCAAGATATCCATGGTAACCGGTGCCTTGCTTTTAACAGCCTCCTTCATGTGGCTGAGCTCTTGCTGGATGTCTTTGAAGCGTTGTTCCCAGCGCTGCTCTTTCCTGTCCTGAGGATATGGGTAAAAATCATCCCTATCCCCCCCGTCGTTCTGACTTTGCACTTCGTCGTTATGACCATTCCTAGGGGGTACATAAGGAGCATACCCCCTGGTGTGGCTGCTTTCTCCTCCTTCGCCGACCTCTCTGAGGGGGTCCCAGTGTCGCTGTTCCCGGTAAGGGGGATTACTCTGGCCTTCTTGGGCCGGTCGTGCCTCCTGTGGGCGTTGTACGAGCTTTGATAGCTCTTCGTTTTCTTTTAGTAATCGTTGGTTGACGAGGCGAAGGGCCTCCAACTCGTTATTAATGGGGGAATTAACCTCGGGAATATTCCCGGGTTGTCTGCCGTTGGTAGCTTCCTGTGGGTCTTGCATTCGTGGTAGGTTTGTTTGACTTCTGCTCATATTTCGTGTCGTTACCATCAGTCACTGAAAAATCAGCTTATTTGTAGAAGGAACAGTCGTTCCCACAGACGGCGCCAAACTGATGGCGTAAACCTTCGGGAATGAGCTATGGGATCGAAGTATCTTATCTGGGTGATCTGTATAGGGCTTGATATGGTGTCTGAGCTACCAGGCCCATAAAGTGGTGGATGAATGCTATATTTTACGACGTATAGTGTGTGAAAGAAGGTAGAAATATAGTGGTTCACCGGCTAGTGAGCTCGGCTAGTCCACTCTCTAATGGAGACTCTTGCTCCTTTTTCTTATTTGATGAATTGAATGTGTTACAGTAGAATACTCAGGATACTAGGGTTTCCAGTTGCTCCCCCTCCCCTCGTGATGGAGGTTGCCTTCCCCTTTTATGGCCTCCTCCTTATCTCTATCTCGGAATTACTTCCTATGTTGAAGGGACCGTGCCCTATCTTCAACCATAATTCCGGAGTTACCTAAACTCCTTACGGCTGGTCTCAAATGGAGAGATCTTTGCCTTCTTTCGCGGGATTCTCCTTAGTTTTAGGAGGGGATCGTAGTTGAATACGGGTTTCATGCCTTGGATTGGTTCTACTTCCTTTATAACTGTATCCGTTGTCATCTTGCTGTCCATTCATCATTTCTCAACATGTGTCCCCGGCTGGGAGCTCTTAGTGCTGACTAGATGAGCTCTGACCACTGCTGGATGAACTCTGCTTATTCTACCGGAGCTCCCGACCTGAGCTTATTTCCTGAGCTCGTGTCTATTTATTTTAGGCATCATCAGGAATGATTTCTAATGTTCTGTTTGTGTTTTTTCCCCCTTTCCCTCCTTGAAATTCTTTGTAGTGTGTTTTATCATCATTTCCTGATCGAAGGTATTGTTATTGATCCAAACAATTAATGTTTCTTTTAAATTTTCCAATTTTAGTTGTAGTCTCGGGGCATGCCTAGTTTGTGGAAGGTTCTCAAGACATGGTATGTATACGTTGTCTTAAACCTGATACTCCACATAATAGAACCCTGGATCTGCTGTTTGAGAGGAAAAACCGAAAAAAAAAAAAAAAAGATTATGCGAATGCAAAAATAAAAGGAAAACAAACGGAAAGGCAAAATAACAGGTTCACACATATTGGATGGTGGAATGGACGAATTTTGTCGGTAAAATTAGAGACTTTGTACAGAAAGGAGAAGAAATTTGATTTGTTCAATCGAAAAGAGTTGTTTACTGTTGAATTTCACTCCCAGTGCTAAAAAAAAGAAACTATACACTATTAGGGTTTGGAAAACATAAAAAGAAGAGATGCACTTTGGGTTGGCATTTCTATTTTGGGGATAACCAGAGGATGAAATCAACTAAAGGTAAGAAGGAAGTCTTTTACATCAACTTTCTACACTCCCCTTTGGGATTAGTTATCAGCTTGAGTATATGCTTGATGTTTACTTGATTGCCATTTTTCCTTTTTTTTCTTTGTAGTGAAACGTAATTTTATGATTGTTTAATTTAATAAAAGTCAGTCATTTTTTTTATTTTAATGAGACTTTGTGAGTAAAATATTTATATGATATGAGTAAAGATACATAGTCTTAGATAAAATTGGATATACCATCAGTAGGATTGTAGTGCAATCTTTTGGCAAAGCCTGTCTTGGTTATAAGAGATTGTCTGATGTCTCGAATTGTTATACTAATACACTTTGTGTATTGAACAAGACTTTTTGAGGCTATTATCTTTTTATTGACTAAATAAGAAAATAAATATCTCATGGTTATTAAGATTGTTTCAATTCTTAATTCTGAGATATTTAATAGATATATGCACGTAATGATTATTACTTTAATTCATTAAAAAATGAGATTCATATTTGAGTCAACAAACTTAGTGAATTGAGAGATAATATTATTTGTATAGTGAAAATTAATTATTAAAGAAAATCATATATTGGTATTTGAATGGGTTGATATTGTTTTCTTGAGAAAGTTTTTAAGTTTTATCCATGTCAAACCTTGCAGGTAGATTTAATTATCTGACATGACAAATAAGTTAAATGGAAAAATTTCAAGGATAAAAAAGAAAGAAATCAAATATAATTGTCAATAATTTAATTAATTAACGGACATCTGTAACGTTAAACGTGGGGAGATTATTAAGATATAATAACAAGGAGTTTAAAATATAATTTTGAGATAAGGTCCGAAATATTAATAATAAGTTTTTAATGGATTAACTTATTATTAATGAACTGTAAGATGTTTGTTCTGGGTTAGACATAGGATTCTTAGGCCTATTGGAAGTCCGACATTTATTTCTCCTTAGAGTCTCTACTGTAACCTATGTATAGATGTCTTTTTTGGTTCTCTGTCATACTTTATATTCATGTTTAGAAGAGGCAGAGAGAGAGAGAGAGAGAGAGAGAGAAATTTTGGAGGATTATAGCCCAAACCACATGCTAGTTTTGGCGTTGAATGACATACAGTAGAAGATTGTGAGGTCCATCGAGCTGACTGTTCGATTTACATCAATTTTTGTTCGTGCTGTGATTGTCAAAAATAAGTTCTAATTCTGCCTTGTACAGTTAACGAATAAAATTTTGTCTCGGTTTATACGCAATGTCAACGGATCTTAGAATTCGCGTTCCAACAATACCTATATCCGATCAGATTATTACTTGATCCAAAATATGTATATATTAGTAATTGTCTGTGCCTGAAGGCACGGCGTAACGAAAAATTAAATTAAAACTCGAAGAATCTTACATTACCTAAAGACTCTTTGTAACCTAAAACAATTTGTCAATTTGAAAACAAGGTAGTCCATACTATTATCTAGAAATTTCGGCATAATTTTCTCTAAAAATAGGAACCCATAAAAATCTAAACCTGTCTATAGAACTTACAATCATACATAACAATCATCATAATTCACCATACCACCACAATAATTAATACATACCCAATCTTCAACACATATCCAACCACCAAAACATCAAACTAGTCTCTACTAATTTCAAGAAATTTGGACAGAGTTTCCTCTACAAATAGAAGTCTAAAAAAATCTAAACATGTCCATAAAACTTACAATTATACATATCACCACAATCATCATAACTATGTTTATCCAAACCACCAAAACAAAACCATCATAACCATGTATAATTTGTTAACTATACAAAAGACGGAACACAAAAAATACACACGTGCACAAATAGAGAAACACCTTCAACTTCATCTTCATATCCTTCCATGTATACCTGAAAATATTTGAAATATAACCAATTATTGAAATATGTGAGGCAAAATAAAACAATTGTAAATGCTAAAACATAAGACCCCTTACTGTTATCGTTAGTTGGATTCAACATAAAATTGATAATTATAGCACTGTCCCAAATTTTGTCGCAAGTGCCACAAACACATTTTAGAGATATCAGCAAGTACGTTTCCTAGAATATGAGATGAAAAATGCGAGTGATCTTGGTTAGTGGAAAACAATCTCACTCAGCAAGACTTTGGAACCAAATATGACCCAATAAACCCACAATCTATTTCCCAACTATCAAACAAAAACCAATTATTTTTTAGTGAATCGCCAACAAACTTGGGGTTTTAAGGAAAAAGAAATAAAATGAGAGGGAAAATTGTCTTACTTGTGTAGTGGTGTCATGTGAAATTGTTAGCGGCATCTTTGCTGGTAATGAGTTATTCGGCAACAATCGGTGATTTTCAATATGCAGTTCCGAGCTTACTGAAAAACTACTATCAGTTTTAGTATTCATATGGGAAAAAATGAAATATAATTATTATTTCCAATCACTAATACTTTAGTTTTGATGTAATTCGTAAACCCTCCATTCAAAACCCTCCAAAAATTCTCATTCGCACAAAATTTAAACATGGAAACTAACTCAACTGTCAAACCAAATTTAGTTAACAATTAAAAGAATTAAAAATTAATTACCTTAGTGAATCCCTCGGTGGTGCTAGTCTATGTCCAATGAAGAAAATCATCATGCGTGGTTGAACAACATAACCCCAATAAGCCCCTTATAGCCAGCCGCTACCAACCCATGACCCTACAACCGGTGCAAATATTATTGTCAATTTCCTCGGCTTGGTGCAATTATTCAGTGAAAACTCATTGGACAAATTCAATGCAAAACAGAGAATTAGAATGTCAAGCTTATTATCCTGATAGCTTCCAACACTTTATAAAATAAACCAAAAGCATTTTCACGACAATATAGGTTGCTCAGAAGATAAAATCCAAAAGAGAGAAAATGTATATACACCTGGCCTAACCTTGTCAAGTCCAATGCCGAAACAAAATCCCAAATCTAATAATTCCAAATTTGAATTAAAGTTTCAATTCTGCTATAATATAAAAAAGAAATTTGCAAGCAAATCTTACCATTTACTACAACAAAACAAATATAAATAAATTAAATTTTATCAAAATCCAAACCAAAAAAAAAAAAACAGAGATAATATGCTTTAGTGAATACCAGCACGTCATACATAAAAACTAACAAATGAAGAGCATTTCAAATCAACATCTCACACAACAATTTTCCTACTAAGGAAGAAGTTTGTTGATTGCATGGACCGTTAAATACTAATAAAATTAATACTTGGGAAAAAGAGACCAAGTAAAAAAGCTAAGATGAAAACAATTAAAAATAATGACTATCCTATGTAAAAATGATTATGATTTTGTCGGCCATCATCAACAGTTTCTCGACACCCGGTTCCCGTGTATTAATAAACTATAATCAATTAAAAGCAACTCAAAATCATTAAGCACAATATTATGATCCATAATTAAGAAGCACATTCAAACCATCCATTCAAGAATCAAACTAAACACGACAATTCAAATAGATAAACAACCCAACACTATCAAACCAAATTTAACTAAATTAACCCTCGATCTTTTATCTCCTACAAACGCTCCACCGGCACTGCTCTCGGGACTACCACAAACTTTGATTCTTTACTTGGACCAGTACCAATAAGCCAATAATCAAAGCAAACAACATCATTACGATCACCACCACCTAATCAATAACTGCGTCTTCAACGAAACTCCCAACATCAATTCAACGGATGTCACCAAATTGGGAAAATTCGAACCCATCCAATAAAGTAGATGCAAAGAGTACTTTTTGTTGCAAAACACATCAATATAGCAGAAAACCCATAGAAACACAATTAATTAAAAACAAAGTGTAGCAAAAGAGGAAGGGTAAAGAGAGAGGGGCCCAAAGCTCACGTAAAAACTCTCTACTCTCTGGCAATTCAAATGCAAAACATGCCACATTCCCTTGTTATGGTGTCTGAAAATGCATTACCTTCTAAGAATAAAATCTCAACAAAATTCGAAACACAAAAATCTTTCCACAATACAAAAAATAAAATAACATAACTCAAAGCAAAAACTTGTGAATGAGTATCCACTATAGTCTTAAAATTATGAGCATCAGAGCTATGGAGAAATGGACAAAAAATTTGGCATACACCATTTTAAAGAACTTAGTGTCTAGGCATGCACCAAAACTATTGTAATACCAAGGATGACAAAAACAAAGCATACACATATCACATAAACACATATTCTGTAAAAACAAAACAACGACTTGGACAAAAATAATTGATAATGAAAAAGAATTTAAGTCACATAATTATAGTAAGAAGACAAACCTACAGATTTGTACATGTTTGCCTGGCTCGGTTTAAGGAGCATTGCTAGATTGATTCATGATATGAATTATGTTCTCAACATGGAATTTTTTTCAAAATACTGCCTCACCATTTTATATGCAAAATTCGACTAGGCATCTACAAACCCTTAAAACTAAATTGATGAAAAAAAAAGTTCCAAAAGAATTGTTTTCATTGAACTACTGAAATAGTGAAAAGCATTGGTACCCTGTCATTTGGAAGTATCTGTTTGGTTCATCCCACTGGGATATCAATAAACAACCTTTGGTTAACACGAATATCTCCGCATAAAATGGAACATCAAGTAAAATAAACCACTTTAAATCAATAAAGTCATCTCATAATATCCTTCTAAGCATAAAACCAAATTCAGCATCATCTGATTATAAAAAAAAAAATTTAACTAAACCATGTACTGAAAAAAAAAAATTTAATCATTGAACACAAATGCTCATGAATTCAAAAAACAAACATATAATCATTGAAAATTTATCATCATACATGTGTGGAAGAAGCTATTAAAACTATAACAAAAGTCATGAACCTAGACCTGACGTAAGTTGCAATACATTAAAAAATATAGTAATATTTACACCGAGTCCAACAACACCTCTGGATATACGATATTTGTCGTGGTAGCTGATCCATTAGGAGGGAGAAGGACACTGATGCGATCAGCCGACGTGCATCTAGACATGGCCACATATAGGTGACCGTGGCTGAATACAGGCGAGCGTAAATCTACACCAACAAACTTGACTGACTGGTCCTACGACTTGTTGATTGTCATAGCATATGTTAAGCGTACTGGGAATTGGCGTCTAGTCATTTGAAATGGTAAATCTTTAGACGACGGTGGTAATGATATCCACGGAATGAAACACAGATTCCCAGATTTGTCAACAGTTAGAATTCTAGTCTCAATAACCCGTGATGCGCACTTGACAACCATTAGTCTGGTCCCGTTACAGAGGCCATCTTTCGGGGCTAGATTCCTCAACAAAATGATGGGGCACCTGACCTTTAGCTCAAACTTGAAAGGCGGTAAACCTGACGGGTTTAGGGAATTCAGAAACTCACTTGGATATTGATTAGTGGTAGAACGACAGAGTTCGTCCCCATCCGACACCTTGTCAGCTGCCAAGTAGGTATACGTCTCGCCAGGGTATACTTGTAGAGCAGCATCATTGATAGAGTAGACATCATCATTCCGAGCGGAAAGAATTGTGCGCTCAGTTAAGTAGGATGGAGTTACCGCACTGAGTACATCTAGTTGTGGATAAACTCTGGAAATTAGTTCATGCAGAGTTCGACACTTGTGTATCGTTGGAGGAAGTTCCACAGTATCCTGCGTACTGATCTCAATCTAAGTATGATGTGAATTCAGTCAATACATGTAAATGAATAATTAGATGGTTTATATAAATAAATCTATAATATAAATCACCTCTTCCAATAATACTGGTAAATCATGATAGAGCTTACTAACAATAATTGAGTCAAAATCAATATTTTTGTACGACATAAAATGCTCAAAATGTTTCTTGAAATGAGAAGATGGAAACACTTTGTTAGATCACATTTTATAATTGACTAATTTTGTGGAGTTTATTGTGAATCTCAACCTTTCATATGATCATGATGCTATTAAGTTGAAGATCCAAAAACATTATTGAATGGAGGAGATAAAGTGCCAAAGCTACATCATTCAAATTCTGTATGCACCTTTATGTTTAGGACAAAAGTAATGACCTAAACACCTAAGATAAATCCTTAGTTATTTTACCTTACGATGATTAGGGTAAAATGGAATTGGAAGCAATTTGTGTATGACTCCTAGGTGTTTTGAAATGAAAAATATTTTCTAAACCATTTGTATTTTGAAAGTATAAATTGAGTCATTATCGGACCCTTTTTTAGCAACACTTTTAGTGTTCAAGAGGATAAGTTTTTTGCTTGGTTTTATACTTTAAAAACCAGTAGGAACCGATTTATACTCGCTACCTTTCGCTAGAACAATCTCTTTATAACTTAGAAAATAAAATCAGAAAAGGCCACGAAAGAGTACACGAGCGATCCTTCGTGATCACTCGAGCGGTGCTCATGATTGCTCAAGAGGTCAATACTCTTGGTCAAAATTGAAACATGATTTTCATTCTATTGCCAACTGCCCTATGACTGCTCTCCCACCGATTGAGCAGTCATTTGTGAATCTGAGTTTGCTTATTAACCAAGACTATTCTTACTTTGGACCTATAAATAGGAAGAGTCTTTCTCATAGCTAAGTTAAGTCTCTTGTAAAATTTCTAAGAGAGAAAATTCATTTACTACCTAGAGAGCTCCTACCATTAACCTAGATTCCTACAATCCAAGACTACCACTAGAGATTGTACCAAACTTCACAAATTAGAATTGAAGATGTTGATGGTTTGACAAACCCATTGGTGTGTGCATACAAGAATCATTAACATGTTCATGATGTTCATGATTAGTTTTATACAAAGAGTCCATGTTTGAATAGGACAACAATAGTTAAAGCCTAATGATTAAAACTCTCGGACGTGAAGAATAAGAATGATGGTGAAGACCTCGGTCGTCTTCATCACTTTTGTCTTTTCTGTGTTAGGTATTTTTGTTAAGTGAAACCAAGATAATTTATAAATTCCCTAGTACTAAAATTAAATAAAAATTTGGGTAAATTACACTTTACCCTTTAAACTATTACATTTGTTTCACTTTACACTTTCAACTATAAAATTTCTCACATTGCACCCTAAAGTATCAATTTTATTTCATATCACTCCAATACATAACGACTATCAATTTTTTGAAGGAAAATGTGCATGTAAATGGTCTGTACTGTCAATAAGCAATTGCCTATTGTACACGTGTAGGTCAAAAATCAAGAAAAATACACATCCATGATTTTGTCTTTACTAAACTCCAAATTCTCTTTCTCTGGCTGATCTTCTTTTTCTTCACATCAACCATTTAGTTGCAAAAGCGATAAAATAAAGTGGTTATAGGCACTTGAGAGGAATCTCTTTTGGGTTTTCGTCCATCTTTTAACAGATTTTCAAGTTTGTCGTTAGTTATTAGAGTGATATGAAATAAAATTGATATTTTATGGTGCAATGTGAGAAATTTTATAATTGAAGATGCAAAGTGAAACAAAAATAATAGTTCAGAGGGTAAAGTGTAATTTACTCTAAAAATTCAAACATTTTCAGGCTCAATAACACTAGTGCCAAAATAATACTAAAGAAAGAATTAATTTTGGGAATTATTTTTAGAAAAACTCGAGAATATAGTGTCTAATCAAAGCACAATTTTCTTGTAAATTCACTTTCATCTTTGGAAATTATAGTTAACTTGTAAATGATTAATGCTCAATAATTTGTGCAATTAATGGTATTCTATGGTAGAGTTGGCAAAATTTTTGAAATGATCTTTCTACGGCACAAATTATTAAAGGGGAAGCTTTTATGTGTCTATCTATATAATAAAACAGTTAGGTGTTTGAAATTTTATCCCATACATTTTTTTTTTTTCTAAAACCATTTCATCACCCATTTTTATCACATTTCTAATCATTTAATATTTGATTAAGTTGTAGTTTAACATAATTTTTATTTCAAACATTATTCATACACGATAATATACACATGTTGAGAAAATTTGTTAGATTAAGTATTTTTGTCTATATTTTTTTTAAAAATAATGGGTAAAAATAAAATTTAAATGATGTAATCAAATAAATGAAGAAAATAAAAAATATTATTTAATATAGTGAGATCGATTTTTTGGACGCTAGAATTTTATATTTCATCGTGCCTTCAAGCATGAGTTATGACTAGTGTGTATATTGAAGAAGATTACTAAGAACATTGTTTTACTACTTCATTATAATAAAAAAAAAAGAATATTATATGGGTTATAAAGTGATTTAGATTGATTATTATACTTTAATTCTTGAAAATAATTAATCACCTTATATATGTACTAGTAATTGCCCGTGCCTGAAGGCACTGCGTGACTCGTAAAAAATGAACAAAAAATTCTCCAAAACAACACCACATATACAAATATATTAGGAAAAAAAATTACTGACAGAACCAAATCAAATTTATGATAAAATCTTTGGAGAATTCATCACCATTACCATAATCTAATTCAATAACATAACATAATTATAAACTCAATCCACCCACGTAACAAATATCTCAAACAAAAAACAGCCCACAAATGCAATCATCTATATAATAAAAATAAGTTCACAAATGCTATCAAAAAAATAAGTTTTCCCATTTGAAATTCCACCAGCTTCCAAAAGAATGAATACAACTTGTAAACATTTGGTACAATCGGTTTCATGTATTTTTTTTTATTGGTCGCTTGTTATTTTTTTGTTTGTGAGAAAATGGTAATGACGATTAGATTGGTTTTGAATTTTTTTCTGCAATTGCAATTAGTTTCAATTGTTTTGGTTTTATTGGGCACTTGTTATTTTTTTATTTTTTATTTTTTGTTTGCATGGAAGAATTTGTAATTAGCTTGGATTTTATTTTTTTTATTTTTTTGGTGTAATTGGTATCACTTATTTTTTTTATTGGTGATTAACTTGGGCTTTGTGTTTTTGTTTATTGGGAGAATATTTATATTTTTGTTTGTGTGGAAGTGGTGATTGTGATTAGATTGGTTGTGAATTTTTTTTTTGCAACTGCAATTGGTTTCAATTGTTGTTGTTTTTATTGGTCACTTGTTATTTTTTTTTTTTGTATAATTTTTGTTTGTGTGGAAGTGGTGATGACGATTACACTGATTTTGAATGTTTTTCTATAACTGCAATTAGTTTCAATTATTTTATTTTTTATTGGGCACTTGTTATTTTTTTATTTTTTGTTTGCATGGAAGAATTGGTAATTAGCTTGGATTTTATTATTTTTTTTTTGGTGTAATTGGTATTACTTATTTTTTTTTATTGGTGATTAACTTGGGCTTTGTGTTTTTGTTTATTGAGAGAATATTTATATTTTTGTTTGTGTGGAAGTGATGATGGTGATTAGATTAGTTTTGAATTTTTTTGTGTGATTGCAAATGGTTTCAATTGTTTTTTTTTTACTGGTCACTTGTTATTTTTTTATTTTATACTTTTTGTTTGCATGGAAGAATTAGTAATTAGTTTGGATTTTATTATATAGAATATTTGTTTTTTTTGGTGTAATTGGTATGATTTTTTTTTATTGGTGATTAGCTTGGGCTTTGTGTTTTTGTTTTTTGGGAGAATTGTTTTGTTTTTATTGGTCACTTGTTTTTTTTTTTCTGGAACTTGGGGGAATTGTTTTATTTTATTTTGAGAACTATATGTTTGCATGTAGTAGATTTTTTTAATTTTTATTTATATTTAAGATTTTCTGTGGCTGTGTTCATAGAAAAAAATAAAATATTTTCTCATTTGGGTACTGATTGTGGTATTGTTAAACATGCAAATCTTGAGTAAATAAACAATTAAAAATAACAATACACATTTAACATATAACATCTTTGTATAATGATAAATTCATGTAAAAGCATGCACAAATAAACCAAGACAAAACTAATTAAAAAGAACAAATATTTAATGATAATCACACAACAAATTTTTAATATGAATTAAGAAGAACAAATTCATTACTACTTACCTGGTGAAGAAGAAAATGCGTATTTTGGTAATGTGTAGCTCTGTGAGAAAATAATAATTAAATTGACAAAAATAATTAGTCAAAATATCACGTACACCATAATTAAAATAGATGCAAGTACAATATAAATTAAGTAAGCAAGAAAGGGAGTGCTTATAATTATCAAAAATTTAAAGAGAGAAGAAACTTGGAAACCAAAACACACATGAACACAAAAAAAAAACCAAAACACACAATGACACACACATGAACACACTGGTAGACAACACACACACCTAAACACAGCCAGAGGCACACACAGGCACACGTGAATTTAGCATTTTGTTTCATGGGTTTTAAATGCATTGTTTCATGTGTTTCTTATCTCATTTCCTGGGTTTGAATTGCAAGCCACATTCTGGGTCTTATGGGTATTATATTTAACTTAAGGACGAAGGTTTTTTTTTTTTTTTTTTCTCTTTGGTTTTTGCATTACCCTTCTTGCACCGATTGGCTCCAATCTAAAAAATTACAGGAATGCAGGAACACATTCTGAAAACACTATATTACACACATGAACACCGATTGGCCCCGACGAAACAATATATTACACACATGAACACATTCTGAGTTATTAAAAATACAGCACACAGGCACACATGACTTTAGCATTTTGTTTCATGGGTTTTAAATGCATTGTTTCATGTGTTTATTATCTCATTTCCTGGGTTTGAATTGCAAACAACCATTCTGGGTTTTAGTCTAAAAAATTACAGAAATGAACAAAAAATTAATTTAACTTAGAATGAACACAGGAAATGCTAAAGACCAAGGTGTTCTAATTCAGAAAAAAACAAAATGCATGCGACTTCGATTAACAAATAGACCACAAAATGATAAACATGAACACATTCTGATAATATTAGAAAAATCTGCCAAATCTATAATATAAAACAGATTTTTCTAATAATTAAATTAAATAATGACAACAGTAGAATGTGTTCATACCCATAAGAATGTTTTATATTAAATTAAATTTCATATTATTACATGAACACATCATGTAATCATATTATCACATTCATGTAATCATAAAATTTTATAATTTTTCTTATTATAATAACATCTGCCAAATATATAATATAAAACAGTAGGTCATCACTGGAAATGGAAGTACCAAGGTGTTCGAATTTGTAAACATGAACACATTCTGAATTAGAACACCAAGGTGTGCGTCTTTAGCATTTCTAATTAATTTTTCTAATAATAAGTCTAAAAAATTACAGGAATGCAGGAACACATTCTGATAAACATGAACACAGCCATACCAATGGTTTCCTAAATTTTTCAGAATGTGCATTATTACTGGAAACATTTGGTGTTTCCATATATACACACAAACACAGGCATACCATGAACACAACCTTCACACACACACATGAACACAGCCACACACACACACATGAACACAGCCACACACACACAGTTAGAGAGAGAGAGAAAAAGAAAGAGAAGACCCAGAGAGAAATACCTGGACTGTTTGCAGTGGGTTGCTCAGTGTGTATTGGAGGCGCAAGGTAGTGACAGAGAAGAAGGGAAAGAGTGTTAATTTGGTGTGGTATGTATTGCAGTGGGGGGAAAAGATTAGAGATAAGGGAAAGTAGTTTGTTTTTAAAAATGAGAGAGAGATTTAGATGAGAGATAAGGAAGAGAGAGAGAGGTGCCGGGTGAGAGTTGGTGGGAAAATGGAAGAGATGGGTTGCTAGTATTTTTAAAAATGAAAGAGATAATGGAAGAGATTGGTTAGTGGGAGTTACTGGCTTGGTGGATATAAGAGATGGGTTGCTGGGTATGGAAGAGAGAATGGAAAATGGGTTGATGGGTTGCTAGTATTTTTAAAAATGAAAGAGATAATGGAAGAGATTGGTTAGTGGGAGTTACTGGCTTGGTGGATATAAGAGATGGGTTGCTGGGTATGGAAGAGAGAATGGAAAATGGGTTGCTGGGTAATAGAAGAGAGGAGGGAGAGTGTATCGGAGAGAGAAAGAGAGTTATTGTTGAGATAGGAAGATAAAGTTAAAGGGGAGATAGGAGTTTGTATTGGTTAGTATGAGATAAGGGAAGAGAGTTAGATGAGAGATAGGAGTGTTAGGAAAATTTGGTATGAGGACTGTCGGATCAAAAGTCTTGAAATGATCTGAGCCGCGAAAAGCTAAAGACAAACAAAATTAGCTACTTTATTATATAGATGTTTGTTATTTTTGCTGTGGAAATTTGCTTTCATAAGACATCTCTAATGTTAATCCAAACTCAAACTCAAACTCAAATTTGAATAAAAAAAATGAGTAAAAAATTTGCTTCCGTATGGTTCTCTTCAATGGGTAAAATCAAATTTATATTCAAATCTTTTTTAAAAAAATTCATACTATCCCAAAACTCATTTCTTTAAATTTTTTCCTCTAAAACATGTGTATATATAGGATTTCAACAGAAAACTTTTGCCATGACCAAAAATAAAAAAAAAATAAAATGAACTTTTGTGTTGAAATTGAGCATCTCTGGTTTGACGCATTCCACACATGTAGGGGAAGACTGGTTTGAGCAAGATCTGGTATTTCACGCATCCACACACCCACGACCGATTATTCCACTAAAAAAGCAAACAATAACCCACACATAGATGCTCCAACTTTTGTGTCATTGAGCAAGATCTGGAAGCTGGATCCTGGATGAGTGCTATTGAGGTTGATCTGGAAGCTGGAAGGAGCAGATCTGCAGTGAAGATGGAAGCTGATGGCTATTGGTTTTGGCGGGGAAGACTGGTTCGCAGACCACATAGAGAGAAGAAGATGAATTTTTGGCTCAAAAAATTGAGTAAAAAGTTTGGTTCTCCTTTAATTTGAGTCAAGAATTGAGTTTTTCTTATTTTGGTATAAGTTAGAGTTAAAGATTGGAGAGGGTTTTTAGGCTTTATTTTTTTTTTTTTTTCTAAATTTAATTTTGGATAAGGAGCGGAAATGACCTAAATAATAAAAGTTAGTTGAAACTTATTTTATGGATATGTCTTCCTAGATATATTCAAATCAAATATGGACTTGACTATTGTATTTTTTTAGCTTTTGTGTATTGTTTTATAATCAAAAAAGTTTATCACTTGTGATGATGCAAAAATTGGTCTTATGCACCACTTGTCAAGTGACTGATAATTAATGCAGTAATTAAGAAGTAAGAGAGCAACACAAGCAAGACAAAGATATAGAGTGGTTCGGTCAACTTGACCTACGTCTACTATGAAGGGCTAAGATATCCTGAGTATTTTTTTACTTCGAGGAGTGTAGAGAGAGCAGGGAGATACAAGTTATGAGAGACAGATGAGAGTAATAGCAGATGTGCTCGATTGTGTGTGATGCCCCCAAATATTGGCGAGACTTACAATTTATAGTCGTCTCCTAACAGATTGAGGCGGCTTATCAGTAACTAAAAGGCTAATTTGGTGGAGCTGGCGCCGTCTTCTCAACGGATGAGGCAGTTACGGCACTCCCCATAAGATTCGGTCAAAGGATGACGTGATTGTTGACTTCTTCCAAGACGACGTGGATGAGGCTCTTGAATGACCCTTACTCCAAGGTGGCTTGGATGAGGCGTGTATGAGACTCTTGGATGACCCTTACTCCAAGGTGGCTTGGATGAGACTCTTAGGATGGCGCTTACTCCAAGGCGGCTTGGATGAGGCTCTTGGGATGGCCTTTACTCCAAGGTGGCTTGGATGAGGCTCTTGGGATGACCCTACTTACTCCCTTGGTGAAGTAGCTCCTTAAACCCTGATCAGTTTGATTAGGCGTGGACCTCTTTTGGGCTGGACCAATTGGATCTTTTCTAGTTGGACTCTTAATTCAACCTGGGCTTATAATTTGAGTTGGGCCCTTGGGCCTGACACATCATTTGCCCCCTAATGCCCTGTGTCCAATGAAACTTGGAAAAGAGGGCATTTGGTTAAATTTGAATTCTGACTGACGGAGACTCCTTTTGACTAATGACCCATTTTTCTTCTTGATACGGTTCATAACCATGAGTGGTAGCAATTTGAGTGAGGCCAGGGAGGTTACCCATGAGCTAGGTGACCGGAGACCGCTGCCAGATGAAGGAAGGGAGATGCAAGAAGTCATTGTCATCGGAGAGGAGGTAGGCAACGACGGAGCAATCGGCGTCGGCGAGGCAACGGGTGTTGGCGAGCTTGGGTGCTCCATGGGCGTCGAGGGCGTACAAGTGGGCTCCGGTGGTGAGGCGTCAAAGGCACGACTAGGCCTTGAGGATGGGCGAAGACGCCATGGGCACCGCTGAGGGCGAGGCACCATGGGCCCCGCTAGGCGAGGTGACCTAGGACGCTGAAGGCGAGGCACTGCGGGCGTCGGCTGGTGGGCGTGCTGATCATGGAGAGGGCATCGTCGTGGGCTAGGCTCGGCCAAGGGAACACGTAACGACATCACCGGGCGCTGGACACGGCCTCGCGAGCGCGCTGGTGAACGGGCGGTGCCGGCGGGATCTTCGATGTTGGGCTAGCCAGGAGCGGCTGCGGTGGATGACAAAAACAATGTTACTCGAATATCAAAATATTCAACATGATTACCTGGAGAAAGGGACAGACCCATCAGCCTGTAGAGAAATAGAGGCCGCTTGCGTGAGAGTAAAGACAGAGTTTGAGGTTGCTCGTGAGAGAGCTACGACTCTTGAGACCGAGCTTCTGGCGACCATGAAAGAGTCGATAAGTTGGAGGTAGGCTGATTGTGAGGCTGCCCACATGAGAATAGAGGCAGAATTTGAGGGTTGCTTGTGAGAGAGCTACACCTTTTAAGGCCGAACTTTTGGCGAACCATGAGAGAACCGCTAAGCTGGAGGTATAGATTGTCTGCTTGAGAGTAAAGCAGAGATAAACCAAGCTTTTGGCGACCCGTGAGAGAGCACTAAGCTGGAGACATAGGCTACTTGCTTGAGAGCAGAGCGGAGATAGCTTTTGGCGACCCGCGAGAGAGCTGCTAAGCTGGAAACATATGCTGCCTGCTTGAGAGCAGAACAGAGATATGCTAAGCTTTTGGCGACCCATGACGAGAGAGCCGCTAAGCTGGAGACATAGGCTACCTTCTTGAGAACAGAGCAGAGATAGGCCAAACTTTTGGCGACCCACAAGAGAGCCGCTAAACTAGAGACATAGGTTGTCTTTTTAAGAGTAGAGCAAAGATAGGTCAAGCTTTTGGCGACCCGCGAAATGATTCACCTCGCTTGGACCTGTTGATTTCCTTGACATTCATATATTTTTGAGCTTTTGCCAATAATTCTGGCATGCTCTTTAGTGGTCATTTCATTACTGAAAAGAGAAAACTCGATGAGCGGAGGCCTCCCAGAAAGGTGGTCATGGTGACTTTGTCATTGAGCTTCTCGATTTGGAGAACCTTCTCGTTAAAACGAGTGTGGTAACTCCTCAGACTCTCATCTCGATCTTGTTTTACGCTGAGCAAATGAGTGGCAGGCTTCTGCTGGCGGCATCCACCAATGAACTGTGCCACAAAGGATCTGCTTAATTAGGCGAAGGAGCCTATGGAGGCTGGGATGAGTTTGGCGAACCACTGTCAGGCATATCCCTTTAAGGTAGTCGGGAAAGCCCTACACATGATTTTCGTCAGGAACGTTGTGCAGCTGCATCAACGACTTATAAGTTTCAAGGTGATCAAGTGGGTCTTTTGTGCCGTCCAAGGTTTCGACAAATAGCATTTTAAACTTTTGGGGAAGATGGTAGTTTGCCACATCTGGCACAAAAGGTGTGTTAGTTCGCCTTACAAGGTACTCCACAGTTTCTGATCCTTGTGCCTTCATGGCATTGAAGACGTCGCCAAGTTAATTCTGTACTTCTTTGATTTTTTCCTCCCAGTGATTTGGGGCTCCTTTGGAATTATCATGGAAATAGCTCTCATGCTCCACACTTTGATTCTTGCCCTCGTCCTCTTGGAAATGAGGGTCTCCACCATGAAAAAAGGGAGTTGGAGGAGGAGGTGGAGTTCCCTCATGGTTCTGACGAGGGGCTCCCCTGTATGGGACGCCCAAATGGGGAGCTCCTTGATGCCTAGGGCGTAGAGCTTCTCTGGCTTGATGCCCTCCGGGTTGTGCTCCTCCTTGTTGTCCAGCGAGCATCAATTGCAGGATCTGTTGATTCTGAGTCACGAGCTGCTGCATTGTTTCCAGCATCTGTTGTGCGTTCTGAACAGGATTGGTTGGTGGAGGGGCAACCTCATCCTCTCGTGGTGGATTGTCTTCGGGCTGATTCATGGACCTGGTGGTGATCACTAGGTACAACAAGAAAAGTGATTAGGTGAAAATTTTGTCGATTCCCACAGATGGCACCAAACTGATGATGCACAAATTGGTCTTAAGCACCACCTGTCAAGTGACTGATAATTAATGCAGTAATTAAGGAGTAAGAGAGCAACACAAGCAAGACAAAGATGTAGAGTGATTCGGTCAACTTGACCTACGTCCATTATGAAGGGCTAAGATGATCTGGGTATTTTATTACTTCTAGGAGTGTAGAGAAAGCAGGGAGATACAAGCTATGAGAAACAGGGGAGAGTAATAGCAAATGTGCTCGATTGTGTGTGATGCCCCCCAAATATTGGCGGGGCTTACAATTTATAGTTGTCTCCTACCAGATTGAGACTGCTTATTAGTAACTAAAAGGCTAATTTGGTGGAGCTGGCGCCATCTTCTCAACGGATGAGGCAGTTACGTCGTTCTCCATAAGATCCGGTCAAAGGATGACATGGTGGTTAACTTCTTCCAAGGCGGCGTGGATGAGGCTCTTGAATGACCCTTACTCCAAGGTGGCTTGGATGAGGCGTGTATAAGGCTCTTGGGATGACGCTTACTCCAAGGCGGCTTGGATGAGGTTCTTGGGATGGCCCTTACTCCAAGGTGACTTGGATGAGGCTCTTGGGATGACGCTTACTCCAAGGTGGCTTGGACGAGGCTCTTGGGATGACCCTGTCTACTCCCTTGTTGATGTAGTTCTTTGAACCCTAATGAGCTTGACTGGGCGTGGACCTCTTTTGGGGCTGGACCTATTGGATCTTTCTAGTTGGACTCTTAATTCAAACTGAGCTTATAACTTGAGTTGGACCCTTGGGCCTGACACATCAACTTGTGTGGGTATTTTTATGGGATATTTGGAGGTCGGTTCCCCTATATGAACTTATTTGGAGATAAGTTCGTCAAGAAAATTTATTTGATTTTAAGTCCATTTTTTGTCAATTTTACTATTGTAACCATTCTCTATAGAAATGTTATAAACGACGTTTATGGACACAATAAACAGCCATATACATCTCTTTTATAATCGCTTTCAAATCCGGCTACAATCTTTCAAGCCACAATGTTTCCTTATCCAATAAATAAGAAACCGGCATTTACCAAAAATCGTTCATATTCAAATTTTAAACCCATTACATTCTATAAAATACAATTTCAATTTACTATTTCAGTTTACTTTGGACTCCATCGACAAAATATTAATATTGAATATTAATATTTAAAAAATAACAATAGTAACATACTCAACAAAGATATTAACATGGTCACTAAAAAAATAGTAACATGGTAAAAAAGTAATAACAATTAGGGATTTAATTTGCCAAAGTGGACATTAACCTTATAACCAAGATTCAAGAGAACTCATACATTAGTACTAAATTAAAGTGTTATAGATTTTGACTTTGTTGATTTTTTTGTTGCGCAAGACAATCGAGTATTCTTTGGTTGTGTTACTGTGGAAAAAGTTCATGTTACTGTACGTGAACCGAAAATTAGAGTTCAGAATTTCGATATCTTGATGTTCACAATTGATGTTGAGTGTCGTAATTCAACTGTCGATTGTGTGTTACTACTCGTCATTTGGTAAATTTTCAATTTGTGGATTGTATTTTCACTAAAATCATTCGAAAATTGATGTTATTGTAAAAAAACTATTGTCTTGTATTTTGTAAAATTAGATGTGTTACTGAGCACAAAGCTTTGATGTTACTGTGAATATTAAAGTGTATGTTATATAATATACGTCTCAAGGTTTACAATTGTATGTTAAAATTCACTATAATAACATTAGTGTTAGTATAGTAACAAGACTGTATTGGTAACACGACCCTAATTGTAATTTTAATCATATAGTAACATGAGTGTTACTATATATTAACATTCGCGTTACTGAACTCTGTTGTCATTGTTCAGCCTCCCTATAGTATGCATTACTGTTGTTAAGGAAATTTTGTAATCTGATTTTGACTTAATAGACCAACAATTTATTCGTACATTAAGCTTCACATATATAACTATCAGAATATATAACTTCCATATAAAACTTCTGTTAATTATCATAATATATAATAAACAGTTTCCATATATAACTCAATCAAGGGTTTCTATATATACCTCAATGATCTAACCTATGTGACTTTCCATAACTGGACAAAACTAACACCGTTAGGGGTAATTTTGAGATTTAAAAAATAAGTGGACTTAAGTACCTACATATAAGTTTAAACATGGACTTACCCCCAAATAAGTTTCCTTCTAGGATTCAAGTCATTATAAGTCCATTTAGGGGGACTTACCCTCAATTTTCACTATTTTTATTACTATCGTGATAATTATTTTTACAATTTTTCTTCGGTACAAAAAAAATTACCATTTTTGTGGGTAATTTTTACTACTATTGTGATAACTATTTTTACAATTTTTCTTCAATACAAAAAAATTACTACTTTTGTGGACAATTTATTACATTTGTGGATCTTTTGTACCATTGTTGTAGTAACTATTTTTATCACTTTTTTTAGTATTACAACAGTGGTAAAAACACACATAACAATAATAAAAGTACCCATAAATGTAATAAATTGGTATCGAAATTCTATTTTTCGGTACGACAATCAAATCCATCAAATATACGTGTAACCTTTCTAAAAAGTCTGAGAGCGATGGAGTCCAATGAAAAAGTACAAGGTTACAAACACAACAACATTATTATTTTACGTTATTGTCACATCATTAGATCAATAAATTAGGTCAATTTTTTAGTGATAAATTACACTTTATTCCCTTGGACTATTACTTTTGTTTCATTTTGCATTCTCAACTATAAATTTTTTCATATTACACCATAAGGTATTAATTTTGTTTCATATCACTCCAATAGATAACGATTGTCAATTTTTTGACGATAAATGTATATGTGAGTGATCTGTACTGCCAATAAGCAACTGCTTATTGCACATGTGCAAGTCAAAAATCAAGAAAATACCCATCCGTGACTTTGCCTTTCCTAATCTCCAAATTTTCTTCCTTTGGCCGACCTTCTTTTTCTTTCTAGCAACTAGTAGGTTGTAAAAGATGTAAAATAAAGCGGTACTAGACAATTGACAAGAAGCTCTTTGAGATTTTTCTCACTCCTTTGACAGATTTTCAAGTTTGTCGTTATCTATTAGAGTGATATGAAACAAAATTGATACTTTATGGTGCAATGTGAGAAATTTTATAGTTGAAGGTGAAAAGTAAAATAAAGATAATAATTCAAGGGGATGATAAAGTGTAATTTACTCATTTTTTATGTTCAAGTAACGTTACTCTTTTTAAACTCACATATACATATAGGAACTCCTGTCTCTAAAACTATCTTAACAGAGATCACAAGAGCTTGACATGACATATACCTTTACTTACATCACACTGCAGAGTTATTTTTCAGTACTATATTAAAAGTTATTATAAAATAAATGTGACGCTATTTTAAAGTAGGGTTATTTGGGATCGATCTTGACAATTTATGATTGATACTAATTTTTTGTGTTTTTTGGATCGTAACTTGATCTCCAATGAATTGAAACTAACTTTATTGGGATAATTGCAAATTACATTCAGAAAGATCATTCGAATCTCAATTTACACTTTCAAAGATAAAAAATTTCAATTTGTACTCTCAAAGATAGAAATTTGTATCAATGCACACCTGAAACTAACGGCCGTCAGTTTGTAGTCTAAAATTAAATAAATAAATTACACCTAGATCCCCTCATGCTTGTCACTTAATCATTTGGATCATGTCACATTTAGAATATTACTCCTACACCTCCTAACGTTTGTGCACGTGTAACACATAACTCTTTGTCGTTGATATCTGTTAATATAACTGTTAAAAAATATGATTTCATCCTAATAAAAAATTATAATTTCATACTATCCGTTATTTGTGGGCTCATTATACTCTAAAGTTCAAAATCAAGCTTACCATTTAAATGTCAAATATAATGCAGGTATTTATATAATGTTTTTTATATCCGATGTAATACATCACTTAAACAGAAATATTTGAATGCCTAATTGGGAGAATATTTTTAATCATCTTTGGATTCTCAAGGGATATAGGTGTAATATTTCAAATGTGATGAGTCTAGGTGATTAAGTGACAAGCATGAGAGGGTCCAAGTGTTATTTTTTCTATTTAATTTTAGACGGCAAACTGACGGTTGTTAACTTGAGGTGCACATTGATACAAATTTCTATCTTTGAGGGTGCAAATTGAGATTTTTGGTCTTTAAGGGTATAAATTGAGATTCGAACGATATTTCGGAATACAATTTGAGATTAACCCAACTTTATTATATCAGCATGGTAAAATGCTAGGAACTATTGCAGTATACAATGGCAAGCAAGGATAGAGCTAGATGGCCCAGGAGATGAGCTTGAAGCATAGTGGAAATGGTATTGTCACAGCAAAGAAGAATGATGTGGCAGCAAAAAATACCCCAACTCTATCCAGTGCTTGTGACTGAATTGGATACTTGGAAGCAACAAATCTGGCAACAAGCAGAGAGGTAAAGGCCAGCAAAATAAAAAAGGACAAGAAGTGGAAGAGCAGAGGCAGTCGGCAAGAATTTTGTACCCAACAGAGAGCTATTTCAACTGCTGATGCTAAGCAAAATGCAATTAGTACCATTGGCCAGTCCCGATTCTTCTCGTCGTTACGTGTGACGGTGTCGTTGCCCAGAGGAGGAGGAATAACTTCTTGTTCAGAATGTTGAGGCTGCTCCACCTCCACGATGGTGGATTCGGGATTGAGGACGGGAGGAGATACTGAAGGGTGCTGGTGCTGGTGGTGGACCGGTGGTGGCTGTGCCTGGTGAAGTCTTGGACAAGGAAAGTTCATCCTTTCTCTTGACTAAAATGTGAAAGGAGTGGAGTTAAAGTAATGTGTCGAGTGGTTATTCTAATGGCCCGCTTTTATAGGAATTCTCTCTCTTCCAGCCTTGAGGTAATCTCCACATTGTGAGCGGACAAAGAAATGACCAAATTCTAACTCCAAATGCAACATGTACGACAATAATCTAGCATTGGACAATTACTTGAAGACAAACTTAACCGGCAACATGCCAACATAGGACAAAATTCAGAGTAAATATTGGGTGTAACGAGTCACATGATTCGTCTAAAATAAGTTATGTGTCATCATTCTATGGATAAATTTTCGTTTTAAGAGCAAATTAGTGACCAATTCACACTTTCAAAATTATAATTTGTGAATTCCAAATATTAAATCACGAATTAAACATTTAAACTAAAACTGAGACACAAAGCCCAAGGCAACACAGACTGCCAGGTTACCATTCCTTCTGATTTGTGATAGGTTTCCAAGTCAAATAATGGACTTGTTTGGGACTGACTTGGGAAAAATTACGGTTTGAAAATTTTTGAAAAAAAGTCAAAGTTAAAAAATTTCCCCAAAATTGTTTGGGGTGTTCTTTAAAAATCTGAAAAAGTTAAAAAAGTTCGTTTGAACTGACTTTTTAGTTTTTTTGTGTCAAAATAAAAAAAAAATTACATGCATGTATAGATTATGCATAATAATTCCCAAAATATGAATTTTAAATTTTTTTTTACTTCACTAATATTTTACAAATATAATAAACTAAAAATTTATGTGGGACCTACGACAAAATTCCAAAAAACAAAAAGAAAAACCCATAAAATAAACTTTTTGGTCTAAAAAGCTATTGCGTAAGCTGGTCCAGAAGTTTTAGTTCAAACAAACCTGACTTATTTTACTCAAAAGTTTATAAAATCAACCTATTTTAGCCAGCTCCAAATAGACCCAATGTCTTCCAAAGGTATTTGTTAACTCATTCACACATGGTATTCTTTTGATTCAAAAATTAAATTAATAGTTAATTTTTTTAATTTATAAAATATTTGTGTATAAAAAATAATATTTTTATTAACTTTTATGCATACTAGTAATGCACGTCGTGCGTTACATTTGAATAAATTTAAATAATATTTTTTTATAAAAAATGTGAATTATATGTGTATTAAATTAAATAATAAATTAGAAGTTAAATAATTAATATATTTTAATTATTACTAAATTTAATTATTAATTTATTCAATAAAACTTTGAGTACCTAATTTATCATTTATTTAGGTATCTCTCCAACATTTTTAGGCATTTGCACACTAGTTATATTATAAAATTATTAATTTTTATTTTTTCAAATAGATTGATTAGATCGTTCATAATACTATTATATTATTGCATACCAAAAAAATAAAATATAATATATATTTGATCATAGAATTCGATCTAATAAATATATTTGTATAATAATTTAACACACACACACACAGATATATATATATATATTCACCCCCTAGAACACTTGTTCTCTTGTGATCTAGGTAACAAGTAGAGGCGTCAATTGGATAATGCTAAAACAAAAAATTGGATCATTCAGGTGGATTTGTATGAAAAGTAGTAATAATCTATGCCTAAATACATTTTATAATAAAAAAAAATCGAGTATTGATTGTGATCAGAAGAGGTAATTTTGGTAGATTAAATTTTTATTGACAATCAATTGAACTAAAATTGAAAAATTTATTCACCCCCTCTAGGTAAGTGTCTATTGCTCCACGTGTATAATCGTTATGGAAGATTCACATCAGATTCCCTTCCTAGAACAACACTTGTTCTCTGGAATAAGTTACAGCAACATTGATATTTTTCTTTGTAAAATATGCATGATTAGTTTTATGCAAAGAGTCTATGTTTGAATAGGACAATAATAGTTAAAGCATAATGGTTATAACTCTTGGACGTGAAGAGCAAGAATGATGGTGAAGACCTCGGTCATTTTCGCCACTTTTGTCTTTGCTGTGATAGGTTTTTTTGTTAAGTCAAACCAAGCTAATTTAGAAATTCCCTAGTATTAAAATTAAATAAATATTCAAAAATGTCAATTATTTTCCAGCTCAATAACACAATTGCCAAAATAATACTAAAGAAGGAATTAATTTTGGCAATTATTTTTTAGAAAAATGTATTGTTGTTAGAAAAAAAAACTCGAGAATATAGTGTCTAATCCGAGCACAATTTTTTTTGTAAATTCACTTTCATCTTTGGAAATTATAGTTAACTTGTGAATGATTAATTCTCAATAATTTGTGGAATTTATTGTATTCTGTGGTAGAGTTGGCAAAATTTTTGAAATGATCCTTCCATGGCACAAATTATTAAAGGGGAAGTTTTTATGTGTATATATTGAAGATTACTAAGAACATTATTTTACTATTTCATTATAAAAAAAGAATATTATATGAGCTAGAAAGTGATTTAGATTGACTATTATACTTTAATTCTTGAGAATAATTAATCACCTTATATGTGTATGTTTGTTATTTGTGAAAATTAGGACTGTCTCCTATTTAGGGGACTTTTAATGAGTTTAGTCTGTTACTCAAACTTATTTGGAGATAAGTCATATTTTAATTTTACTATAAATAGTTAAATCTATAATTTTTTTAAAACTCCAAAATACTAGGGGTGACAATTTTTGACACGACACGATAACTCGACACAAACACGATACGAATAAATGAGTTTGAGTTGACTATTTTTTGGCATAAACTCGTGTATGACACGACCTGCCAACATGAAGTATTAATAGGTCGTATTCGGGTTCAACCCGCTCAACCCGAAATTAACCCAATTAACCCGTGTATTTAATCGGGTTGACACGAACCCGTTTAACCCGTTTTTCAATTCAAATAACCCAATATTATATAAATGCACTTAGTTGTTGGATCCATAATCCTAAATTCATTTCACATCTCAGACCTCACATTTACTCTGCTTCTCTCTTACCTCTCCATCCTCCTCACTGTCGATCACTACCACCTCCGTCTCCCTTTCGTAGGCCTTCATTGACCACCGCTAGACCACCCTTAAATTCATTGCACTTAATTGTTGGATCTCTAACCTTAATCCTGCTCAATTATTATTATTATTATTATTAAATTAATTTTTAATTTGTAGAAAAAATATGAGCATGAATTCAATTAAGTGAAAATAGAATATTAGCGTTAAATTTTTTATTCAAAATTTATGTGGGTCAACACGAATATAAACACGAACACGACACGAAATTAAACAGGTCAATTCGACACGACACTATTAGTTAAATGGGTTGGGTTAAGGTTGACTAATTTTCGACACGAACCTGCAATGACCCGACACGAACTCAACACGACACGACTCGATTGCCACCTCTACAAAATATCCTTCCTTAAAAGTAGCGTTAAATTAATTTCCTAATTTAGAAATTATTATCCCTTAATTCATTGTCAATGGAGATTTGTCAATAAATTTTTTTTTTACATAAATTTAAAATTCAAATTCAAAGAACATAGTTGGGCTATTCTCTCTCTTCTCAATGAAGGATAGTACCTCCAGCAATGTCCCCACTAATGAATACCCTCTCAAAATCGCCATGGTTGATCAACCAAAGCTCTTTATTATCACCATCATCATTTCCATCAACCGCGTGTGAAGCCACCCACTAAATAACATCCCAACAATCTTCATCAGCCGCAGGCAAATGGTGCTTTGGAGCGAGCCTGTACTCGACTGAAATTAAAAGAGTTTTGGCTTGAGAGGCAATTAGGTTCATGTATCGGTAGTCGAAGAAAGAGAAGACAGATTCCAAGAAAAGCCACCATTGTGGAAGTAGACTAAGAAATCTCCAGAGTGTTCGAAAGATGTCGACAAAATGCACCGAAACATGTTACTACGTTTTCAATTCATGCAATATCATGTTACTATTTTTTTTATATGTTTTTATTTTTTCGCATGTTACTACTTTTTTTTTGGTTCATGTTATTATTTTTTTTTTGTGCATGTTACTACTTTTTTGTTCATGTTATTATTTTTTTCCATGGTATAATTTTGCCATATAACTACTTTTTTTGTTGAGTATGTTACTATATAATGTTACTATTTTTTTATTGAGCATGTTACAAATGTTAATATTCTATGTTACTATTTTTTGTTTGAATGTTATTATTTTTTTATTTTAAATATTTCTATTTTTTATTTTGATTGTTACATATATATGTGTGTGTGTGTGTGTGTGAGAGAGAGAGAGAGAGAGAGATATAAGATAGATATGGTAGAGAAATAATTTTAATATTAGTAAAACTCCTAAAAAATTTAGGAATTATTAGTTTTTAAATTTATTTTAGTTAAATATAATTATTGATAGTATTTTGAAGAATAGAGGTCAAAATAAACTTATTTTCAAATAAATTTTTTGAGTAAACTTAAATCCAAATAAATCAACAAAAATAAACCGCCCCCAAATTTCCCTCGTTATTTTCGCTGTGGAAATTTGCTTTCATATGTAATAAAAGGCGGTTGAAAGTTATACGGTATGTCCCTCTCCTACAGCTTGTCGGGTTCCATCCAACCAAATAATTTCCCCATAAGTGGTCCAAACAAATATGCATATATTATTATTCATGGAGATGTTCAAATCAAATATGGACTTGACTATGGTACCGATAAAAAAAATTCGGTATTATATTTCTAAAATTTATTATTTTAAATGATGTTTTTATAATTTTTGTGGGCCGTTTTATAATCCAAAAATTTATTATTTTTGTGGGTATTTTTACCACTGTTGTATATATTTTTACCACTGTCGTGATAACTGTTTTTACAACTTTTATTCAATGCAAAAAAAATTACCACTTTTGTGAATGATTTACAACATTTGTGGATATTTTTATTACTGTTGTGGTAAGTATTTTTATCATTTTTTTGAGTACTAGAACAGTAATAAAAACACTCACAACAATGATAAAAGTACTACAAATATAATAAATTTTGATATAGGACCAAAATTTTATTTTTCAATATCATAGTCAAATCCATCAAATATACGTGTAGCCCTTCTAAAAAATCTGAGAGTGATGTTCAATGAAAAGTACAAAGCTGCAGACACAACAACATTATTAGACTATGGCATTGCCACATCATTAGATTAATAAATTAAGTTAATTTTTTAAATCCCAATAACATTATTCTTTTGTAAAGTCACACATACATATAGAAACTCTTGTTTCTAAGGCTATCTTGACACGGATCACAAGAGCTTCACATGACATATACCTTTATCTACGCCACACTAAAGAGTTATTTTTTGGTATAATATCGAAAGTTATTATAAAATAAATGTGATGTTATGATAAAGTAGGTTTATTTGAGATTGATCTTGACAGTTTAGGAACTATTGCAGTATACAATGGCAAGCAAGGATAGAGCATAGATAGCCCAGGAGGTGAGCTTGAGGCATAGTGGAAATGGTATTGTCACAGCAAAGAAGAATGCTGTGGCAACAAAAAATACCCCAATTCTATCCAGTGCTTGTGACTGAATTGGATACTTGGAAGCAACAAATCTGGCAACAAGCAGAGAGGTAAAGGCCAGCAAAATAAAAAAGGACAAGAAGTGGAAGAGCAGAGGCAGTCGGCAAGAATTTTGTACCCAACAGAGAGCTATTTCAACTGCTGATGCTAAGCAAAATGCGATTAGTACCATTGGCCAGTCCCAATTCTGCTCGGCGTTACGTGTGACGGTGTCGTTGCCCAGAGGAGGAGGAGGAGGAGGAGGAATAACTTCTTGTTCATAATGTTGAGGCTGCTCCGCCTCCATGATGGTGGATTCGGGATCGAGAACGGGAGGAGATAATGAAGGGTGCTGGCAAGGTGGTGGTGGTGGTGGCTGTGTCTGGTTAAGTCCTGGACAAGAAAAGTTCATCCTTCTCTTGATTCAAATGTGAAAGGAGTGGAGTTAAAGTAATGTGTCGTGTGGCTATTCTAATAATGACCTGCTTTTATAGGAATTTTCTCTCTCTTTCAGCCTTGAGGTAATCTCCACATTGTAAGCGGACAAAGAAATGACCAGATTTTGACTCCAAATGTAACACGACAATAATATAGCATTGGAAAGTTACTTGAAGACAAACTTAAACGGCAAAATGGACAAAATTCAGAGTAAATATTGGGTGTAACGAGCTAAGTCACATGATTAGTCTAAAGTAAGTTACACATCATCATTCTACGCATAAATTCTCGCTTTAAAAACAAATTCATCATATTCTAAAATTCACAAATTAAACATTTAAACTAAAATTGAACAAGCCCAAGGCAACACAGTAGGACTTCTGCTGACATAACAACTAAGGCCCAGCACATGAAGTGACTCATAGAGCAAGTGGTTAAAAAGCTCACTGACCCCTTTTTTATAGGCATGTTTTGACTGCTAGGTTGCCTTTTCCTTCCGATGTGCCATAGGTTTCCAAGTCAACTAATGTCTTTCAGGTGCGGAGTTAGAACTTTTATTTTAGGTGAGCACGCTAACTAAAAACTTTAATTTTCTCTCAGCAATGAATAAAAATAAAATAACGTATTAAACTATTGTGTTATATTTGAAATTTAAATATTTATTAAATTCAAAAGGAGTCAAACGTCGATGTGTTACTAATTGCAAGAAAAATAAGACTAATTGCATACAATTGATTTTGACGAGTTTTCTTACTTTGAAAGCGTTACTTAATAATTTTATTGTCAATGGTTATGACAATCTTTATAATTTAAATAATTACAAAATGAGCCCAACATATCAACAATTTATCTAAATGTTTGTAATGTGTAGTCCCCTCTTATATCCGCCTTTGGCTCCATGGAATTCTTTCCATGGGAATTGTGTGTCAAGGATCTTCAAATCAGAATGATTCTCATGAGGGGACCGCTTCGAGGTGACTGATACTCCCGGCCTGCTTCTCCACGAAACTTCATTAGCAATAATATGGCTTTGGTTGACGCTACTCGACCTTTAGGATCTATGTGACATCATCGCTTGGGTCATCCATTTTCTCGCATTCTAGCCTTGTTGCGTGAGACTTTGAAATTTTCAGATTTTATGCAAGTTAATAATTTTTGTGACTCTTGTCAATTGGCTAAGAGCCACAAACTGCTCTTTAAAAATTCAGATTGTATATCTTCTTCTTCTTTAAATATCATTCATTGTGATTTATGGAACCTTCTCCAGTTGCATCAAATTCTGATTTTCGTTATTATATACTGTTTGTGGATGATTATAGTTACTTTTCTTGGCTATATCTTCTACATGCAAAATCTGATGCGCTCTCACTGTGATGGAACTCTTGAACTCACTCGTGGTCAGTTCAAGAATTTTTTGGATGAATGTGGCATCACCTATCTAGTTGTTTGTCCTCATGCCCAGGAACAAAATAGTGTTGCAAAGGGAAACATCATCACATAACTGAGATGGGACTTGCCCTCTTGTTTGACTCCTACATGCCCAAAAAGTATTGACTTGATGCTTTCTCTACATGCCCAAAAAGTATTGACTTATTTGACTCCGATTGTGAAGCCCCGCTACCATTCGCATTGTGCTTGCCTTGGAGGTCTCCAACAACTGGCTTATTCGCTAGCTTGATGTAACCAATGTCATTTTACATGGAATACTCAACGAGGAAGTCTACATGCAATAATCGTTGGGTTTTGTCGACACTTCTCCTTCCCATGTATGTTGTCTACACAAAGCAATCTGTGGTCTTCGCTAAGCACCACAGGCTTGGCTTCAACGCTTCAGTACCTTCCTTCTCATGATTGGTTTTTTGTCAAAGCATTGCTGATTCCTCTATGTTTGTGCTTCGTAAAAGAAAATGGTACGCTAATCCTTCTCTTGTATGTAGACCACATCCTATTGACAAGTGATCAACCTTTATTGAAAACATCCTTCTTATCTCGGCTTAGCAGTACTTTTGTGATAAAAGATTTGGGTGACCTGAACTATTTTCTGGGTATTGAGGCTATTAGGTCTACTTCTGGGCTGACATTGACCCAAAACAAATATACCTTTGATCTTTTTGCGGTGAACTGGAATGACTGGTTGCAAACCGTGCAAGACTCCAGTTCCATCAGGTTCCAAACTGTCGGCAAACTGATGGTACCCCCTGTTTGACCCATCTGAATATCGCCATCTTGTCAGTGCATTTTAATATCTCACCCTCACTCGTCCAAACTTGTGTTACTCTGTCAATCAAGTATGTCAATTTCTCCATTCGCCAACTACAAGGCATCTTCAAGCTGTAATGCGCATTTTGAGCTACCTTAAAAGGATCTCCAGGTTATGGTCTTCACATCCGCTCTGGCCCTCTCGATTCCCTTGCAGCCTACACTGATGCGGATTGAGCTGGATGTCCCGCTACTGGATTTTGTATCTTTTTAGGTCCTAATCTTGTCTCTTGGGCATCCAAGAAGCAACCTACGGTCTCCCCATCCAGCACCGAACACTACAAGAAATTTGCCTTTTAGCCGCGAAAATTATTGCGGCTAAATGCATAAAAATTGTCACTATATACTTTAGTGACAATATTTTTATTGCCACTAGGCCGCGGCAATATGTGTGTGGCTAAATCACTTAGCTATGACATTTAATTGTTGCCACTAAAAGTAAATTTTTTAGCCGCACCATGAAAAATGCCACTAAATGTGAAATCTTTAGTCGCCATAATTATTGTAACAAGTAAACTAAATTTTGCCACTAAAATATACTATATCACCACTAAAAGTCCGATTAAAACCTGACTTTTAGTGACAACAATTAATTGCGGCTAAAAGTATACATTTTACCCACAATTAAAATCACCACTAAAATTTGAAACATGATTTTTTGACAACTTATTGTCGTTACTAATTAATAAATTAAAATGAACAAAGAAACCTATCGCATATTTGAAAGAATTTATTTTGATTAAAATCACCACTTTTTTTTTTTTTGATTGAAATCAAGTATTACAAGAAGCAGATTTTACAAGAATCAAAACAATGAAAAGCCTAAAATTCAAGGCTTTAATCACTCCAAAAAAAAAACCAACCAATTTATACAGTCTTCAATCCCCCTGTCCAGAGACATGAAGAGGCAGTATAACAGTCTACTTCCTTAAAACTTTGGTACCCTACTGTAGCTTCCTGGCTTGTGAACACCTACATCTCTGCAACACAGTGAACACCCATTCGCATAATATCTAGGATTCAAGAGGAAAAACAGTTGCTAAATTACACACTGTATACAGATCAGTGAATGAAAAATCAAAAGACTAAGATGATGAGAGGTCATGCACTTGGTCTCCTGTAAGGATATACATCCAACAATACTGAACATGAGGTATGTGTCTGCTGATGCAACACTAATTGACATGAAGAATATCTTCTAAGCATCACATAAGAATCTTTGGTTGATAAATTTAAAATATCCGGTACACCAACAAAGAAAATAAACTTGAGATACAATAATTTGTTCAAAATAAAGGAGTGAACGTGGCATTACCCGACAATTCATTTACAATCGAAGATAAACTGAAATATACACTACCATATGTACCTCTTTCAGACAACAGGAATATACATTGGTTTCATGGCAAAAGCGAACTCCATGAATTTTTTAACTCCTTCACGGTATTCAGGGCGTCGTCTATCCCTAATCCCCATCCAAGTCTTATCCATGTGTCCCTACCCTATCCCGAAGAATAAGAGGAATCCCTGTAGTAAATTAACAAAAACCAATTTTAATACGAACCAATTTTAATGCACGTACAACCATTCTCATAGTCATAGGGATGCTATCAATCTGACTGATGTACAACTTGGGGAGGGAGGGTAGCACCATCAAACACAACAAAGTTACAGGGAACTGTAAGCTCATAAAACTAAATATTCCCAAGGAATTAAACCAATAATACCACAAAAACATCAAGTCACTTTTCAACCAAGAGTGGCAAAGTGGAATAAACTGATGAAAAACAACCATTGATCAAACTGCATTTAAATAAAAACTAAAAACATTACGTGACTAAAATGTTCATCCAGATATCTTAATTTTAATTCCTACAAGCAGAGAAGTTTGAAGTGAATGCCTACATGGCAACTCCAACATATGAACACAGGGTGTTATTCCACTCACCTGGTCAGTCTTGGTGTCAATATCTACAGCTGGGCAACTCCCAATCCTGACAAAAATTAGCGCAGGCAGAATTAGATAATTAAAATCTAGCTGACACATGAGTGAATAAAAATATTTAAGTATTTAATATATACACATTAATAGAGTTACATCAAAAGAAATTAAAACCCCTAACCAAAACCATCAACAATATCTAAGCCGAAGCGGCCAAAAACAACTCCATTAAGTCTTATCTCAATCATGAGTAACCAGTTAATGCTGTGAACAGAAGTGCAATCGAGTGAATTGACAAAACGCAGTGCAATAGAAAACAAATTTTCCATTGCTTAAAGGATCTCCAACCAATCTGACCAAGTTTTTAGAGCAATCTCATAACTCCGGAGCATATCTATTTCTTTGTAAATCCCATCAGGGCTTTCAAATGATCCCCACCTGATCAATGTCAGTAACTATCAATTAATTACTGCTATATAGGTAAATTTTATGATACCAAAAATAAATAAATAAATTTGATATCAGTATCATCGATTACTATTTTGTAAACATCTCCCACTTGCACTCGACTCGACTCGACAAAGCCTTTGCCCAAAATAAACATAAGCTAAAGTAATAAATACGGAGTAAAATATACTTCAGAATATATGGATATACACATTTTATATACATGTATAGATCAAGAACCAGAAATCATATACAGAGGAACAAAAGGAGGTAAAAACAGAGGAACAAATCGAACGATTCGATTCTAACCTTTGCAATTGCTCTTCAAGATCCTTGCACCTGGACAAAGCATCCTGATGGCTCCTCTTCTCCTCGTGAAGCTCATTATCCAAATTCTCTGTTTTTGTCCGCAGAAGATTTATTTCAGTTTGCAACTTCTTAGCTCGCACTTCAAGTGATCTGTATGACTCTGCCATATAGATGCGGGTATATTTTTTTCAGATCTAATGATAAACTTTCTGTCGATAAACTAGAAATCAAACTGAATAACAACAAATTGGAACAATAAAGAAACAAAGGCATCAACTGATTTCATCAAAATAGTCATCTGTTTAGCTAATTTACCGAAACAATTAGACAAATGGTAAAGGAATCTGGTTGCAGAAAAACAAACACAAAAAACACAAATCAATGCTCTATAGAGAACAGAGAAGCAAAACAGAGAGTAGAGAGAGGAGCTTACTAATTGTTTATCTAGATTTGCTCTGCAAAACACAAATTAATAGCTTCGTCTTCTTCAGATCTGGTCTGCAATCACCGAGAGGTTGATAGAGATAAGGCTTTGTGCCCTAGCTGATCACTGAGCTCGTGTGTGAGATAGAGGTCGCGAGGTCGCGAGGCCGCGAGAGAGAGAGAGAGAGAGTATATGTGAGTGCTGAGAATCAGCTGCAGTAAAAAGAAGTGTAGTGACTAAAAATAATTGTTTATATAGATTATTAGTGATAAAAATAAATTGTTGCCTCTAAATTATTTTTTCATCAAGAATTAATGACAAATAGTTAGCTTTTTAGCCATGACAATAAAACTGTCACTCATTAAATTTATTATATTATATATAGTGACAATAATTATTTTTTGACTAAAAATTTAAATTTAATTTGTGACTAAATTTAAATTGTTGTCACTAACTATTTGGAATTAGTGGTGAATTAATGATGTGTTTTTTGCCGCAACATTCAAATTGTCACTAACTGAATACACTACCATATCTCCAGTGACAATAATAATTTTTCATCACTAGTTACATATCTTTAGTGGTGATAAATAATTATAATCACTAAATAATTTGAATATCATGTCTTCAGTGGCAATTATAATTTTTTGTCATTAAAGATATGTATTTAGTGACAACATTTTTAGCTGCAATTTAAATATAGCGGCTAAAAGTGATTTTTCTTGTAGTGGAAGTAGAGTATAAAGCCTTAGCTATCACTACTTCCAAAATGCAATGGCTCTCTTTTTTTGCTCCGCGACCTGCGCATTCCATTTTGTAAACCAATGGTTATTAACTGTGACAATCTTGGTGTCGCCCATGTGACTGCTAATCCAATTCTTCATGCTCACATAAAACACATTGAAGCCGACTATCATTTTTGTGCGGGATCTTGTCGTCCAAGGTGCTCTCTGAGTTCAATTTGTTCGCTTCAAATCACAAGTTGCCGACATTTTTACAAAAGGTGTTCCTGCTCCTACATTCCTTCGACATCTATCCAAACTCATCTTGGTTCCCAACATTTGTTTGCGGGGGCGTATTAGTGAGATAAACATTGATTGTAACTAACATCTTATCATTAGGCTAAGAGTCCTATATCTTCTTAGTTAGGATATCTGTTGGCTTTGTTATCTATCTCTTGTAATTCAAATCTGTCGTACACTAACAATTCTATTATAAATACAACTCCTCAACCCACCTACGGGTAGGTCTGTCAATCCTAGACAAGACTTGTGAAACCGATACGAATCTGACACGGCGAGTTTGGTTGTAGTCTTTACGGGTTTGGGTGATTAAAAGGTTAATTTGGTAGACCCGTGAAATAAACAAACAAATTTCATGTTTAACCCATAAACACATTTCATTCCGTTTAACTCATTAACAGTGGCACAATAAATTTTAAAAAAAAAAAAATAGGTGTCTAAGCCTTTGCCTCATCTCACGGCTCCCATCTCTCAGACTCATTCGAATTTTGTAGTAATTTAATGTTTATTTTTTGTCTCTATATTTTTTGCTCATCCATGATTTATTGTTATAATAAGCCAAACATGGTGTGGCGAGTTGATGATTTTTTCTGTAGATTCAAAATACTCTAATCGATTTTATTATTTAGTGGGTTACACATGAGTTGTGTCAGGTAACCCGTCTAATAAACGAATTGTGTACGAGTGTGACAATTAAACCCGTTTACATAAACGAATGGGATATGGATGAATTTTTTTTGGCATGGACCCATTTCATCCAATACAAAACTATTCCATCCGACACGATTGTCAAGTCTACTTACAGGTGAGCCATTCAAACTATTGTATAGTGTGTGGTGGTATTGTTGTGTTGAGGAGAGTGATTGGTGTAAGCTTGGATTTTCTGATAAAAAACAAAAAAACTAATGAGAATACAGAGTCTAATGCAGGCACAATTTTCTTGCAAATTCACTTTTGTCTTTGGATCTGTCTTTGTAAAGTATAGTTAACTTGTAAATAATTTATGGAATTAATTGTATTATGCGGTAGAGTTGGCAAAATTTTTGAAATGATCCTTCCATAATACAAATTATTGATGGGGAAATTTTTATATGACTCTATGTATATTAAGATTGATGGTGTAAATCTACCGAAAATGGACTAAGGGTATGGATATGCGTGAAATTAAATGTGGTGTCTGAGCTACAAGGCTCGTGCCAAACAATATCAGTTGATGCTCAGGGGAATTGAGGAAAAGGAGATCTCAAAAAGGAATTACAGTGGTTCACCGGCCTGGGAGCTCGGCTAGTCCACTCTGCAATGGAGTCTCTAGCTCCTATTTTCTTATTGATTGTGTTGAATGTGTTACATCGTATTGAGGAGGGAATTAGGGTTCTTCGTGGCTCTATTGCCTATATCTCCCTCTCAATGGAGGTCTATCCCCCTTTTATAGCCTCTTTCGTACCTCTAATCCGATTTTACTTCCTATAATGAAGGGATCTTCCCTCCTTTCTCTCTCCAGTCCCGGAGTTACCTAAAACTCCATATGGTTAGCTTTAACGGTCTATATCCCGAGATCTTTGCCTTCTACCATGGCATCCTCCTTAGTATTTGGAGAGGATCTTGGTTGGTTAAGGGTTTTATGCCTCGATTCCAGCTTGACTCCTACTTTGGAGGTGTCAGCTATCGTCTTGCTGTCTCCTCATCCTTTTCCCTATTGCCTTGCTTCGGGGAGCTCCAATACTGGTTGGACGAGCCCTGACCATAGATTGGATGAGCTCTGCTATTCTTGTCCGAGCTACCGAGCTGAGCTCATTTCCTGAGCTCATGTTTGGGGTTTATTTTAGGTATCATCAGTTGCCCCCTAGCCCTTGGTTTAGGCGAGCTTGGGCAAGGGCTGAGCTGCTTTTAAACTGAGCTAGATCTACACATGGCTGACCCTGACTAGCACGTGACTGTAGCTCTTTGACGGTTTGTATCAATCATGGCTCTCTTCGATTTCCGCGCACATTTCAGCCCACGTCCTTCAGGCTTTAAATACCCAAACGGCTGTCTGAACCGCTTTTCTCCACTGTTCAACTTCTTCTCTGTTCTTCGAACTTCTTGCTTCTGCGAATCCTCGGCTTTCTGTCTCAAAGCTCTATGATTCTTACTCAAAATCGGTTTTCCTGTGTTCGATTCGAGGACTCACAGTGCTTCCCCTTTTGATTTGGCCCCGGATTGTTGTTCGTCGCTTTCTCCCAACTAGGTACGTTCTTTCTGTCCCCTTTTCGCATCTTTCGTCGTTCTGGATCCCTCGAGTTCGAGGTGGTTATTACATTTTTTGTCTTTTCGGTTCTTTTATTGCTGGAATCGTGATTGTTGTCTGTCCCCTCTTCCTCGCTTTGTGGATTGGAGCTCTATTGTGCATATTCTTGTTGTTGGGAGCTATTGTGCTGACCCTAGGGTTATTAGGGAGAGTTTGATTAGTGTTCCCCCCCTTTATCGCTCCTTTAATCTTCCCTTTTCTTGCCCAATCATATCTGCCTCTTCTGGTGCTACCCGTTCCTCTGTTTCCCTTCTAGGCGATCGGTCTGAGGACACTGATTTAGGGGATATAGGTGATGAGATTGACAATTTTCCTGGTGTGGAGGCTGTGGAAACCGAGGTCGGCACTGAAGAGCCCCCTACTACCTCTTCACCTGTGCCCCCCAAGCCTGACAAAGGTAAGGGCAAGGTGAGTGGAGTTGGGGTTGCTGATAAGTCTTCATACCTGGGGGCTGCCTTTAGGTATGCCGAGTCCGTGGGCTATAGTAGAGAGGCCCCTGCGTTAATGAGAGCATATAAAGCTCGATACGGTTTTCCTCCTGGGGTTGAACCCTGATGCCCAGATAAATCCATCTATTACGTAGAACAAGTGCGCAAAAGGGTCTGCTTCTTCCTTGCTGCTTTTGAGAATGACCTTCGCTTTCCCCTGCACCCCTTTATCAAGACTGTTCTGCAGCACTTCAATGTATGTCCTTCTCAGCTCTCCCCCAATTTCTATGGCGTTATGGTAGGCCTCTTAGTCATCTTTAACAAGCATAAGCTCGAAGTTCCTAGCATTTCTCTTCGTATGGAACTTTTCAATGTCAAGCTAACCTCTTCCGAAGGTTTTCTGTATTTCTCTAAACGAAACGCTGCTAGGAAGATTATTACCGACCTCCCGACTTCTCACAAAGGGTGGAAAAAACACTTCTTTTTTATTGGGGGTACCAACTGGGAATATAATCCTGCTGATAAAACAGATACTTTGGGCATCCCTACGGCCTGGTCTAGACTAGAAAACTTGGGTGAGTCTTTACTCAAGCTGGCTGAGCTCTGATCTGGGACTTATGAGCCTCTTGCTTTTCTCTTACTTGCATTTTTTTTTTCTTTTTAGGTGGTCGGCCTGAGCTAAGCCCTGAAGATAACAAGGTGCTATTGAAATTGGGAAAAATCAAGCCAGAGAGGTACGATGATCTCATTGAGTCTCGAAATCTGGTGGAGTTAGGTCTGAGTCCCCCCCCCCGGCGACCTTAGCTATTCCAATATATGTTGTAGGCGCTGAAGAAGGTAATATCATTAACATTTTCTTTCTCCTCCTCTTTCATTTTCTTTCCTTCTCCTCTTTTTCTTTTTATATCTCCTGATTCCACTCAGACCTTCCAGGTCCCTCCACCATGAAGTCTACTCCTGAAGAGCTTCAGGCTAAGGTTGAGAAATTGATGAAGGGCGGTAAATCTGGCAAGCGAAAGGCCCAGGTTAGCTCTGGGAGTGGCCCTATCACCCGGGCTAAAATTCCAAGATTGGAGATGCCTTCACCCTCTTCATCTGCTAAAGAACCGGCTCCCACCAAGGCACTGCCTTCCTCCTCTGACACTCCTCAGATTGCAGCCACCTCTTCCCCTTCAGAGACTCTGTTTGCATTGGTTCAAGCTCAAGTGGGAGGTCTGGCTTCCCCCTCCTCTTCTGAGGTCGAGAAGGCTTTGAGACTGATCACCGATCTCCAACCCGACACTTTCACATACAGTGCTTCCGGGAAGATGGTTGAGAAAGAGGGAAAATCCGAAGAGGAAGATGAAGATTCTTACTTCGACAACATGGATCTAGCTGCAAGAGCTATTTCTTCTATTTTTTCTGAATCTGACGTCCTGAAGGCCGCTTCTGTGCCCCTCGAGGAATCCATTGCCTCAGCTCTTCAGGGAGCAGCTGCTATAAGTGTTAGCATTTTTCCATCTCTATTTGCCCTCGTATAATAGCTTTACGCAACTTTGCTGATCTTACTTTACATCCCCAGGCTGCCCTACATGCGAAAGGTTTATTGCACCGGATTCGGTTTTATGAGTGCTCTGTTAAGGCTCTGAAGGCGTATAAGGTCAAAGTTACTGAGTTGTCCCTTGAAAACGAGGACCTCAAGACTCAGGTGCAAAGCCTTAAGGAGCAAGCAGTGAAGCAAGCCTCTGACCTCAAACATACCTTAACCGTCAAGGCCAGAGCTGAGGAAGGGGAAAAGAAAGCTCGAGATGAGCTACGGTTAACCAAGGAGGATCTGGAGCTCAAGACTGAGGCGTGGACCAAGGCTAGCCAAGAGGCCTTTGACGCCAAAAATTCCCTTATGCAGGCAAGGCAGGAGTACCTCACTCTAAACGAGGCCAATGACAAACTCTGCGAGGAGCTTGAGGGGCAGAAAGACCTGGTCAGACAGAGGGATAGCGAGGTAGCAGAGCTGAAGGATGAGGCCACCACCTTGTGGGCTACTGGGTGGCTCGCCTTTAGGCGCAAGGCTATCAAAGTTTTTCCAGACTTGGACTTCAACTTCCATATCCCCACTGAGGAAGAAATGGAAGGATCTGACTCTGATAACGAGGAGGATGCCTCGGTTCCACCAGCTGAAGCCTTGAATCAAGATGTACTTGCTTCTCCAGCTATTCCATGTACCACTCCCTTCTCTGCTGAGATTTCTGAAGCTCTTGCCACTGGGACAGGCTCTCTTACTGCATTTCCTGAGCTCCCAACTACAGCTCCTGAGCTCCCAACTGCAACTCCTGCTATTCCTGCCACTACACCGTTCTCAGCTGACCTTGTGACTGAGGCCCTTGTTCAGAATTCGGAATCAATAGGAGCAGAGACCCGTGTAGCTGGCACCCCTGGAAGTTCTTCTCTTTTGCCTGCTGCTGAGGGCTCATCCACAGGGTTGCAAACTCCTTCAATTACGCCTTCCTTAGATACTTAGAGCTCTTCTTTGTGTTCATGTAATTCTATCTTTCTTTTTTCCTGTACTTCGAACTTGTGTTTTGGAATACAAACTTTAAAAAGTAATTTCTGAATTTTGTTTTGAATTGTGATGTGTTGTGATTTTGATTTGAGACATAACTCACATGAATTTTCTTCTCCTTGTACTTCCCTTGCCCCCCTTACTTTGAGAAGTGTTTCAGTCCTTCTTGAAGCAAGATTATGGACTTTATGAGCTGCCAAGTTCTTTTGATGAACTAAGGAACTCATCAGGAACTTCATTATCCTGATGTGAGCAAGGTTCTTGGAACTGAAGGTCTCAAAGACTTGCTATAGAGATGCTATGTTGCCAACCGAGCTGAGCTCAAATATGAGGAATATTCTGTTTAGGTGGGGTCAGACTCATTTCCGGTTGTTTTGAGTGCATTAGGAGGGGTAATTTGTGCTGACTCTTTTTCCCGCATTTTCTCAACTGCTTTCCATAGCCGTAACCACCTTTATTAATTAGGAAACCAAAAAGACCGCCTACTCTGCCCTTCGTGTGACTCTTGGTTTCCTAAAAATTGGCAATCTTCTTTAAGTCTCCTAACATCTGCTGAGTTTCTTCTTCTTTGCCAAAAATATTTCTGAGTTTCTTCTTGATCCTTCGTGGTTATCCTCTGTTTCCACCGTAATCCTTAATGGCTGCCTCCGCTTCTTCTCTGTTCAAGGAATGCACTTCCTTCGGAATCGAATGGAGGTGGCATTGTCGCTATTTGTCTCCTTCGACCTTAGAGCCTTCTGATTTGGTAGCCATCAAGAAACGGTTTTTTCCTGATCTTGATTTGCCTCTGCGAGTCCCTACCCCTGACGAGCCCTGCAACTACCTTTCTCGAGGGGAAGTCTGCCTTTTTGAGGGTGCAATGGACATGGGACTTCGCCTTCCCATTCATCCAGCTATCGGGCGAGTTCTTGCCCATTATGGTCTATGCCCTTCTCGCCTTTCCCCACGAGGATGGGCCGCTATGGTGAGTTTTTTCCTGTTCTGGCGCCTGTATGGCAGCGGTAGGTTCCCTTCTGTTTTCGAGTTCCTTTACTTCTTCGAGATCGAGGAAGACGATGCCCCCTGCTTCAGCTTCTTTCGTTGAAGGCTCTTTAATTCACCTCCTTTGGTTCTAGGCCTTCCTTCCAATCCCGAATGGTGGTCTAATTTTTTTGCTTCTGGGGAGTCTTGGCGGTCCCCTGAGGTGCGCGGTCGTGATGCTAGGATTCCACGGTCCTGGAAGAGCTTCTCTCGCATTGGTAAGCTCAAGTTGAGCTCTCTTGAACTTTACTTTGAAGACATATTCTTATTATATTCTTGTTGCGCAGGTCCACCTGATCTGGATGTGCCAGAGATGATGATTATTGACGAGTTGCGGCTAGTGGAGCTTAGGACTTATTCTGAGTTGATGACGAGTGCAAACCTTTATTTGCTTGGGGTTGAGACTACTGAATATGAATTTTCCTCCGTTCCCTACTCTTCCTGGACTTCTTTCTCTGATTCTGACGAGGAAGGGGATTCCTACGAGGAGGGGGATACTGGTGCGAGTTCAAAGAGGCGTAAGAGGGATGGCTCTTTCTCACCCGACTCTCTTTCCACTATTTTTCTTACTCCAGCAGGTCAGAAGGTTCTTGACTCACTCTACAAGGCTGAACAAGAAAGGGACGAGCTGAAGGAGGAGAATGCTCGCCTAAATGAGGAAGTTTCCGAGCTTAAGTCACAACTTAAGAAGGATTATGAGTTCTGTCTCCTTGTACTCCCTTTCTTTCTTGATTAATGCCAAACTCTATTTCTCTTTTTCTTGAATGCTTGTATTCTTGAACTCTTTGAATGTCAAATCTTTCTTTTTGAAAGTGCATGTTCATGTATGAGCTGAGGGGCTTATCCCTTATCAGTTGAGCTATGGAACTCATTCTGAATTCTGCAAGCTCTAGATGCTGAGCTGAGGAGCTCATCTTGAATTTTATAAGCTTAGAAGCTTATCGTTTGTTTATGAGCTGAGGAGCTCATCTTTCATTTTATAAGCTTAGAAGCTTATCGCGAGCTGTAAAGCTTGTTTCACATGTGCTTATTATATATTTATTTCCCGAGATCTTTGTCTTCTACCATGGCATCCTCCTTAGTATTTGGAGAGGATCTTGGTTGGTTAAGGGTTTTATGCCTCGATTCCAGCTTGACTCCTACTTTGGAGGTGTCAGCTATCGTCTTGCTGTCTCCTCATCCTTTCCCCTATTGTCTTGCTTCGGGGAGCTCCAATACTGGCTGGACGAGCCCTGACCATAGATTGGATGAGCTCTGCTATTCTTGTCCGAGCTACCGAGCTGAGCTCATTTCCTGAGCTCATGTTTGAGGTTTATTTTAGGTATCATCAAAGATTATTAAGAACATTATTTTACTTCACTATAAACAAGAATATTATGTGCTAGAAAGTGATTTAGATCGATTATCATATTTTAATTTCTTGAAAATAATCAATCTCCTAATATGTGCACGTTTGTTATTTTTGCTGTGGAAATCGTATAGGTGTATTTATATAACACCCCCTCTAGTTTTTAAAATATCACTCTACACCCCTGTTAGTTTTTGTCTGTTAACAGACCTAAAAGATTACGTAATTTTACTACCCTTACTAGAACTCCCATTTTATAAGAGTACTAGTAATTGCCCGTGCCTAAAGGCACGAAGTAACGAAAAATTGAATTAAAACTTGAAAAAAACTACCGTGCCTACAGACACTTTGCAACCTAAAATAAACCATCAATTTGAAATAATTTTTACATCATTTACTTCAATTAAATAAATTGAAATCAATCTACTCCCCACTAATTTTTCAAAAATTTCGACCAAACTTCCTCTAAAAATAGGAGTCCAAGAAGATTTCAACCTGTCTACAAAACTCACAATCATACATAACAATCATAATAATGGCTAGTATCAATACAATTCAATTCTATTTCCACCACAATCATCATACATCACAACTCAATGCCATACCCAACTATTAATTCAAATCAAAACCAAACATAACCTCATAACCATGTGTAATTAGTTCGCCGTATTAAACACGGAATAAACAAAACACATGCAAACTGCACACAAAAAACATACACATGCACAAATACAGAAAGAACTTCCTTCATCATCATCTTCTTTGGAGCTAGGAGTTACATTCTTTAAGAAGCTCACATGTTCTTAGCTTCTGATTTCTCAATTTCTTCCCATGTTTTGACTAATGACGGCCTCTTATCTGAAGTAAAACTCAAGGAAATTACTCAAGTGATAGGCAATAAATTTAATCACAGAGTACAATGTGAATGAGTAAATAAAGTGACAGAGTCTACCCTTTTGATTGCTTTGGATGTAATCAATGGTGTGTCTTTACACACAATTGACTGGAGAAGAAGGTTCCATGTAATCCCCTCATGAAGTTTTAGTTACTGATCATGGAGCAAAGTTGACTTGGAAATAGCAATTGGAAGCAATAAAAACTTGCTAAATAAGCCTACTTGATCAGAGATGTCGCCGATCCAATTTCTGCAGGTATCTCAAGTATCGAGTTAAACGAAACATCTAATGATTTTAGCAAGTGAAGCCTGCCAAATGAGAATAAGAAGTATACAATGATGTAAGAAAGAGAGAGAATGAGAGAAAGACCTTAAAGAAAACCAATTAGCAGTTTAACAGTTAATTCAATGCATATCAACACACAATCAATTCAAATCCATAAGTTGTCTAACAAAAGGATAACCTATTCACAGCCTTATCTCTGATCATCCAGATGACTTACATAATGGCTCATCATATTGGCAGCAACACCCAAAGCCTTATTATGCATTGGAGATACCTAGGTTCTTCTGTTTGGCAGCCTGTTCAAATCTGCTGGAATATCAAACAGTTAAATAAATGGGCCTGCATGAATGAGTAAATAAAGAGAAAAAATAATTTTCCTTGCTTTGATTTATTTTGGTGGTTTTGTTAATTTGTATGGACTGGGTGTTGTTTTTTGGTAGTTTGATTTTTTCTATTTTTTGATTGTTATTGGGTAACCCAGTTTAACTTTAACGTTATCAATATCAACGAAAAAAAATCAAGTTTTCCACCAAAAAGACTATAACTCCGATCAATACACTTCGATACGAAAAACCGGCAAATCAAGTGATTAAAGTAAACAACTAATCCGAGAAAAATTCTGATCAACCAAGATAACAAATAAAAAAATCACAATACCTCAATTTTATCACATAGCCTTACATAAATAATCAAACCACCAACCATACACCAAAGGAATACATAACTAATGTTGTCAACCAAACCATTAATAACGAACCAAATAAACACCAAAAAAATATTCAAAATTCACTTATTGAATTTTTTTTTAGTTAATGTATGTGCTTGAAAGCACTGTGTAACAAAATAAAAATTAATAATTTTAAAAAAAATGACCATCAGTAAGAGAAAAGTAATGCATATAGTCCATTTAAGAGACCAAATAAGTTGCTAGACTTGATAAACAAAAATCTTTGGGCAGAATTTTCTTCAAGAATAAGACCCAAAGAATCTAACAACAAAGGCCTATACTAAATTAGAGACCAAAAATTTAAACAGTAAACAAACAACAAAACAAAATAATGCGACTCAATCTCTTTTTTTTTTTTTTTTTGGTGAACCTCGACAGCACGAGGAAGTTTTATTGCTTTCCAGAAAAATTACACCTAGCTAAGGGAACATATGTATCTTACCCCTCAATGCAATCTAATTACATGGAATAAATAAAAGAAATCAAAATATGCATGCTTAGAACAATAATTATTATCCTATGCATGCTGCCTTCTTAACTAAAAAAGTCCAACTGATATAGGAACTCAGCTAGCTATAAGTGTCAAAGCATTCCAGCTGAACATGAAGAGATGTCCAGGAAAAGAAGTCCAGCTGCAGCTCCAGCTGAACAGAGACGTGAACATTGAAAGAAATGTTACTGCTGCCTACTGATAATCTCTTTTAGCCCCAATGACTTAGACTCATTTCTTTCATGGAGCAATGGTGTTTAAACCTATAATCCATATTGAATGCAATACCTAGACGTAAGATAATGAACAAAATCAAATTAGTTTTACTTAATCACCAAACGAAGTTATATTTTACTCCATCATTAACTGAGACAAATTACACAAACTAACGAATTATAAACAAAAACTCAAATTAAAACATAACCAACAATCATAAATCATATTAAAGACAAACATATCATCCTAATTCAAATTCATTCAAAAGTACAAAATTTCTATAATGGTACAATACCATCATAATTATATAAGTTTTCCCACAATCATATGTAACTGGTAATTACCTTCGTATTTCAAGCATCACATTGCAATAACAGGTTGCTAAGCTTTCTCTGCTAACCTTCCCAAATGAACTTTTAATAAAGAGAACACCGTGACAATATCAAAAAAGGGAAAAAAATAGAGAATAGAACATTGAGTCACAGGGTCAATCAAATAAAAACATCAACAGTAACAAAAAGTCTGAAAATAACAAAACAAAGAAAGAACAATGGTTAAAATAGCTTACAATAATGGAAACTAATTGCAAATTTTTCCTTGCTGAGCGCCATGTTTTTTGCCTCCAATACGAAAATGTGGTCCTACTGCTCCTGCAAAACAAAACAAAGGATTTAGTTAGAAAATAATTAAACCCCAAGGGAACCCAACAAATGACGTATAAATAGTCACAAAATCAAACAAACCCCATCCAAGGGATACATAAATTCAACCAACAACCTTTAGAAAACCAAGAAACCAAAGACAGAGGACCATACAGAAACCAAAAACCCAAATCCCTGTCAAGCATTTTCTCAAACATCTTGCGAGCAAGCCAAAAAAATGGAAATTAACAAAGCTGTGCGTGTTGTGCGTTTGGGTGTGTGTACGTGTGTGTTGTGCGTCTAGAGGGTGTGTGTGCGTTGAGTGTGCATACAGAATAAAGGGAGAGAAAGTGGAGCTGTGGAGGGAGAGAAAGGCGGGATATGGGCTGGGGTTTGGGTTTGGGTATGGTGGAGTTTGAAATGGAGTAAATAAGAGAGAGGGAGAGGAAGGAGAAGAACAGGGGAGGGGGAGGCAGACAAAGAGATGGAAATACCTGGCGAAGATGGGTGGCAGACCACTGTTGCTATCAGACGTCATTGGGTGATGATGGGTCGCCATTACCGTCGGGGCAGAGATAAAAGAGAAAGTGCAGAGAGAAAAGGGAGAGATTAAAGCACAGAGGTGAAGGAGAGAAATTGGTGGGGGTAACAGAGGAGAGCAAGGGGAAGATTTGAGAAGACGAAGGTGCGTTCTGGGTCTTTATCCGCAGAGAAGAGAGAGAGAGTTTGGCTTGGACTGCAGTGCTTGGATGCCGTGTGTGTGCAGCCAAAATCAGTGGGATTTGGGTTTTGGATGAGATTAGGGAAGATTTGAAAGATTTCGAAGAGAGAGAGAGGCGTGAGTCAGGAAACTGAGTTGGGCGGAAAAAAAAAATTTAGGACTAACTGTAGACCATTGGATCAAAATTTTTGAGATGATCTGAATCGTCTTTTATGTTGGGGTTACGTTGTCCGTTAGATTTGGTTATGTTTCGTGTCAAAACGATCTGGATCCCTCTTTGTCTTTTGGATTCAAACTTCGCTCTACTTTATTATATAGATTATTCGATTTTTCCATTATTAACATAATTGCATCAAATTAATATAAAATTAATCTATAATTTTATCAAATTAATATCAAATTGACCTTTAATTTTTTTGATTAATATTAAATTTTATTCAATTAACATTAAATTTTATCAAATTAACGCTAAATTGATATTAAATTTCATGCACCAAATTAACATTAAATTTTGCCAAATTAACATTGACATTCATCAAATTAACATTCAATTCATCCAATTAATATTCAATTTTATTAAACTAATACCAAATTGATATTCAATTTCATAAAATTAACACTAAATTAATATTCAATTTTATCAAAATCACATTAAACTTCATCAAATTAATATTCAATTTGATCTAATTAACTATTAATTTTATTAAATTAATATTAAATTTTATCAAATTAATACAAGATTTTACCAAATTAACGTGAAATTGATTTTAAATATTATAAATTTATTATTTTATTCCAACAAACTAATATTCAATCTCACCAAATTAATATTCAATTTCATAAAATTAATACCAAATTAATATTTAATTTCATCAAATTAACCCAAAATTAACATTTAATTTCATCAATTTAACATCCAATTTATCAAATTAACATTAGTTTTTTGATTGAATTTTAAATTAGCATTTAATTTCATCAAATCAATACCAAATGATCATTCAATTTTTTGAATTTAATATTTAGTTTTATCAAATTAATATTATTTTTAAAAATTAATATTTTGTTTAATCTATTTTTTATAGGAAAGATTCTTTTTAATCCAATGAATATTTAATTTAATTTAATTAATACTAAAAATGATGGTTTCTATTACTTTAAGCTTATTTTATATGACCAAGGGTAAATTTAGCAACCCATAAAAGAATAAGTCATCATCATATCACATTTTTTTGCTTGACAATAACGGTATTAAACGTCAAGAATAATTTGTAAAACGTGTATATAAATTATAGGAGTGTACAATGATTTTTAAAAATAAAAAAGATTGAGTGAAATATGATTTAAATTTAAGAATTTTCATTGAAATTTACCCTATTATTAATCATATAAAGCCAATTCTATATCATTTTAGTGTTACTTACTGATGGACCAAGTCCAAGGGCCCAGCTCATGTTACAAGCCCAAGGGCCCAACTTCAAGAGGTCCAGTTAGCCAAGCCCAAAGAGATCTACACCCAGTCAAGCTCATCAGGGAGCTACATCAGCTTAGCTACGTCATCAGGAGAGCATCCAGGAGCCTCACCTTCACCACCTTGGAAAGAGTCAGCCCTCACTCCATCCTTGACCGAGTCTCATGGAGAGCACCTCAACCACCTCGCCCGTTGAGAAGAAGTCGTGAGCTCCGCTGACATAGATACTTAGTTGCTATTGAGTCGCCCCAATCTGTTAGAGAGCGACTATAAATTGTAAGTCCTACCAACACTTGGGGGGCAAGACACTCAACTGAGCACATAGCTTCTCTCTCACTCTAAGCTTGTACCCTCTGCTCTCCCTACACTCTTGAATTAATAAAGCACCCGCGCGACCCTAGCCATTGAGAAGTGGACGTAGGTCAGATCGACCGAACCACTATAATTCTCGTCTTCTCTCTCTCTACTTTAATTACTGCATTTACTACTCACACTTGACAGGTGGTGTACAAACCTAATTTGTGCATCATCACTCACAACCGACAACTTTACACAGCTATGTCCCTCACCTCGCAGCCTATCGGGTCCCATCCAACCAAACAACTTCCCCATCAGTGGACCAAATAAATGTAAGAAATTGAGTTCTCAATTTATAAAAATATAATAATGATTAAAATTAATTTAATTTTTATTTATATAAATTTAATAGTATAAAATTTATCTTAATTTTTTAAAATACACAATTAAAGAAAACATCATTAATTCCAAATAATCTCATTAATTTACACCTACATATCTCTTCTCTTTCCCCTACCTCTCTTTTATTTTTCTCTCTATTGACCTTAATTTTTAAATGTATAATTAAAGAAAAAAATAAAAATAAATTACTATTTAACATATAAATATTACACGATTAATATTCCATTTTTAATATTATAGTGTCTTCAGCAACATAAGTATTCCTAATATTCATATATTATTTTATTATTTAGAGAAATGTTGAAATCATGTACACATATATGATATAACCTTCGAAAATCACATATACGTATAGGAATTTTTGTCTCTAAGACCATCTTGATTCCGGACGTGGATCACAAGAGCTTCACATGACTTATACCTTTACTTATGGCACATTAAGTTATTTTTTCGTATCATACCGAAATTTATTATAAAATAAAAGAGATGTTGTGTCATGATTATAATAAAAGTAGGAATGTTTAGAATCGATCTTAACAGTTTAGGATCAATCCTGAAGTTTTTTTGTTTTTATTTTTGTTTTTGGGCCGTAACTTGATCTCAAATGAATTAGAGCTAATCTTATTAAATCAGCATGACAAAATGGTAGGAGGTGAGCTTGAGGGAGGGTGGAAATGATATTGTCACAGCAAAGAAGAATGCTGTGGCAGCAGAAAATGCCCCAGCTCTATCCAGTATTTGTGACTGAATTGGATACTTGGAAGCAACAAATCTGGCAACAAACAGAGGGGTAAAGGCCAGTAAAATAAAAAGGGGAAATTACATCTAAACGCCGTGAAATTTGTCATTTAATCACTTAAATTTTTTAATATTTGAAATATTATATACAGATTCCTTAAAGTTTGTACGCGCGTAATATTTAGACCCCTGCCGTTAATATCAGTTAGTATATCTATTAGTAAATTATACTCAAACTCTCTGAAGTTAGTAGAGGTGTAACACTTAGATCTCTCGAGTTTAAAATATTATACTTTGACCCCTTATTAGTTATAGAACTAACGAAATCTATTAAATGATCAAATTATCCCAATTAAAGATAAAAAAATATTATATCCATTACAGTTTGACCATTTATTTGATTTTTTAGTTTTATTCCAATAGATAGTATAATTGTATGCAAATAAGTATTGAATTGAGTTCTTTGATATATTTATACTGATTACTATTTTTTTCTCAAAAAATTGGGGTTTTGTTTGGTTTTTATGTTAATGAATAATATAATGGAATATACAAATGTGTTGATTAGACTTATTTCAGATCTTCGTACTTGATGATGAAAAAATTTATCCATTGTGAAAAGTCCATTGTGGGACTTGTGTCTAAGTCCAACCCATCTTGTCAAGAATTCTAATTTGAATAGGATTCTACATATTATGGATAAGCTAAATTTAACCTTCAAATTTTAGGGGTTTAAGTATTACACGCTTCAAATTGTAGGGATTTGGATGTAATTTACTGACGGACATTAACAGCAGGGTCTATGTGTTATGTATGTACAAACTTTAGGGAATTTGTGTATAATATTTTAAATATTAAGGGATCTAAGTGATTAAATGACAAATCTCAAGAGATTTGAGTGTAATTTTCCAAGTGAAAGAAGGACAAGGAAGAGCAGAAGCAGTTGGCTACAATTTTGGACTGAACAGAGGGCTATTTCAGCTGTGCTGATGCTAAGTATAATGCAATTAATACCATTGGCCAGTCCCGATTCTGCTTGGGGTTAGGTGGGACGGTGTCGTTGCCCAGAGGAGGAGGAATAACTTCTTGTTCATGATGTTGAGGCTGCTCTTCCTGCACGATGGTGGATTTGGACGGGATGAGATACCGACGACGGTGCTGGCAAGGTGGTGGCGGTGGCTGTGCCTGGTTAAGTCTTGGACAAGAAAAGTTCATCCTCCTCTTGATTGCAAAAATTGACTTCTTGAAAATAATCACTTTTTTTTTTTTAATATTTATATAAAAATATATAAATAATTCAGATCAGATCATAATTAAATCGGATATAAATATATCTAAATTTGAATCCGTGAAATATAAGATATCAAATTCGAATTCAAGTTCGAATTATCAATAAAAAAATATTAATTCATATCTGAATAATTATATTTGAGTCAGAATTCGATCCATTTATAGGCCTATTGAAAAGTAACTCGAAGACAAAAACTTAACCGGTAAAATGGACAAAATTCTAGCCTGTCGAATGTAACCAACAAGTAGAGGCGTCAATTGGATCATTCAAGTGGATTTGTATTGTGTCGGAGTATCAGTGTTTCAATAAAGGGGTTAACTCACATGATGACTTTTGTTGGAATATTATGGCCCTTCCCCTTTTCATATGTGCCTGTTAATTTGACGAGAATCGTAATCGGCGTTATGGTTGGATCACATTGTTATTAATTAATTTTATTGTGGGTATAAATTGAAATAATTGATCTTTGCAGGTAAAAATTGAAAATTTTATAATCTTTCGAGGTACAAACTGTCATTCTATAAATATAAGGGCTTTTAACTCTTCAGTCCTCAATGGATCAGTCTTGCTTGCATCTGCTTGAGACGATACCACAACTACAATAGAGTAGCACCACCACCACCACCACCACCACCGTTTCGCTCTTCTCTGCACTCGAACTCTAAATCAATGGCTTCCTCACCAACTTCCTCGACTCAGTCCACCTCCGATTCCGACAACTCCACCACTCAAACTCCATCACACCCGGTCCTCTTTCTCTACACACACACACACACACACACAAAACCCATGTATATATATGTATATCGTTTTGTTTTCTGTGTGATGCCTTAGCTCTGGGCTTTTTTTTTTTTTCAGGTTATTGCTAACGAAAATGGCGCTCATGATATGCTCCAGAAAAAGACGGAGGCTGGCGCGATCGACCTATTTAAGTAAGTTAAAAAATTCTTAAGATTTTTGCTGTGCAACTGCTTTTACTTTTAGATGAATTACATTTCTTTAGGAAGTTCATATTCTTCTGTAATTCTTTATTGTTTTGTGTGATTGAATTGTTCCCATCATACTATAAAAACTTAATTAATTGAACTGGAGGGTTACTTTTGGTAGCCTCTGTTTGGATGCTAGAAAGGGAAAGAAAATGCAGAAAATTATTTGCTGGGGATGCCATTTCCAAGCATTTTTTTTTACCCAGTTGATCTGTTTCCTGGGTGATGTTTGGATTTTCTGTGCCCTAATTGAATTTAAGGGAGAACTAGGGATTATGACTGACGGATAATTTAGGAATGTAGGGCAGGTAAGAAGTACAAAACCATCAGATGAGCAAGGTGGGGCCCCAGATATTTGTGGAAAAGCAAGTGATGGGCTCAGTTATATACTTAGGTAGATAGAATTATATGAGATCAAGTATGCATATGACCCAAAAGGTGAAAAAAAAAAAAAAAGAACTATCTTAGTGATTGACTGAAATGTTGGAATCGACACAAAATTTGTGCTGATGTGAATGTTGGTATATAACAGCTATATTGGGTGTTCGATGTGGTGGCCAATATTTAGAGGGCTCGTGACATGAATCCCAATGCAAGATATTTGGCATTGACGTGTGCCATGTCAAAATAAAGTGTTTAGTTTCAGCTAGCCTTGGTTAAATTGAATGGAAAGTTGACAATCATAATTGATTACTTATTAAGTTCGTGTACACACAAACAGGTATCTGATGGATCATTTTTTTACCTGTAAAGGAAATCTGTTGAATCACTGTGGATGGATCAGAGTCATTTACGAAAGGCAAGTGATAAAACATAATTGTTTAGTACAAAGTTAAAAAGGATGCATATAATCGTTAAGTAGATAAAAACTGTCACAACGGTTTGCAGTGAACTATTGGAACATACATTAAATTATGTTGTCATGGGTGTCTTAATATAAGGTACATGGCATGCATTCATGGATTCTAACTTTGCTGGAACAGGACATAGTTGTTGCATAGGCTGGGATTTAGGAATCAACTTATCCTATTACTCTGGCTGAAAATAGCAGACCAATGTGATCCTTAACAGTAATTGTGTGATTATCTTAGTTGCTAATCAATAATTCTTCTTCTATTCTTCCCATTGTTGCATTTCAAAGTTTCTGTGGAAGATGTTGCATGATAAATGGTTTATTCTTTTTAGGGTTGCGATGAGCGATCTAGCTCGTAACTGGAGTAGTTTTTCAACACTGTTTCTTTGATGTGTTTAAGAATTATTGTCTCTTTACAGTTCTGAATCTGTTCGCAGTCATGTAAAAACATTTTTAAATTGTCTGTTAACCACTTCACCAATTGGAAATAATGTCTGTTTTCCATTCTAAACATTAAGAAGAATAATAACATGTTTCCTAAGGGTAGTGTAGATTTGAAAGAATGTGCTGATTTTTTATTGTGCTCTGCACTTTCCAAAGCACATCAGTGGTATGCAACAATGCTCTGTGATGAAACATTCAGGAATGGTGATTAACATAAACATCAATGTGCCCATTTTACTCAAGCTTAGTTTACTGTTAGCAATTTTGATTGGCGTTGATGGAAATTGAATATCAACACCGCGTCTTTGTTTTGTAGAATTTTTGGTTTTCTTGCCTAAATGGACTTACTTTTGATATGTCATAGCTTGATGACTAATAGATTCAATTTTACTTGCCCAAAGGAAAAAAGATCCAATTTTCTTGCTCACTTCTGTACCAAATAAGAGCCCAGATGCCCAAGTTAAGCAAACAAGTTCTCTCATAGTTCTGATTTTTGAATATTTCTGAGCATCTTCTGGCTAGCATTCTTTCAAAATTTCTCCCTGTATTATTTCATACTCTCGCTGTGGCATTCAAGTGAACTGTGTGCTGCATTTCTATGATCTTGACAGATGTTATACAATCGATCCGGATTGATGCCATCTTTGTGTCTGTAGGGATATGAACAGCAAGGAGTACATTGGAAAGTTCAAGAAGTATGAAGCTGACTACACTCGTCGATTAAAGGCAAAGTACTTCTCAGATAAGAATATCTATGGAGGTAAACATTTTTTGTACGAGGTGACAAACATGGTCTAATTTTTTTTTTTGTTAACTGCATAAGTTAATAGAATGCAGCTTGTGCTAAGTTTATCAGTTCCTTTTTTTTTTGGGGGGGGGGATTTTGTGAATTATTATTTATGCATTTGTGCTCCAAATAATCTAATAAGCTGGGTTTTGATTCTTTTATGGAATGAATGTTGGCAAATAGTTTTATTGTATTTTAGTTTTTGCAAAATCATAGTTGAATATTCTTTTTCTTTAATGGGATATATGTTGGCAAATAGTTTTTATTCTATTCTTTTTGATAGATAAATTGCCTTCTGATTGTACTCATGTACCTTTAGTGTTCTACACATTGTCTTGATCAGCTGCTGCAATAAACAAACCTCTGTCATCCCCCCACCCCACCCCCAATTCTTTTTTTGGGTTCTAGAGTTTACTATTTTTTGTAAATATTTTTGCTTTTTTATTATATTCGATATGCTAATGTCATTCACTTTAAGAGGCATGATATTGAACTCAGTGGTATGGGTTCTTTGACACCTAACCAGGTCGCCTATTGATTTGCACACTCCTGCAAATGTCAGTATGCGTCTAGAGAGACTAGTCTGTGTTAAGGTTTCGACAAACCCATGCATAATTTATGAGGATATGCTTGACATTAAGCCTCATTTTGATGACCACTACAACTCTAATGGAAGTGCTTGTGTAATCAAAGAACAAGGCAGATATAAATGAATTGGCTAATTGGACGCCCCAAGAATATTGACTTATTGCAATTAATTTATTTTTCTTATATTCAAAACAAGTTCTGCTGTGTCGTTGTTATGTGTTATTAAACAGATGCTGGAGGTGCCCAGATTATGAGGAAATTGATCAGCACATGTTTCTTTTACAAAGATTTGAGCACACAATAATCCCGTGACATGGTATTCTCAAAAATTAATTAGTGTACTTGCCATTCTCGCAGGCAACATTTTCGATGTAAAATTGACTATAGATGGCGAAAACATAAAAGCAAGCAGGTATGTTATCTAATTACGTTGTCTTAATAGAAGTGTCTTAAGTTGCATCAGTAGCTAAGCTATGTTTGGTACCCTTTGCTAGGTGGCCTGGCTATCAATCATATGCAGATCCAGCAAGTTTTTTGGCAGAACAGAGCAGCAATGGGTCAACTTGTGCATCAGAAGCCTCAAACGATTCAAACGGGAAGCACTAAAGTAGAGCAGTTGACATTTCTCCGTCATATCACCAATGGTACTGCCTTTATAAAGTTACTAGTGTATTCTAACTTGGAGAGACTATGAACTGAAACTCGTCTATAATATTTTTGGAGAGATACTTATTTACCTCTTTGTCCTGCTTGTTGGATATTGATGTTTGTTTTCTTAAAAATGGCATGCCTAATCAAGTATCTAACATTTCTTGAGAGTCTCTGTCCACATAACAGTAATGGAGGGTGCTTGCGACTGTTTGTTCAAGCCACATTGTGTTTGTATGGTGTGATGCAGAGTGACTAGGTAGGAGTGATGAAATCTGCAATTTGCTAGGCATTTTCTGGCCATTTTAACTAGTTTTTTTCAGACCTTTGGGACGATATGTTATTTCGCGGGACATAAAGAGCTTGGATTCCATTTCAAGTAATTATGACCACTCAGGGTCGGTTTATATGCATAAGGAGTCTCTTTATATTTTTGTCGGTTGATTTCGAATTGAATACACTGTATCATAACTGGATCCTAGATGGTTAATGAAACAAATTTCTTACCAATTTGAATTTCTTGCTATGCATGTTTGTCCGTTTGTTTGTTAGCTTTACACGTGAGCTGAGCTCGAGTTTCGCAAAACAAAAGGTGTAAGAGAGTTTGTATTCTACATCGGATGATTAAAACTACTTGAAGTTAGTTTATAGGCTTAAGGAATTTTTTTCATCCATTGAAAATTAAATTAACTGCTAATTTATGAAAGCCACAACACGTACGCTTTACGTTGCATGAATTTTTGTAGAATTAAATGATTTTAAATCTGGTTTTGCCATAATCGAACATGACACAATTTGAATATGATATAACATGATTCGATAAACACCTCTACTAAAAACCCAATATCTTCGCAGAGGTCCCTGTTCTATTCTTGGAACGCGTAATTCAGCATGTTCGAAGAGGGAAGCAACAAACAATGTTAATAATGATGTAGCCATGTAACAGCATCGAGTAAACGAAGGATTGTTCCAATCATTTTGAAGGAAAGGATGGAAAAAGAACTAGTTATGTTTCCTACAACATCCTCTTTAATAGTTCTCGAACATAATCAACATTCTAGTGCTACACCAAAACTACATCCATACAAATCAAAGTACACTCTAGTTTTAGTGTTCATCAATATGAACCAGATTTCGTCATTACCTTGTGCCGGAAATCATTTAGCTGAATTAACAATCAACAGACTTTTCCTCAACATTGACCGCATTTGTGAATGCGAAATCCGAGTACAAAGTTAAAATATACCTGCTTCTTGGCCGTCCTCTATTCATGCCAATGTCCCATTGTTTCTTCTCACTGTTAAGAGGTGTTACTCATCGTTGAGCATCATTACTTGATCTCATCAATTTTCACTAACCTTGTCATCAGAGAACCTAGCTATGAGCTATCTACATGACAAGAATAATTTCATAGAGTAGAAAGAAAGGATTTGAGTAGCTAGTAAACATGTTGAATTTTCATAGAAACAATACTAACTATTCTGTGCATCGTGAAAAATAACGCCTCAAAAGAATTGTTATCCATTATCGAAGGGGCATATCCAAGCTTACGAGGATGGCAAACATACTTTTGTGAGAGGGGGTAGGGGGGAACTTCTATGAGTCGGTTTATATTAATTGGATTGAACAAAAATCAAAAGACACTTCTTACTAACAAATATCACCGAACTTTCCAGAGATTATATATTAATTCGACTATTCTATGGAATGAGAAACATTTCAGTATTTGGAGTGTCACAAACTCTTAACACAATATGTCATGTTCCGAAAGTCCTACCAGAACGCCACTTACGATTAGCATTTCTAGTGACCTGCATGATTCTATCTTCTAGGCTAAGTAATTCTGGATAATTTAGAAGGACAAGCTTAACAAAAACCCAAATACAACTACTTAAGATACCACCTGATTGAAATTCAGCAATGCCTAGGTCACATCCTTTATCAGAATGTATGCCATCATAACTTTTTTCTTTTCCACAAACTCAATTTATACATTCCCTTTGGCCGTCTACATGCAATTGTAGCATGCTCATTCAAGGCCCCTTTGGGGAGGACAGTTAATAACTGTAAACAGTATTTAACCATTTTCCGAAAATCGTAAGCATGTCTTGTAAAATATCATTCATTGATTTTTGAAATCCTCCTTGGCCTTCATTATTTGAGTGGGAATCAAATAATGTGGTGAAATATTTGAACAAAAGCAAACTAAGGAGGCTTCTAAGCCCACCAGAAAGCCTAGTCCAAAGTCCAAATACCCAAAACACAAGGACAATTATACATTTAGATGAATGTTATGATACTTCTACTGCTATACTTAACAGGTATGCACGTTAAGTATATAAAGAATTCATCTACACAGACTTAAGAAACCGAAACCAATGTATTGCAACCTAACATATGCTGAAACATTGAACATGTTGCATTCTACTTTGATGTCTAACTTCACATGAATGAAAAAAATTACTAATGTACTATTCATTCTCCAAGTATTAGGTACTTTCAATAACATTTTCACATACTTTCCTCGCTATTTAGAAAACAAATGGAAGTGCTTTAAGAAGCAAAATCTGAAGAATGCACAAATTGTAACATGATACATATTCTCCAAGAGTACCATTTAATTTAAAAATGGTAGAAGTTTCACCAGTGGGTGTTTCCTTGGGTTCAATAGATTTGTAACATACTATTTGGGTGACAAAGAATAAATAGCAGCCATAGTTGAAATGGGCAGATATGGAATGTGAAATCATGCTGTTCTTTCCTTCTACAGGTAGAAGTCCCTTCACCATGGTGAATTGTCCAACTATCAAAGGGACCTACCTCACAAACAAGATACCAATAATCCAATTTCTCTGCCGATCACAACCATAAAATCAAGTCAAAAAAATTTGGGACCTTAATAGACATCCCTGCAGCCCCTAAGGTTCCAAGTATGGAAGCATAAAGAACTATAACCCTATTCAAGATAAGTACAGGTTAGGTAAGTTTAAAAAACTGTTGCACTAAAGCTGATATGATTGTGTGGCACCTGGTCAAATTTGAGCATCCGAGGCCCCTGCTGTGAAGAACAACTAAAACAAGATGGCAATAATGAATAAAATACAGTTTACATATTCTGCAAATCTTCATACTATGAAACTTCATTTAACGAGGTAACATTTCCTCAGGAAACCTAGCACAATCCATATATAACTCATTGGGAAGCCAGTTATACAGAAACTCCCAATTAAATAACCTATCAACAAAACATTCATACAATCTCAATAAATCACAAACAAAATCATTACAAATGTTATCATTCCTGAACTCATGGAAAGAAAGAAACTTTACTCAACATAATATCCAAGCTCGAACATGACCTTACAATACCTTCACCGGGGATGAACAGCTCTTTGGGTTTTCCTCCGCTCATAGTCAGTATCATCTGTAGGCAACTCATAACGACAGACAGGACAAGTATTCCTAATCCCCAGCCATGGGACAATGCAATCCCCATGGTAACGATGCGAGCAAGGCAGCTTCTTCGCCATTTCCCCAACACCCATCTCATCCTTGCAAACCGCACAAAGTGCATTATTACTTTCCACATCCTCTTTTGTACAAACCACAGATGGAAGATTTTCAGTAACACTTTTCGCAGCAGGTGGTCGACCAATCAACGAAATCTCATTCTCTGTGAACTGCCCAAACAACATCTCATACTCCACGGTATGATTATGGTCGTCATGATCACCAAAATTAAATTCCCCATCATGCCCAATTTCCGAATTCATCTCCAAGTTATGAATATTCAACAAAACCTCCCACTCCGAATTTCTCAGCCCATCCACCCTCTCAACCCCAACCTCTTCTACCGATGGACTTACGGCAGGCACTGACATGTTGGTATCCGCCTCACCATTGAAAGACATGCTCAAAACTTCTCTCTCATCAATTCTCCCATCCACTTCTTCCCATTCGAAATCTTCATTCACATCCCTATGATCTTCCAACTGAAAAGAATCCCAACGTAGCCGAAGACCCGAATCATCGTTATCACCCACAATCTCATTTTCCACTCCAAAATCATCATTTTCATTCAAATCTATCCCTATAACTCCATTTTCTTCGAAATCCGAGTCCGACCCAATGTCCACAACCCTCAAACCACCCATAAATTGTTCTTCAAATTCAGAATTATCACTATTATCATGATGATTTTCCGTACAAAAATCTAACCCTAGCCCTAAATCTAGCTCCAAATGGGTCGAACCCAATTCCTCATTTGCTTCAATGACTCCAAGATTAGGGTCAATACTCGAATCCGGATCCATCAAATCGGAGCCTAAGACCACATGGGTCGATGACTGCGATTGCTCTACGCGTTGGTGAAACAAGTCCATTACGAAATTCACCTGGTTGTCGCGGTCGAACAGATCGGCGCTGGTTATGGATCCTGGGCCCGAAACGTCTTCGTCAGAGAGTTGGGTTGATCGGCGTTGATGGCCGGTGGAGATTTGGGGGCGGAGAGGGAGATCGAACTGCTGGAGTTCTACATCGACGTCGAAGCTGTCGAAGTCGTGAGACCAATACGGGACGGAGTCGAGGTCCAATATAGCATCGTTTTGGAAGGAAGAGTCGTTGTCTTCTTCGTCGTCGTCGTCGTCTTCGTGAAGATTAAGGTAAGAGACCTCAGCCATTGTTTCCGAAGCGGAAAGTGTGAAAGCGTTTCGCCTTTTTCGAAATTTCTGATCTTTTTTAATATGTTAATTGAGTTTATATATAGGTTTGTTGTGTTGTGTTTGTGTGTGAAATTACACAAAAGATAAGGAGATGGAGTGTTTGGGTATTAGAGTGTACATGATTAGGATAAGGATTGATTTGGGGATATGATATTCTTCTTAGTCTTTGAGGGAATTGGACTTAGAAAATTCAACCATGCACAATTTTATCTCTCATTGACATTTGAGAACAAAAATTATCCCTTTTTTTCTTGCTATTATTGATAGCAATGAGAATTTAATCACTTTTCCACCTCTTCTACATTGGGTCTAAAATAATGGATTTCGTTAATATTGCAACAAATAAAGGGTAATTTTATTTAAATTTTATTTATTAATTTAATTATTTATAATTATATGATTGACAGTGAATCTCAGTATTCGTTGAGATCCATTATCGATTCAATAATTATGATGTATTAAATTAATAAATTATGTTAATAAATTTAGTTTAAATAATGTTATTGAAAAACAAAAGCAACATTGAACTAGCTCTAAGTGGGTCTTTAATGGATTAAAATTTTAATTTATTTAAAACTTGGCAGGTCACTTGCGGGTCAATCATGTGACGGGTTAAACCAGCCCATGGGCCGGAATTATTTTCCGTCCTTCAAAGATAGGGTTTCTTTTCACTTTTTGTGATTTTTTGGGTATGTGGATTGAAGTTTTCTTCATGGAGTAGTTACAAGTGAAATGGATTCTCTACCAACTGGCCCGTCACATTAAAGACTAGGTTAGAACAACGGTATTTGGTTTAGATGCTTTGATATCGGTTAAATAAAGGAATTGTGGTCTAGGAAGATTGCAAACTTTTTTTGGGGTTAATCTCAAATTGTATCTCAAAAGATTGTTTGAACTTCAATTTATATCCTCAAAGATTAAAAATTTTAATTTGTACCATCAATGATAGAAATTTGTATCAATGCGCACCTCAAGCTAACGGCTGTCAGTCTAAAACTAAATGAATAAATTACACTTAAATCCTCTCATACTTGTCACTTAATCACCTAGACTCCTCACATTTAAAATATTATACTTACATCCCTTGAGAATCTAAATATGACTAAAAATATTCCTCCAATTGAGCATTCAAATAATTCTATTTAAGTGATGTATTATATTGGATATAAAGAATATGATATAAATATCTGCATTATATTGGACATTCAAATGATAAGTTTGATTTTGAATTTTAGAGTATAACGAACCCATAAAATAAAAAGTAATATAAAATTATAATTTTTTATTATGATGAAATCATATTTTTTAACGGTTATATGAACAGATATTAACGACAAATGATTACGTGTTACACGTGCACAAACGTCAAAAAATGTTGGAATAATATTCTAAATTTGAGATGTTCAAATGATTAAGTGATAAGCATGATAGAATCTGAGTGTAATTTATCTATTTAATTTTAGACAGCAAACTAACCACTGTTAATTTCAAGTGCGCATTAATACAAATTTTTATCTTTAAAGGTGAAAATTAAAATTTTTAATCTTTGATAGTACAAATTAAAATTCGAACCATCTTTTAAAGTGTAATTTATAACTAACCCCACTTTTTTTAAGGTAACTCAGGCCAGTGGCCTCGATTTAAACACTCTTTAAGATAAAACTTAATATTTAGAACCGATCAAAATATTTTAAGTCGATCCCAACTTTTTCTAAAGCAGTAACTTGACTCTCTTGAGTCGCTTGAGTCATCACTTAATCTTAAACGAGGTATAACCAACTCTCATTTTTTATATATAAAATTTTAATACAATACCAAACTCAATAATGTAATCATAACTAATATAGAACGTGAATCAAGACTATTGTGGTTGCATAAACAAAGTGGTATAAAGGATAAGACACCAACCAGCAAGAATGAAAACATCGTCATCTCTTCTCGGAAAGTGAGGTAATTCAACTTAATCCAAAAATGTTTTTTTTTTTTGGGTACGCAAGGGTAAATAAGTTGCACTAATAATCTAAATACAATACATGCATCACTATTACAACCGAATAATAAACACAATCATAACATCAAGTCAATATTAAGTGTAACAATAACATCACATAACTATGATGTATATAAATTTAATAGTTATTAAATTATATAATGATTGACCTACCGATTTCGAACGACAAGTTGTAGAGAGAGCTAAGTATGAATAATTAGGTTAAACCAAGTTAGTTAGTCCATCCATGTGGTTGGATCCTTCTATATAACAACTCAATCAAATCAAAGATGATTGACGGGTTATAAATTGAAATATTGAATAAGACATATACTTACCAATTTGAAAAAACATAAGATTTTTTTTTTTTAAAAAAAAAAAAGCTTTTTTTCCAGGGCCTGCTGATGGGTTATTTTTCCCAGGAGATACAATCATCCTCTCTTTATCTTTAACCATTACTGTCAATCTTCTTCATCTTCTTTAGAGAATCCAATAAGGAGGATTTTTCTTGGTTGTTTGATGATTTTGCAAAAGGATTCAATGGACGATGAGATTGTACCTGATTCACCTCCCTCACCTTGATCTCTCCTACATTCTTCACTTCCCCAGCATTCTTTAACTCCCTTACATTCTTTACCTCCCCTGCATTCTCGAATTTTCCATTTTGCTTTTGTTCGGTTTTCGCTGTTCCAGCTTTAGCAAGATCCTCCAACTTCTCTTTCTTTGCATAGGAAGAAGAAAACTTCTGTGATGGCAGTGGAATAACAGGTTCGGATGGTCTAGCACTTTCTAGTGAAGTAGAAGTCTTGGTGGCTGCAACATCATTTTTGATAGAAGTATCACTGTTCAAGTTTGTGTGAGGGGGGACTGTATTTTCCATGGTCTCACTGAGCAACCTTTCCTGTAAGAATGGAGAATGTATAACATATCTATCCATTACAAAGCAGGAAACTTCCAATCTAAATGACTTGGACAAGAAATCACAAGCCTTTGTTTGGAGATTGACTTACTTCCAATATGGTATTGAATCGCTCTGCCAAATTCGGTAGTTTTAGGGCAGTAACAAGCTTAATCGCTCCTTTCACTGATTTTGCCAGCGAAAGAAGTTTCACAAGTTCGGTAGCTCTCACAAGCTTATCGCCTGATATAAATATCACAAGAAAGCATATGTTACTTTTTGTACTGGAGAGGAAAATGATGGTTTGAAAAAGTAGTAGAACATAGTCAATATGCTAGCAGTTTTGTCGCCATTACAATTAAGAACTCACTCACCGTTGCAGCAGGATGCTATGAGCCTCAAGATGCATCTATCAAGAGCTGCTTCTGTATTGAAAGCCTCGTCATCGAGTGAAGTAGTATCCTCACCTGCAGCTGCCATTTCTTCAATTCTTTTCTGAATCTGTCAGGTTTTCCATATTAGGTAATTCAGATATTAAACATCATCTATGCTGTCAACTACGAAGAAAGATGAATAAAGCAGATTACAGAAGACACAAAGGCTAAGTAAATAAGATATACCTGGCAGAGATGCATATTGCTAAATATAAATTCATTTTCAAGGGCATCTGCTCCCAGGTCAGAGGATGCAAGAGGAAATGAAAGATCTAATAGAGTGAGAACTGGTTTGGGAATGGCCTGGGGAGAAAATAGGAATAAGAAAAATAAATGAAGTGATAGTTGGCATAACAGCAAAGCAGATAGAGCAATGAGCCCATGCTACCTGTGGGGATGAATCAGGAGATTTGCATACAATGCAAAACAAATTGATTGCGTTCAATCCGACAACCCAATAGTATTCCTCTGATTTCTTTAATTTACTAGCACTGCATAATTCGTAGATTTTATTGATCAAATCTTAGATGACTTAATATCGAGATACAAAAATCATTCATCATATATAGAAGCATACTCTACCTGAATAGTGGGAGCCAACTGCCTCCATATTGATTTGTAAAGACTCTCAACACACCCTACAAATATAGAAACAAAATCAAATCAAGTTACAAAGCCATATTCAGAAATATTTTGTAAGATGAATCATGGTCAGAGGTGAAAGACCTTAGAATCAAAAGAACTTAATTGCCCTTCTTCGCTGAAACCAAACCATGTTAGACATGAACCAGGAGTTAATGGAAGTCGTCCTCTGAGGGGCTGCATCCCATTATGAATATTGAATACTCTAAATTCTAACATCTGCATACATCATGAGAAAACAACATATGTTAAATCATGCGATATATATAAACTGAACTCATCTACTAGCCAACCTATGTCTTCCATGCACAAAAAATAGGACAAACAAAATTTCACAGCTTGGTCCAGACCACTTGGGTAACCAACACATCCTAACCCTAACAGGTATTAAGCTCAATCTGATGTCATTCAAATATCTTTTAAGTGTAGGCCACAAGTTAGATCCTAACGGGAATAACGTCGAATTTAAAAGGAAAAACGGGACTTTTTTGTCAAACCAAATTGCAAAAGAAAGCAATACACCTTTTGAGGCTGTCAGTGGCCTCGCTAATGTTACTGTTGCTAGTTTGATAACAAGGGAGCTATGCTGAGGTTTTAGTACTAGCAGAGGCTTAAAAAGAAATCAACAAGTATTCACTCAGAGGACTGATAAATGAAAGTACAAGTATTACCTGCTCATCAGAGGGAAGAGAAGGTGAAGCATGTGTGACAACAGCAAGTTCATCTTTGTAACCTGATGCAGTCACCACTGGTCCATCCAGAGACAAAATACATCTCTGCAACATAAATAAATCCAGCCCAGTATCATCATCAATTTCATTAGCATAATTCCAAACAGTATTTCTGTAACCAGATGAATAAGCGAAATAAAATTAAACAGCAGCATTACTTCCAGCACGTTTAACAAAATCGGTAACATCATCACAGGCATAACTTATGTTAGCATGAAAAGATCCCCACAAATTCAGCTAAGCAAAAAACACAGTACAGGATGCTGGTGGTTTGTATAAGACAAACCTGCAATCCACCCTCGGTGAAGATGCGAAGAAAATTAAGACTTGTAACAGCAGCAACCCAAGCAGTACCAAGTGCCACAGCTCTCACTTCTTCTTCTTCAAAACGCATAGACCACTAAATTTGCAATGTGCAGCCAAAGTCAGCCACAGTAAAACTTTAAAATGGTGAAACATAGCATAGGCAGTTATTCATTTGCAGATGCAAATATGAATTGAACTAACCTCACTGTTATTTGCCCAGCTACTGAATGGACGATACATGAGAGTACTCATGTTCTTCTCACCCTTGCATGGATTTGCAAAGACACTTCCGCTTTCATTTAATGAAGCCATGGTGAAACCAAAATAATCAGTCATTGCTGGAACTCGTGGGCCGCTGCCAGTATCATGAAAATCTATCTGCATCCATGTCATAATTATCTGTTAGAATGTTCTTTGCAAGATGTTAATGTGAGTGAGATACACTAATTCATTACTCAAGTTATCGAACCATATTTAGTAGGCATAAAATTTGTTTTGAAGTTACATAACAGGATGTAAGTTGTCTTACAAGACTACTCTAATTCTTTTTTTTTTCCATCATCCAAAAAGGGCTCTTCTTTAAGTTTTGCTTCAAAGTTAGTGTAATCATGTATAAAGTTATAAACTCAAATGCCAAAACCAAACAAGAGACTGAAATACCTCTATGTGGGAGTATCCATCATGCTCCATTGTGGTTATACTTCCAAGCATATTGTAGCATAGAAATCGCTTTTTTCCTGCCTGCACAGGAGTAGCACCTGGCTGAAAAGCTTCCTGCATTTTTGGCCCTGCAGATATTATTGTGCTTCTTAGTCCCTCTTTCCCATTACCCAGGCTACCCTTTTGACCATGAGAAGCTTTTTTGCGGGATTCTATCTTTGGAAGCAAACTCAGCTCATCGCTAGTGTCTCCATCCCAATCTCCATCATAGTCAGACTGTTTACGTAGTCTTTTCCTGCTAGGTAATTCAGCTTCACCATTGCTATCTTCACCAAGATCACTTAAACTGCCAGATGCACTAGGCTCTCCTTCCTCTTCATCGAAAAAGAGGAGGCCATTACTGTTTTTTGTTTGAAGACCTGGAATATTTTCAGTAGGAGATTTCATTGATGTAGGTACAGGCGATTCCCATACCCCATATTTTCCCATAACATCAATGACTGCCAGTGCATTCCCATGTGGCTTCCATGCCATACAACATATTGCAGCCTCAAATTTCTGCCGATCAATGTCCTGCCTTCGATCAACATCCCAAATCAGAACCTGCTTGTCTAAACCAGAAGTGGCCATATATTTCCCATTAGGTGACCAAGATATGAAACAAATAGGTTGCACATGATCACCTCTAAGTGAAAACAGCTTTTCAGCAGTGTCTCTATCATGCATCACCACATCATTTTTCAAACCTGGGACAGCTAGAATCTCCCCATCTGGGCTCCAGTTAACTACATTCATAGTGGAATTGTCAGAAAGAGTGTAAGGAGCTATGCTTTTAAGTGTATGAACAGTTCTTCCAGATTGGAGTTCCCAGTATATCACTGTCCCAAACGAATCAACTGAAGCCAAGTATTCACTCTTTGGATCAAAAGCTAAGCCAGTGATAGATCCTTTATGTCCTTTGAGAACCCTTGCAATTGAACCATCAATGGTATTGATAAGTTTAATACCTTCATCATCACCAGCAGCTGCCAACATGGTACCAGATTTATTAAAAGCAAGTGCACGGATTGGCAATGTAAATCTGGTGATATTGGTCTCAAATTCTCCACCTGACATGCATATTCACAGAAAAAATAATCAAAACACGATGCCTAAAATTTGCTGAAGTATTCAGAACGAAACTGGGAACATGATATGCTAGACAAGCTACAATTTTTTGAACAGTTTGTGGTAGAAGAAGAAATGAAGTTTTATAATAACTACGAGGCAGCAAATTAGCATGCAAATTCAAAGGGAGTTACATAAACAAGAAACAGGTTGTCTGCAAACATTAAAAACTCAAACCAATATGAAAGATAACAATGTGCTAAAGAGTTGGAGTGGCAGAGCTCCAAGCCCCCTCTGCTCGGAAAAGGAAAATTGAAGAAATCTCAGTCATTGAAGCAGGCAGATATTACCCCAGGTCTAATCCAAGTACCTCGAAACTCTACCAGCAGGCCAGGTGGCACCTTAGACTGGCATTAATTCTGGCACCTCGAAACAAATTGTGCTTTAATACCCACATAAGTTTGTAAGTCTTTCATAATTGGAGTCATCCACTGAACAACTAAGTACAAAAACCTACACAGAAAAGCAAGAGGTTCCACAGGACACTTTTCTCCAAATGTCTCTACTGATAATTCGAAATCAGAGACTTGTACCTTCTCTATCCATGATTCAAATTAAAGACATCCGTAAGCACTAAAGAGCTAAATTCTATCTGTTTAAAATGCTTTCAAAGCCTGGTTCTATGTACATAGGCGAACAGTGTACACATGAACAAGACAGAGCTCCACAACATACACAAGACCCTGGGCAAGTGTTGGGTGTGTTGATACAATACTATAGCCAACACGAAAACTACGAAAATACTTATCACCATGAGCTTAAAGTTTAAGTGTGGCCGACACTCAAAAATATGAAAACTGGCATTGTTCCCGAAAAATCATTTTCCACTTTAAATCATTAGGATTTGTTATTGACCAATATTATTGCCACTAACTCAAACAACGAAACATGAATCCCACCTATCTTTTTAAAATCAAATTAACCACCCATGACCCATCCTTTTTATTTCAGAAGTGCTATACAAGTCGATGGTCGACAGTAAATTTCATGGAAATGTCAATTCCAAAAGGGCCATAACAAATTAAAGGTCAGATTTTCAATCTATTTCCTATTATTTTCAATAAAATTAAGAACGAACAAAACACAACTCATTCCCCCATTTCCCACTAAAGAAAAAAATGTTACAAAAAATCTCGTATTGTTAGATTTTCAGTTTATTCTTGAGATAAACATTAACAATTCTCTATGATTGTCATTGAAATTAAGAAGCAGCAAAACACAACTTAACCCCCAATTTCAAACCAAACAAAAGGATTTGACAAAATCTGATACAAATACAAGACGCCATATGAGGACCGAAACAAATTACCAGGGAATTTGTAGAGCTTGACAGAATGATCGACAGATCCAGAAGCAAGACAGGTAGAATTAGGGCTGAGAGCCAAGGCCGTGACACCATCTCTATGATTCCGAAGAATCTTGGGTGTATTCGAGGGCAAAAGAGGGTCGTGAATGCAGATGGACGAATCGGAAGACGAAGAAGTGACGATGTGCTCGGCTTTGAGGTCCCAAAGAATCGAAGAGAATGAGGCCGCGCCGTTGTTGTTCCGGTGGGCTTCTCGGAGCTTCACCGATCGGATCTTCATGCTAGGGCTGGATTTGGGGGGGTTTTGGTTGGCTGTGTTTCTGTGCAAGTGCTGGTCTCCGGCTTATGGGATGCTCGCTTGTGTTGTGTGATAATTTGGTTTTGGCGGGAATTGGAGGTTTTGTTTTGTGTTTTCGCGGGAGTATTTGTATTCGTTAAATCAGTGGAGGGAATTGAGTTGTCAAAGCAACTTTACTTTATCACTAAAGACATAATTTAGGGATTTAATATATTATGATTATTGAATTGTTAGTGTTGAGACCAGTAATAATTTAATATTGAAATCCACCGACAATTATAGTTATAATAATTAAACCCTAAATTATGTCTCAATAACATTGCTCTTATTTTATATAACCACAAAATATTTTATAGGACAAATTACACTTGGACCCCTTCACATTTGGCTTTATTACACAGACACCCTTTTATATTTCAAAAACTACTTTGAGACCCATATAGATAGATGTCGTTAACGGTATTAACAACAGATTCATTTTTCTTCCTGGTTTTTGCATAGAGTTGCACAAGTTGGAAAAGGCTGTGACGTTGTTAGACTACATGGGGGGAGGGAATGGAATGAATGTAAGCAGGGCTGGGGCCTGGGTTGAGGGGAAACTACGGGTTTTGTAAAAAGGGTTGGCTGTTGAATTTGATCTTTGGGAAGGGTGGTTGCAAGTTCAGCTAGGGTATGGGTATTGGGTTGCAACGGCGTTGAAGGAGAGAGAGAAATGGTTTGGTGATGATTGGTGTCTGGGGTGGTTTTCGAAACTCACTGCAGTTAGTGATGTTAATTGAACTGAGCTATTCGAGCTTGACTCGAGTTCGGTTCGTTTAGACTCGGTTCGTTTTCTAAACGGGCTCAAATTTAAACAAGTTTTTAGACCAGTTTAGAAAACAAGTCTGACAGACTCGGCTTAAACTCAACAGGCTCGACTGGTTTATGTGCAAATACTCGGGCTCAACTCGTTTTGAGCTCGTTCAAGCTCGGCTCATTTTCTAAACGAGCCGAACTTGAACCATTTTTTAAGCTCGATTATGAAACAAACTTTTTAAGTTTGGCACAAGCTTTTTAAACTCGGTTCGAGCTCGTTCGACTAACAGCCTTAACTGCAGTGGTGGCAGTGGTGTTGGATAAATTATAAAAAATTATCTAATTAAATTGTATGAAAAATTATTTAGTTAACTTCATTCTAATGTGTATACTTGTCTTTTTAATATTTGTTTATTTATTTAATTGAGATTATGACATGGCAAAAGGGCATTTTTAGGGTATTATATTAAATCTTGTTGATGATGTCATCTTATCTCCTTATTTATTTGATGTCCGTTAGACATAAGGGGTGTGACCGTTACAAACCTTAAAACGTCAAGGGATCTCAGTGTAATTTTTGAAATGTGAGAGAGTTTTCGTATAATAAAATCAAATGTCAGGAAGGTTTAAGTGTAATTTATCCAATTTTATACAGGTCAAACGGGTTAGTGGTGACGAGTTTGAAATATTTTTCTCGTGAAACGGAATAGTCCTTTAACGGTCCATTTATTTAGCGAGTAATATAGGATGAATAAAAATTCAAACTCTTATCTAAATTTGAGTAAAAAATAAATAAAAAACTTAATTTAGTATAGACCTCTTAAATGGAAAAAATTAAATTTAAAAAAGAGAAATTCAAATTTAAATGAGGACAAATTCAAACTTAAAAGATGATAAAATATAATCATTGGATCTTAAAGGATGATGAAATCTCATCATTAAATATTTGGGTATGAATTTGAGTTTCCCTTGATTTGAATAAAAAAATGAGTCCCCCTCCATTTGATATGGGTATGGATCTAATATTGCAAAAGATTTTAAGAGATTTTTACCCAAATTTAAATTTGGATTTAAAAAAAGATAAGGATTGGAGATGCTAACATGTTTAATAAATAAGGTGTGTTCAATTTTGTAATTTTCATCCGTTCTATACATGAATTATGCATGTGTTGAGTAATTTTTAACACTAACCCGTTTAACTTGATACGATTATCTAGCCTAATTGTAATGTATAGGGATGTTAAATATGACATGACACTATCCTAACAATTGAACAAGTTTTGCGGTTTTTTTTTTTTAATTTTGAGAATTATTTATAACTTTTGGGAATTATTTACAACTTTCAAGGGTCATTTATAATTTTTGAAGTTCATTTACAATTTTTTGTGCTTACCTTAGGAAATATTTTTTGTTCTACGCAAAAACTTCTATACGCACAAAACTTGCACAACTTGGTGGTATAGTACCGATATATTTTTTTAGTAGTGTAGTGTTCTCCATCACAATAAGCCTATCTCGGCCATTTTTTTTGTACCAGCCTATGACATCCGTAAAAAATATGAATGTTGTATCAAAATTGTTTAAAGCCGGTGATTTGGGTTTGATTAGGGGTGTTAATCGTGGTGTGTCGTATCATTTTCGTGTCGTGTCACTTTCGGTCGTGTTATTTTCGTGTCGTATCACTTTCGGTACGTGTCAATATTCGTGTTAATAAAAAATTATTTAATTTGGCAACAACTAATATAATATTATTTAAAAAATTATAAAATTCTTATTTTATATCTACAATACTCGTTAAATAATTATTTTATATCTACAGTACCCATTAATCGTGTTATTTGTGTCGAACCTTAATTTGACTCATTTATTATTCGTGTCAACTAATCGTGTTATTTTCGGGTTCGTGTCGGATTCGGTTCGAGTCGGGTTCGTGTTAACGGAAAAAATTGACACCCCTAGGTTTGATTGCAAGGCCGACCTAATAAGGGAGGCACAAAAACATGGACTTTTAGGCCACAATTATAAAATAAGCCTCATATTTCGTATATTCATGATATATTTAAAGTTAAACTGTAATGTTCCAATTTTCACAATGAAAACATTAACTAACTATGAGCCATCTAAATTATAAAAGCAGATTAAAGTATTATTAAATAAATAAAATTATTTAATATTCAATATCTAACTAGATAAATTCTCAAATAAACATATAAACTCCTTTAGATTACATCTAAAATCAGAATAACAATCTCCCAACTAATTAATAAAATAAATATTCCAAAACATTTATTCAATCACCTACAATTCATAAATTTAAACTAAAGAAACATCTATAGGCATCTACTTTCATATCCATTTTAAGATCCGCTTCAGCATCCCAATTTACCTGTTCACCTAGAGTTATATCCTCTTCAAAGTCAAAATCTGAAAAATGTATATATCGTAGGATGAGCAAATAAGCGCAGTAAAAAACATTCTCAAACCCAAACAAAATTTAGAAAATCATAAAAATAGGTAAGTATAGTGTCAGTGAACGATCTCAAGTTTACTCAATAGGAACATTAAAATTTTGATCAGTATCGAATCATTCATAAAATCATATTTCATATTCATATGCTAAATAAACAAGAATCCACATAACAAACATATCTAGCTCACAAAACTCCACATTCTAAAAAATAACACCCCACAGTTCAAGAAGGGCATATACTGACGCATCAGTAGTAACGAATCATTCCTAAGATTTTGTTATACCAACCCCTATCCTAGTCTCCTGTGGAACAAATAGTGGTTTGGAACCCCGCAAAGAACCAACTACACTACGAGTGATAGGAAACCTTCGAACCCCTCAAGGTAAAAAACACGTCTAAACACTCTGCAATATATATATGCTTTCATAAAAATTCACATTTTCCAACATTCAAAATTCCACAATTCTCAAAGCACAAGAGTAATTTAATCGAAACATGTAAGAGATCATAAAAGAAAGCATTCAATTTAACAATAATCAATATCTAGGGTTTTTTTTTATCAAGAACATGCAATGTATGATGTAAAATATGTAATTCTCTCAATAAATGAATCATATTATCAAAAAGTGTATAAAAACATTGTAGATCTAACACATTTAATTGAATATGAATCAAAATATATACATAAGTAACCCTAACCCTCAATAAGAAAGAACCTCTACCTTGATTCACGAGTAGATGATCTTAACATGTTTTTGATGCGATTTCTACGTGTTAATCCGTCAAGATCTCGTTCGTTTTCTGTTCTCCCAACTTCTTTTAACCTCCTTGGGTTGAAAAATAGCTTAAACCGACCTAAAACACTTCCTTAAGGCTTATATAGTGTAAAAATTGGAGAAAACACTCCAAACAGGTTGGAGCCGACGTTAAACGCTTGTCCGAACGCGTGTTTTGTGCATCCAAATGGACCAAATTCACTGTCAAACACATTATTATCGCGTTCGGGGGTGAGTGACTTTCTATTCCCAACTTTCGACTCTATTTTGACCTAGTTAAAAGCTGTTTCATTAAATTTTCATGAAATACATTTTTTTAACCCTTGAAGTCTAGTTTTTACAAGACACAAATCAGATCAATCATACATTAGAGTAATAAGTTATTGATAAAATACTAAGGTAGAGTCTAATTCATTTCTACCCAAAATGCGTCTAAGTTCCGGAACACTTCCTAACCTCTAATACACCTTATATCACATATCCCAAGATTTCTTGACCCCTGGGATCTATTTTTTATGTTATTTTTCTCTAAATATGTTTAAAACTTAACTATATTCATTTCTTATAAGAATTATCATCCCGAAGCTTCAATTTTCTCAACATATCTAAACTATTTCTACAATCACTAACTACGTAGTTTATTCATTCTTAATTCAATCTACATCAACACAAATACATCGTAATTTAATATAACTCAAATATATAATTAGATGGGGGTTTACATAACACCCATAATAATCTAAGTCAATATCAAAAGAACCTTATAAAGTTTAAGACCAATAAAAAAATTATATGTTCAATGGTTTAGACCCATCTATAAATTAGCCCACAAAATTCAAAATTCAAAATTCATATCACTCCCCCGGTTCTAGTGCTTCACAAAATTAATAACTTCAAATCTCCCTAAAAATAGTCCACTAAATTTTGTTGACAAGAGTGATAATCTAACTTTAATCAATAGAGAATCAAAAGATTAAATTTTAATTTTTTAAAATAACACTGATAATTTAAATTTTATTATTTCATATTTTTAGGGCTTTTGTTTAAATTCAAGCTTATTTTTTTTTAATTATAGATCCTTTTTTATCATATGTATTTATTTTGATTATATATATTATAGACAACCATCCAAATATAAAAACTTAAAAATAAGAAAAATTAAAAAAACTAATTCTACCTAAAAAAATCTTTTGATAAATTTGTTACAAGTATCAAACAAAAAGATATGTTAGTAATTGATAAGATACGATAACAAAATTTGAGAATACAATAATTTGATTAGGAATGTGTTTTTGAACTAATGAGAACTTTTTTATAAAAAGAATTACATTAGTATTAAAAAATTAAAATGTCTCATTTAAATTTGTCGCTTTAGGCTTCAATATGTGTCGAGCCACCCCTGTTTGATTGGCTTGTAATCATTGATTCTAAATATGTCAATGTAATACAAAATAAAATAAGTTGACCCAAATTTTTTTCTACCTCGTGACGTGTTACAACTTAAGTAGGATATTAGTGAAATACAATAAAATCCACTAATTCAATTATTCATGTGAGTTTATAAGCAAAAAGTTACAAAAAAAATTGGCAGTACTACATTTTTTATACTTCGGTGTCCATGCTTTCTACCCAAAAAAAAAAATGTCAAACTGTTTCGTTCTTGATCTTTATTTTTTTATTTATTTTTATTGCGGTCAAGAGTGTTCGAACTAGTTTATACACACCTTAATTAATCCTCTCTCCGGTTTAGTTAGGTCAAAGACAGATCATTTCACGCTAGGACTAAGAAATTCATGAAGGATAATCTCTCATGACCGGATCTCAAAAAAATTCTAAAGTTTTAAAATTCAAAATGTCTGAATTTACAACTTTTATCTGTATTCACTGTGCTACCCTTATGTTATTGATCTTTATTTTGACAGAAGAATTAGCTAGATCTAGAATAACTAATGATATGTATTGTATTATAGCAAACAATGGAGAGGGATCATAACTGTTATTTAACAAAAGTATCCACCGAGTGGGGTGGTTCAGTTGGGTATCGACCGAACTTCTCACCCAAGTTGGGTATCGACCGAACTTCTCACCCTGAGATTGGAGATTCGAGTCTTGGAGTCCACTTTAGGGGTTCGGTGGTTGACCGCGATGTTAGCCTAGCTAGGTTCGTTCCTGAGAGGAGTAACGGACACAGTTAAGAACTTCATGATCCCACTAATAAGGACCTATCAGGTTGGTATCTGAATTCTCTCTCTTTTACACCACCTTTTTGGACTAGCCAAAAAAAAAAAAAAACAACAGTAAACTCATAACAAAATAAATTTAATATGCCTTCGCTTAGTTCATTTCATTTTATATACACATGGAGTGGGTCCACCACTACGATCCACAAACTGACACCGTGCGCTTTAATTTGCTAAACAACAGAGTACAACCACTTTGTATTCGTTGGAGGTGTCAATATATGTTTCTTTTAATGTAGGATATTTATATTATATATGTATAAACAGAATCGATATGCTAACTAAAGGTGTTGCAATTTAGGATTTCGAAATAATTATATTCACATTGGACTCGCACTACTTATTATTTCAAGTAGAGTTGACTGTATACAAATAGGTTTTAATACATACATATCTATATAATAAAGTAGTTAGATTGTTTGTCTTGAACTTTTCGCGGCTCAGATCATTTTGATCCGATGGTCCTAATTGGACTTTCATTTCTTGTATAACTCTAAGACTCTCATATATATGATATAACTCTATCTATTTATCTATCTCTCTCTCTCTCTCTCTCATACTATTTTCTTTTTTTTTTTTTGGTTTCCTTGGTGTTGTTTTTATTATTATTTACTCCATAAAACAAATGAAACTATATCTTATGTAATTATTTATTTTATGAAACTAATTCAAAGTTTTTATCTATATGAAGGCATGTTTTTGACACTTGCTTCTTAATTTGTAAATAACACTTAATATAAATAAAAAAAACACATTAACTATAAAACAACAAATAATATTCCACACGAAATGAACCTTAAATTGTAAATTAATATATAATTTTATGAAAAATTGACATTTAATTTTTTCTAATTTATATTAAAATTTGTCGAATTAATATCAATTTAATTTTTATTGTTATCAAATTAATATTGAAATTGATTTAATCAATTTTTTGGAGTACTAAATTATATCAAATTTTTGGGTACTAAATCAAATTTGATTTGATTTATAAACTTTTAAATTTTTTTGGTACTAAATTTGGAGAAGGGCAATTGTAAAAATAATAAAAAAATTTGGGATGAAATTATCAATTTCCTTTAGCAACATTTACGGAAGGGAGACAGAAGGGGTCTTTGTAAAATGAATTCAAACCTCATGGGGTCTCCGTGTTACTTATAAAATGTCAGGAGGTATCCATGTAATATTGCCAAAACTCAGGGGATGTTCGTGATTTTTACCATGTTTTTTAATTAAACATTAATTTATTATTATTTTATCTTAAAAATTTGAGCAATTATTGGGTAGGAGGGTTTGTTGGTAACCAAAAAAAAATGTGTATGAGTGTGTTTCTATATATATTTATATGTGGAGAATTGAGCATTTGGTGATAAAATTTATAATTATATTGTGTCATTTAGGGTTGAATGGTGATGGTGGTGATAAATTCACGAGTTTTATGAATGAGTAAGATTTGTTTGATTTTATTTATCGCTTAAAGATTGTGAATTTAATTGTGTTCTGTTAATAATTTTTTTTTTACTTGAGATATTTATTACATAGGGATAAGGTGGATTGAAAATATGGTGGTTGTGTTTATAATTATGTTGTATTATTGGATTGAGTGGTAGTAAAGATAATAAATTCGTGAGTCTCATAAATAAGTAAGATTTTATTTATTGCTTAAAGATTGTAAATTTCAATATGTTATATTAGTATTTTTTTTTTCCAGAGACAATTGTATATATGGTGTTATTTTGGGGAGTTTTTATATATTTTTATGACAGTTCCATTAATATGAAGGATATGATCGACAATATATTTCGAGTCATTTTAAAAGAAGAATTGATATAAATATTTTTAGGCCATTTCTTTTAAATTTGGACAATTTTTTTTTAAAATTTTTTTGTTTGTTGTATAGTGTCTTCAGGAGAAAAAAAGAAAAAAAAAATAGTATTTTCAGACACGGGTAATGACTAGTCTATATAATAAAGTAGCTAGAATTTGTTTGTCTTTAACTTTTCGCGACTGAGATTTTTTTAATATTTTTGATCCAATGGCCAAAAGGACTCCTCCAAAATATTTTTTTACCCAACAATTTCAAAAGACCTCTTATTCTAGGGCTCTTCAAGACTTATCTTAACCTCTCATATGTCCCTCAACCTCCTCACATACATCTGTCTCTCACAATATCTCTCTCATAACTTCTCTCTCTACCAACGCTGCCAGCCTTCGACATTGTCACCGCCACTGCCAGCTATCGTCATCGCCACCGATACTAGGTTTTGATCGCTTTCTCTCTATGTCTTTGTTCCTTTCCTTCTTTGATTGTCTTCCTCTTCCTCCCAGCCCCTGTGTACCATTGTCACATTGGTTGTGAGTGTACCAATGTTAATCATGGGTTTATGTACTAATGTCATATGGATGATCGCATTATTTGGCAGTGAAGAAATGAATGCAATCCTACTGATTGTTTGGTACTCTATGATGAATATAATCCTATTAACAAGCTTTTGTTCTTGAAAAAAGGCTTCTTTAATTGGACTTCATTTCATTTTTTTCAGATTAAAAGTTTTATGCAGTGGTCACCACTTGCGGCACACGTAGCTACGATCATAAGCAGGTTGTTTGTTATTAGGGATATGTCGCTGCCTTTAACTGTTTAATTTGTTGCGCTCAGGTTGACGTCCTTTATTACTTTTTGTTATTCTTATGTTAAATATATTTCAACCTAAAACATAGTTCTACTTCTTTCTTTTGCAATTTAATTGTGTTTAATTATAAGTTAAGCTTATTGATTTATCTTCTAATGAGAGATATTTGGTTATATACGACTCTAAGTCATGATTATAAACAAGTAATTCTTCATATATTTTTACCAAGTTCGTCCTTTTAATTTAATTTGCTTGGTTCAAGGTAAGATTGAACTCTTTTATTGTTTCTCATTAAGTGTGCTTGAGGTAAATGGGACCTTGAACTTTTTGAGTTTGGAGATTTGAACATTGTTTCAAAGATATACTTAGTTTATTTCAATTCCTATCACTAGACATTTTATGATACCATTTAGTACGTATCAATATTAGGGATTTTTGGGCTTCGAGCTCTACTTGAACTTAATTCTAATAGAGTAAAATAATATACTCTCAAAGATCTCCAGAGAGGGGCATGAGGTTTTTGGTTGGGTAATTGATATCTTAGCTATGGTAGTTAGTAATAATTGAATTGCTTTGGATATTTTGTTTTTACTTTGCTCTTTTATACAGCTGATGGTGGTGATGGTAGTTAGAAATTTCATGGTGGTATTTTGTACCCCCTGTTGGCTGTCATGTTTTATGATGAGAAGATTTAGTTTTTTTTTGGTTTATTAATTATGATCTCTCTCTCTCAAATTCCATTATATATATTTTGAATTTACGTTCCACATTGCTGTAGAATTGCTATACATGGTCACCGAGCATCAGTATATCCTTTCACTATTATTATACTGGATATTGTCTAAGCATGATTGTGTGTTATTAGCTAAGTATAATATGTTAGTAGTATAAGTATTGGTGAATATATTGTTGGAGTTGGAGATAAATTTGATTATGAATATTGAAATTTTGACCTGTAAAGTCTCAAATAAATTTTACATGTGGACCATTTAAGATATAATTGATTATGGATTCATGCATGATTGCAACATGATTTTCTTCAAATAAAGTTTGATTATACATGTTTTGTATATAAGTTGATATTATTCAAATACCCTATTTTTAAAAGATATTTTGTAAAATTTTTTTAAAAATATTAGCGGGTCATATATATTGTTGATTGTCGTAAATGAGTTATACATCATCTTTGCGCATGGACAAATATTTGTAATTTTTTAACAAGTTATATAGTGCTTTCAGACACGAACAATTACTAGTATATCTATCTAATAAAATAGAACGATTTTGAATTTAATAGACAAAGAGCGGCTCAGATCGTTTTGAGACAAAAAAAGACATCATCCAACAGATGACGCTATTTCAAACTGTCTCCAGTTATTGACGTCTCAGATTCATATTAAAAATCTTGATCTAATGCATGAGATTCATTTATGAAAAAAAATTTCTCGCTCATCACAGTTTCTATTTTTAATTCCCCCAAAATCTTGCCCTTCGACTCCCCTAATCATGCTAGAATTATCGATCTAACGCACCAAATTAACTCTCACAAATTTTTTGCCGCTCAAAATGTCCCATTTTTTTTCAGACTCCCTTCAATCAAGCAATGTTTGGCTATTCTCCTTCCATTTATGATTTTCTCTACCCTAATATCCTCTCTCCATCATCTCCCTTTCTATACTGAGACCTTGTCTCCCCCATTCTTGCCCTAATCTTCAACCCTGTGTCTCAGCCAAGTCTTTTCTATCCTCTCTTCAATCTTATCTCTCTCCTCATCGACGCCCTAGCTCTCACTGGGGCTCCTCTTTCTCACTCGCTCCCTCTTGCCATCCAGCGCCATCGTCATCGACGTCCAGAGCCACTGCCAGCGATGCTCCTCCCTTTTGCCCCTCTCCATTGCAATGACTGCCAACCATAGCGCAGTAGTGCACACCACCACCGAACCACCACCCCAATTTTGGATCTCTCCCCTCATCGCCACTCTCCATGCGACTATATTCTATCCCTCTTTCAATTCAATACTACCCACCATCGCCACTAGCCTTTTCCTCTTGGACCCCCACCTCCAACTTTCTCACTCTGTTCCTCCGTCTACCACGGCCTACAAGCCACAGCTCCACAACATACAGTCCATACCACAACTATGATACCCACTACAACCCCCGAACACAATGACCCACCACCATGGAGAGCCATCAGCGACCACGCTAATAGTCACCATCCCCACCATGAACTCTCTGCGTCCGGCTTGCCAGTTGTTCCACCAAATGCCACAAAAAAGACGAAGTCCTATGTATCTCCCCCATCTCAACCTTTGTACTTCCCCCATCAAGTGCCACACGGAAGTTGGTGTCAGAGTTTACTTTAGTGTCAATTCTTTCAGCTATTGATTTGATCAAAACTGGAATAATAGATCATATGCTGATTATCAATCGATAGATGGGGATGGAGAAACTTCTTGGAAGGTAAAAAATTCATTGAGCTAATTTAGATAGTGTAATATAATTGCTTTTGGGAATTGTGTAATTTTCCCCAACTTTAGCTCTCAAAATCGTGTATTTTTTCTAATTAATGGTGTGTGTTATCCTTTACCCATGTCTGGGTGATTCTTTCTGGGCAATTTCAAATACTTTTATTGCGATACAATTTTTATGTAGTAATTACATTTTCTTTAATTGCGATATGACTTTTATATAGTTTCTAAGTTTTTTATTTGCCATCGAAAATGCACCAACTGGGCCACATGCATTTGATGTACGCGTGTGTAACTGTATTTAAACCAAAATACACTTGGCCAGCAGATTGAAACAAGTAAAACATATGTAAGTTCTTGAAGTTCTTGATGTTTTGTGGGGTGTGTTTACTTTTGGGTGTTTTGAAGATTTGTGCTAATGGGTGGTTTTTAATTGCAATTGAAAGGGCATTGCCACTAGGGGTATAACTGTGTGTATGCAGACATGGGAGCTCTATTGGACAATGTGATTCAGTTTTAATAATTCTCGGTGGTCGCTGTCATTCAACTTGAACAACTTCGACTACATCCCTTAACAAGTAATTATGTTTTCCCTACTCTATGGTTATTTGTAATTGGTATGTCGGGATAGGTTTGATAGATATAACATTGAATCTCAAGCATACCCTTTTTTTTTTTTTTCTGGGTTTATGTTTTGTTACACACCCACACCTACTTTCTGCATGCAAACCCACACACACACTGTTTATGGTTTAGTTCTCTTTTGAAGGAGATTACTATTATGTAGAGTGATATATGCTATGATCTGATTATTTCTCTTGACATACTCTATTGTGCACCTCACATGTTTGACAAAATTTCTCGAAGAGATATGGAAGTTTCAATTTTTTTTCCATTACGTCACAGAGTGATTTTTAAGAGCATGTCTGCAATATTAATCTATTCTGCGGTTAACTCCATCCACCCCCTTTTTTATGTCATTTATGTGATTCATTCAATTCATATTTTGATTTTTTTGGCTTCTTATTCTTCATGCTTCAATTGATAATGATGATACCTTTCATCAGTTTCTGCATCTGAATTTGTCAACCTAATTCAACAGTGTTTGCTTGAAGTTGTTTTGTTTTGTTTTGTTCTTTTTTTTTTGCACTAGCGTGCTAATTCATTATATTTTTCAAAGTGTTCAAATGCTAAACATCTTTTGGAATTCTGCAGATACCATTTTTCTTAATGAAATGCACAAGCAATTGGTGAGTAGGTGTTATACACAAATTGTCTAGGGTTTCACAATATGTAAAGATACATGAGATTGATCCTGATGATGAATTTGTGTTTATGAAGCTTCTACTTAGTGGTGGCTGTTGTTGGCAAGTTTGGTGGGTAAGACGCTAAGGGGAAGCTACGAAGTACGTTGTTCAGGTCTATGGTAGTGTCTCTAAAGTACGGTACTTCCTAGAGTAGAGGGAAGTCGAGACCTATGTTGGCCAGGAAGCTGTTAACGCATATATGAATTTCTTTTCTGTGTGTTCAGTATGAGGCCACTAGATGGTACTATCTTCATGAAAGCTAATATATGTTCTTTAACAAGAATGCTGGAAGCATTATTTTAGGTTTGAATCTTCAGATTTTGAGCGTGGTTGAACTTTGGATAAATAGGTATTTTTTGAGTAGTTTATACCTTGCATTTTTGTGAAAGGTATTAGATTCTTATTCTTACAACCTTTTCTATGATATTGTATCTATGGATACTGCAACATCAATAAGTATGTGTGAAGTATGGGTGTTCGGAGATTGCTGAGTTAGTTTTTGATTGATTGGGAAGGTGGATTAATTTGTGGTATGGTTGTATTATCTTTTTGTTTGACTACTTGGGTTTGTTGTGCTAAGAGAGATACTTAGGATTATAGAATTCGGTTTTCTTAACTTTTTTTTTCATATATATTTGCTGGGTTGAGTTTACTTTTCTTTTTTCAAAAAGTAGTCCATATTTTACTTTCATTTAGTAATTCTCATGAAAGGAAAATTTAGATTAAAAAAAGGAATTTATTTGGGTGAAATAGGTTTAGAATAGAGAAACAAGTTAAGTAATTGTGTTACCATTGTGTTGTGCCAGTCATGTCAATCCAAACAAGACTATGTACTAAAAGTGTTGGTAATGGGTCATTTCAACTCGGATACAACCTATTCATTAAACGGGTTATACAGTCGAGTTATTTGACATTATTAACCAAATAGTTTTAGGGTTAAGGAGTTTTTAACACAAAATTGAAGTGGTATATCTCTCGATTACTAGCCTTATTTTAGGCACTATGACTTTTTCAATGAATTCACACTTTTTGAATTTACGTATTTTTTTTGTAACGTAGTACCTTCAGACACGTGCATTATCTAGTCTATATAATAAAATAGAACGATTTTGAATTCAAAAGACAAAGAGCGGCTCCGGTCATTTTGAGACCAAAAAAGGCATCATCCAACGAATGACGCTATTTCAAACTGTCTCAAGCCATTAACGTTTCAGATTCATCTTAAAATTCTTGATCTAACACATGAGATTCATTTATGAAAATTTTTTTACCGCTCATCACAGTTTCTATTTTTAATTCCCCCGAAATCATGCCCTACGACTCCCCTAATCATGCTAGAATTATCGATCTAACGCACCAAATTAACTCTCACAAATTTTTTGCGACTCAAAATGTCCCATTTTTTTCCAGACTCCCTTCAATCAAGCAATGTTTGGCTATTCTCCTTCCATTTATGATTTTCTCTACCCTAATCTCCTCCCTCCAGTATCTCCCTTTCTATACTGTTACCTTGCATCCCCCATTCTTTCCCTAATCTTCAGCCTTGTGTCTCAGCCAAGTCTTCTCTATCCTCTCTTCTCTCTTATTTCTCTCCTCATCGACGCCCTAGCTCTCACTAGGGCTCATCTCTCTCGCTCTCTCCCTCTTGCCATCCAGCGCCACTGTCATCGACGTCCAGAGCCACTGCCAGTGATGCCCCTCCCTTCTGCCCCTCTCTATTGCAATGACTGCCAGCCATAGCGCAGTAGTGCACACCACCAGCGAACCACCATCCCAATTTTGGATCTCTCCCCACATCGCCACTCTCCATGTGACTATATTCTATCCCTCTTTCAATTCAATACTACCTGCCATCGCCACTGCCCTTTTCCTCTTGGATCCCCACCTCCAACTCTCTCACTCTGTTCCTCCGTCTACCATGGACTACAAGCCATAGCTCCACAACCTACAATCCACACCACCACTATGATACCCACCACAACCCCCGAACACAATGACCCACCACCACGGAGAGCCATCAGCGGCCACGCCAATAGTCACCCTCCCCACCATGAACTCTCTGCGTCAGGCTCGCCAGATGTTCCACCAAATGCCACAAAAAAGACGTAATCCTATGTACTTCCCCCATCTCAGCCTATGTACTTCCCCCATTAAGTGCCACAAGGAAGTTGGTGTCAGAGTTTACTTTAGTGTCAATTGTTTCAGCTATTGATTTGATCAAAACTGGAATAAAAGATCATTGGCTGAATATCAATCGATAGATGGGGATGGAGACACTTCTTGGAAGGTAAAAATTTCATTGAGCTAATTTAGATAATGTAATATAATTGCTTTTGGGAATTGTGTAATTTTCCCAACTTTAGCTCTCAAAATCGTGTATTGTTTTCTAATTAATGGTGTTTGTTATCATTTACCCATGTCTGGGTGATTCTTCACTACAACAAAAAGCATTTTTTGCGACGTTTTTTTTTGCGACGATTTTAAATTTGTCGCAAAAAATTTATTATTAGCGACGATTTTCTAATTTTGTCGCAAATTTCAATTTTTGGCAATTTTTTAGCGACGTTTTTTAAAAACGTCGCAAATAAACTTTTTCTTCAATTAAAAATTTTAAAAAGTAAAAATTTAACTGATATTTCGCGACGTTTTTGAAAAACGTCGCCAATAAACTTTTTACTTCAATTAAAACTTGTAAAAAGTAACAATTTAACTGATTTTTCGCGACATTTTTCAAAAAACGTCGCCAATAAATTTTTTACTTCAATTAAAACTTTTTAAAAAAAACAATTTAATTGATTTTTCGCGACGTTTATAAAAAAACGTCGCAAATAAACATTTTCTTCACTTAAAAATTTTAAAAATACCAATTTAATTGATTTTGGGCGACGTTTTTCAAAAACGTCGCAAATAAACTTTTTACTTCAATTAAAAATTTAACAAAAAAAATAATTTAATTGATTTTTCTCGATGTTTTTGAAAAACGTCGCAAATAAACTTTTTACGTCAATTAAAATTTTTTTAAAAAAAACAATTTAATTGATTTTTCGCGACGTTTTTTAAAATCGTCGCAAATAAACTTTTTACTTCAATTAAAAATTTTAAAAAATAACAATTTAATTGATTTTTCGCGACGTTTTTGAAAAACGTCGCAAATAAACTTTTTACCTCAATTAAAATTTTTAAAAAAAACAATTTAATTGATTTTTCGCGACGTTTTTTGAAAAACGTCGCCAATAAACTTTTTACCTCAATTAAAATTTTAAAAAAAAAATAATTTAATTGATTTTTCGCGACGTTTTTTGAAAAACGTCGCCAATAAACTTTTTATTTCAATTAAATTTTTTTAAAAATAACAATTTAATTGATTTTTCGCGACGTTTTTGAAAAACGTCGCAAATAAACTTTTTTACTTCAATTAAAAATTTTAAAAAAAAACAATTTAATTGATTTTTCGCGACGTTCTTGAAAATCGTCGCAAATAAACTTTTTACTTCAATTAAAAATTTTAAAAAATAACAATTTAATTGATTTTTCGCGACGTTTTTCAAAACCGTCGCCAATAAACTTTTTATTTCAATTAAATTTTTTTAAAAAAACAATTTAATTGATTTTTCGCGACGTTTTTGAAAAACGTCGCAAATAAACTTTTTACTTCAATTAAAAATTTAAAAAAAAAACAATTTAATTGATTTTTCGCGACGTTTTTGAAAATCGTCGCAAATAAACTTTTTACTTCAATTAAAAATTTTAAAAAATAACAATTTAATTGATTTTTCGCGACATTTTTGAAAAACGTCGCAAATAAACTTTTTACTTCAATTAAAACTTTGAGTAAAGTCTAAATTTCTATTTTGGAATTTTTGCGACGTTTTTTTTAAAATGTCGCAAAAATGCGATTCCCTGCTAATTTTTCGCGACGTTTTTATAAAAACGTCGCAAATAAATTATTTCGTAAATAAAATTTTTTAAAAATAACAATTTAATTGATTTTTTGCGACGTTTTTTAAAAATCGCCGCAATTAAATTTTCACGTAAATAAAAAAAATTTAAAATAATAATTTAATTAATCCCTAAGTCTTCTCTCTCTTTCTCTCCCTCTCCCTCTCACTGTGTTCATCTAATTTATATCCAAAATCATCCAATTAACATTCAATTCATTCAATTAACATCCAATAAAAAAATCAATTTATCAAATCAACACTAAACTATCATTCAATGTCATCCAATTGATATTTAATTTATCAAATTAACATCATACTAAACTATCATTTGAATGTTAATTTGATGAATTGGGTGTTAATTTAATGAAATTGAAAGTTTATTTGATTACTTTAAATGTTTAATTGAATGTCAATTTGATAAATTGAATGTTAATTTGATGAAATTGAATGTCAATTTGATAAATCGAATGTGAATTTAATGAAACTGAAAGTCGATTTGATAAAATTAAATATCCATTTCATAAATTGAATGTTAATTTGATGAAATTGAATGTCAATTTGATAAATTGAATGTTAATTTGATGAAATTGAATGTCAATTTGATAAATCGAATGTTAATTTAATGAAATTGACAGTCAATTTTATGAAATTACATGTTAATTTGATGAAATTGAATGTCAATTTAATCAATTGAAAGTTAATTTGATGAAATTGAATGTCAATTTGATAAATTGAATATTAATTTAATGAAATTGAAAGTCGATTTGATGAAATTACATGTTAATTTGATGAAATTGAATGTTAATTTGATAATTTGAATGTTAATTTGATAAATTGGGTGTTAATTTAATGAAATTGAAAGTTTATTTGATTACTTTAAATGTTTAATTGAATGTTAATTTGAAAAATTGAAAGTTAATTTGATAAATTGAATGTTAATTTGATGAAATTGAATGTCAATTTGATAAATTGAATGTTAATTTAGTGAAATTGAAAGTCGATTTGATGAAATTGAATGTTAATTTGATGAAATTGAATGTCAATTTGATAAATCGAATGTTAATTTAATGAAATTGAAAGTCAATTTTATGAAATTACATGTTAAATTGATTAAATTGAATGTCAATTTAATCAATTGAAAATTAATTTGATGAAATTGAATGTCAATTTGATAAATTGAATATTAATTTAATGAAATTGAAAGTCGATTTGATGAAATTACATGTTAATTTGATGAAATTGAATGTTAATTTGATAATTTGAAAGTTAATTTGATGAATTGGGTGTTAATTTAATGAAATTGAAAGTTTATTTGATTACTTTAAATGTTTAATTGAATGTGAATTTGATAAATTGAATGTTAATTTGATGAAAATGAATGTCAATTTGATAAATTGAATGTTAATTTAATGAAATTGAAAGTCGATTTGATAAAATTACATATGAATTTGATGAAATTGAATGTTCATTTAATAAATTGAATGTTAATTTGATAAATTGAATGTCAATTTGATAAATTGAATGTTAATTTAATGAAATTGAAAGTCGATTTGATGAAATTACATGTTAATTTGATGAAATTGAATGTCAATTTAATAAATTGAATGTTAATTTGATGAAATTGAATGTCGATTTGATGAAATTACATGTGAATTTGATGAAATTGAATATCCATTTAATAAATTGAATGTTAATTTAATAAATTGAATGTCAATTTAATAAATTGAATGTTAATTTAATGAAATTGAAAGTCGATTTGATGAAATTACATGTTAATTTGATGAAATTTAATGTCCATTTAATAAATTGAATGTTAATTTGATGAAATTGAATGTCAATTTGATAAATTGAATGTTCATTTAATGAAATTGAAAGTCGATTTGATGAAATTACATGTTAATTTGATGAAATTGAATGTTAATTTGATAATTTGAATGTTAATTTGATGAATTGAGTCTTAATTTAATGAAATTGAAATTTATTTGATTACTTTAAATGTTTAATTGAATATTAATTTGATAAATTGAATGTTAATTTGATGAAATTGAAAGTCGATTTGATTAAATTACATGTTAATTTGATGAAATTGAATAACAATTTAATAAATTGAATGTTAATTTGATGAAATTGAATGTCAATTTGATAAATTGAATGTTCATTTAATGAAATTGAAAGTCGATTTGATGAAATTACATGTTAATTTGATGAAATTGAATGTTAATTTGATAATTTGAATGTTAATTTGATGAATTGAATGTTAATTTAATGAAATTGAAAGTTTATTTGATTACTTTAAATGTTTAATTGAATGTTAATTTGATAAATTGAATGTTAATTTGATGAAATTGAAAGTCGATTTGATGAAATTACATGTTAATTTGATGAAATTGAATGTCAATTTGATAAATGGAATGTTAATTTGATGAAATTGAATGTCAATTTGATAAATCGAATGTTAATTTATTGAAGTTGAAAGTCGATTTGATGAAATTACATGTTAATTTGATGAAATTGAATATCCATTTCATAAATTGAATGTTAATTTGATGAAATTTAATGTCCATTTCATAAATTGAATGTTAATTTGATAAAATTGAATGTCAATTTGATAAATCGAATGTTAATTTAATGAAATTAAAAGTCGATTTGATGAAATTACAAGTTAATTTGATGAAATTGAATGTCAATTTAATAAATTTAATGTTAATTTGATGAAATTGAATGTCAATTTGATAAATCGAATGCTAATTTAATAAAATTGAAAGTCGATTTGATGAAATTAAATGTTAATTTGATGAAATTGAATGTTAATTTGATAATTTTAATGTTAATTTGATGAATTGTGTGTTAATTTAATGAAATTGAAAGTTTATTTGACTACTTTAAATGTTTAATTGAATGTTAATTTGATAAATTGAATGTTAATTTGATGAAATTGAATGTCAATTTGATAAATCGAATGTTAATTTAATGAAATTGAAAGTCGATTTGATGAAATTACATGTTAATTTGAAGAAATTGAATATCCATTTCATAAATTGAATGTTAATTTGATGAAATTTAATGTCCATTTCATAAATTGAATGTTAATTTGATAAAATTGAATGTCAATTTGATAAATCGAATGTTAATTTAATGAAATTGAAAGTCGATTTGATGAAATGACATGTTAATTTGATAAAATTGAATGTCAATTTTATAAATTGAATGTTAATTTGATGAAATTGAATGTCAATTTGATAAATCGAATGTTAATTTAATAAAATTGAAAGTCGATTTGATGAAAGTAAATGTTAATTTGATGAAATTGAATGTTAATTTGATAATTTTAATGTTAATTTGATGAATTGGGTGTTAATTTAATGAAATTGAAAGTTTATTTGATTACTTTAAATGTTTAATTGAATGTTAATTTGATAAATTGAATGTTAATTTGATGAAATTGAATGTCAATTTGATAAATTGAATGTTAATTTAATGAAATTGAAAGTCGATTTGATGAAATTACATGTTAATTTGATGAAATTGAATGTCCATTTAATAAATTGAATGTTAATTTGATGAAATTGAATGTCAATTTGATAAATTGAATGTTAATTTGATGAAATTGAATGTTAATTTGATAAATCGAATGTTAATTTCATGAAATTGAAAGTCGATTTGATGAAATTACATGTTAATTTGATGAAATTAAATGTTAATTTAAAGAAATTCTAAGTCGATTTGATGAAATTACATGTTAATATGATGAAATTTAATGTCCATTTCATAAATTGAATGTTAATTTGATGAAATTGAATGTCAATTTAGTGTATTAAATGCTTATTAGAAAAAAATGAATGTTAATTAGTAGAAATTGAGTGCTAATTTGATTAATTGAATATTAATTTGGTTTTAATTTGATAAAATCAAAATATATAATTCGCGACGTTTAAATTTTTTGTCGCAGAAAATAAGTTTGATAATGAAGAAAGATAAAATATTAATATTATTCGCGACGTTTTGATAAATCGTCGCAGAATTCAAAAATTTATTTTTGAATTAAATAAAACTCTTATTTTGCGACGTTTTTTATTCGTCGCAGATTGTATTTTTTTGTAATTTTAAATTAGACTTAAAATATTAATCGCGACGTTTTTTATAAAACGTCGCTAAAAGGTGATTCCCTCCCATTTTTTTTGGCGCTAGAAATGGAGGTAATTGAAATTTTAATATTAATATTATGAGCGACGTTTTTATAAAAACGTCGCAAAAGTCAATTAAGTGAAAATAATTGGAGGGTGTTGTACCCTTGACTCCATGGAAGATATCACCCGCCCCTCTCTCTTTTCTCTCCTCCCTCCTAACTCTCTGCAACCAACAACCACCGATGGCACCACCGAGCGACGACAACTCTCTCTCTTCCTCTTCCTCATCAACCATCGTCAACCACATCTCTCAGCCCCTCCTGCTACTCTCCGCTGCCAGCTACTGCTAGGTATTTGTCTCTCCCTCTGTCTGCGCTTTTGCTTCCCTCTCTTTCACCATATCCATCGTTTGCCATCACCACCACCACAGACCCACCCCACCCCCACTTCAACGCCGCCAACACATTCTTTCTACCATCACAGCCCACCGTCGAACACCCCCACTGCACGGGTCTGCCTTGTATTGATTACCCAATTTGATGAAAGGTTTGATTTGTTTAAGCCTGTGTAAAATTAGATACAACTCGTATGAGAATCGACAATTTGCCGAATATCTTGTTGGGTTTGCTGGAAGAATAACTCTAGTGCCTTTTATCTGTTTGTCTTTGTGCTTGAGCCATGGGTTTGGGTGAGAAAATAGGGTTTTTTCTTAATGGTAATGTCCTTCTGTTGGGTGTCTTTGTGCTTGAGCCATGGGTTTGGGTAAGAAAATACAAATTTGATTCCGATGTCGTCTGTGGCTATTTTCCCGGAAAATGGTCGGAAAATTTGCAATGGCAAGAAAATAAGACGGAAAGTGGAGATCCACAGAGTTTCCATCTGCAGAGCAATGGTTTCGAAGACCGTCCAAGGAGCGTCAGCTGCTTATGCTAAAGAAATGGAGAGACTTTCAGCTAAGGAATCTCTACTACTCGCTGTGAGTTTCTTATTTCTCTAACATTTTTATAATATTTGATTTAGTAGAGCAAGAATCATCTCTTTATTGCTTTTATTGTCAATCCTGGTTCATTGGTCAATATAATTTTTGAAAAATTTTCAGTTTTGAGTGTTGTAGAATGTAGAGTGTAGCCTGTATGTTGTCATCATGGTTCGTTGGTCGCTTTGATTTGCAATGTATTGGCTTGAATAGAAAATTTATTGCCTCTGTTAACATTTGTTTGTCTTTGATTTCTTCATAAATCCTCGGTCATTGATAGAGGGGAGCAATTTTTCGAGTTTCTGTTAACATATATTTATGTATCTACACAACGTAGACGCACATACATGTACAAAGATGATGTAATATGTGTATATATATAATATAAATTGATTCATCTCGCAAAATCAGTTATAGGCTACATTCCTTCTTCTTTTTTCTTTTCTTTTTTTCGAGCATTAATGTATCATGTTGGCTGCTTCCACTTCTTGCCGAAAATAAGATTTTCAGTCAATCATGGATAGGATTTACAATTACAGGAGTATAAGTTCCTATATTTAAGTTTGAATCCTGTATGATGTGAGTGTGCGTGTGCATGTGCAGCTTATCATTTTTCTTTGTGGGGTAATTTTTATAAGAATTTTGGTTTATGTATCTGCTGGCACTTCCACATTTTGATTTGAAAAACTGTTGAATTTGATTTTAAGTGCAGATGCAGGGATACTTTCGTTAAAGTAGCCAGTTTTTTTTTAGTTATGCTGATATATTTTTCTTTTATAAGCTGATTTAAGTTCTCTGATTTGGTATGCTTTGAGAATTTAATAGTTGACTTTGATAACTTTATTTTTTGTTGGCAGGGAGAATGTCTCTTTTGATTTATTTTTTTTCACTTGATTCAAAAACCATAGGCTTTGAATTATGAACTGGAAGACAAAAGAGTTTTATCTTTAAGTTTGTATCTATTGTATCTGTATAAATATTGGCTCAATTCTTTGGTTAAATTTGGTAGTTTGTTATTTGATTGACTAAATTTGTCACTTTGGAGGTAATTTTTCTTGGTTTGAGCAAATGCAGGGCGATGGGTCCTTCTTGTCTTGAGTCAAAATTATTTTATAACTTTTTATGGGCTTTCAAAATGCTTGCAGCAAATGAGGTCTCTCAGAATTCTATTCTGTGGATTGATGTACTCATTGTTAATATGAAAGATTGTTTAATCATTTTTTGAGGTGCACTTCTGTCCTTTTAAGTACTATCCATTTGGCAATATTGATCATCACGAGTCCTGATTTTATTGTCAAGTTTGTTGTATAAGAGCACGCTTGTATTTTGAATGATTTTTACATTCATCGGGTTAATTGATATGGCAATTTGTAATATTCACGAATGGATTTTGTGGATGTTTATTTCAGTTCAGAGATGCGGGGGGCTTTGAGGCATTAGTCACTGGAAAGACGACAGATATGCAGCGAATTTATGTGAATGAGAGAATAATTGGCCTTGAGCGACTCAATCCAACACTTCGGCCAACGACGTAGGCGCTTAGTCTGCCAAAGCAATTTAATGTGTACAACTTATCCATAAGATGTTCATTTGTGCTTTCAGCTATTCAGGTCTCCCTTTTTGGAAGGTCGATGGAATTTCGAGTGGTTTGGATCTGGAAGCCCAGGACTATTCACTGCCAGAATCATATTTGAGTAAGTGCTCCCAGCTACTCCCACTCCCCCTTCTTTTTTCTTCCAAAAGGGAACATTAACTTTTTTTCCCTCTTATAGGAAAACAGATTGTATTAGGGAGAGTAAGGCAAAACAAGGCTCAAAATGATGAGAGATTTCTCCTTAAAGAGAAACAACTAGCAAAAAGCATCCCGGGTCATGCAGAATCATGGTAAAGTACTTTTGGAGAAAACTTTTTTTTGGTCTCTCTTATTCAAGCTCCTTGGTATTGTGTATGATGTGATGTTCTTTGCATGAACTTTTTAATGCTTGAATTTTTTTACAATGGAGTATTCAGGTTGTGTAGGGGTCATTGCCTGTTGCAGTGTTGATGTTGCATGTATCTCTCAAAGGATTTATATTTCGATAATCCTCTTTCTGTTAATGCTTTTGTGACAAAAGAGCCTCCCAAAGGAGGATATCTTCTTATGCCTAGGCATAAAGATTAGTAGTTATATTAATGGACGTGTATATATATTAAGGGCGGTATTGATTGTTTCAATCTTTTAAATGCCTTTTACTTTTGGAAAACTAGACTGAGCTGCTTGTAAGGCTTTGACACTTCAAAAGATTGTCCAGTCTCATTTTCCAATCAAACCCATATTTTGAACTATTTACTGAACAATATCCTCCAAGATAAAAATTTGATCTGCTTTCCTTGTAGGGGTTCTGGATATCCAGATCTTTGGCCTTCGCTTTCCTGTAGAGAGCCACCGGATGGTATTTCAAGGCATGGAGCTGGACTGCTGGAGCTGTTCAAGTTAAGAGACATTAAATGTAATTAGAGATGGTTTAAATCCTCTTGAAGGATTAAAACCATTTTTTTAATTTTTAGAACTTCTAGTTATTTGATTCTTGTAATTCATTCTTTTTCGAAATAAAATTTCGTTTTTTTTTTTTAAAAGATGTGAAATGTATGTTGAATGGAAAAGATGTGAAATGTATTAATTATGCTAGTTTTTTATTGAACACAGATATTATTGGTGTACATGTGAAAAATTTTATTGGAATATCAATTTTTATGAATTATTTAAAAAAAAAAGAACTTTTTTGCGACGAAATTAAAATCGTCGCGAAAATTGTAGGAACAATCTTTTTCGCGACGTCGCAAATTTATTTATTTAATTATTTTTTATGTAAAACATTATTTGTGACGTTTTTTTTGCCGTCGCTAAAAATTAATTAAATTATTATTTTTTATTTTTTGTAAAACTATTGGCGATGCTTTTTTTACGTCGCTAAAAATTAATTTAATTATTATTTTTTACATTTTTATTTTTGTAAAAAATTATTTGCGACGATTTATTTACGTCGCTAAAAATTAATTTAATTATTATTTTTTATTTTTGTAAAAAATTATTTGCGACGATTTTTTTTACGTCGCTAAAAATTAATTTAATTTTTATTTTTTACATTTTTATTTTTGTAAAAAACTATTGGCGACGATTTTTTTACGTCGCTAAAAATAATTTAATTATTATTTTTTATTTTTGTAAAAAATTATTTGCGACGATTTTTTTTATGTCGCTAAAAATTAATTAAATTATTATTTTTTACATTTTTATTTTTGTAAAAAACTATTTGCGACGATTTTTTTACGTCGCGAAAAATGAATTAAATTATTATTTTTTATTTTGTTATGCTGGTGGAACAGATTTTAGCTACGTTTTTATAACTTTTAGCGACGTTTTTTTTTTGTCGCAATTTTTTTTTTTTTACGATGAAAATAAATTTGCGTCGCAAAATACTTTCTGCGACGAGGCTATTGCGACGAACACGCGACGAAAAAAAAACGTCGCAAAAAATAATTTGCGACGAAAAAAATCGTCGCAAAAAACGATTTTTGTTGTAGTGCTTTCTGGGCAATTTCAAATACTTTTATCGTGATACAATTTTTATGTAGTAATTACATTTTCTTTAATTGCGATATAACTTTTAAATAGTTGCTAAGTTTTTTATTTGCCATCGAAAATGCACCAACTGGGCCACATGCATTTGAATTACGCGTGTAACTGTATTAAACGGGTTATACAATCGAGTTATTTGACATTATTAACCAAATAGTTTTAGGGTTAAGGAGTTTTTGACACAAACTTGAAGTGGTATATCTCTCGATTACTATCCCTATTTTAGGCACTGTGAGTTTTTCAATGAATTCACACTTTTTGAATTGACGTATTTTTTTTGTAACGTAGTGCCTTCAGGCACAGGCATTATCTAGTCTATATAATAAAGTAGAACGATTTTGAATTCAATAGACAAAGAGCGGCTCAGATCATTTTGAGACCAAAAAAGGCATCATCTAACGAATGACGTTATTTCAAACTGTCTCAAGCTATTGACGTCTCAGATTCATCTTAAAATTTTTGATCTAACGCATGAGATTCATTTATGAAAAAAAATTTCCTGCTCATCACAGTTTCTATTTTTAATTCCCCCAAAATCATGCCCTCCGACTCCCCTAATCATGCTAGAATTATCGATCTAACGCACCAAATTAACTCTCACAAATTTTTTCCCGCTCAAAATGTCCCATTTTTTTCCCGACTCCCTTCAATCAAGCAATGTTTGGCTATTCTCCTTACATTTATGATTTTCTCTACCCTAATCTCCTCTCTCCAGCATCTCCCTTCCTATACTGAGACCCTACCTCCCCCATTCTTGCCCTAATCTTCAGCCCTGTGTCTCAGCTAAGTCTTCTCTATCCTTTCTTCTCTCTTATCTCTCTCCTCATCGACGCCCTAGCTCTCACTAGGGCCAATCTCTCTCGCTCTCTCCCTCTTGCTATCCAGCGTCACCATCATCGACGTCCAGAGCCACTGCCAGGGATGCCCCTCCCTTTTGCCCCTCTCTATTGCAATGACTGCCAGCAATAGCGCAGTAGTGCACACCACCAGCGAACCACCATCCCAATTACGCGTGTAAGTTTTTTATTTGCCATCGAAAACGCACCAACTGGGCCACATGCATTTGAAGTACGCGTGTAACTGTATTTAAACCAAAATACACTTGGCCAGCAGATTGAAACAAGTAAAACATATGTAAGTTCTTGAAGTTCTTTATGTTTTGTGGGGTGTGTTTACTTTTGGGTGTTTTGAAGATTTGTGCTAATGGGTGGTTTTTAATTGCAATTGAAAGGGCATTGCCACTAGGGGTATAACTATGTGTATGCAGACATGGGAGCTCTATTGGACAATGTGATTCAGTTTTAATAATTCTCGGTGGTCGCTGTCATTCAGCTTGGACAACTTCGACTACATCCCTTAACAGGTAATTATGTTTTTCCTACTCTATGGTTATTTGTAATTGGTATGTCTGGATAGGTTTGATAGATATAACATTGAATCTCAAGCATACCTTTTTTTTTTTTTTTTTTCTGGGTTTATGTTTTGTTACACACCCACACCTACTTTCTGCATGCAAACCCACACACACACTGTTTATGGTTTAGTTCTCTTTTGAAGGAGATTACTATTATGTAGGGTGATATATGCTATGATATGATTATTTCTCTTGACATACTCTATTGTGCACCTCACATATTTGACAAAATTTCTCGAAGAGATATGGAAGTTTCGATTTTTTTTTTCCGTTACGTCGCAGAGTGATTTTTAAGAGCATGTCTGCAATATTAGTCTATCCTGTGGTTAACTCCATCCACCCCCTTTTTTATGTCATTTATTTGATTCATTCAATTCATATTTTGATTTTTTTTTGGCTTCTTATTCTTCATGCTTCAATTGATAATGATGATACCTTTCATCAGTTTCTGCATCTGAATTTGTCAACCTAATTCAACAGCGATTGCTTGAAGTTGTTTTTTTTTTGTTTTTTTTTTTTTTGCACTAGCATGCTAATTCATTATATTTTTCAAAGAGTTCAAATGCTAAACATCTTTTGGAATTCTGCAGATACCATTTTTTTTAATGAAATGCACAAGCAATTGGTGAGTAGGTGTTATACACAAATTGACTTGGGTTTCAGAATATGTAAAGATACATGAGATTAATCCTGATGATGAATTTGTGTTTATGAAGCTTCTACTTAGTGGTGGTTGTTGTTGGCAAGTTTGGTGGGTAAGACGTTAAGGGGAAGCTACGAAGTACGTTGTTCAGGTCTATGGTAGTGTCTCTAAAGTACGGTACTTCCTAAAGTAGAGGGAAGTCGAGGCCTATGTTGGCGAGGAAGTTGTTAAGGGATATAGAAATTTCTTTTCTGTGTGTTCAGTATGAGGCCACCAGATGGTACTATCTTCATGAAAGCTAATATATGTTCTTTAACAAGAACGGTGGAAACATTATTTTAGGTTTGAATCTTCAGATTTTGAGCGTGGTTGAACTTTGGATAAATAGGTATTTTCTAAGTAGTTTATACCTTGCATTTCTGTGATAGGTATTAGATTCTTTTTCTTACAACCTTTTCTATGATATTGTATCTATGGATACTGCAACATCAATAAGTATGTGTGAAGTATGGGTGTTCGGAGATTGCTGAGTTAGTTTTTGATTGATTGTGAAGGTGGATTAATTTGTGGTATGGTTGGATTATCTTTTTGTTTGACTACTTGGGTTTGTTGTGCTAAGAGACATACTTAGGATTATAGAATTCAGTTTTCTTAACTTTTTTTTCATATATATTTGCTGGGTTGAGTTTACTTTTCTTTTTTCAAAAAGTAGTCCATATTTTACTTTCATTTAGTAATTCTCATGAAAGGAAAATTTAGATTAAAAAAAGGAATTTATTTGGGTTAAATAGGTTTAGATTAGAGAAACAGGTTAAGTAATTGTGTTACTATTGTGTTGTGCCAATCATGTCAATCCAAACAAGACTATGTACTAAAAGTATTGGTAGGGGGTCATTTCAACTCGGATACAACCTGTTCATTAAACGGGCTATATAGTTGAGTTATTTGACATTATTAACCAAATAGTTAAGGAGTTTTTGACACAAACTTGAAGTGGTATATCTCTCGATTACTAGCCTTATTTTAGGCACTGTGAGTTTTTCAATGAATTCACACTTTTTGAATTGACGTATTTTTTTTTGTAACCTAGTGCCTTCAGGCACAGACATTATCTAGTATATAATAAAATACAATACAATTCAAATCTTAAAAGATAGACAAAATGACTTTTGCTTTTTGCGATTGAGATCTCTTTAAATTTTACTCTAAAGTTAATCCGACGGCTAATATTAAAACCTAAAATTTAATAGGGAAAATAGGCCTTTAAGGGTGTGTTTGTGGTAACTTTTTAAAAATACTTTTAGAACTTATAGCTACTTATGAATACTTAAAAAAAAAAAAATTAGTATTTGGAATCGCTCCACCGCTACCACCCCCACCGCCCCACCACCATCACCAGTACCAACGCCGCCGCCACTCCATCCCCACCTCTGCCACAACAACCATCACCTCCACCGCTACTGTTGTCACCATCACTATAACCACACCCCCACCACCACCATCACCACCACCACCACCACCACCGTCACTGTTGTTGTTGCTACCACTACTGTCGCCATCTCACCCCTACCACCACCATCACCACCCACCACCGATTGCTATTACCATAGTCCACCGCCACCATCCACCACAATTTTCATCTCATTCTTATATTTATTACCATTATCACCGTCACTCACCGTTAACACCCATCACTACCATTGTTGCTCACCACCACCCATTGCCGCCCACTATCACAATCCGCCACCACCCATCATTGCCCACCATCGCCACCAATCACTATCACCCACCCCCATCAAACTTACCACCACTAACCACCACCAATCATCATTGCCCACCACTGTCGCTACCCACCTCTACCACACCTACCACCACCACCGCCGCTATTTACCATAACTCATCACACTGTCGTTCAGAAGCACCCGTCGTCGCCCACCACCTCCATCATCACTGCCCACCACCGTCGTCGCCCCACCACCGTCGTCGCCCCACCACCACTGCCAACCACCATCACCGTCGCCCACAACCACTACCGCCGTCACCTATGACTGTCACTACCACCATCGTCACCAAAAATCCACCACCAGCATCACCATTGCCACCCATGTCTACCACCATCACCATGGTCGTCGTCACTCACCACAACCATCACCATCTCCCACCACCACCACTACTACCATTTACCCCCACTACAACCGATGCTTAAATTATTTTCTTTGCTCCTTGTTTGTAATTTGATTTTGGGTGTGAATATAAATATATTCATTGTTGACAATCTTTTTTATTATTCAGTGCCTTCAGGCACAGACAATAACTAGTATATAATAAAATGCAACACATTTCAAATCTCAAAAGATAAATAAAATGACTTTTACTTTTTGCGGTTGAGATCTCTTTAAATTTTACTTTAAAGTTAATTCGACGGCTAATATTAACATCCTAAATTTAATAGAGAAAATAGACCCCTAAGGACGTGTTTGAAATGACTATTTAAAAGTGCTTTTAGAATTTATAACTTCTCATAAATAATTTTTTTTTTTATAAAAAAAGTAGTGTTTCGAACCGCACTACCACCACCACCTCTGTCACAACAACCACCACTGCCCTTTACCATCACCATCGCCACCACCACCATTGATGCCACCCCACCATCACCACCACCCCTCCCACCCCACCACCACCATCCCCACTACCCCCACCACCACCCTACTAACACCGCCACTACCGCCCCACCACGACCATCACCACTACCACCATTATTGTCACTACCACCGTTCACTCCCACTACAATCGGTGCTTAAATTCTTTTTTTTTTTCTCTATATTTGTGATTTGATTTTAGGTCTGAATACAAATATATTTGTTGTTGACTTTTTTTTTTTATTACTCTATGCCTTCAGACATAGGCAATAACTAATGTATAATAAAGTACAATACAATTCAGATCTCAAAAGATAAACAAAATAACTTTTGTTTTTTGCGGTTGAGATCTCTTTAAATTTTATTTTAAAGTTACTCCGACGGTTAATTTTAACTCCCCAATATAATAGGAAAAATATGCCCCTAAATGTGTCTTTGGGGTGACTTTTTAAAAGTGCTTCTAAGATTTTTAACTTCTCATAAATACTTTTTTTAAAAAAAAGTAATGTTTGGAACCGTCCCACCATCACCACCACCACCGTCCCGCCACCATCACCACTATCACCACCAAACTAACCCCCCACCAACATTACCATTACCACCACCACCGTCACCACCCCACCCATTGCATCACCACCGCCATCACCACTACCACACCCATAGCCCCCCACCACCACCACTACCACCGCTGCTGCCACCATACCACCACCCCCACTGTCCCACCACCATCACCACCACCACCTCCGTCGCAACAACAACCACCACCACCACTGCCCTTATCATCACCACCGTTGCCACCACCACTGCCGCCATCACACCACCACCACCACCACCCCTACCGCCTCACCATCACTATCTCCACTACTTCCCACCACCATCGTCACCTCCACCCCACCACCATTGCTACTGTCATACCATCACCCCTACCACCACTACCCCTACCGCCCCACCACCACCCCCACGACCATCACCACCACCACTGTCGCCACCCCACCATCGCCACTACCACCCACCATCACCATCACTACTGCCACTGTCGCCACCCCACCACCGCCACTATCACCCACCACCACTACCACCACCACCGCTCACTCCCACTACAATTGGTGCTTAAATTCCTTTCTCTCTCCTCTATGTTTGTGATTTGATTTTAGTTGTGAATACAAATATATTTATTGTTGATCATTTTTTTTATTACTCCGTGCCTTAAGGCACAGACAATAATTAGTATATATATATATTATATGAAGATATATATTTGTCGAATCAAAAAATCAATCATGAATTATATATTTTAGGATTGGATATGTCCTAATTCTTCAACCAATAATCAAAGAGTCATACTTCGAATAAGCATTTTTATAATTTCTAATTTGTATACTTACAATTTGTATTTGGGATGGAAAAGGGATCCGATCGAGATTACTATCTTTAGGTTTAAAGTTTGAGCTCAGAAGAAATGTTGCAAATGATTGTTTCTCAAGTTTATATACTAATCACGAGTTCTTGAAATGATTCTTGCCTTCTCGGACATAAATATGGCCATTTAGCCGACTGTGCACCGCCACATGGTGCAATTTCCAACCATGTTTGAAACAATGTGAAAATTAGTTTTAGACTTCTCACCACGGTACATGTTTTCACCACTTTGACGATATCTAGGAGTCTCCACTGATTAAAGTTGGAGGGCACGCCCTCGTGTTTCAAACTTATAAACCCTAACTGTAAAGTTACAGTGCTGTGTATTTTTAATCCTTTTAATTTCTAATATTCAATGTTAAGTACTACTAGTCACTGTCCATGTTCTTCAACCTTTCGATCTTGGTCCTGCCTTATTGGGAACTTCGCTCGCCAATCACTAGAAACTCTTTTAGCAAAATATAATAAAGCACTTGAAATAATCTATCTTTCTTTTCTATATAATAATAGTAATATATTTTTTTTACTTGAAATAATCCTCTTGACAAGCAGCATATCTATTTTTGACTAATTTCTCTACTTCCACTTAATTTTTTACGATTTACATTTTAATCTATTAACCACTAAATTTATTTACTTATATTTTAATCATATTAAAGGAAGAGTACACACTTGCTGTGCAATACGGGTAACGAGTACTTTAGACAATATCTTTTGTCTTGCTATCTCTAAGATTCATTTTGTTAATGAAACCAAAGAGTTAGGTGAATGTCTTTGACTATTTGGACATGTGAAAGCCAAGGATGAAAAATCTCATGTAATTTAGTGAACTAATTGACTTTAGGTATGAAAATGCTGTAATTCTTGGTTGCATATAAATGCATTTCACTTGAAATACTGGTTGACCAATCAAGCAAACACTATTTTGCTGGTCATGAAACTACAATTATGTAGGTTGCTGGAAGTACCTTTTTTTTTTTTTTTTTTTTTTAAATTTGACTTTTTTGCAGAGGATTGAATTTTTTTTTTTTTTTTGGGGTTCAATTAGAAGAACCAAAAAAAAAAAAATATATATATTATTTCAAGGGTAGCTAAGTGGTAATAGGGATGATTTTTTTTTGGTTCAATAAGAAGAACGTATACTCTAATTTTGGCGTGGGTAGCCTATTTTTTGATCAGACTGAAGAGAAGATTAGTCAAGGTGCACGTAAGCTACCCCAAATATCGTTAAACTAAAAAAAGAAGAAGATCGTATACCATTTTATAAGAAATGACTCACATGTGCTAGCCCATCCGACACCACCCAAACTTTTTTGGTTCACCCCAACATTCATCCCTTGTCCAACTATTGTTGATTAGTTTTTGGGACATGAAACGACCTCCTCAAAAGGCATTTTTAATGTGGTCGGTTAATTTCAAAACTTCATGTGACATTTTCTTTCATTCATGTTTAGAAAGTGCCCCCCAGTATTTATTCTGGTCAAAGCCCCAACCAAGCACAAGCCAACCTTAAGACTTCGGGTAAAGATTTTCTACTGTTAAGCACCACGCTCTTCTCAAAACAAAATCGTATTGGATACAAAAAACGAAACGGTTATGTCGTTTTGGGAACAACTTCTTTGCCGAACAGCATAGGATGTTTACCCTAAGACTTTCAACTAAAAGAGTCCATGAAATTAAAACTCACTCTTCCCACCTTCAATAAAAACCTATTCTAAGCTACAAAATAGCAAAGGAGGCCTGCATTAGTATAAGAAAGTGTGCCAAAGGAACTTGGACAGCTTTGAACCTCTTCTGTCTCCACTCTCCACTCACTTTTACTTGTTTCACCTCATGAATCATGATATTACTACAGTAATGACTGTACTATATATATTAATTTATATGGGGACTGGAATCCCTCTATACAACATATTGAACCCTTAGGTTTTTGTGTACCCAATATTGGCCACCTAGACAAACTCTCCTGCATGCATGGCGGCAGACAGGCTCAAAACACCCGTATCTTCCATTCCACGCCACCATTGGCCTTTTACCTAACATTGTGATCCAACCCAGAAAGGCAGAGAACCACCTTCAACTTTTTAACTTGAACACACACACACACTCTCTCTCTCTATCTCTCTCTGCTTATCAAATTTTGAGTTTCCCCAAGAAACTGCATGTGCCAAGTGACAAAAAGTATTCTCGGAACCATAGCTTTGACTTGGGTTTGGACTTTGGACTCTCTATAAAAGAGCCTCTTCTGTTTTGACATACCCAAAGAAGAAAAGAAAGCACAAATGGTTTTCAAAAGGTTTAATAGCTTTGTCTTTACACTTATGTTCATCTCACTGAGCCTGAAGGATTCTGTAGCATATAGTCACCAAGGTATATTTCTTTTCCTTCAATACATACTTGTACATAATTAGATGTTTACATGAAAGTTTAAGCCATATTTCTACTTGGTTTTTGTAGCTATGGAGAAAACTGTAGTGGCTGCTGATCATGAGTTTGCAGTGGCACAAGGGAATCCTGTGATAGTTGGAAAGGTAAATGTTGCATTAATTATAAGCAGTTCTTCTCTTAATATTATGAAATAGGTTAAGACTACAATGACACCAATTTCGGTATCATATCGAAATTTGTAAGGAAATAAGGGTAATCCTTTATTTTATAGTAACTTTCGGTATAGTACTATAGTAGTTTTACCTTATGAAATATCATAATTTAGGAGCTTCTTTGCCTTAATTGAAAAGAAAAAAAAACATGTTGCAGGAAATTTTCAGTGCTGTTCCTACAGAAGCAGAAGACAGAAATGATAAACTTCCAGGAAGAAAAATGATGCAGAAAAGGGTCTTGGGGAAAGAAATGGTGACAAAAGAAGTCACGAACAATGGACAAGCTTCAAAGTCTTCAGGTGCAACCCATTCCGCTGGAAATTGCGGCCATAAAGAGAAAGGAAAGTTGAATGTACAACGTAAATTGAGTGATATAAGTACTCACAATGTGAAGATCAAAATGGACAATTTTATGGCTTTCAATGCGGATTATAATGTGCCAAGACCCCACCCACCAAAGAATAACTGAGAAATGATCATAGGCCCTTTGGGATTGGGCAGTTTTTTTGGAGGATATTCTTTTTGTAGATGTAATAGTGAAAACATATGCGGATTATCATACTTGTATGTACGCATTAGAGATTTAATGTGAGAGAAAAAATTTTGTCCTATGTATTGTGCAGCATAGTTGCTCTATTGTAACATTTGTGTTACGGGATCAAGTTATAAAAATAGTTTCTCTCTTCCACAAATTCATGGTGATAGAAATGTCGTTCACTAGTTTTTTCTTTTTTGTTATTTTTTTTTAAATTTTGGGCGGCAAAGGCTCTTTTTACAATGAATATGAATATTTCAAAGTTCCTATTAATAATTTACTTTTAGCTTAGATGGTTTGTGTTCATAGCTATTTACCCAACAATAATATGAGCAGTGGAGTAAAATAAGGATTATCGTTCAAATTAAAAATGTGTTTTTTTTGGATGCTGGAAAGGATATGATTGTTTTAAAGAAGCCACTTGGAAACTCACAACAACAAGGGCATAATTAGATCTCTTCCAATCCTTCCATCTCACTCTCTAGATGTAGGTTGATATATATGGTTGAGGGTACATCCTTCCACTCCCTTCAGTGTATTGACAACTGGCGTTTCAGACACATTTAAAAAGTGCCACGTGACATAATTTAAAGAAAGGTGAGAGATGATCAACTACAACTATATTTAAAAAAAAAAAATAACTAACTAGAAGTTGTCAATCAGTAACTGTCGATGTAAACATAATTGTCGAAGACAGTGGCTATAAAAGGGCATATAGTGGAGAAGATGAAAGATACACTCAAACCCCCACAAGACCCACAATCTGAGCATTTTTAGGAAGACAGTGACTATAAAAGGGCATATAGTGGAGAAGATGAAAGATACACTCAAAACCCCACAAGACTCACAATCTGAGCATTTTTAGGACTAGTTTTAGATTAATTTTTATGAGGCAGTTATTGCTGCAATTAAGACTATTTATTTAGTTTTTCTATAACCAAAGTTCTTTTGATTGAATTAATAAAGTAATCATCTTTTATTAGTTCACTGTACTGTGTGTTTGTTCATTATTTCTCATTCAATGAATTCATGAGATAAAACATTTGAACCCCTTGCAAACAGAAGCTCGAAAATTGTCATATCTCTATCGATCCTAATAGATTTTGGAGTAACAATCTTTTGGTACGCCAAGTGGGACAACATTACTAACTTGGATCCAGAAAATGATTTGAACAAGGAAACAAGATGAAATTTTATTTGGCACTAGTGAAACTGTGAAAATGATGCCAAACAGTGGCAATTGTGAAGCAAGTTTAAGTACCAACCCTGTGGAGTCTACAAATCCAGAAAATGGCCAATCTAGTGGCCAAGATAATTTCTAGATGCAAGAATTTGTGTAAAACCTAAAGCAGGTACTGTATAATCCTAATTTTGGCATTCCACAAGATTTAGTTAATGCCATGCATGAATTAATTAACGAATGTGCAGACACCAATGTCAGGACCAGTTAATCAAAATCAACTACCGTCATTAGAAATCAAATGGTAGAAGAAGGAAACACCAGTCTAGGTGCTTCCTGTAGAAAATCGGAGACCAACACCTATGATAACCAATGAAAGAACCAGGCCCACCACACAAAAATAATTTCAATATGGTGTTCGATGGGGAACCTGTAAAATAATTTCAATATGGTGTTTGATGGGGAACCTATTGAAATATTCTCTAATTTCTTCCCAGGAAGAAATCCTAGGGGTAGAAATGGGTAAGGATGGCCCCCAAATTTTCTAGAAGGCCGTGAAAGGCATGCTATGCCTCCACTGGAACTCATAGAGACAACCCAAGGGCAGGGGCAACCCTTTGACCAATTTGAAAACATAGAAGGCCATAAACACATGACTTTTAACAGAAATCAACTAGTGAAAATGATTCAAAATTTATATGGTCCTGGCCTTAGAAAAATTGAAAGACACGTGTTTAGGAAATCATATCCCCCATGGGTTGATTATGAGGAATTCCCAAGGGGATATAAAATCCCAGAATTTCACATTTACTTTGGTGAAGAAAATCACTCGACCATAGAACACATAGACAGATCCACATTCCAATGTGGGGAAGTTGAAATAATGGGAATTTAAAAATAAAACTATGTCCACAATCTTTAACGAAAACAACTTTTACTTGTTTCATTAATTTACCTGCCAATTCAATTCAAACTTGGCGAGAAATGGAAGAGCAGTTTCATGCTCAATTTTTCAAAAATGAACTAGAGGTTTCGATGGCAGATCTGTCAAGATTAAGACATAAATCAAATGAATCCGTAGAACAAAAAAAATAGAAACTAATGTCATGTTTACTTGCCTGAAGTTGAATTGATTAAATTAGCCTACAATGTTTTGTATTTCAAATTAAGAAAGAAATTCAAAGGAATGGAGTTCAGAGATCTCTTTGAACTCTCAGTCAAGGCTACCAGATATGAGATGTTGCTTAGGGAAGAGCAATAGTGGAAAAATAGTTCACAGTGAACTTATTTGCAAGACTTCGATTGAGAATTCGAAATAGATATGATACAAATCATAGGAAAATCACCAATTATATGTGACACCTTGGACATGCCATCTAACCATCATTTCAGGAAGGATGCACCATCAACCTTTCGACAGTATTCTTTTGATCTATCGATAACTGATGCTTTGTTTGATGAGTTAATCAACTAGAAATTCATTATCTTGTCTCAAGGACATAATATTCCACCATAAAAGGACATAAAGGGAAAAAAATATTGTAAATGACATAACTCATTTAGGCATTCGATTAAGAACTACATTACTTTTAAAAATTGTGTGGAGGATTTAATCCAAAAAAGGAATGCTTAAGTATGCTTCAAAAGAGGAAGAAACCATGGGTATGGACAAAGATCCTTTCCCGAAAGAAGTTAATATTAATATGGTTTCTGCTAATTTACAGAGAAACAAGAAGGGTACCAGTTTGATAGTTGGCAAAGAAAGGAATATTCCCAAGATGAAGAAACTAGTCCACCTCAGACTTGCTCCCAGGGAGAAAGTGCCACTGGTTATGTGTTTCAAGTGTACCAAGGAAATGGTCAAACTAGATGCTATACCACTAGATGATGTGTGCTATACAACAAAGTAAAGTAAGTACATAAAAATAAACATAACATAAGTAGATAAGAAAACTGTACACTACGAAGCATAAAAATGGTTTATTCCTTCACAAATTCCGGATACACCGGATCTATCAAATCCTCCTCCACTCCTTGTTCTTCAAAACCCTCGAAAAATGGCTTAAGTCTTTGGCCATTGACCTTGAATGTCTGGCCATTCTCGGGGTTTGTGACTTCCACAACTCCATTGGGGTAGGCCACCTTGACAAGATAGGGGCCATCCCAACGAGATCGGAGTTTGCCTTGGAAAATTGAGAGACGAGAGTTATACAAGAGCACTTTTTGGCCGGGCTCGAATGACTTCCGTACAATGGATTTGTCATGAAAGATCTTAGCCCGCGCTTTTGAAATTTTAGAGCTCTCATATGCGTCTCTTCGAATCTCTTCCAATTCATTCAATTGTAGCTTCTTATGTTCTCCGGCCATTCTCAAATTGAAATTCAAAGTCTTTATGGGACAATAGGCCTTCTGTTCCATCTCTACTGGCAAATGGCAGGCCTTTCCAAAGACGAGCCGATAGGGAGACATGCCTAAAATAGTCTTGTAGGCAGTGCGGTAAGCCCAAAGAGCATCAATCAGTCTATCTGACCAATCTTTCCTATTTGGGTTCACCGTATTCTCTAAAATATTCTTAATCTCCCTATTGACCAACTTGGCTTGGCCATTGGTTTGTGGGTGGTATGCGGTGGATACCTTATGTGTGACACCATATTTGTGCATCAAAGATGCAAATGACCTATTACATAAATGTGATCCACCATCACTTATTATTGCACGAGGCATCCCAAACCTCGAAAAAATGTTCTCCTTGAGGAACTTGACCACGACCCGATGGTCATTGGTCTTGGTTGGGATAGCCTCCACCCACTTGGATACATAGTCCACTGCCAGTAGAATGTATAGATAGCCAAACGAAAAGTGGTATTTCCTTGTGCACAGGTTGAGCTTGCGGTAATCAATGCACACTCTCCACCCGGTGATCACTCTTGTTGGAATAAGCTCATTCTCTTCATTCTCCACAACAGTGACTCCTGACTTTTTAGGTACTACCTGCGTGGGGCTAACCCACTTACTATCGGCAATCGGAAACATGATGCCCACGTCAAGTAGTTTTAACACTTCATCCCTCACCACCTCCTTCATGATTGGATTTAACCCTCTTTGTGGTTGTCGGGACGGTTTGGCGTCCTCCTCAAGATAAATATGGTGTGTGCAAATGAGGGGGCTTATCCCCTTGATGTCGGCAATTGTCCATCCAATCGCCCCTTTATGCCTTCTCAATACCTCCAAGAGCTCATCTTCTTGCTTTGCATCCAACGTTGAGCTAATCACTGCCGAAAATGTCTCATCTTCCCCAAGGTATGCATACTTCAACTAGGAATGTAGTGGCTTCAAATCCAAATTGGGCTTTTGTACATCCGATGGGAATATTACACATGTCAACCACCTTCCATTCAATCAACCTGTGCACAAGGAAAGACCACTTCCCAATGCCATTTCTCGTTCAAGTGTTGGAACGAGTAGCGGGGCATCTATTCTATTGTTTCTTAGATGGATACTCCGGCTACAATCAAATCAAGATTGCATTGGAAGACCAAGAGAAGACCACCTTCACTTGTCCCTACAGTACCTTTGCTTACCGTAGCATGCCTTTTAGGCTATGTAATGCCCTTGGAACTTTTCAATGTTGCATGATGGAGATCTTTAGTGATATGGTGGAGAAGATTGTTGAGGTGTTTATGGATGACTTCTCGGTCTTTGGGGATTCCTTCAGTTGATGCTTGGAAAACTTGGAGAAGGTTCTTGAGAGATGCGAAGAGAAAAACCTAGTCTTGAATTAGGAGAAGTGTCACTTCATGGTGAAAGAAAGAATTGTTCTTGGGCATATAGTTTCGGAAAAAGGGATTGAAGTTGGCAAGTCAAAGGTGGAGGCCATCTCCCACCTTCCTACGCCGAGAGTCGTCAAGGATATCAGGTCGTTTCTGGGCCATGCGGGGTTTTACCGTCGCTTCATTAAAATTTTTAGTGCATTGGCTCGACTTTTGACCAATTTATTGTCTAAAGATGTCCCATTTGAGTGGTCGGATAGTTGTGAGACATCTTTCACAAAACTTAAAAGCATGCTTGTCACACCTCCGATTATGCGACCACCCAAGTGGGACTTACCTTTTGAGCTTATGTGCGACATGAGTGATTACGCGGTCAGCGCAGTGCTGGGTCAAAAGGAGGATAATAGACCTTATGTAATATACTACGCTAGCAAAACTCTTAATGAAGCTCAAATGAATTATACCACCACGGAAAATGAGTTGCTAGCAGTAGTATTTGCATTAGATAAATTTTGGTCTTACATCATTGGTTCATCAATAGTTGTTTATACTGACCATTCTGCTTTGAAGTATTTGTTGTCTAAGTAGGATGCCAAACCGAGACTTATTAGGTGGATCCTCCTACTCCAAGAATTCAATCTTACAATCAAAGACAAGAAATTGAATGGGACTACTGCTAGCAACTCCTTCGCAAATCATGTCAATGAATTGTCAATGGCTCGGTGTGATTCCTTCATAGAAGAAACTTACCAATTGCCACGATTCAAAGCCATGATGTGGAATAGATTGTAGTAATTCCTTGTACCGATCCCAACATTGATAGAATTGCTCATTGGGCTTTTCCGAAAAGTTTTGAATTTCTTTTTTTAAAGTAGTGGTTCTATGAACTGGAAAAAATTTATTCAAAAACTCCGAAAGCATTTGAGCCCAATTGGTAATGGATCGAGGTCGCAAGGAATACAACCATGATTTGGCCTTATCTCTGAGGGAGAAGGGAAACAGTTTTAAGCGAGCTATGTCCTCCATATTATAGTTAGCATTGAAGGTTGCAACTATATCCTCGAATTACTTTATGTGCAAATAAGGGTTTTCCTTTTCAATTATGTGGAATGTAGGAAGTAGTTGCAACATCCTTGACTTAACTTGGAAGAGCTGAGCTTGGACCGGTAAGAGGATGCATGAGGGTGTGGTGCTACGAGTTGGTTGAAGAAATTCCCTCATTGACCTCGCCGGAGGATCAATTTGGATATTGTTCCCTTCATTTCTAGGAGGGGGAAATTGCATTTGTGGATTGAGAATTCTAGGTTCTGGCACTCCCCCACCCCTTTGCATGTTTGGGTTGACACCTACATTCTCAAAGTTATCACCTGCATCATCGGGTGGGTCTTGGTCAATGTTCATGTTGGGGCCCAAGGGTTGTCTAACTAGTCGTTTTTGTTCGTCCCGACCTCATATATAACAAAACTATCTACAAAGGAAAATGTAAACAACGATAGTAAATGTAAAAATCTCAACTTCTCTCTCTAACACTATTCATCATCTTCTTAGAATATCCCTCTCTATATTACAATGTATCTTGCATAATGGTGTATATTCCTCTTAGCAGCCTCAAAAACGTGCATGGAGTGATGCCCTAGCTAGGTGATGTGATCTCCATCCATAGGCTGCAAAAGAGTGGGCTGAACAAGGTAGGTGCAGACCTTGTCTGCACACCCAACATCTCTCCTCTTCTCTCTCCTCATTGATCACCAAGGCTCCAAAAGTCCAAGAGAAGGTGCAAGAGGGATGTCCATGGTGTTGGGAGTGGCAGGGGTAGGTAGGAGAATGTCTGGTGGGACCCTCAAAACGACAGAGCTTGATATGCAGAATCTGGGCTGTTTCAGCATAGCCTATCGGTATGGCATACCGGTATGTCGAACTCCAGTAGCTGAAACATACCGGTATGGCCTACCTGGTATGCTTTCTCCTGTTTTTGCTGATTCTTTGGTTTCCTCACCTCCTGAGCTATCTTCAAGCCATCCTTTCATCCTCATTCACCTCAAACCATTTGAGAAGGCTTTAAGAAGCACCACCAATTATCACATTTTATCTGCAAACACCACAAATCTTCGTTAATAGCTCAAGTAGCACAAATTCACTCATTTAATCCCCAAAAGCAAGTGAAAAAGGAATTTATTGACACATGAAATATGCAATATTTTGTGCTAATCAATGTGGTAAAAGAATTTATAGACAAGGGCTTCCAATTCAGCACCAGATGAGAATGAGATATATAGATCTATAATGGTTTTGAGAAAACATTTGATGGTGCGGATCCAAACATTTTCAAATTGCAAGAAAGGTACCAACATAGGTATGGTCCTTATTATTTTCTTGAAACTCAAGGCCCTGGAAACACTAGTTACCAAGGCCAAGCCAAGAAATAAAAGTTGTAAAAGATGGTTCATTTTGTTGGACCATCGATTGTCAATGAGAGTGCTTGGCAAAAAATCAACAGATAAGAACAATAGGAAAACAAAACCAAAAAATGAAATTGAGGTTTGAGATCATAACAACGGATGGATCTAGAACAATAAATCCTCCTCAAGTCCATGATAAAAAATGACACCATGTTCAACATCCAAAATTCCCTTCTAGGACATGGTACCAAACATTAATAGGACAACGGAAGTATGCCTCTTGGATGAGCAGGTGAAATCCTAGTCCTTTTGAGGCTGATTCAGAACCAAGTTCATCGATGGGGAAGAAAATCTCACATGGACTAGAGAACAGCAAAAAGAGATCAAAGAAGTCCAAATAAAGTAAGACATCCTTGATCAAAAGAATGTTGAGTTCAAACAAATTCTGGATTTGTCTGAAGGAGAACTAGAGAAGATACCAGAAAACCCATTAGAAAAAGGGAAAGAGAAGGTGGAAGAAGACAAATATATACTTTCAAATGAGGAGCTTATGGAATTTGAAGACATAGAACCTCTCCTCATAGCTGATGTAGCATTAAATATGATTGTGGTTTTGCCTAAAGCATTCAAGGCTAAGTCTGGACAACCAAATCAACTGGTGAGAGATGTGGAAGACATCGCTGAGTCAGTGACGGTCTTTGCAGAAGCTGTGAATGAAACCAAAACTGATGGAAAGTCTATAAGTGTAAAGCAAGGAGATTGGGGGGCAGATAAAATGGTGTTACACTCTCCCGAGAAAGAATTGGTCAAACATCTGAGACCACTATATATACAAGTCCACATCGATGGTCAACCAATCAACAAAGTTCTCGTTGATATTCAAAACATCAATATCAGATTCTAAAAATATGCTGACAAAAAAAAGGCATCCAAGCATTCTAAAAATATTTCCCCCATTATCACAATATTAAAAAACCCAAACAATAGAAAAGAAAAACTCAATAAATGCTAATCTTTGGCAAAATTCATGAGAGGTTCAATGCTAAAACAAATGCCATCAAAGGCTTGAAGCCAACTCAACTTTCATTTCTTTGTTTTAATAAAGTGAAAATGGTTCAAGTTTCTTTTTGACAATAGATAAACAGTGCACTGTGAGTGCTCTGTGTATGGAACACCTTTATTGCATTTGATCGAACAAGTTATGGGCGTTGTACGATGTGAGCGTTCTAGGAGAGAAGTAGAGACAGAGAGACAGCGAGAGAGAAGAGAGTGGGAAAAATCAGAGAGTTTCAGCATGTACATGGAATAAGTCAGAGTAGCGGAGTGTTCCATCAGAGAGTATGTATGGTATGAGCAACGGAGAGAGAGATGCAAAAAATGAGAGAGAGAGAGAGAGAGAGAGAGAGAGAGAGTAGTGGCTAGAATCAATCGCTTTCATATCGGGGGGCAGACAGGATATTTGCTAGACATTAGGGATTGAATTGGGAGAGACATGGGGATTTGAGGATCATAGGTATGGAAAAGGGATCTTTTGAATTCCTAATGAGCATGATAGGAGAAGTCAGAGGGGGAGAAAGAGAAAGAAATGAAGTGTTTTTGAAAGGACTGGCGTGAATCTTGGGAGTGGGAGGCGTTAACGATGTTCAATGAATGGAATTTTATGTAGGTGGGAAAACAAAATTTAAGAGTGAATTTGATCTATCGGATCAATATTTTTGAGTTAATCCAAGCCGCAAAAAAATTGCGATAACATAGTCCATCTGATATATCTTTTTTTCTGTTTAGACTTGATTTGAACTGCAAAAAGTTAGAGATAAATTTTGGGATTCAAATTCAGCTCTATTTTATTTTATATATATATCTCCTATCTCTTTCATCCAACTCTTTGTCTTCTCTCACTTCGTTCAATTACTCTCCTTTAATTCATCTTCTCTCTCTCTATATATATATCTTCTTTACCATGTACTATTGAGAGGTTATATCGATCGTTATCTTCAAGAAAATCATCCATCGTTGTTGTAAATCTAAAAGATTCATGGTAGTGACGGTCTTACACAGCTCATATTGGCAACATTTGTTGGCTTCACCAATAATGATCATGGTGAGTTGATTTTTTGACAGACTTTATTCATCTCCTTATACGATTTCTTTTATCTTTCTCTAAATCCAAATAACAGAAAAGTTTCATTGTCACTGTCCAAGTTCATTGTCAATAGACATCAAATATGGACAGTGACATCGTTATTTTCAATGCACGCGAAAGATTTGGACAGTGAGAATAAAAATAGCAATGTCACTGTCCATTGACAGTGAATTTAGACAGTGACAATGAAAATTCAATGTTAGAGAGAGAGAAAGAGAGAGAGAGTGAGAGAGTCCTAATTTGGAGAGATCCGAAATAAAGGAGATTTGAATTTATTTGAATTTTAAAATGTGTAATTTGTATGCATGTCATTAAACTTTTTTTTATTTAAATAAGGGTAAATGAGACTTTTGAAATGAATTTGTCTTTAAAATAAATAAAAAAATAGTTAATTAGAGGCCGATCAATAGTTGTGGAATTTTAGGACAATTAGTCCATGCACGTACTTTTTGGGGGTTAAAGGACAATTAAAGGTATAAAGACTACTTTACCCTCAATGACATAAATAACTATATTACAAAATGAATAGTGACACCACAGCGACATGGTAACAGTAATAGCGAGATAATAATAGTAACAGTGAGGCAGTAACAATAATATACGACAGTGATATTGAGTTAGTAACAGTTACAACGATAGTGAATTTTTATTATCACTCTCAGACACTATTCTTTTGGGTTATCAAATACAATTACAATCATAAATATTATTTTACTTTTAATGACATGATTAGCGATATTATGAAATGATCAGTGACACGGTGATAGTAACATAAACATAATGACAATAACACAGTGGCAAATGTCATTGTCCAAATTCTACAGAACTAAACAGTGATAGTGATTCATTGTCATCATCCAAATTCTACGTGACAGTGATTGAATTTTTGTTCATACATTTCATCGAACACCATTTGAGTATAACATACAAGCTGAAGGTCTAAAGAAATTATACAAACCAATTCATAGAAATTATACAAACCAGTTCATCTCTCTCTCTCTCTCTCTCTCTCTGTGGCCCCCTACTATATATGTCATAGTGGTAGCAGACGAGAACAGAAAACAAGGGTGCCACAGAAAGAAGAAAACACATTAGAAATAGAAACGTTCCATTCTCTCACCAAAAGAATAACATGTTTCACTCTCCTCCTACTTCTCCTATTTCTGCTTCTCCTCCTCATCCTTCTCAATATTTTGTGTGCTACTAAAGGAGCCATAAACGTAACAAAAATTATGTTGGTGTAATTACAGTAAATTGAGAAGCAAAGTATAAAATAATAAAACATGATACGAAACAACTTAGGTTGATGCGTGGGTATCTCATTATCTTTAAGGAGATTCAACCCCTCTACGGATGACAAAGCCCAAAATTCGATGCAGCAGACCTTCTCATATGACTGGTCCCCTCCAGGATATAACAATCCGACAGTTTCATCGTATGACTCTAACCAACTCTGCATAAGTATTTAAGTCCAAAGCTCCACCATAAAAACACTATTGTTTGGCCTAAACTCTCAATTGTGTGTAGTACGTTATGAAGTGTTATAATGTATTGTATGATATCACATAAGTGTTTAAATACTCAACTTAGAAGTCCTATTTATAGACTCTTAGAACCTTCTAGAGTTCATGTATATAACTCATTAATGCACACATAACATACATGTATCAAACTTATGCATGTATCTAATAAATATGATTCATGTATGCAACTCATTCATTTATACATAATATACATGTATCTAATTAATATGATTCATGTATTAGATAATATTCATGTATATGTATGTAGTTATACATACACGTAATAATATGATATATGTATATTATACATTAGTACAATGAATTATATATAATATTACACATTAGTACAATGAATTATATATAATATTAAAATGTACCAACATTCCCCCACTCATTTTAATATTAAAAATGCATGATGCAAGATAGTTTACCAGCCAAAGAGGGATTATTATGCATCATGAAGGTGTGCTCTGCATTGAACCTTCATTTAGCGAAATAGTAACCTTTACTCCAGGGTCAGAGTGGTCTCAGACTTGAATTGCTTAGGAGAAATAAAGAATTACTGCTCACACATAACAATCCAGGTGTTGACATGAGCTTTAATAGTCGACACATTACGGCCTTGTGTCCATCCTAGTTTTCGTGAGCGTTTTTAAGAATCAGCCCAATTCTCATAGGAAGCGGCCCCACTCCCACACTCATATAGGTGAAATATGTCAAGGGCACTCCTGTAATTCCAATACGCCACTCATAAGAGCTACATATTTTCATTAGGAGTTTTTAACAACACAACCTCTATACATTATAGGATAAATGCACTCACACCATAGGGATAGGTTCTCCAATCAATAAATGATCTGAAAGATAGTGCATTTCTTACGACCACCATATGATTCGTTTTTCCCATGGAACCCAATTCTCCAGATCTCTAGTCCCTGGGTTGGGTATCGTCATATGTGACTCTTGATTGTATGGGCTTCAACCCTATCCCCCTTGATGTGCTCTAGACCATTTCTGTTCCCAAGGCCTTGGTTAATGTATCTGTAAGATTATCAGAATATTTAACATACTTCACATTAATGATGCCACTACTCAAATATGATCTCACAGTATTGTGTTTTCTCCTGATAGGTCTGGATTTACCGTTATAATAACTATTTCTTACTCTACCAATTGCGGCAGTGCTATCACAGTGAATCAAGATAGGTGGGACTGATTTTTCCCAACAAGGGATCTCAAACAATAAGTCCCTCAACTAATTTGCTTCTTCACTAGTTGAAGCTAAAGGAATAAGCTCAACTTCCATGGTAGAATTAGCAATAATGATTTTTTTTTAGATTTCCAATAAATAGCACCACCACCCAATATAAATATATAACCAGTGGTAGAGAGAGAGTCACTTCACAATGTATTCCAATCAGTGTCACAATATTCTTCAAGAACAGTAGGGCATTTTTTGAAAAAACAAGCCATTATTTTTGGTACCGTCTAAATATTTCATTATTCTTTCCATGACATGCCACTGATCTCTGTCAGGCTTGCTAGTAAATTTACTAAGTACCCATACTGCATACGCAATGTCAGGTCTAGTACAATCAGTCGCATAATGCAAGCTACCAATCATTATAGTATATTCCTTTTGATTAAAAATATCAACATCACTTTTGACAGGATATAAGTGAACACTTGAATTAAAAATAGCTTCACATGTTTTGGTTATTTTCATATCCAAAATGAAATTAGCCTCCCCAAGATGTTTCATATCAAATTGGCTACTAAGCATGTTTTTGGTTTCTCTAATAACATGCAAATTAGAGCCAAATATCAAAATATCGTCCACATAGAGGCTAATAAGAACGTGTGAATTTTCCAAAAATTTGTAGTAGATACACTTATCATACTCATTTGACTTAAAATCATTTTCAATCATGTAAGAATCAAATTTTTTCGTGCCATTGATTAGGCGTTTGTCTTAAGCCATAAAGAGATTTATGAGTTTGATTCTTATAATTAGTCGTATAAAACTTCGGTTTAATTGATATTCATGGTTTGGCGGTTAATTCTTGCATCCCCAGTTTGTTTACAGTGCGTTTAGGGCTTCTTTCATTATGTTCTGGAGCTCCATTCTTCAGCTTCAGCAATCTCCAAATCCTAATTGAAAAGAGAGAGAGAGAGAGGAGAGAGAAATGAAGAAAATAGGCGAACAATTCAATGCCAAAAAAAGAAATAAAAAAAGAAGAAGAAATGAACCCATTTGATTTGCTTAATGACTTTGCGCCTGTCTTTATTGGCAAAACAGATTGCCATATTATCTTTGATTCTAATTTTCACTTAAAAAAAAATTGCTTAGCCCTCATGCCTCAAAAGTTCCCTATATAAACTGCCCACCAAAGAACCGAAAATATATCTCTGTGGTCAAGGTTGGGCTAAGATATACTACGCCGAACCACAATTTTTGGTTTTAAAAATACTACCAACAACTTTTTATAAGTATATTCAGAATTCTTTTTCTAAAAATAGTATAGAAATATAATTGGTATCTTAATGCAAAAGCTATTGTTTAGACTGGGTTGGGTGTAAGTCTGTCAACGAACAGATTTCGGTCAATCCAAATCAGATTAGAAAGTTTCGATCCAAATTCAATTTAATTAGTTGATGGATTTTATTTTTATACTCCAAATTTGAAATCGTTAAGAATCAAATATTAGATCTCACAATCTGATCTGACCCAAATAACTAAATTAAGTTTTATTTTAGCAAAATAAAATAATTTCCAATATAATTTTACCATCTACTTATATAAATATAAATGTATAATTTGGATTGGATTATAATTGGAAAGGGTATTGTTATATCCAAATCCGAATATATTAAATATCATGTAACAGATTCAAATTTAGATTGTCGATTAAAATGTTAATTTATATCTGGTTTATTGAATTCTAATTCAGATTCGATTCATATCAAAATTTGATTCATTGACAGACCTAATACAGTGAACCCGAACAGTTGACAATTTTTGGAGTTAATTCTTTTGAGCATCGGAGAATTGTAGAAAAAATCATTTTACTGCAGTTTTGGTCTTTATGGAGATGGTCACCCTGCTTTTATGTAGTGTTAGAAAAATGTTATTTGAACTTAATTTAAAAATTTAATAAACTCACAATTAATTTAATAATTATATTGAATTAGGTCTCTAATTAATTCCTCGAATTAAATCACTATAGCATTGCTCGTATTTTTATAATGCATTGAGAAAGTAAAATAGGCAATAACACAATCACATCTGCAATTTACAGTAAGACCAGATCTTATCCAGAACAAAACCAAAATATAAAAATATGTTGCTTGAAAATGAAAAAAAATTACAGATAGCATAATCAAACATTAACCAAAAAACAGAAAAAGGGGTTTAGTTAGCTGATAATTAATCATAATGTCTTCCACTATGGAGCTCACTGAGTCGCTTGACTAGCTCATTCAAATCTCTATGTGAACTTCCACCTTTCACTAGTACTGCTTTTGAAGCCTCTTCCTGTAGTTGCATTACTTTGGCTCTTTCTGGCCGAACCCCACTCGCCGAGTCAACGAACAAGCGAGCCAACTCAGTCGAGTCTGGCACGACTTTGTCCCCTCCTTCACAAACTCGAATTGCCACGCCAAGTTGGTCCACTAATAGCATAGCATTGTAGAATTGGTCAGCACCAATTGGCCATGCCAGCATCATCACACCCGAGTTGAGTCCCTCCAACACCGAGTTCCACCCGCAATGAGTCAAGAACGTTCCCACGGCTCGGTGCCTAAGTATCTCCAATTGTGGGGCCCACCCACGGATTACAAAACCTCTATCCTTCACACGGTCTTCGAAACCATCTAGAATGGCCCCACCAGACTCATTTGCCACGTGTCCTTCATCAGATGTCTTCACACACCATATAAAATGTACCCCACTACACTCGAGTGCAGTTGCCAACGCTTCCATTTGATCATCTTCTAGTACAAAAAGACTACCAAAGCACACGTACACAATCGATTCATCAGCTTTTTGGTCTAGCCAAGTCATCACATCATGAGTTGGCACCGAGCTTGTCCCGCCACGTGTATATGGCCCCACCAAATCAATATCAGGAGGTAATAAGGGTCCCACGGACCAAACCCGATCGTGACCAATCACTTTTTCCTTTAAATGATCTATATAAATCTCTTCCAAGTTGGTGAATGAGTTGAACACAACAGCCCAACTAGCAAAATTGGCCAACATTCCATTTCTGAAAAAATCACTATCGGGGTCTCCTTCCTTACAAGCCCTATAGAGACGAGATAATTGGCACCAAGGAAACTTTGGGGAATTCGGAATTTTTGGAAGAGAAATCAAAAAATTGTCATCGTCAGGATCATCGTTCTTTGGTAAATCACGCCACAAATAATTTATAACTAACGAAGCAAAAGCACCCGATGGCCAAAAAACAACACGTGGCATCCTGAGTTGAGACGCAAGGTCATGGGTCCAACCAAGAAAGAAATCGGATATGATGGCCACGGGAGGAGCAGGATGGGATTGGAACCATTGGAGGATGGGATCACGGAGTTCGTGTGACTTGGACATTTTAGCGAAGATGTTCGATTGCGAGGAAATCGAGGGTTTAGGGAGAGAGAGAACCAAGGATTGGATAGAAGAGGATGGGTGGGAAGAGAGGAGAGGTTGGAGCAATGGGAGGTAAGTTGGTGTGACCAATACAGTGATGCGTAAGCCACGGGCGAGTAACAGTCGGGTGAGGTCGAGGAGGGGGATGATATGCCCTGATGCAGGGAAAGGGAAGACCAGTATGTGTGCGCCATAGCTCTCAGCAGTGGTAGCCATAGCTCAAAGCTAAGTTCCTGAAAACCCTTCTTACCATTTAAATACAGATATCAAGTTCATAAGAGTCGAGAGAAGTTTCCAGTGGGGTTCATATCCCATTTTTATTTGTCTTTTTGTTTTGGTTGATGAATTTTTATTGGTTTATGTTACATCCTTTAGGATAAGGTCATTGACTCTAACGTCATGGCTTGCGACAAGTAGTGGCGTGTTATACTAATGTGGCTGGTTTGAAACGTTGTTCACATTGGACCACATATGCTTTGGAAGACTTTGTCTTCAATTGTTCACAAGCCAAGTAGGAAAGGGTTTCTGCCAACAAAAAAAAGACTTGGGCAGAGGCGGTGACGAAAACCGAGAGGAGAAAGAACCTTCGAGCCAAAATTCGGGTGGTATTCGATGTGCGATTTTGATAAAATTTTAATATGTTGTTTGCAATAACAAATATTATGCATTGATCAATTTATTTTGTCGAAAATTTTCTTGAATTGCTATTTTGCAAGATTTATCGGGTGAGATATATTCTTGTTATTTTTATTGATACCTAATTTTTGGTGATGAATATTTGATATTTTGATAGCCTCTGAAAATTATTCTGGGGAGGAATGTTGTAAACCCATTATTTTGATATAGTGAAAGGTTGAGATTAGAGTTCATGGACGTACTTGAGTTTGGGAGAACCATGTAAATTGTGTCTTGCTTGTAGTTTAATTTCATTGTTTGCTTTTATTTTTCTATTGATTGAGTTTGGTGCATTGCCTATTTAATTTGCATAAATAAGGATAGAAAAATTAATTTCGCTATTTTTTTGTGAGTTCACCCTATTAGACTGAACATAGAGAAATAAGGGAGAGAGAAGACAAATGTAGGTTTGGGTTAATATAGTTGTCTAGCATTAGTGAGTGTATTCGGATATTTGATATTGGAAGTCGTGCAAAGGAAATGATGTTTTTTTTTTTTTGAAAATATTTTACCGTTAGATGTTATTGGATGAAGATTGAATTAATTTAAATAATTGTTATGCTTTTATAAATGTACAATTCAATTTGTTAACTATAACATTAGATAGACTAGATGTAATATTAGATAGATATCATCTTGAGGGGACCTATAAACATAAGCTTCATTTTCACCACTAATACAACTAGGGTTGATAACTCTTAACTTAATTTGTCTATCTGACATAAAAATAAAGGATATGGGTTTAACACTTAACGTGTTTAGGTGGCTAAATTGATCAGGCCTATATATACAATAGTGACAATGCACAAAAGAAGCTTATGAACAATCAACAGTCGAGTGTATGATTTAGGGTAATTAATGAAACAATCAATAAAGCAATCAGTAGTAAAAGGCAAATATTGAGTCAACACACACATGTATAGTGGTTCGGTCAAGGGGACCTACTCCACTTCCGAAGGCGGCAATGGTGGCCGGAGACTTTTACTAATAGAGTGATGTGTGAGAGAGGGAAAGAGCAAAAGTAAGCTCTAATAGAGATTGGCTAGCCAGGAGAGAGAAATAGCTGTGTAGGGGGTGTGTAGAGAGATGCCCCTCTCATGTAGAGAAAACTTACAATTTATAGACACAAAATCTTAGGTGACGCGGTGATGTGATGGGTAGGGTACTAGCTTTTCGGGAGGATGACCATAACTAGGATAGGTACAATTAGAGATAGTCTCAATCTTGGAAAGTGGCTGTCCCGACGATTGCTCCCCATGTGCACTAATCTTCTTAGACTCCTTGAACTCTGGACTGGGTCAACACAAGTTGGGCTTGACCTGTCTTTTAGCTGATTTAGGCTTACTTGATTAATTGGGCCTGACTCAATGGAATCTGGGCTCATCAAATAGTATCAGGTGATATATATATATATTTTATTCACTCCAAATTGGAGGCATCATGGAGGAGGGTAGGCTGCAGAAAATCTGGACTCAACTCCCTCCATGTACAAGAATCTGTAAGAACTAAAACAAATTTTGCCAAACAGTTGGCAACATTGTTCCCTGCTCTTCAAGGCCATGATGCCGAGAAGTAGGTGAAGTTGCTTACACCTTTGTTGATCTGATCCACAAACTTGCCCATTTCTGATAAATCGGTCTTACCTCGCTTCATAGCATCAATTACAACTTTTGAATCTCCTTTGAACAAGATCCTTTCATAACCCGATTCCACAACAATTTTTAGTATAGTTGCAGCTACCAAAGTCTCAACATGCTCAGCCCTTAATAAACCTGTAACTTTTCAGCAATATCCCATCACAAAATTTCCATACCAGTCTCAATAGCGATGCCAATACCAGAACATTTTTCTTCCTCAAAAGTAGCTCCATCAAAGTTTACTTTCAAAAATCCTTTAGGGGGATTAGACCACCTACCTGAATTAGCTAAGGGATGCAGTTGTATCAAACATGTAGATCCCATGCATTCCATGTTCTGAGCAAGATAGTTTTGCGCAAAGTCAAAAATCTGTAATCAAAGATAGTTTTGCCCCTCCTGGTAATTGAAATACAATCCATTTTCGAAAATAATTCATTACTACATGAAAAGCAGACAATAAATCCATGCCAAAAATTACATCGTATCCTTCCATTTCAAGTGCCACCAAGTCCACATTTAACTCTTGCTCCCCAATCCGAAGCGCACAACATTTACACACTCTATGCGCATCCAACCGTTCCCCGGTAGACAATTTCACACTCAACACATCCTCTAAATTATCAAAATCCAAACCTGATGCCATAGCAAATGTAGTACGTATAAATGAATGAGTGGCACCAGGATCAAATAAAATACGTGCCCAAGAATTGTATAAAAGAACAATACCTTCTACAACAGCATTGGAAGCATCACCATCCTGTTGAGTCATATCAAAGACCTGACCTTGGTAATTGCCAGATGTTGTTCCAGTTCCTTAAGTCCTATGTGGATGTTGTTTTGGTATTGAAATTTTGTTCTAGTTCAGCTGTCCCCCTTTCGGAATATTCTGTTGTTGTGGTCTAGGGTTAAGTTGTCATGTAGGTGTAGCAATTGGGAAATTACTCCTGAGATGTCCAACCCCTCCATACCCATAACACAAACGCGTGTCCACATTGGCCCTCACCGGGGCATCCCCAATTCCCCGAGCTGGCAAAGCTTTGGATCTAGTACTCTAGTCTGGGCAGCGGTAGGGAGCCATCCTATATGTTCCTCTACTATTGCTGCCTGTCTTGATTAGGCCCCCTCTTGCAAAAGATTGTCGTATCTAGTTCTCCTTCATATCTCTTTCCACCAATGCCGCTCGCTCTACCAAGTCTCCATACTCTCTAATCTTCAAAGCAACAAGCTTCTCTATAATAGCAGGCCTCAGAACCTACTCAAACCTCTTGGATCTCTATGGTGCAGTAGACACAAACTCAGTGGCATACCGTGATAGCTCATCAAAACGGCCTTCATATTAAGCCACTGTCAAATTGTTCTGTCGTAGTGCCAAGAAATCTGCACTCATATTCTTATCTTTCACAAACTCAGGAAAATACTTATCCTGAAATACCTGGTCAAATTTCCCCCAAGTCATGGTGTCAGTATTCCTCATTCTTTTTACCGAATCCCACCAGCGATCTGCTTCACCTTCTAGCAGATAGGTAGCCAGCCCAACCCGGAGATCCTCCGTAATCCCCATGCTATCGCACATCTTCTTCACCCTACGGATCCATTTGTCCGCATCCATGGGATTAGAACCCCCTTGGAAATGTGGACGGGCGCTGTCGAAGAAATTCTATCAACATCGTCATCCTACTGTTCTCATTGGCATCCCCTGTCCCACCACCAATGGTTGTGCAACCCTATTATGGTTGTTGTTTCCATTCTGATGTTGTACCAGAGTGGTTAACTCCCAAATACATTGATAGATACCATTCATAGCATCTAGAGGTGGTTTCTTTATTAAAGTTATCAATATCTACTCGTACTTAATTCATAAACATATAACTCCTAAAAGATTTAAGCCCAGAGTTCAGCTAACTTATACCTACATCCCTAATAGGTAATTCAAAATCTACATGTAACGCTCCAAAATCTACCCTAGAAGATATTAATTACTAATTCAACAACCAACCATAAGAGCATCTAAAATAATCCACAAGTGATAAAAATCAATCCATTCATCAAATAAAAAGCAAACCAAATTCCGAATCCAACATAAATAAATTATTAGAGTTACAACCAAAATCCAAATAACATTCTTAAACTATCTATTTACCACAATATTCCCAATTATTATTTCAATCAACCATAAATACAGAAATTAAACTGAGAGAATAGCCTTAAACATCAACTTCTGGATCCACATCATGATCCGTCTCAGTATCTCAGTCTACTTGCTCACCTATGAGAGTATCCTCCTCACAGCCAAAATCTGAAAAATGCTATATAATGCAAGATGTGCAATATGCCCAATAGAAAAAATTCTCTCAAACATAAACAAGATTTAGAAAACCCATAAAATGGGCAAGTCACAGTTATGAAATAACATACATAAGAATTTGACATAAAATAGTGGTGATTGACGATCTCAAGTTTATGGAAACAAAATATTAACATTTGAAACCGTAATAAGCAACTCACAAGAATAAAAATTTTATAAACAATTTCTCATGTGCATAGGCTGAATAAACAGGAATTCACAATACAAATATATTTGGCCCACAAAATTCCACCTTCTTAACAATACACCCCGCAGGGAAAAACACTTCAAGAACTGCGTATACTAACGCATCAGCAATGGCGAATCCGTCCTAGGATTATAGTATACTAACCATCAGCCTCGATTTGCCGTGAATGAATAATGGTTTGGTCCTCGTAAGATACCAACTCCTCTACGAGTGATAGGAAACATTCGAACTCCTGAAGGTAAGAAACATATCCGATATAGGTCCACATGTAACCCTAGTTCATCAATCTGGTTACTACAGATATCTTTTCAAAACATAAATTCTACGTTTTCCTACCATACAAAATCCCACAATTTCAACACACAAGCATTTTTGAAGCAAATCATTCAAGATATCGTAGTATAACGCATTCAATTTGACATTAACCAAAATCTAGGGTTTTTTCTCAAGAACATGCGATTTTAGATCTAAAACATGTAATTCTTTCCAAAAGCGAGTTATAATAGCAAAAAAAGTATAGAACATGATCAATATCTAAATGAATAGGAAAAAAATATAGATATTACAAACCCTAACTCTCAATGAGTGACTTTGAGAAAGAATACCCTACCTTTAATCCGTAGTTTAGTGAAACCCTAACGCTTTGATCCATCTCCTATTCCAAAATCCCTTTGAATCCTTGTGTTTTCTCCTTCTCTCTCATTCTCTAGGGTTAAAAGTTGCTGAAACTAATGTAAGAGACGTCCTTAGGGTATTTTATAGGGTCAGAATCTGAACAGTCGATGCGAGCTTGATCACTGTAAAAATCGCACTTACGTTTGAATGTGATTTGTGTTCGAATGTAGCATGCATTCGAACGTATCTTGCTCCCAGTATCTCAATTTGTGTCAAACACCAAAGTACTATAGCTTTGCTTCGTTCGAACGTAGCTAGCATTTGAACGTAACTCCAATTCTTGTATGAACTTCCAATGCAATTTGGATCTAGTTAGAAGTCGATTCACGAAATCTTTGTGAAATACAACTTTAATAGCTCTTGGGATCTAGCTTCTATTGTCAAAATTGCAGGTCAATCTAATGTCAAACTAAATAGTTATAGGTAGTATCTAGTTATTCTCTTCCTAACTTCTCCCGATGATGAGTATAAGATCCAAAATACCTAATATCTTCTAATACAACCTATATAACTTATTCTTATCTCATTATTTTTACATGCAACATGTGAGACTTAATATATATAGGATTATAAATGCACAAGGGTTTACATTCTCTAAAGTGACTAAGTTGCCATGGTGATTTAGCCACTCCTCTCCCCCCCCCCCCCCCCCCCCCACTTTTCAACATTGGTAATAATCTCGTTAAACTCTCCTCTGCAGATCCACGACATCTGGAAATGGCCGTTCAATTTGGCTGATAAATTCCAGGATCTCTTCCTTATAGCAGTGTTTGGGTGACCATAGAAATCCCTGAATCTCCACTGTGATTCATTGTCTTCTTGAAGAATTGCCTCAATGTGAAAATCCAAAAAAAAATTGATACTAACCTCTAATCCCCTTTGCCATAGTAATGCCAAGCCTCCAGATTTGCCTTTTGCATCGACAATAAGGCCCTGTGTGATCCTAATTTTGTGTTGAATACCCTCGAACTCCTCTGCTTGTAGCCTTGTCTTCGTCAAGAAGATCAAGGTGGGAGCTTCTCGCTTCACCAAATCGTGAAGGGCACGAATTGTCCAAGGGTTCCCAAGCCCTCGGCAGTTCTATATTACACCTAAGTTCTTTATTTGTCAATACACATTCTAGTTGAGTTATTGTGGTTTTGGTATACGTGGACGATATTCTTATTACTAGAAGTGACAAATCATTTGTGGATTCAGTTATTCAGAAGCTAAACACTCAATTTAGCATGAAAGATCTGGGACTTCTTAATTATTTTTTGGGTCTAGAGGTTACAAGGACATCCTCCTCCATTTCACTTTCTCAGTCCAAGTATGCCTTGGCACTCCTTGATCGTGCTTCAACGCGTGATTTCTAGCCATACTCACCAATGTCCACCAAATTGTCTGTTGCACCTACTGATGAAGTTGTGTTTCATGATTCACATCTTTATCGAAGTCTTGTGGGTGGTTTATAGTATCTCACCATTACTCGCCCGGATATGTCATTTGCCGTCAATAAAGTGTGCCAACATATGCTTCATCCACTCAATAAACATTTCACGGCTGTCAAGCACATTCTTCGTTATGTCAAAGGCACTATTCACCATGCTTTGGAATTTACCACTAGGTCCCTTGATCTTATAGCTTATTCTGATGCAGAATGGGCTGGCGACTCCACTAATCGTTGTTCCACTACAGGATATTGTCTCTTTCTTGGCTCTAATTTGATTACTTGGTGTGCAAAAAAACAACCTATCGTGACTCGATCTTCCACTGAGGCAGAGTATCGTGCACTTGCTCAAACAGTTGCTGACATCACCTGGCTCACGATGCTTATTCATGACCTTCGCCTTCCTAGTAGAGTCACACCTATCTTATGGTGTGACAACATTTATGCTATTTCTCTAGCATCTAATCCAGTTTTTCATGCCCAAACGAAGCACATAGAGGTTGAATACCACTTCATTCGTGAAAAAGTTGTTCAAAGACACATTGAAGTTCGTCATGTTTCCAACATTGACCAACTGGCCGATATTTTTACAAAGCCTTTACCAATTCAACGGTTCAATTTTCTGAAGTCCAAGCTGATGGTGGCTGATATACCACATCAACTTGAGGGGGCATATAAGAATACCCAGCCAGATTTTTAGCTTATGCTAGATATTCATCAAGATCATGTGCTGCTAGAGTTCTAGGTTATCTAGTCTTGTATTCAAATAGTTTATGTTTGAGTTTTGTATTTCAAATAGGTTGTTATCTTTTTGGCTTATCCTTTGGATATTATAAATAATAGATGCTTGGCCTCTCAAGATGATGGAAGTCAATGCCTTTCAGCAAATGACTCTGTTTTCAACTTATCATCACCCACCCTCTCCCTGCAACATGTCACCGCACCCAGCCCTCCCAACGCAGCTGCCACCACCACCACCACCACTCCAAACCCACCGCTCACAACCCCCTTCTCTCTCTCTCTCTCTTAGGCGCCCGCCCCCTCCCCGCAACAAACACCAGATCTAAAGGCTCTATTACCTCTCTCTCTAAATCTGTAAAACCCACATGAATGGGTGAGTCACCAACCTCGAATCGATTTTATCAAATTGAAGCACAAATTCCCACTGCCATTAACGATGTTGGTGCACTATTTGATTTTTGTGATTTATCTCTCAATCGAATTTATGGTTGATTTTTGTGGTTAATTTTTTGTGGTTCAAATTTGGTGGTGAAACAATGGGTGGTAGGGGCAGAGATGACGAAGAATATTAGGGGTAGAGATAGAGCTTAGGGATGGTGGAGGCTGTGGTGTTGGTGGTGGGTTTTGGATTATGGAAGTTGTGGTGTTGATGGTGGGTTTTGTGTGGTGGAGCTGATGAGTTTTGGATGGTGGAACTGATGGTGGAGGAGGTGGCTTTCAGATGGTGGAGGCAGTGGCTTTCAGATGGTGGAGGCAGTGGTTTCCTTCACAGTCGCCATATCTTCTCTCTCTCTCTCTCTCTCTCTCTCTCTCTCTAGAAGGCGGTGGTTGAGGAGGTTGGTGGGTGGTAGCGGTTTTGGAAGCCCATGGTGGGTCGGTGATGGTGCCAAATGATTGGCTTAATTCATGGTGTCTTAATTTAGAAACAAAATTACCTTAGTTGATGGTATCTTAATTGGGAAAAAATTGGATAATTAATTGCTTAATTAGTGGTGTCAATTTGAAAATAATAGGTTATATTTGATTTCAATATGTGTTAAGGTAAGTTTAGTTAATACAAATCTATTATATTGAGTAATTTAATTATTTTTTAAATCATAATTATTAAGAAAATTGGTGAATTAGGATTACGAGTTAAAACTTTTTTGGATAGGTAGGTATTAGTACAATTAGGAAATTAAAATTTAAGTTTTGAAATAAATGAGGGATAAATTTCTAGTGTAACAAAAACATATATTTAAATTTTCAAACTTCATTTTAGAGGTTATTTTTGGCATTCTAAAAATTATTATTGATGACATCATTTTTGACTGTTAACAATTCTAACATCTGTTGTGGAAGGGATGTGGTTGTTATAAGTTATAAATGTGAATGGAGGTCGGTGTTGTTTTTAAAATGTGAGGGGGTGTCCGTGTAATAAAATCAAATGTCAGGGGGTGTGAGTGATATTTACCCATATTAATTCTACCTAAAATGATTCCAGGACGAACCTTACCTAGGACCACTGAAGTGTAAGGTGTAACTAGGGTGAGCCAACTCATACCCAATCTAAACCCAACTTGAAATTTTAAGTATTTGGGTTGAGATTTTTAATATTTTGAATTGAGATTGAGCAAAAAAATCCCAACCTAAAATGTTCGGGCAATACCCTAATCAGTATTGAATTTGGACAATACTTGAGCTAGAGTTTTGGGTTCAGAAATTCAACCTGAACCCGGACCAACTTTATGAAATTAGGTACAACTTAGTTCAACCCGAAACTAGAAAAAATAAAAAATAAAAAATTACATATACATATCTATATCTATACTACTTCTAAAAGTGGCTTAAGAAGAAAAACTTTTGATTTTTTTATTTACCCTTCAATAAGTCTATAATGTCATCCATATCCTTTCACTCACTGATGCCTGATTGTATTCTTACCTTAAAAATATATATATTTTTTGCTACTTAAATGCATTGCACGTTGCTTCACCCTTCAAGTGTCCCTCTATCTTGTCCTCTCTCCCTCTTTCTCTCGCTCTCTCAAACACACACAACTCCAGTTCAACAGTTACTCCTTCCAAGTTTGTAAACTTCTGGTTTTCTCTTTCACCCTTAAACCATACAATTAAGTCATTTTCACCCTTGAACGTAAACTAATTTTTACACTAAATATGCAGTTACAATATTCTATTAATGGGCTCTTACTTCTCTGCCTCACAGTTTGCCTGTTGGGCTCCTGAAAGACCATAAGTCATAATTGGCAAGTATACAATGAGGAACATAACAGACAACAAACATAGAAAATATCATTTTTCGAGGTTTGATGATGATTGTAGACTACTAAAAAACCTGCTCAACAACATTCCAAGATGGAAGTCAATTTCAACACATTTCTTGAACCTTTGTGATCCTTGCCTGAACTTGTTTAGGAAGATCATTCCGTCAATTTCTGACACTACGGATGTTATTCCGCTTTCGGCTCTCATAAGATTGGGTACGCTCGGTTCGATTTTCAGAAGAGTAGTTCAGGATCCCATTGAAGCAATTGGTCAGCCATAATTTTGGGTGGTGCATTTCTATTCAGGAAGGGGCAATTATGAGGTCTTAATTGTGTTTTTTAGTTCTATCATTAATGATGTTCCAGATTTATTTTCTGTTCAAACTAAGATTTAATCTATTTTTGAAGCTCATGTATGTGATTTATCATTTGATAGTAAGAACATAAAAATTAATGTTAGTAACATCATGGTAATGGGAGATTCATGCCGTCTTTGATTTCGAGAAAACATTTGGGTAGTGTTCGGAAATCACCATCCCAAGATTTTTGGGGGACCAAGGGAAAGGATGTGGTAGTTTGTATTCTATTATCTATTTTTTTTTTTTTTTTGTGATTGTGATTTGATATGTCACAAACTCAATTAATAAGCTTTTTATGTTATTTCAACTTTTGGTACTTCACAAACTTGAATTAAATCAACATTTTCACTGCTCTATTTCTCCAATATGTGGTTACGTTTTTGGGGAATTCTCATGTGGGCATTTTGCAATTTGATGAGGTTTGATCTGGCTTCTCTCTAGAAATTCTGTTTTTATGAGTTCTTCACAAAATCCTACACAAATACCTCCAAAGCCTCCAGATCCTTTGCAAAATCCACAGCCAACCTTCGCCTCACTATTCACTAAGCCAAATCTAGCCTTCAATCCCATTCCACAAGAGGAATCGTTCATCAAACTTGATAAGCCTATAGTTTTTTATGAAAGAGAACCTGTTTTTTATTTCACAAATGAAGAGGTTCAAGATTCTTGTCAATCTCTGCAATTTGCTTTGATTGGAAAATGTGCTTATGGCAGACCATCATTGGGAGTAATCAAGGAGGTCATAAGATCAAAGTGGAACTTGAAGGGGGATTTTGAGATAGGTTCCATTGATCCAAGACACATTCTGATCAGATTCAGCCTGCATGAAGACAATGTCAAAATTTGGTTGAAAGATGCTACTTTAATTGAGGACTATATTTTTAGATTTTTCAAATGGTTTCCAGCATTCATTCCAGGAATTGAGCCGTCTGTTGTACCTGTGTGGGTGTCTTTGCCTGACTTGCCACTTAATTTCTTTAAGAAGCCCTATTTAGAGTTATTGGTGAAGCCTATAGGCAAGGTTTTAGCTTTTGATCAGGCTACCTTGTCACTTGCAAGTCTAGGAGTTGCGAGAGTCTGTGTGGAAGTCAAACTTTTGGCCAACAATCCAACGAGAATTTGGTTAGACATGGGTGATGGCAATGCAAGATGGCAGAAGATCGTGTATGAACGAAGCAAAAAATTCTGCAAGACATGCAGGAAGTAGGGCCATGGAGAAGACGAGTGCAGAAGGAAAGTTAATTTGAATAAGGAAGCTGTATCGGATAGAGTAATCTCTGCAGAAAATAAATATATCAATGTGAAAAGTAGATCTAAAGCAAGGAATAAAGGAAAGTCAGAGCAGCATATCCAAAATGCAGGGAAGCAAATTCAGAAAGGTAAAGCAAAAATGCAGGAGTTCCCTAATCCATTTAATGTGGTTCAATCTTCTAAGGGAATGGAATTTGGATACAAAATGAGAAGAACAAGGAAACAGCTGCCGTTGACAGCCAAGAGAAAGCAGAGATCTTATTGCAGCAAAATCAAGACAGAAAAAAAATCTCGTTCATAATTATACAGCTGCAAATCCTTTTGAAAAAGGTAATCACTCCGAAAAAGATGCAGGGGATCACGTGTCTGGCATAAAAGAAATTAATGATTCAACATCCTTGCAAAAAGATACGGTGGAGATTATAAAGAATATTCCAAATGCAATCCCAAGAATTTTAGGAGAAGGCAATTATTCGGGTAAAGATATTGAAGCTTCCATATTGCAGGATCCTCAAATTAATGATTTCCCCCAAGTCAAGGACTTTCCCAATGTAGATAGGCCAGTTGCAGACAATGGGGAAAAGGAGGCAGCAGTAAATGTTGTTCAACACTCATCACAGTTGGACAAAAAATGGTAAGCCTCTTAGGGGTTCTTTAATTCTTGGTGGTAGAAAGGTGCCGCCTAACACGACTACAAGAACAGTCTCTTTCAATTTGATTAATCTGAATCATGAGAATGGTGAGATTTCCAGTTCAGATGATGATCATGAGTATGGTATTGAAGATTCTTTGGAAGAGGTTCTCATTGTTTATGGTCCATGTGTTCTAAATAAGTAGGATCATGATTCTTTGTACAAGCCAATGCTTGTTACCAAGCAGATGGTGGAGGCAGTTCACCAGCGTGTCCACAGTCAAGAGGAGTTCATCCCAAAAATGTCCAGGGAAGAGATTCATCAATCATTGAAATTAAATGACATTTTTTCTAAGGATGACTATGTCAAAGAACCTATTGTTCATAAAAACACAAGAGGCTTTTTCTCTTATGGAGAGGAGGATGTTTTAGACCCAATTATAGATTATGAATCTTTTATGGCTACGTCCAAAGAACTACTGAGAAAGCTCAATAATGCTGAGAAGAAAAAGAAACAAAAAGAGGAAGAGTTGGCTGCTTTGGCGTTAGCTTTGAACAACGTTTCAATTATGGAAGATTCTTCAAGGATGACTAGGTGCAAATCCAAATCCATACTAACATTCAAAATCCCAAAACAAAATAATAAATATGGTTTCAAGCATTAATGGCTTCGGGTTTAGGTCTATTCTCAGTTGGAGTTTCTCCACTTTGACTGGAGTGGGCTACTTTACAGTTTTTCTTCTGCTGCAGTTGAAGTGCTACTGTTTAAATCACTGTTTACGTTGCTTCAGGGATCCTTAGACTTTTTGGTCTTGGAAGGAAAGCCATATAGCAAAATTCTTTGCCAAGGGACCCACCATGTGAAGGTAATCTGTTGAAAGACTTTTTTTTTTGGACCAAAGACGATCACACAAAGGACAACACACTACCGCCACTTTCCTGTTGAAAGACTTCGGTGGATGGATTTCAAGCAAGATTCTTTTGAAAAGTAAGGCCATGCTTGGTTAGCTTTCCAAAAACTGTTTTTTGTTCTCAAATTTTCAAAAACACTCAAAACCTGTTTGTTTAGCATTTTTGTTCTCAAAATTTTGAGAAAAAATGAGATTTGAGTCAAAGAAACAGAAAACAAGTCTAGCTTGTTTTCGGAGTTTTCTTTAAAAATTTTGAAAACAAGGAGAACAATTTTGAACTTTAATGAGGTTTGCCCTTCGAGTCTCCTTAGCAGCAAATTTCTTCATTCCTTTTTTTTTTTTACTTTTTCCTCTCTCTCATAATATATAATATATATAATAGATATTATAATATAATATATTATATAATATTCTATTATATTATATAATATTATAATATAATATATAAATATTATATTATATAATATTATTAAAATTCGTATATATATATATATATTTATTTATTTATAAATTCGTATATAAATATAAATATATATATATATATATTGGTATATATATGTATATATTTATCTACGAATTTATATATACGAATTTATATATAAGAATTTATAAATATATTATATAATATAATATAATATAATATATTATATTATAATAAATATTATATATTATATAATATATTTATATATATATATATAATAGAATATTATAATATATAAATATTATATATTATATAATATATAATATAATATAATATTTATTATAATATAATATATTATATTATATTATATTATATTATATATTATATTATATATTATATTTTAAAGTTTAGTTTATTGAATTTTTTTTTTATGAAATTATCAATTTAAAAATAACTTTCTTATATATTTTTATTAATGTTTAAATTACTGTTCAAACATATATTTAGGCTGTCCAAACATGTTTTACTATTTTCTGTTCTGTAAAACTGTTTTTGAAATCATCTAACCAAACAAGTTTTTTATCTCAAAAAATATCAAAACCATTTTTTTAAAACTCTTCTCAAAAACTGTTTTCGGATACCTGTTTTTGAAACGCAAACCAAACAGGCCCTAATTCTCTTGAGTTGTCATGGGACCCACCATGTGGAAGTAATTTCTAAAAGAGGCATGGGCATCAAGAATATGATGATAAATGTAATTGCATTTAAAGTAAACTTTCCATTTCTTTTATTATGTAAGGGGCACGGTTTATGTCCTCCCCTATCAATCACGGCTCTTTTCCAAACGTTTGTATAAGGTCCAAGAATGTGACAAAACACTTTGATCATTACTGATGCAGCTTCAGCTTATGACCTTTGTTCAAATGTATATAGATGCCTTATGCTTAAAATGAATCCCTCAAATTGGTCATATTTCTATGTTTACTTTTTTTCTATTGTTTTTAGTTGCATTCTTGGATAGTAACCATTTTAAAATGTGGAAGATCAGTTGCTTACAGCAAGCATTAATGTTAAACATTTGTAATTAGCTGCATAATTTTGTTGGTATATTGTTCAGTTATATTATGTTTTTACTTGATGTTCTACTATGAAATGAGAAAGATCCCAAACTCAAAAGTAACAACATACCACATGGTTTGAAATATTGATTACATGTTTTTCGGAGCTTCTACTAAACACCCAGTCCTCCGCATTCATTTTTTTCAGTCGAGCTATTAGCGTCGTGCTAGTGCCACTTTTTTTTATCAAAAACACATATACAATAAAATTAAAATACATAACTCATGTTATTGGGGTTTTTTTTTTTTTATATTTGTTAAAATTTATCTTTATTTAATGATGTGACATGAGTTAAGCAAATCATTGTTTGTGATGAGTCACTCTATGCATGTATCATGGAGATTTTGAACTACTAACAAGATGTTATGTCATTGCTTCTATTGATGCAACACCGTCTCTAGGGAATATATTTTGTTGTTCTCATTCTTTTTGTGCTTGTTTGTGGGCTGCAACTGGTTTGTTTTTGACATGATTTTTTAGGGTTAAGATTTGGGATATGACTGATCATAATCGAGTATGTATTCCAACATAATGGGTAATCGACCGATTCAAATGTTCATGTTTGATGTAGGTTCTTCATGTTTTAATCTCCAAACTGTTAATATATGAATTAACACTATCTTAACTAAAACAATCCCTTGAGATGGGTAGATTGTTACAGACCTAACTTTTAGTGTTATTGTTTGAATGTTTAAATCTAGAAGCTCAAGTTCAACTTCTCTTAAAAATATTCACGTGCAAGGGACGTGTGTGATGACTAGTCCATAGAAATATATGTTAGGGCATCTACGTGACATCCCTCATTCATTGTTATCGATGCTTGAAGCCTCATTGCAAATGATAAATTTGATATTTATGATTTTTTAATTTAGTTTTAATTAATGAGATATTCATAAAATTTAAGATCAATTATGGGGTGGAACACAAAAGTAAACCCTATTTTTAGTTCAATTAATTTTTAATTAATGAGAAATCAGATTTCAACCCAAATTATAATCCTAGTTACTACTCGTATCACATAATTCGAGCTCAACCCAAGCTTATAAATTTAATCATGAAGGGACATAAAACGACTACGAATGATTAGGACAATTAATGAGATTATGAAACACATGATCGAAAGTACGTGCAAAAAATACAAGAAAACACAATATCAATCACAGTAAGAATGAGCAAATTATCAATGCTTGGCTCAATGGGCCGAGCTGTCAAATCATACAAGACAAACGAGTACAACGCAAAAAATAGCCTTTTACGTAGGCCCTTCGAGATGCATGTGAATAAGACAAGGCTGAATTGACGGGAACATTTCTTTAATCATAGAAGAATATTCATCACGCCCTTATAAATAGACATAACGAAGAAAATGTTTAGGAGATATCCTAACATCTATAAAGGAGTCGGCTAAACATTAGGTGTGGCACCTAATATGTCGAAAAGCTAAATTCTTGGCATAGACTTCATCATACAACCTCATAAAAATCAGTTTATGCGTGAGTCAATCAAAGGTACACATAAAAAATCCCTGTAAATTTGCTTTCTTTTTGAACCATTATTGATTTCGGCATCAAAGTGCCTTCGACCGGTCTACCCTCAGTCTCTGACAGTTTGCTCATTTTGCAGAACCAATAGTGCAATCCTAGTTCACCTTTCTCAAATCAAAATCAAACTCTTGAAAAGTAAGAGATTTGTTGCCCTTTACAATTGACGCCATTTATGAGAAACTTGAACAAAAATGTTGATCATGTCAAACCTGCGGAGCACAATTGGATCACCACACAACAATCAACACATTCACGAGTATGACCCTTCTCGGAACTATCAAGTATCGTTTCCCTCCGATTGTGACATCCAAGAGGACGTGGCAAGTAGTTCGGACGAGAATTGTGAAGATCTCGACAATGTATCGTCAAAGAAGATATTAACCTCGATATGAGACTCGGAAAAACGAAGAATATCGAGAGAGATTCCCACGTGCCAATGAAAAAATCTCAACGTTTAATTTAATTATTAAAGATTAAATTCATGTGGTTCCATTAATTAATCTTGCAGTCGGACTCAATCAATTTAGTAATGATAGACATAATTTGATTGAAATTGATAACAAATAAAATAAAATAAAAATTGAAGAGGAAGAATCCAAATCCTAGCCAAAAATATTGCACAGTAAAAGAATGTTCTATAATTTTCTCCCAACAAATTTTAAGTCCACAAAATCTAATGTCATTAAAGCACCGGGTGAAAGTTTATTATCCTCCTACTAATGAGATCCTTTTTATTATGTTTTCACTGAATAATAGAGCACCTAATATGGTGAATAAATATTGAATGTAACGGTGATATCATATCACTATTGTCACATAGTGTTAAATCAATAATAAATTAACATCTTAGCAACCTATTTAATTTAGTAATTATCATGTCCATACAAAAAAAATAACTACCAAATATAATGAAATTAGATTCACTTTGCTAACTTGTAAGTTTGTTATTAAATGTTGACATCACGTGATAATAATGATGTGGTACAGTATCACCGTTACACATTATATTTACTCATGGATTCAAGTAAGAGACACTATTTATGTGAGTTTCTCCTAGTGCATCATTATAAATTGATTGAAATTATGTGAAAATTAAGTAAAAATATAATAAATATTATATGGAAGCACTTACCTGTCCTTGAAGTAAATAGAGTTAATCTCAAATTGCATCCTCAAAAATAAAAAATCTTAATTTGTATTCTCAAAGATAGAAATTTGTATCAATACGCACCTCAAATTAACAGCTGTCAGTTTGCCGTCTAAAACTAATTGATAAATTACACATAAACCCTCTCATACTTGTCACTTAATTACCTAGACTCATCACATTTGAAATGTTACACCTACATCCGTTGAGAATTCAAATATGACTAAAAATATTCTCTCAATTAGGCATTCAAATAATTATGTTTAAATGATGTATTACATTGGATATAAAGAACATTATATAAATACCTGCATTATATTGAGCATTCAAATAGTAAGTTTGATTTTAAAATTTAGAGTATAACGGGCCCACAAAATAAAGTGTAATATGAAATTATAATTTTTTATTAGGATGAAATTATATTTTTTAACGGTTACATTAACAAACATCAAAGATAAGGAATTATGTGTTACACGTGCTGTAAACCCCCACATGTTTATATTAATATAGTAATATACTTGTTTAGTGATTCTTATATATGTAATGACGTAAGAATAAATCATATATATATTGAAACCGTAAGAATAAATACTAAGGAGACAAATTGATTGTGAAATTTAATTTTTTTTAATTTTGAAATAAATCATAAAAATAAATGTTTTTAGTTTAAAATAACATTAAAAATGAATCCGGAACGTCGAAAAACCTTAGGGTAATCATATGGATCAAATTGGAGATTTTAGTGGCAAAACCGTAATTTTGGAGAAAACAAAAACATACTGTGAACAGTGTTTTTCGAGGTTGGCTGTGTTTAAAACACTGACTTCAGCCCTTTACTCCCATTTCTTTCACTCCACTTTCACCCCACACCTCTTGGAACCTTAGAGGAAGATTAAGGGAGGAAGAAAAGGGAAGGAAAATGTCTATAGAGCTTCACTTGGAATCTTTGATTCAAGGTAGGGTTTCTCTCACTCTTGTTCATTGAGGCTAGGGCTATATTTATATATATATATATATATGTTTTTGACTCTAAATCTTAGATATGTGATAGGAAATCTTTGATTTTTAATATTCTTGCAAATATTATCATGTTTAAAACAAGGCTATGATTAGATTACCATGAAACCTCTAATTTCTTATTTTGAAAACCCTTGTTCTCATTAGAGGTGAATTTTTCTCTCAATATTCATTTGTTCTTGATTTCTAAAACTTTAGTGCTTTGTGTTGAGTAATAAATGATATTGTTGTGATCTCTTGTATTTTTTCTTAATTGGTCATTGAAATAGTTACATGATAAATTTGGGGATTTTTGAGATATGCTTGTAAAATGAGAAATTGCGGATTTTGTATTTATTTGGAATTGTTGGTGCATTGAGAATATTTTGGTTTCCTCATTTGTATGGTTGTTGTGATGGACTTGGATTACCCTCGAGAGATGTCGTAGAGTGTTAGAGGTTAGTATATCCCAGTGGGGGTGAGATGGTTTCCTAACACTTGTAGTGGATTGTCATTTGGTAATGCGACCACTATCGTTCACGGGAGTTCGAACAAGGAATGATATATTTTCCCTGGGAATGGACTCGTCACTGCCATTGGGATGGTAGACACCCTTTCCTAAAGTGTTTGTGATTGTGATGGTGATTGGTGGACTATGTATAATCGTTGGATAGATTCATGAGAAGCAATCAACATACATGATACGGGGATGAACTAATATACATGGGATGATGGGTTGGATCGTCTTGGCCGGTGCATTGGTATGGGACAATGCATCGGAAGGCGCCCTTCCTATATGGCTTAAAGTTGGAAATTGTATATTGTTATGAAATTTACCTTAACTTTTCACTTGATTATGGTTACGGTTTAAACTTGAGATCTATTTAAAATGTCATGTTTTTCCTTCAAAAATTGATATATGTTATTTATGAAATGAGACCGACCGATTCTTATCTGTTTTCTAAACCTTGTTCGAGTTTGGGGAGGATTTTTCTACAGAGGTTCGTGCTTACCCCCTACAGTTAAACATTTTACAGATTATGGATCGGAGGAGGATCTCGGTGCTAACGAGTCGGGCCATGGAGAAGCTTCATTAGAGAGGTACTTGGATCCCGAGTGGGACATCTAGAGATGTCGTTTATTTTTGTGCTAGACTAGGAACGATTATGTACAATCATGTAAAGTCTAGTATTTTGTTTATTTCGCTGCTAAGTTCAAATGTAATTCTTTTGATGTAGTAGCCATGGTTTGAGCTTATTCTTTTGGATAATGTTGTAAATATTTTATGGATCAATGGACCTGGTGTGATTAATGTAGTATAATTGCACATGTTGTGTTTTGGGTAGAGCTCCCCGAACAAATGAGACTCTGCCCGAATTTTGTTAAATTAAGGAACCCCGGTTATTTATGGATTTTATTAGTTGCTCTCATGGTATGAATGGTGTTAGAAGGTAATGTCTTCTAATGTGGTTTTTGGGGCGTTACACGTGCATAAACATTATGAGGTGTATGAGTAATATTTTAAATGTGAAAAAGGGTCTAAATGATTAAGTGACATACATTAGGAGATCTAGGTGTAATTTATCCATTTAATTTTAGACGGCAAACTAACAGCTGTTAGTTTCAGGTGTGCATTGATACAAATTTTTATCTTTGAATGTGCAAATTGAGATTTTTTATCTTTGAGATTATAAATTGAGATTCGAATAATCTTTCGGCGTACAAATTGTAATTAACCCAAGTAAATATTAGGTGAACCGTTACACTACATCAACATTATCACGTGACATAATTATTTAATAATAACTCAACAATTAAAAAAATAGACCGCACTCCTTCGAATAACAACTCTTCGATAGAAGATAAAGTAAAGTTTATTTTCTAATTTTTTTATTTATTATTGGACAATTGCACATGATAACACTACCGCGGTACAAGAGTTATACCCAATATTTACTCATAGCCTTGCAGGCTCACATGACCAAAAGGAGAGATAACTCGTCAGGTTATGATTTATCAAACTTCCGAATACCAGGTGAATTATGAATGGTTGGCAAGCAATTCCTCGGTACTAGGATTTCTGAAAAGCCAGTTGGGCCAAATGCCTCACCAACCCATCCAAATCCTTGAAAGAACTTCCATTCTCTCCAATGGCTTCCAAAGCCACCCTTCTCAACTCCATGGCTCTCACCATCTCCTCCCTCTTCTCCCCAATTGCTCCGGCAATCAAACCGGCAAGCGCGCCGGAGTTCGGCACCGTTTTTGCACCCTCACAAACCCTAACCGCCACTTTAAGCTCATCAACCAGCAAAGTAGCATTGATAAACTGGTCAGCCCCCATAGGCCAAGCCAGCATTGGCACCCCAGCAACAAGCGCTTCAAGAACTGAGTTCCACCCACAGTGAGTCAAGAACCCACCCACTGCTCTGTGACTCAGTATCAACACCTGTGGGACCCACCCTTGGATCACCAGTCCCCTCCCAACCACACGATCTTCAAACCCAGATGGGATCATACCGTATTGATCTGCTTTTTCATGTCCTTTTGTCGCCATTTTCACTGACCAGAGAAATTTCACTCGGCTTTTTTCTAACGCTAATGCTAACTCCTCCATTTGCTCATTTGTCAACACTGCCTGACTACCAAAACACACATACACCACAGTTTGATCTTCACAAGTTTCAAGCCATGATAATATCTTAGAAGCCAAATCTGAGCTGGATCCACCTCTCTCACTTGGCCCTCCTTGATCATCATCAGGAGGGAGTAATGGTCCAACCGCCCACACCCGATCATGACCCAACTCCTGCTTTAGATGATCCAAGTAATCTCGTTCCAACTCACTGAATGAGTTGATGATGAGTCCCCAACTCGCTATATTTGAACGGAACCCATCTTTGATGAATTCTGAAATTGGGTCTCCTGACTCTCCATCAGCATAGCTCCGGTAAACCGGAGAGAGCTGATACCATGGGTAAGCCGGAGTCCCCGGAATTTTTAAAAATGAAATCATTTCACTTTCATCGTTTGGATCAATTCTTTTCGGTAGGTCGGACCAGAGGGAGTAAATGATGGACAAGGTCAGAGCGCCGGACGGCGAGAACATGAACCGGCGGATGCTGAGCTGGCATGCGAGGTGGTGGGTCCACCCCAAGAACATATCGGAGATGATGGCCACCGGCGGCGATGGGTGGTTTTGGAACCATTGGACCGTAGGATTGTGGAGTTTCCCTAGGGTGTGCATCATAGTGATGAAGCCACCGTCTGGAAGGTCTTTGGCGTTTTCGACGCCGGCGGGGATGGAAGGGTGCGCAGGGAAAGGCAAGACTAAAGTTTCGATTGATGGGTGTTTGGAGAGAAGAGGGTTTAGAAGAGGGAGGTTTTGTGGGGTGACTAGTATGGTGATGGTGAGGCCACGGCTAGCTAGTTGATGGGTTAGGTCCAAAAGGGATAACATGTGGCCCTGAGCAGGGTAAGGTATGACCAGGATGTGTGCTCCGGCGCTGGCAATCGCCATGGTAGATGGAGTTTTGGAGGAGAAACCCTGTATATATCACTTTATATATATGTCATGAGTCATGTTATGTATATAGATGAATAAATTGGAGAGAGAGAGAGAGAGAGAGAGAGAGGGGTTGAAGAAAGTGAATTTGTGCATCATGTGAATTTCGGGAGTAATTTAGGAAGGAATTGACAACTTACTAACAAAAAAAATTAAAAAATTTAAATTGTTTTTATAATTTTTGTGTGTGATTTTAGAATTAAAAAAATTATTATTTTTGTGAATAATTTATCTCGATATTTTTAAAATTATTGTGGATGTTTTTATGATTTTGTGGTAATTATTTTTATTATTTATCTTCGATATAAAAAAAATTATTATTATTATAGTAATTATTTTTATCATTTTTTTTGATATCACAATAATTATAAAACACTCATAATAATAATAAAATATTTATAAATATGATAAATTAAAGTATAATAGCAAAATTTATTATTTCGGTATAATAGACAAATCCATTTAGGAAAGTGACCGATAAATGTGTTTTAAGCTTGGTTATGTGGTGATAGACATAAAGACAAAGAAATATATAAAGTATATGAGACCTTTTATTTATTCTAAAGTCTAGATATTGTCGAGATTATGTAATCAAGACACCCCCAAATAAAATTGTGGATTCCATTTAGACACCTAGCTGACCATGGGACCTAACCCACCAACATTGTCGCATGTGATTAGATTTTTTCGAGAATGGAAATTTGCTAACTTTAACGGTAAGTTTGGTAAGAAGAATGAAAAAATAGGAGGGATAAATTTTTTATTTTTTATTTTTTGTATGATGAATGGAAAGTTGAAGGATTGAATTTTTTATTGTTCGGTATCAGAGAAAATATGTGAGGAAAGAAAACACATAAAAGACTAATTTACCATTATTGTACCCTCACAATAAACTTATGAATAAGTTTGAGCATTTCAATTTAATATTGATTTTTAACCCAAAAATATTTAATTATTGACAGTTACAATAAAAAATTTTAAATAACATGGTAGTAGATTTTCAAATTAAAATTTTAATGTCTCAATAATATAGCTGGTAAAGAAAAAAAAAAGCCTATTATATGTCCACATGAAGAGCACGTGGCATATTGTCCCACCAAATGGACAAGGTCAGCAACAACATAAGCATTTCAAGTTTTAAAACATTTGGAACATAAAATAGGCAAATTAGTAATTAACATCTTTCTCATTGGAGGCTGCCACTTTCCAGTCAACTTTCCGCCCAAAATTGGACAATATTTTTTGGTGGGCGGCGGATGGATGGCCTTTCCATCCAATTTTCCTTTCCATTCAAATTTTTCTTTTTTTATCAAACGGTGGAAAATTATTATTTTCTTCCCATTTTTCACTCTCCATTTTCCTTCCTCTCTATTTTCCTTCAAACCAAACAAAAGGTAAGATATTCAAATTTCCTTCTCATATTTTAAAAAATCAAAATTTTGACATTGCAAACTCAATAATATAAAATGGGAATCTCTACGGTAATGTCTTTGATATCGTATTAAAAATTATAGTTTTTTAAGATTAAATTATAATATTTTTTAGATGTAAGTTACAACTTATAAAAATTTAATCGATCATAAAATATTGTGATTGATCTTATATGTTACAATTTTTAAAAATTAAGTTACAATGTTTGAAAGTTAATTTAAAACTCGTAAAAGAAAAGTTACAATTGTTTAAGAAAATTAATGGTCGACCATGAATTTCCTCGAGCAGTTGTGATTTTACCTTTTAAAAAGTATAACTTACAAGTAGTAAACTTCGGTATGATATTTTTGTTTTTGTTTTTTGCAATATCATGCAATGCACGAAAATTATAACTTTCTCCATTTTTCTTCTAAACGCCCTTCTTCACCATTTTCTCTCTCTCATCCGTTACTTTAAAAGCCGGAAAAAGAATAATAAGAATTGATTATAAGACTATTAAAATTATATTCTATGATTTTTTTTAATAAGTAGTATGTAATTACATGAAATATTTTTTATTTTAATAAATCAACAAATTGTACATTAAAACAAAACGAATGGAAGGCGTACCAAGCTATTACCCTCAAATCGGATTACTACAATAAAATAGAGAGATTTTATCCATATTTATAAATTATACTGATATCAAAAAGGATATGCCATTTTTAGATTTACATGGATTTGAGTAGCATAAAAAAGGATATCACATTCCTTGGCTTTAGCAATTTTCCAACTAGGGAACAAGGTTAGTAGTAGAACAAAAAAATATATTTATGGATTTTAGGACACTATTCTAATAAAAATAGGGGTGTTAACTCTGAAATGTTGGTACGAACTTGACATGAACTCGACACGAACGATTATAAAATTTACACGATTATTAAATACGCATAATAAATAGTTTAAACTAATGTTTAATACTCTTAACGCACTAAATAGATTTTCTTTTTCGTGAGTTTTGACACGAACACGACACAAATAACAATGACACGACACGAATAACACGACATATGAGTCACACGAACACGACACGATTGACACCCCTAATATAAAAATATGATAATAGTTTTTGTGTGAAAAACTAAGATTCATAGGTAATTTGTAAATTAGTAAAACATTTAGGTTGTAAGAGTTGAAGAATATAGGATGGTGGATGTAAGAGCAACTGCAACTCTCCATTTTAACTACTTAAAATATATTTAAACTAGGGTTAATCTGTGTTTGAAGGCACGGTGTAATGTGAATGATTTTGAGAGAGATGTTAGTGACCGTTAGATAAGTCTATTTGAGACCGTCGGATGAGTTTATTGAAGTTTATCCTGTTTTATATTATAGATATTACAACTATTCAATAAATTTGTGGATTGCGTTGACACAACTATCTAACCAGTGGATGGCTTCACTATTTGCCATTTCATGCTATTGTGTATTAAACTTATTTAACCTATATTGATCCGTCAATAGTCATGTGGAATTCATATTGTTTGAGGTTAGGATCATATCTAAATCGTGGTTAATCGGGTTCATACCAATATATTTATTAAATGAATTTAACATGCCAAGTTATTTATGACTCAAAAGAGTCAAAACATTAACTTTGTACAGGGCCGGCTCAAATGCTAAGCGGATGCTTAGTGCACCATTTGGGATGGAGGCCCCTTTTTTTTTTTTTGAATAATTAGTTATAATTACAATAATATTTATTTTGATTTTGTTTTGTCTGAACCCTATCTTTTTATTTAGTTATAGAATATAAATTATCATCTTTTAAAATATGTAAGGTAACTCATATTTTAGACACTATTTTATATGTTTGTGATTATCCCATCAGTCAATCATATTACGAGTCCTAATTAATTCAATTAATCTTTTCACTACAAAACACAGGTTTACATATTTTAAATGTATATGATGGAAACTTTTTTCTAACTTACACTTACTTTCAACGCATCTTCTTGATAGTTTCTCCCACTATATATCTCTAGTTTTTTGAACACTTAAAAGATTAATTTTTTAAACTCACATCATTTTGATGTCAAATTACAATTTTCTTGGTACTTAGGATCAATCCTACCCTTGTAAATTGAACAAACAAACATTAATCTTTCTAGGTACTTAGGATCATTAACAACTCATGTTGAGTTGTTAATGAGATCCAGTGTGATACAATAATTCAACTGTTCTTAATAAGTTATTTTTTCTAAGAAAAAATTGAAAAGAAATTAATTAGTATAATATAATTGTTGATACTTGATAAAATGCTGAATGAGTATTTCGAGAGTATGACAACATTCCATTGGTTTCTATAAGCCTATTTGATTACTTTTAATTTTTTTGATCAAAAAAAAAAAAAAATTAAAAGTAATCAAATAGATTACTTTTAATTCTCTCTAGATTTTAATTTGTCCTCGTTTGAGTGTTTTATTTTTGCCCCTCTTTCGCTTTGTTTTTTGCTCTCTCTCTCTCTGGATGTTTTCTCTTCTTGCCCATAATATAAATCCATTGTTCCTCATTGTAATATTGGATTATCTATTGTAAGAGCTTGCAAATCAACAAGATTCTAGGTATTTTTCTCTCCCAGATAAAAAATTAATTATTATCAAAAAAATTTCTTAACTAATTACCATTGCTACATATTAACTTCTAAGAAGCAATGCTAGTTGATCTTTTGCCTGGGCGTAAGACCATTGGTAACAAATGGGACTTAAAGATTAAACCCAAGGCAGATGGATTGATTGACAAGCATATGGCTTGACTTGTGGCGAAAGGATATACCCAAAATAAGGATATAGACTATGAAGAGACATTCTCCCTAGTGGTGAGGTTTGCCTCTACTCGCCTTATCCTAGCTATTGTCGCATAGATAGATTTGGAATTATTTCAGATGGATGTTAAAACAACATTCAGGAAGACCATGTGTGTATGTTGAACGATCCAAAAAAGGAATTTTAATTCTATCACTGTATGTTGATAGCATTCTTCTTACTGGGAAGAACATGTAGATGATTGTCGCCTCTAAAGAGTGGTTATCCTCATACTTTTGAGATGAAGGATATAAGTGAAGCAAATTGTGTGATGGGAGTTAAGGTTATAAAAAAATTGTGCAAAGAGACTTCTCTGTTTGTCTCAAGAGACTTATATAAAGAAGGTCCTTGAATGATTCCACGTGAACTACTTCAAACCCATTGACACTCCAATAGAAAAGGGTCGTGAGCTTAGTATTAACCAGTGCCATAAAAATGGATGAAGAAAGGAAACAGATGTTCAAATTACCATATGCAAGTGTAGTTGGAAGTTTGATGTACGTCATAATGTGTACTTGCCCTAAACATATGTTATGCAGTTGGTTTGGTTAGTCACTTTCAAAATGACTTAGGACTTGCTCAATGGCAAGCAGTTAAAAGGATCCTTTGATACCTTCATGGTACCACTGATCTTGTACTTTGATATCACAGCGGAGACATGAGATTAAGGGGGTTTAGCGATGCAAATTGGGCTAACAATAGGGACGAGTGTAAGTCAACTTCTGGCTATGCATTTTTGCTCAGAGGAGGGGTTATTTCATGGTGTAGCAAGAAACAATCATGCATTGCCCTGTTTACTATGGAGTCAGAGTAAGTTGCATGTTCATCAGCATACAGGAGCCAGTTTGCTTGAGAAGATTTTTACAGCATCTAGGCATCATGCCACATTGGCATGATGTTGTGCTGATTCATTGTGATAGCATGACTGCTCTAACATATGCAAAGGATCTCAAGTATCATAGAAGAATCAAACACATTGATATTCATTTCACTTCATTCGTGATATGATTAAGCAAAGAGAGGTGGTCTTAAAGCACATCTCTACCGATAGGATGTTGGCTAACCCTTTCACTAAACCTATTCCTAGAGATATTTTTCTTTCCCACATTAGAGATTTGGGTCTTCATAGGAATCGATGTGCTTAGACACTTATTGACATTAATAATAATATTTCATTCCTTTCATTTTGTTTTTCTATGGAATGATTGATTTATGAACATACATTTTTTATTTCAAGATGTCATTAGGCTTAAGATCGGCTTACTCACACAAGCGATCGCCTTGGCGCTAATCAGAGTAGCGAGCTTTGTTATTAAAAATGTCCCCTTAATGTGATTAGGCTTGGACACCTGCAAAGGTTAACATGAGGAGTTTCGATAGTTTCAAGTAGCTTGAATAGAGCCGAATGTGAGACTTTAGACAAGTGCTAAAAGAATGACTAGGTTGTAGCACTCAGGTTAAGTGCATTGATAGCGACTCGTACAATATATTTTATATTATGACAAGCTCAATTGAGTGGGAGCTTTGTCGTAAGATACATGTCATACTGTATGTGCTTTTGTCGCCTATTATAAGAGAGTAACTTAATCGATCACTGCTTAATCACTGTTTTGAGCTCTTTGGATGATAATATTGATGATGATCCTATTATGGAAAATATGTATATAATTAGATTATATTAAACCGTATGAAGTCAAATTTATGCAACAAACATAATTCAAATTATATCTATATATTGTTAAACAAAAAACAGTGCACTTACAGTGACGTAGATCTACACGAACAATAAATAACAAAACTAGAATTTCAATCTGAGCCTTGTGAAACACATGACCGAAAGTACGTGCAAAAAATATGAGGGAAACACAATATCAATCACAATCAAACCGAGTAGCTTATTAATGCTTGGCTCAATGGGCAGAGCTGTCAAATCATACAGTACAAATGAGCACAATGCAAAAAATATCCTTTTACGCAGGCCCTTCAAAAAGAAAGAGAGTAAGACAAGGCCGAATTGGTGGGAACATTTCTTTAATAATAGGAGAATATTCACCACGCCCTTATAAACAGACATAACGAAGAAAATTTTTAGGAGAGATCCTAGCATTTAAAAAGGAGTTGCTAAACATTAGGTGTGGCACGTAATACGTCGAAAAGCTAAAATCATGGCATAGACTTTGCCATACAACCTTATAAAAAGTAGTTTATGCCTGAGTCAAAGGTACACACAAAAATCCTTGTAAATTAGCTTTCTTTCATAACCATTGTTGACTTAGGCATCAGAGTGCCTCCGACTGGCCTACCCTCAGTCTCTAACAGTTTGCTCATTTTGTAGGACCAATAGTGCGATCCTAGTTCATGTTTCTCAAATCAAAATCAAACTCTTGAAAGTAAGAGATTTGTTGCCCTTTACAATTGGCGCCATATGTGAGAAACTTGAACAAAAAAGTTGATTCGGTCAAACCTGCGGAGTACAATTGGATCACCACGCAACAATCAAAACATTCACAAGTATGACCCTTCTAAGAACTATCAAGTATCGATTCCCTCCGATTGTGACATCCGAGAGGACGTGGCTGGTAGTTCCGACGGGAATCGTGAAGATCTCGACAATGTATTGTCAGGGAAGATATTACCCTTGATATGAGACCCGGAAGAACGAAGAATATCGGGAGAGATTCTCACGTACCGATGAAAAAATCTCAGTGTTTATGAAATTGATCCAATCACTCTAACACCGACTAGATGCTCACGATGACATGCTAAGAAAATCCCAAGAGGGGACGGAGAAACTAAAGCAGGAGAACAACACAACCACCTCTTAATTATTAAATTGTTCAATTTTGATCATATTTAATTATGAGCAATGCTATTGAGACATAATTTACTAACATAATTTACTGACCTAATTCATTGTGACCTTTGGATTCACTTTAGACCCCATCAAACATTGGAACTTGGTGTTGATCCAATGATTCCAATCAAGCCACATCATTATGTCACCAAATTAGGTCAGATTTTTAGGTCTAAATAATATTACTCTTTAATTATTAAAGATTAAATTCATGTGGTTCCATTAATTAATCTTGCAGTCGGACTCAATCAATTTAGTAATGATAGACATAATTTGATTGAATTGATAACAAATAAAATAAAATAAAAATTGAAGAGGAAGAATCCAAATCCTAGCCAAAAATATTGCACAGTAAAAGAATGTTCTATAATTGTCTGCCAACAAATTTTAAGTCCACAAAATCTAATGTCATTAAAGCACCTAATATGGCGAAAAAAATGTTTATTATCCTCCTACTTATGAGATCCCTTTTATTATGTTTTCACTGAATAATAGAGCACCTAATATGGCGAAAAAATATTGAATGTAACGGTGATTATTGTTACATGGTGTTAAATCAATAATAAATTAACATCTTAGCAAGTAGACTCTATTTAATTTAGTAACTATCAATTATAATGAAATTATATTCACTTTACTTTCCGGAAAAAAAAAATTATATTCACTTTGCTAAATTGTAAGTGATGTATTGCATTGGATATAAAAAACATTATATAAATACCTACATTATATTTGACATTCAAATAGTAAACTTAATTTTGAATTTTAGAATATAACACATCTACAAAATAAAGGGTAATACAAAATTATAATTTTTTATTATGATAGAATCATATTCGAATAACCACTTTTTTATGGAAGATAAAGTAAAGTTCATTTTCTCATTTATTTATTTATTATTGAACAATTGCCCGACATGATAACACTACCGCGGTACAAGAGTTATACCAATATTTACTCACGGCCTTGCAGGCTCACATGACCAAAAGGAGAGATAACTCCTCAGGTTAGGATTTATCAAACTTCCGAATACCAGGTGAATTATGAATGGTTGGCAAGCAATTCCTCGGTACTAGGATTTCTGAAAAGCCAGTTGGGCCAAATGCCTCACCAACCCTTCCAAATCCTTGAAAGAACTTCCATTCTCTCCAATGGCTTCCAAAGCCACCCTTCTCAACTCCATGGCTCTCACCATCTCCTCCCTCTTCTCCCCCATTGCTCCGGCAATCAAACCGGCGAGAGCGCCGGAGTCCGGCACCGTTTTTGCACCCTCACAAACCCTAACCGCCACTTTAAGCTCATCAACCAGCAAAGTAGCATTGATAAACTGGTCAGCCCCCATAGGCCAAGCCAGCATTGGCACCCCAGCAACAAGCGCTTCAAGAACTGAGTTCCACCCACAGTGAGTCAAGAACCCACCCACTGCTCTGTGACTCAGTATCAACACCTGTGGGACCCACCCTTGGATCACCAGTCCCCTCCCAGCCACACGATCTTCAAACCCAGATGGGATCATACCGTATTGATCTGCTTTTTCATGTCCTTTTGTAGCCATTTTCACTGACCAGAGAAATTTCACTCTGCTTTCCTCTAACGCTAATGCTAACTCCTCCATTTGCTCATTTGTCAACACTGCTTGACTACCAAAACACACATACACCACAGTTTGATCTTCACAAGTTTCAAGCCATGATAATATCTTAGAAGCCAAAACTGAGCTGGACCCGCCTCTCTCACTTGGCCCTCCTTGATCATCATCAGGAGGGAGTAATGGTCCAACCGCCCACACCCGATCATGACCCAACTCCTTCTTTAGATGATCCAAGTAATCTCGTTCCAACTCACTGAATGAGTTGATGATGAGTCCCCAACTCGCTATATTTGAACGAAACCCATCTTTAATGAATTCTGAAACTGGATCTCCTGACTCTCCTTCAACATAGCTCCGGTAAACCGGAGATAGCTGCCACCATGGGTAAGCCGGAATTCCTGGAATTTTTAAAAATGAAATCATTTCACTTTCATCGTTTGGATCAATTCTTTTCGGAATGTCGGACCAGAGGGAGTAAATGATGGACAAGGCCAGAGCGCCGGACGGCGAGAACATGAACCGGCGGATGTTGAGCTGGCATGCGAGGTGGTGGGTCCACCCCAAGAACATATCGGAGATGATGGCCACTGGCGGCGATGGGTGGTTTTGGAACCATTGGACCGTAGGATTGTGGAGTTCCCCTAGGGTGTGCATCATAGTGCGGAAGCCACCGACGGGAAGGTCTTTGACGTTTTCGACGCCGGCGGGGATGGAAGGGTGCGCAGGGAAAGGCAAGACTAAAGTTTCGATTGATGGGTGTTTGGAGATAAGAGGGTTTAGAAGAGGGAGGTTTTGCGGGGTGACTAGTATGGTGATGGTGAGGCCACGGCTAGCTAGTTGGTGGGTTAGGTCCAAAAGGGGTATCATGTGGCCCTGAGCAGGGTAAGGGATGACCAGGATGTGTGCTCCGGCGCCGGCGATCGCCATGGTAGATGGAGTTTTGGAGGAGAAAACACGTATCTAGATGAATAAATTGGAGAGAGAGAGAGAGAGAGGGGTCGAGGGAAGTGGAGCTATGGGTTTGTGGTTCAAATGGTGAAAGAATTTGTCTGGCCGGGGTCAAGTCCTTTTCGCTCTCCCTCCCAAAAAATAAAAAAACAGAAAAAGTGGAGCTTGGTCTTTGTGGGTGAGTGTTAGATGATCTGTAATCTACTCTCTATTTCTTCTCTTTTATCTATTTTTGTTAATCAAACATAAAAAATCCTCTTCAACTCACTCTCTATCACATTCTCTATTTTCCATTTCACCCAGATAGCTCTCCAAATGTGGAGAGCCATTTAGCCTCTATAAATTCTCTCTATCTTTTTTTCTCTTTATCTTTGTACATATATGTTGTACTCCTTTTAAATTATTAAAAATTAGTTAAAGTTAGATGTAGTAATTAGTTAAAATAGAGAGTGTGGTTGGAGTGAATTTATAAAAGTGACTAGTTAAAGTAGATAATATAATATTTAAATATATTTTGACTAGCTATTTTAGAGAGGTGAGTTGGAGATGTTCTTAGCGGTATGAATCTGTGGATCATGTGAATTTTGGGAGTAATTTAGGAAGGACTTGGCTACGTACTAACAAAAAAAAAGTCTGTACTGTACTTTAATTTTTTTTATTTTAATAAATATTTTATAAGTTATTTTACAATAAAAAATTTTATTATTTTTATAAATATTGTAATTATTATTATGAATATTTTTATCACTGTTATGATAATTATTTTTATCATTTTTTGATACAAAAAAAATTATTTTTGTATATAATTGACCATTGTTGTGTTAAATCACCCACAACAAAATTAAAAATATTTAAAAATATTATAAATAGATATATGGTATCAAAATTTATTTTTTCCTTACCATATACAAGTCCATTTAGGAAAGTGCATGACTCATAAAATATGTTTTAAGCTTGGTTAGGTGGTGATAGACATAAAGATAAAGAAATATATAAAGTATATATTAGACCTTTTTTTATTTTATCATTTGGTAAGTGTAAAGTAGTAGACTTTTGTCTATTTATGGGCAAGTCTAGATACTGTCGAGATTATGTAATCAAGACACCCTCAAATAAAATTGAGGATTCGGTTTAGACAGATAGCTGACCAGCTGACCTCACTTAACGAGAAAATTTTGCGTAGGTAGCTCTTTTTTTTTTGGTACAGTCCAACTAGACTTAAGGTTAAGGGACTTGACTACGACACGGAACAAATAATTTTGGTATTTGATCTCTAATTTTTATTATATTAATGAGTATTTTTATAATTTTTATGGGTCATTTTATAACTTAAAAATTTATTATTTTTGTGGATGATTTATCACTTTTGTAGATATTTTTACTACTGTTGTAGGTATTTTTATCACATTTGTGATAATTATTTTTACCATTTTTCTTTAATACAACAAAATTTATCATATTTATGAGTATTTTTATTATATTTGTGAGTATTTTTTATTATTGTTCTAATAACTATTTTTATTATTTTTTAGTGTATCATAGAGTGATAAAAGAACCTACAAATATAATAAAGGGAATTCTGCGGTACCGACTTGGGTACCGTATTGCCGGTTGCTACTTTTTTGGTAAAGTTACAACTCAAAAGAGAGAAGTTACAACTGCTCAGGAGAAGTCAATGATCGATCAAGGGTCCATGATCGATCACAGACACATATGATCTATCATGGACTTCCCCTAATCAGTTTTAACTTCTCTTTTTTGAGTTATAACTTGACTTTTAAAAATTGTAACTTACACCTCAAAAAAATTATAACTTAACTTAAAAATGTTGTAACCGACGGTACGGTACCTCATTCGGTACCGTAGACTTCCCCATATAATATAGGAGTTATAATACCGAAACGTTAGCTCTACAGAGTGAGAAGACATCTGTGAGGTCAAATGTGCATAGTTTTGCAGGTTTCACCATTATTAATCAAATTTTAAAAATGAATTGTTAAAGAATGCATTGAAATTGTTAAACAATGCATTGAAACTGTTTACTCCATTTCCATAGAGCACGCACACCGGGGGTAGTAATTTTTGACACGATACGATAATTCGATACGAACACGATACGAATAAATAAGTTTGGGTTGACTATTTTTTTGTACAAACCCGTGTATGATACGACCCGTCAACACGAAGTGTTAATGGGTCGTGTTCGGATTCAACCCGCTTAACCCGAATTGACCCGTCAACACGAAGTTTTTAACTCGAAGGAGATTGATCTGACCTTTTCGTTGCATGTATGAGTTTTCATGTTCTGATGGCTTATTTTTTTCATTACTTCTAATGTTTAATTTGGATGCGCGATGTACGATTAACATATTTAATTAGTATTATAGAAATAAAATATTAATTATTTGTAACTGTTTATCAAGCACTAACATAATTATTGTATAAAAAAGATATTACTCATTATTATTATTATTATTATTATTATTATTAAGTTAATTTTTAGTTTGTAGAAAAAGTATGAGGAGAGATTCAATGAAGTGAAAAAAAAATCTTATCGTTAAATTTTTTATTCAAAGTTTATGTGTGTCAACACGAATACGAACACGAACACGACACGAAAATAAACAGGTCAACTCGACACAACACGATTAGTTAAATGAGTTGGGGTAGGGTTGACTAATGTTCGACATGACACGAACCCGACACAACACGACTCGATTGCCACCCCTAACGCACACCACACTTCTCCCCACACTTCTCCACTTTATTCTCGAGTTTACTCTCTTCATTTACATGAACGAGTTCTTTCCTCTGTAAATTAGAGTACATTTGCATCAACTAATTCATTCTTATGAAATTAGATTTCAAAGAGAGTAATTTTCGGCCAAATAAGTAAATCTTTATTCTATTGTTGCGATTTTGTTTTGTAGGTGTCCAATTGGTGAAAGATATACATTTAATTAGAAAATTAATTTGAATCTATATTGTACATTTAATTAGAAAATTAATTTGAATCTGCGTATATAGAGATTTGGTGAGGAGCATGTTAAATCCTTTAGTACTATGGCTCACATATAGACTAAGACAACCATACATTTATAGATTTGGTCAAGGGCATATCATTGTATTGCAGAAATCTGAATAATGTAGAGTGTTACTCCCATAAAGATCCAGTTGATTGGCAATGAAGTTGTGGAGATAGGGTTGCCATTAAAATAACAGAGTCTAAGAGCATCTCCAACCATGATTCAAATTTTTACTCAAATTTAAGTTAGTATCTGAGTAAAAAACTTAATTTGATACAAAATGCTCCAATTGACAAACTCAAATTTAAAGAAGGAGAAACTTAAATTTAAATGAGGGCAAACCCAAAATTAAATAAGAATAAAGATGACCATTGGATGTTTTCTCTCCTTGCCCATAATATAAATCCTTTGTTCCTCATTGTAATATTGGATTATCTATTGTAAGAGCTTGCAAATCAACAAGATTATAGGTATTTTTCTCTCCCAAATAAAAAATTAATTATTGTCAAAATAATTTCTTAACTAACTACCATTGCTACATATTAACTTCTAAGAAGCAATGCTAGTTGATCTTCCGCCTGGGCACAAAACCATTGGTAACAAATCGGACTTAAAGAATAAACCCAAGGCAGATGGATTGATTGACAAGCATAAGGCCTGACTTGTGGCGAAAGGATATACCCAAAATAAGGGTATAGACTATGAAGAGACATTCTCCCTAGTGGTGAGGTTTGCCTCTATTCGCCTTATCCTAGCTATTGTCGCATAGACAGATTTGGAATTATTTCAGATGGATGTTAAAACAATATTCAGGAAGACCATGTGTGTATGTTGAACGATTCAAAAAATGAATTTTAATTCTATCACTGTATGTTGATAGCATTCTTCTTACTCGGAAGAACATGTAGATGATTATCGCCTCTAAAGAGTGGCTATCCTCATACTTTTGAGATGAAGGATATGAGTTAAGCAAATTGTGTTCTGGGAGTTAAGGTTATAAAAAAATCGTGCAAAGAGACTTCTCTGTTTGTCTCAAGAGACTTATATAAAGAAGGTCCTTGAATGATTCCACGTGAACTACTTCAAACCCATTGACACTCCAATAGAAAAGGGTCGTGAGCTTAGTATTGACCAGTGCCATAAAATGGATGAAGAAAGGAAACAGATGTTCAAAGTTCCATATGCAAGTGTAGTTGGAAGTTTGATGTACGCCATAATGTGTACTTGCCCTAAACATATGTTATGCAGTTGGTTTGGTTAGTCGCTTTCAAAATGACTTAGGACTTGCTCAATGGCAAGTAGTTAAAAAATCCTTTGATACCTTCGTGGTACCACTGATCTTGTACTTTGATATCACAGCGGAGACATGAGATTAAGGGGGTTTAGCGATGCAAATTGGGCTAACAATAGGGATGAGTGTAAGTCAACTTCTGGCTATGCATTTTTGCTCTGATGAGGGGTTATTTCATGGTGTAGCAAGAAACAATCATGTATTGCCCTGTTTACTATGGAGTTAGAGTATGTTGCATGTTCATTAGCAGTATAGGAGCCAGTTTTCTTGAGAAGATATTTACAACATCTAGGCATCATGCCACATTGGCATGATGTTGTGCTGATTCATTGTGATAGCATGACTGCTCTAACTTATGCAAAGGATCTCAGGTATCATAGAAGAATCAAACACATTGATATTCATTTTCACTTCATTCATGATATGATTGAGCAAAGGGAGTTGGTCTTAAAGCACATCTTTACCGATAGGATGTTGGCTAACCCTTTCACTAAACCTATTCCTAGAGATATTTTGTTTCCCATATTAGAGATTTGGGTCTTCATAGGAATTGATGTGCTTAGACACTTGTTGACATTAATAATAATATTTCATTTCTTTCATTTTGTGTTTCTATGGAATGATTGATTTATGAACATACATTTTTTATTTCAAGATGTCATTAGGCTTAAGATCGTCTTACTCACACAAGCAATCACCTTGGCGCTAATCAGAGTAGTGAGCTTTGTTGTTAAAAATGTCACCTTAATGTGATTAGGCTTGGACACTTGCAAAGGTTAACATGAGGAGTTTCGATAGTTTCACGTAGCTTGAATAGAGCCGAATGTGAGACTTCAGACAAGTGCTAAGAGAATGACTAGGTTGTAGCACTCAGGTTAAGCGCATTGATAGCGACTTGTACAATATATTTTATAATATGACAAGCCCAATTGAGTGGGAGCTTTGTCGTAAGATACATGTCATATTGTATGTGCTTTGTCGCCTATTATAATAGAGTAACTTAATGGATCACTGCTTAATCACTGTTGTGAGCTCTTTGGATGATAATATTGATGATGATCCTGTTATGAAAAATATGTATATAATTAGATTATATTAAACTATACGAAGTCTAATTTACGCAACAAACAGAATTCAAGTTATATCTATATACTATTATACAAAAAACAGTGCACTAACAGTGACGCAAATCTGCACAAACAATAAATAACAAAACCAGAATTTCAATTTGAGCCTTGTGAAACACAATCTCCTTAAGACAGATTTGCTCCCTCTTGGTGCTCAAGATTGATGAGCAACTGTCTCACAAGATAGAACGGATTTTACATTCTTGAAGAAGCAGCACTTCAATCTTCTAGACTCCAGCGAACACAACTTATGTTTATACTTGAACTGAACCAAATGAAAAATGAAGCAATATGCAGAGAGAGAGAAGAAATTCTGAAACTGGAATCCAGAATTAGGATGGATCGATTGAAATGGCAATGGGACAATCTATTTATAAACCCTTGGTGGCTGTTCAGATTGAAGAGACACATTCCTTAATCTGAACAGACAAAGGCACCTCAGGAGTGAACACAACCTTTCTGGAATGAACCAGACCCATTTGGGCGCCAAATTCAAAGTAACGGATAGAAATTTAAAAATCCGGTTGAATTTAAATTTCGGTTGAAATTTTAATTTTGATCCGCGTTTGGATCTGATTGGTTTGACCCATGACTCGTACAGCTCCAAATAAATTTTGTTCAAAACAAATTATATCTTTTTGGCCCAAGCCCGGTCCGATTGTGGTGAGGCGGGCGACGCACACGTGTGATAAGCAAGCAAGGTAGTGTAAGCACTCACTCCGCTCACAAAAGTGTGGTGCCCCTTGGGGCCCAACCCATGAAGCTAACTAAGAGTATATTAACTCATCAAAGTGTTGGTCTTTTTTCAATGTGGGACAAGCCTTATTCCACTACACATATTTTAGTTTATTTATTCACTTCAAATGGGTCACTTTTAGACATAATTTCTCATTCAATATTTAATAGTTTTAGACAAATAAATATACGACGTTCATCTCCTAGAGGAGGAGAAAGCGTTTAAACTTGGTCCCACCAATTCGAGGTGTGAGTCCCACTTTTATTTAAGTTTAAAGTTACTTAAATAATCTTGTTAAAAACCATTTTTTCCAACAGATCCTTCTTGTGCACCAAGGGACCTAGAGCTATTGTCTCTACTTTAGCATGTTTTCCAAGGACCATGGATGATACGGTCTCACAGGGCATGTCTTGGAAAGTAGTTGAGTCTAATTGGATTGGCTTGAGGATCTAGGTAAGGCGCTTCGTATTACACTAATGTTTTGTGACTCATAGCTTGGACAATTATGTCTACAGTTTTGATATAATTATGAGTACATTACACATTTGAGGTATTTGTCCACTAATCTGAATGGAGGTTTGAGAAGGATTAAAGGTGTCAAATCCATTGTGGTGAGCAAGTCTAGGGCATAGATGAGATACTTCTGAGTGATGCGCTATGTTTAGGCTTGTTAACGGGTCGAATTTGGATCGGAGTTTGGCTTATCCAAATCCAAATTCGATTTTAAAAGTCAATTCTGAAGGCTTGTAACGTAAGGACAAGATTTGTTACTTTAATTTTGGTTTGAGAACAAGATAAACAGAATACCTGTACGTGTTTATGTGATCTGCATATTTTTTTCCTTCAAATTTCATATCACAGTGTCTCAAATTTTAGACCTAAATAACCCCCACGGACACCTAATTGATTGGTAAATCTGTTGTCCCTTTATAGAAGTGTCGTTGTCATCGGTTTTGGGTGGATAGAGGAGTTTCTTAATAGTGCTACTACCACTACCAGTTATGCTGTCAGCAACAATAAGGGAGGAAACAATCCTAGTTATTGCCTCCATTGTTGATCGAAACACTCAGGTGGGTTAGGCTTCAAGAGGTGGTGGATTCGGTGGGACTTGTGGTGGTGTGCTCGTGGTTATGGGTGCGAAGGGATTGATGGTGGAGGCGAGTGTGTGTGTGTGTGTGAGAGAGAGAGAGAGAGAGAAACACCCATAATTGCTCTGATAGTGAAGCAATCTATTCCAACTTTCAATTTGAAAGCACGAAGATAATACAGTAAAATCTTGCATTTAATTGCCTAATTGTTTCAATTGTTTGCACTTATATAGCATAACTAGTCATTACCCGTGCCTGAATGCACTATATAACAAACAAAAAATTCTTACACAATTGTCCAAATTCAAAAAAAATGGGCCAAAAATATTCATACAAATTCTTCTTTTAAAATGACTCGAAATATATCGCCGATCATATCCTCCATATTAATATAACTATCGTAAAAATATATACAACTCTTCAAAATAACACCATATATACAAATGCCTCCGAAAAAAAAACAAATATTAACATAATCCATTGAAATTTACAATCTTTAAGTAATAAATAAATTTTTTCTCATTTATAAGACTCAAGAATTTATCACATTTACCACCACTCAATCCAATAATAGAATATAATTATCAACTTAATCACCATATTTTCAATCCACCCTATCTCCATGTAATATATATCTCAAGAAAAAAAAAAAAAAAAACTACTAACATAACACAATTAAATTCACAATCGTTAAACGATAAATAAAATCAACCAAATCTTACTCATTTATAAAACTCATGAATTTATCACCACTATCATCATTCAACCCCAAATGGCACAACAAAATTATAAATTTAATTACCAAATTTTCAATCCTTCACATATAAATATACACAAAAACATACTCTCACACATTTTTTTTTGGCTACCAACAAACCTTCCTAATTAATAACTGTTTTTATTAAAAATATAATAATTCAAGTTTTTATGATAAAATAATAATAAATTAATATCTAATTAAAAAATAGGGAAAAAAAATACGGACTTCCCCTGAGTTTTGACAATATTATGAAGACACCCCTTGATATTTTATAAATAACACGGAAATCCCCAAAATTTAAAATTTATTATACAGAGACCCATTTGTCTCTCTTCCTTCAATATTGCTAACGTAAAGTGATGATTTTATCCCAAAAAAATTATTATTTTTATAATTGCCTTTCTCCAACTTGAGTACCCAAAAAAATTAAAAATTTAATAAAATAAAATAAGATTTGATTTAGTACCCAAAAAATTGATATAATTTAGTACCCCCCAAAAATTGATTGAATGAATTTTAATATTAATTTGATAACAATAAAAATTAATTTGATATTAATTTGACAAATTTGAATATAAATTGGACAAAATTAAATGTCAATTTCTGATAAAAATATATATTAATTTACAATTTAAGGTTCATTTCGTGTTTAATATTATTTGTTGTTGATTAAACCAACATGAAATTGACCTTAAATTCTAAATTTTTTTGTTGTATATAAACTTAAAAATTTGTATTTTAACCCATATAATTTAAATACAGATTTTTTCATAGCATAGCGTATTCTCACTTACTATATAATTTAATTATTCTTTATTATTTTTACAATCAATTTCAATTTTGACTTCAATTTTGAATATTCGTAAAATTCAAGCAAAGTTAAGTTTAAACAAAAATATATATTTTATACTTGACAATCAAATTCAGCTAAATTCGAATTCTAATCATAATCACGTCAAACCGATAATTGAGTAAACCGGTAAAAAAATTTTAAAAAATTTTAACACGAACACAAACCATTTAATAAACAGGTAACACGACACGACTCGTTTAACCTATTTACAAAAAAATAAAAGAAAATATTATTTTAATAAATTTTTACACTCCATTTATTTGCTTCCAACTGTACTTTCCTCAATTGAAGGAATTCCAGCTAACAGCTCACGTGAAAATCACACCACAAAGGTTGGTTAAAATGAGAAGTTCACTACCCTTTTTATAGGCAACTGAAGTCTCCCCTCTCCACTCCTTGTCGATGTGGGATTCAAAGAAAAGGGCCAAAAGGCAATTCAATGCCTCAAGGCTCAAAACTTCACTTTCCTACTATTAATATGCTTTTTTTTTTTTTTTTGAAATGTTTTCTTTATTTTTTTTTTCTTTACTCATTCATTATTTTATATATATATAATTTATTATTATATTAAATTTATTTAAACGGGTTGACATGTCTCACCCGAATATGACCCATTTATTAAACATATGTTAATAAACCTATACTTTGTTAGCGATAATCCTTGTTATTGTACTATTATTTTGTTAATTTTAAATTACGCGTTTGAACTGTTTATTATATAAATTGAATTATATATATAGATATAGATATCAATATAAATCTATAAATATGACGGCATATGTTAATGAACTTATATTTTTTTTAGAGATAATCCTTATTATTAGAGTTTTAATAGATTTTAGATATATTTTATTTTTATTATATATATATATATATATATATGTGTGTGTGTGTGTGTGTGTGTGTGTGTGGGTGTGTGTGTGTATAACCGTCCAAGTCAATCTCTCCCATAGTTTGAATGGAAATGAGGAGAGATGAAAAAGAATGTAGTAGAGTCCTGTAAGGATGTAGATATCTCTCCAATGGTTTGAATGGGGATGAGGAGAGATAAAAGGAATGTAGTAGAGTCATGTAGGAATGTAGATTAATTAGAATCGTTGGATCAAAAACTTAAAAATGATCTGAGCCGCGAAAAGCTAAAGACAAAGAAATCTAGCTACTTTATTATATAGATAGAATACAAAACATTAAGAAACAAAATGTATCACCATAAAATACTTATTCCCTTACAAAGAAAACATGAGATAAAAAGTGTTTTAAGGAACAAGAAGTTATTAACTCAACTCCTGTCTCATCTCAAACATTTGGGAAGCTATTACGACCACCCTTTTCACGACAAACTTTTCAATGTTTACCAGACATCACATGACACTACCATGTGGTACCCGTTAAGTACTAAGTATTATTTTTTTTTTTTGCATAACATGATTGCATCTTGCCAAATGAAAAAGTACCACTAAGAAAAAGAGCAAACATAATCAGAAGAAAGGTATGAAATCATATTATTATCAAAAAGAAAAAAGATAGATTAAGATTAAAAATGGTACTACATGGTATCTTACCACATAAATAGAAGCACTCATAAAATAGACCAAGAACAACCACAGAGCTACATAAGCTATATTAAAAAAAATCTCACTTTAGAATGGACCCACATCCGTATTTACAACCAAAATTTACTTCAAAATGCAATTATTTTCACAAATCAGCTTGAGAATTGATCTACATCACTAAATGCTAATACAACCCATGAAGTGGGACACGAACTGTATGGATAGTTCTCTGAAGGATGAGATCGACGCTGGTCGTATCCGGTTAAACCAGGCTATGGCTGACCCTTTGAGGGTGATGGCGAATGCCCGGCAGCGGATAGGATCCGGGTATCCTTGAAGCTCCATCTGATTTTTATACAGGTTTAGATGGTCAACGGGGTCTTTGGTCCCGTCAAATGCCTCTATCGAAGGGGTCCTGAATTTTTGAGGGAGGGGGAAATGGAGGACCTCTGGGGTGAACGGTGACTCCGTCTGCTGAACCAAGGCGTCCATGGTGTCGGGGGTTCGCCCCTTAACCACTTCTTTCATATTGCCTAGCTCCCGTTGGAGTTCACGGATTTCTTGCTCCCAGGCATTGTCATTTATATTCTGGGGGTGGGGCCTATCTTCTTGGTAGGCGGCCCTAGCCCTACTGTGAGCTTCATCGTCACGTTCTTCAGGATGTCTTCTTCGGTGGTTTTCGCCAGAATGGCTGCGCTCATGGAGCTCAGTTATCCCGTTGGGTGGAGCTTGGCGTTCTTGAAGCGGAGGAGCGTCGTCGTGCTCCTCTTGGAGGGGAGGTGGCTCTTGTCGAGCCGGGGGAAATCGGGGAAGAGGGAACTGATGAGTTTGTATCCAGTCCATCAGCTCCTGGTTTTGTTTCATCAGCTGTATTGTGGTTCTATGGTAAGTTTTCAGTTCGTTGAGAGGAGGGACGTTCGCCGCTGAGGGATGACCCTCAATGTCCTCCATGTGCGCCGGAAAGTTCTCCAGCAAGTTTGGGTGGCCTTGAGGATTGGCTGGAACTTTACTCATATTCCGAGTGGAGACCATCAAGTATATAAGATTCACAAGAGAACGATGAAAACCGTTCCCACAGACGGCGCCAACTGATGGTTCCTCGGAAATCAATCTCCCAGGCCCGAGTTGATTAGGCCCTTCTAGGATCTTATGAGATGGGTTTCAGAGAAGTTGAAATTAAGCGATGACAAACAAGCAAATGTGAGTGGTTCACCCTAGCCAAAAGACTTGGGCTACGTCCACTGTAATGGAGGCTCTTGCTCCTGGGTTGTGTATATTGATTCCAACTGATTACAAGAGGATAATTGGCTCTGGGCCAACAACGATGCTCTCTACTGAGGCTGTCCTAGGGTTCTTGACGAAAATACCAGCTAGAAGACGGGGAAGAAGACCCAGGAATTCGATCCCCTTTCCTCCTTTTACTGTTCTATTTATATGGTGTCTGCTCCTAGGGTTTTGTTGTCCCTGCTGTTCTTTCCTTGATCTTGTGGGGACCGTTCGTCCTTTCTCTGCGAGCCACTCTGACCGCCGGCGATTCTGTGCCCACGATCGCCTGGGCTCGTTCGACACTACCCCTCTGTTTCTGCAGGGAGTAACTCTGAGAAATCAGAGCCGGTTTCCTTTGTCCTTGGAGCACGTGGCGTAACAGGCTTTAACTCGGGTCATGGGCTAAGAAACAAAGGCGGGCCGGTTGGGACCACTCCTGTTTAGGCTTCGGGGCTCTCATCCAACATTTTCTGGAGGTCTTTGGGCTTGGTCCTAATGGCAGCCCAGGCCCAAAAACCTATTCTCATCAGTTGCCCCCCAGCCCCTGGTCACGAGAATGACGTCTTCTCTGACCTGGGGATAGAAAGTGTCTTTTCTGAATTCATCATAGTCATCACTCGTGGCAGAACGCGTGGTCAGGGGGCTTTGCGTTGGTTTGGTCTGCTCTGGTATTTGCCGGCTGCAATGGGATGGTTTTTACACGTGTCATCATCGGGTGAGCCCAACGGTACGGTTCCTGAGGCGAGTCCTGTAGTCACGCCTTTCAGGGCATTAAATGTTTCGTATAAAAGCGGGGAAGTCCCCTCGCCTACGTCGTTCTTGCGTTTTTTGAATTTCCTTGCGTTTCTCTTTCCTTCGTTGGCTCTCGAGGTGCTTTGCTTCAGACTTTCAGGCGGCTCTTAGGGTTTCTGCGTCCTTGGTCATTTTCTGCATCTAGCACCCTAACTAGGTACGTCTTTCCTCTTTTCTTTATTCTTGCTCGATCCGGATCCCTTTAACCCTCCTTGGTGGGGTTTTGGGTTTCGCTTCTTGATATGGAGGTTTAGTTACTTCAGAAACCACTCCGATGACCTTTCTCCCCTTACGTGTTTTGTGGACCATCCTACTTCGCTTTGGATATCCTTCCTTCGAAGTTGGTGTCTGAGACCTGCATTTTTGACGGACTGTGCTTTACACTTTCCTTCCCTTCACTCCGGCTTACGGCCTGGATCTTTGATGGGGAAGTGGGTCGTTTCCTCCTCAGAATCGGATTCCGAGGATCTAGTAGACGAGGAGGTCGAGATAAGTTCTCAGAGCGGTAGTTCTGTTGATAGGGCCGCTTCCGGGTCCGCTCACGGAGTTTCTGCCTCTGGGTCCGCCCTTGTAGAAGAAGCTCGTCCTCTTTCCTCCCTTCCTCCTGATTCTTTTGTTGCGTCGAAGACTAAGAAGTCCAAACCGGCTCTTCCCCCAATTCCTAGGAAAAGAGCTCGTCGGGACCAGGCCGACCTGGCCTGTTGCGCAGCATCGACTCCCAGTTGTCTCAGCGACGAGGACTTAGGCGAACTGAGGCGGGAGTATTGCTTTCCCGACTCCGTCCTCTTACACTCTCCTGAAGAACACGAGAGGTGCAATTCTTCTGTTCCCGGATTGGTCTGTTTTTACGAATCCGCCTTCCGAGCTGGTTTTGCGGTTCCCTGTTCATCCTTTTATCCGGATAGTTCTTTCTTTTTATAACATATATCCTGCCCGGCTTTCTCCAAACGGATGGGGTCTCCTGATCGGATTTCTTGTCCATTGGTTGAAGAGTGGGAACGACTCTCAGCCCTCCATTAATGAATTTGCCTCCCTTTTTCAACTTAAGTCCTCCCCTTCTGCTGGTTTCCTTTATTTTTCGAAAAGGGTCAGGGCGAGGAATCTGATCACCGGGCTTCCTTCTTCCAACAAAGGGTGGAAACCCAAGTTCTTCTTTGTTAGAGGTGATTCCTGGGAGCTTTCCGGGAAACCAGGGGACGTCCCTCTCATTCCCCGGTCTTGGGGGCCCCAAGGAATATAGGTAAGGCCCTTCAGTTTAGCTGCATCTTTTTCCTTCCCTATTCTTCTTTTTCTGACTTAACTTCTGATGTGCAGATTACCGTCCTGTCCTTGGGGTCGAGGAAGCGGCAAGGGTTGCTAGAGCCGAGGATTTGGGGTCGCAGTCCTTCTTCGATTTGGTGACGGATGAGAATTTAGCCCTCTACGAACTCGGGCCTCCAGTTGAGCAACCCTCAGTGCCTTCATCACCCCCTGCTGCCCCAACTGCCCCCATGAAGAAAGATTTGATAATGGCGGTATTCTCAGATGCCGAGAAGTCGAGGAAGAAAAGGAAGGTGGTGAAGGATTCCCAGCTGTTATCTACTGGTGCGTCGGTATCCGACCCCCCACCTGCTATTTCTGAGCAGAAGGAAGAGACCCTCCTTCCCCGCGAGGATGCGCCTCCCCCCCTGCTCCCTGTTGAGGCTTCTAGGGGCAAATCATCGACCGAGGGAGGTTCAGAAAAAGGACGCGAGGTTCCAGCAGTTCTTCCTCACTCTACACCTCAGGAAGGTGGGAAGGTGGGCCTCGCTCGATCTGCGTCTAAGGATCAAGGGGATGGTTTCCTGCGTGACCCTGAGGTCGCAGTTGCTGCCTTGTCCGACCTCGTCTCAACTTTAGATCTCAGGGCATCCATGCGGGTTCCTTTCGACAAGAAGGTCGATCGCGCTATCCGGGGCATGGCAGAGGTACTTTTTATCCTTGTCTTTCCTCTTCTCCTGTATTTCTTTATGCCAAGGTCTCCAGGGATTTTTTGTTTGACCCTTTTTTCTTCTCAGACGCTCGCCTGCGTAAAGATGCTAGGATTCCACTACAACGAGGAGCTTTAGAAGGCAAAGGAGTCCAGGGCCGCCCTGTTAGTGAGCAAGGAGGCTGCCGAGGAGAAGGTGAAGATTTTGGCCTCAGAGGCCGCTGAATTGAAGAGGATTAACGACGAGATGGATGCTCGCCTTCAGGATTTTGTCAAGGTCATGAACTCCAAGGAGAACAAACTCAAGGCCGCCGAGGCTGACCTGGTTGCCAAGGATTCCGAGCTGTTGTCTTTGCGGTCTCGTGTTTCGCAGCTCGAGAAAGACTGCGCCTCCGGCTTTGTGAAGGGTTTTCTAAACCTTAAGGATCAACTTGAGGAGGCTCATCCTGACCTGGACTTGGATCCTTTTGTACCAGTGTTGGACTCCGAGGAGGCCGCCGTGATGGCTGAGGAGGCCGGGACCTCTGATCTCCCTGAGGGTGTGGCTCCTGATGCGGAGAAGGTGTCTGGACTTGTGGTGGCAGCGGCGGAGGGACCATGCATGCCAGCAGGGGCATCTGATGAGGGGGCAGGTGATGAAGAGATTGCTTCTTGAGGTTGATTTGAGGCCTTCCTGCAGTTTCCAACTTCCTTGTGACTCTTCAAGTAGTTTCTTTGTGGAATGCTTGATTGTAACTTCTTTAAGTGCTGAAATGAGAACTCTTGTGGTTTTTCCTTTTTTATGATTGTTGTGTGATGCTTTGCTACAAACTTCTTTGACTTGTGGTTGCGTTGTATTTTCCTTAGGCGCTGACTTCTGCTTTTTCACTTATGGCTGAGCTTCTTTGAACCGATCTGACCTTCACGCTTTCCCCTTGGGTCTCTTGAACTTCTTTAGGGCTATTTTGGTCTTTTCCCGCTGTTTTACTTGTAGTGGAGACCCGACGGTTTTGTTCGTTTGAGAACGTGCGCCGTCAGAGGGTTTAGTGGTCCCTCGATCGTGGCGCCTGAAAAGCCCCCATGACGCCATGTGTCCACTTCATTAATGGCGAGAGACGTGCATTAACTTCCTTCGGCGTCAGTGACAAGGCTTGTCCTGCAGTGCCTATAAATAGGCCTCCGGGGAATGATTGTTCTTCACGAATTGTGTAAAGTCCTAGCTTCTGAAAAAACCTCTCTGATTCCTACATTCATGGCTTCTCCTCCCTCTTCATACGAAATCATGGAGCGAGTTTTTGGCCATGTTGAAGCAACCGAGATCGATGGGGACGAGGCTCAGCTCCTTGCTAGGCGCTTCGATTTTCCCCCCGGTGTTATCGTGCGTTCTGCGGATTTGCGTAGGTTTCACAGCTCGGTGGTTGGTGAAGCTTGTTTTTTCGAGGCCCCCTTCTTGTTGGGGCTTCGATTTCCCCTTCCTGGCCTGATACGAGACGTTCTTCACTTTTTCAGCTTCTGTCCTGCCATGCTCCTCCCATCTGGCTGGGCGATGTTAATGACCTTTACTGCGGCGTAGGAAAGGATGTTTCCTCAGGCTAGGGCTAACTTGAAAGAGTTTCTTCACTTTTTCCGCCCCGAGGAGGTATCCAAATTCTACCACTTTGTCCCTAGGCGAGGGGGTGAAATTCCCATCCGGGATCTCCCGTCGAGCCCTGAGGGGTGGATAAGGAGATATTTCTTCATCTCTGGAGACGGCTGGGAGTTTGGTTCCCAATTCCCGGGTTCTGTCAGAGTTCCTAACGCCTGGGGGAGCCGTAGAAACTTAAGTAAGCTATTTACCTTAATTTCTGTTGACGCTCGTGCTTGTGTACTAACAGTGTCACCGGTTCCTAATGCAGGAGAGCTCCCGCCCCTTGACTCTTCCGAGCAAGCCCGAGTCGACCAAGCCCGCGCTCGTCTGCCCTTTTCTTATGTTGAGCTGATGCACCCCGGGGTCCCCTTGGCGTCAGGTGATTGCATATAGACAATGTCTTTTATCTCTCTGCTCCTTAGTTCGGAACCTTGCTAAGTTTTTGATCTTGTCTGCGTAGTTCCTTCCTACTTGGTGACTCAGCGCCACATGATCATGGAGCGCGTAGATGAAAGAAGGCGGGGTAGGGCCGTAGGACCTCCGGCGAAGAGGACGAGGTTGGAAGTGGGTACCACTTCTGGCGAGGTCCCCGTTCCGGCCGCCGAGGCTCCTGTTCCTGAATCTAGTGTTCCTGTTCCTTCACCCGAGGCCCCGAGGTTGACATCTGAGCCAGTCGTCAGTGAAGTCACTGCGGGTACCGTGGCGATTGATCCCGTTGGAGGGCCTGTTCGGCGAGGCACTGCTTTATTTACTGCAGCTGGTTCCAGCTCGGCCCGTGCCCCCCAGGCCTCCATTACTGACCCAGAGGTCGGCCTACTTCGGGACGTGAGTTTGAGCAGTCGGGCTCTGATGGAGTTGATTCCCCGAGCCGACCTGCGTCGCTCTGTAGACCTTCCATTTCAAGTTCGAAGCCGTGATGCTCTTCACGCCTTGCTCGAGGTATGCCTTGGTGCTTTTATCTCTATTTCGAACTCCTCGGTTTCTTACATTGTCCCTTATGTTTCCAGTCGGCAACGCATGTTTGTGCTCTTGGGAGGGAAATCTTTATGCTGAGGAGCGACGTTCAGAGGAGAAATGCCGAGGTTCTTGACTCCCGTCGGCAAGGCACCGAGCTGCTGGACTGGGACTTGGCCACTGAGAGGGAATTGGAGCAGGTCCTTGAACAGCGGGCCCATACTTACAGACAGCTGATTGCCAGCACTTCTGCTGAGGTGTCTCTAAGGGAGGAGCTGGCTCGTTTAAAGGAGGAGCGGGAGGCTGAGGAGGAGAGACTGCTAAACGCGGCCGTCGCCCGCACTCTTTTGGAAGATGAGCTGAAGGAGTCCCGGGCTGAGGTATCTGAGCTGACCAGGTCTTTAGCTGCTGAACGTCGGCTCGTAGAAGATCAACGGAAAGAGCTTGAGAAAGCGAGATTGGAGGCGGCTAGGGCTTTTGTTGACGGGTTCTTCAATTTCGCTGACCAGGCGATGGAGAGATTCCCCGACCTAGACCTTGAGCAATTTCAGCCAAGGTTTGATGCTTCTTCAAGTGGCTGTGCTCCTGATGTTACTCTTGCTCCCGACGCCACTCCTCCTGCAGATTGGTCTTGAGTACCGGGATTTTCATAGCTGATTTCTTTTGTAGATCTCTCTTTTTTTTTTTTTTTTTTTGACGCAATTTTGTAGTGGAACTTCCCCTTTGGAATGCAAAAATTTTTGTGGTGTTGTACTTGTGTTGTGCTGTACTGGGTGCTGTACTCGTTGCTGCACTCCCCTGCCCCCTCTACTCCGAAGAGGCCTTGGCCTGTTGGGAGTAGCGTCACCGCTCGGAATCTGGGCTTCCTTACATTGGATCTGCTGCGTGTATCATCCATACATATATATGTATATATATATATATATATATATACTTCTTGCAATATACGATGTAGATTTAAGGAACTTTCTGGGTGGTTTACCAACCTCGTCGTAAGTTGAGCTAGCATTCAATGCTATCTTGATTGCGAGATTCCAACAGTCACCCTTGGATACTATTTATACCCATTTCTCTCATCGCTTTTCAGAAGAGTCTCTTTGTGTACTTGAACTTTGCAGTGATGGATTCTTCTCCACTTTTCAAGCAACGAGCCCGTGAGTCGCTCAAGGGCGATTGGTGCTCTATCTTTCTTCTTCCCTCCCGGCTTACGGCCGCGGAAGCTGCTGATATGAAGGGTCGATATGACCTTCCGGCGGATCTGGGAGTTAGGGCTCCCACTCCTGATGAACCTTGCAGTATGCCTATTTCGGGCGAGGTCTCTTTTTTTGTGGACGCATTTGAGTGTGGTCTTCGACTCCCTCTTCATCCGGATTTCGCCCGGATATTGTCTCACCATGGCTTGTGTCCCTCTCGTCTTTCCCCCCAGGGGTGGGCTGCCATGGTTGGCTTCTTCATTTTCTGGCGCATGCAAGGCTTTGAGACCTTTCCTACAGTTTCCGAGTTCTTCTACTTCCTTGATCTCTCTTTCGACTTTCCACCTTTCTTTAGCTCTCTCTCTTTTAAGTGGTATTTTCATCCACCATTGATTGCTGATATCCCCACTTCCCCTGAGGGGTGGTCCCAACGCTTCTTTTTCGTCTCTGGGGACTCCTGGGAATCTGCTGTTGGGGATGATGGGCATGTTTGGGTTCCTCGTTCTTGGACAAGCTTCCGGGAGAGAGGTAGCCATTTTTCCTCAAGGTTATTCGTGTTTGAACGGCAACAACCTTGCTGATCTTGTTTGTGCTGTGCAGGTATTCCAGCTCTTACTCCATTGGAGGCGTTCCATGTCGGAATGGTGGAGAAAGCTTCTCCCCGTCCTTACTCTGCTCTGGTTACCCCTCAGAACCTAGTCCGTTATGGGATCGGGGGAAGTTCCACCAGAATCCAGCGTCCGCCCTCCCTTGTAGAAGAGCAGGAAGAAGCCGACTTGGCAGGTTCTGAGGTGGAGGTCCTGAAGAGGAAATTGGCAGAGGTGGAGAGAGAGAGAGATGTTCTGAAAGAGGAGAATGCCAGGCTTAGGGTGGCGGCTGTTCATCTTCAGAAGGTGGAGGAGGGAGATACCCCGATGGAGGGGGAGGTTGCGGAAGTTTTGGGTGGGGTAGGAGGCCAGGGGGCCTGATCTTTGTATAACTTCTATGTACTTGTTCGTTGTTGTTTCTTTTGAACTGTTGACTTTCTACTCATGGTGCAATGAAATTCCGGGCTTTTGTCTTCCAGTTTTTTTTTTGCTAAGAATGTGGTTATCTGTTGAACAAGGAAACCTGCCTGTCTTAGACTGAAGAGTCTGTAGTTCTTGAGCTTACGAGCTCTTAGACTGAAGAGTCTGTAGTTAATGAGCTTACGAGCTCTTAGACTGAAAAGTCTGTAGTTCCCGAGCTTACGAGCTCTTGAGCTTACGAGCTCTTAGACTGAAAAGTCTGTTGATCCTGAGCTTACGAGCTCTTAGACTGAAAAGTCTGTAGTTCCTGAGCTTACGAGCTCTTGAGCTTACGAGCTCTTAGACTGAAAAGTCTGTTGATCCTGAGCTTACGAGCTCTTAGACTGAAAAGTCTGTAGTTCCTTAGCTTACGAGCTCTTGAGCTTACGAGCTCTTGAGCTTACGAGCTCTTAGACTGAAAAGTCTGTAGTTCTTGAGCTTACGAGCTCTTGAGCTTACGAGCTCTTAGACTGAAGAGTCTGTTGATCCTGAGCTTACGAGCTCTTAGACTGAAGAGTCTGTTGATCCTGAGCTTACGAGCTCTTGAGCTTACGAGCTCTTAGACTGAAGAGTCTGTTGATCCTGAGCAGGGCGAACTTTTGGGAAACTTTTGTATCTCTTCGTTGATAAAATCGGATCTTTTTACAATAATCTTCCATTCCTTGCTACAGACTCTACTGGTAATATTGCTTCAAGTGGTCCGCATTCCATGAGTGCTGTAGGTCCCTGCCCTCCTCAGTTTGCAACTGGTAGTTTCCAGGTCGGATAATCCTTTTCACTACGTACGGTCCTTCCCAGTTTGGTCCCAACTTGCCATGGGCCGGGTCTTTCCTGGCTGGAAGCAATTTCTTCAACACTAGATCTCCTGGTTTAAAGCCTCTCCTTCTTACTCGTTTGTTATAGTATTTTGCTGTGCTCCTTTAATAGGAGGAGATTCGCTGCAGGGCCTCGTCTCTCTTCTCGTCTAGGAGGTCGAGGTTGACAAGCAGGGACCTTTCGTTCTGCGTAGGATTGAACAGCTCGGTCCTCGCGGTGGACACTCCTACCTCGACGGGAGCCATGGCCTCCGTCCCGAACGCCAGGCTAAAAGGGGTTTCTCCAGTCGCAGTCCGAGTGGTCGTTCGGTATGCCCATAACACTGCGGGGAGGTGGTCTACCCATTGGGACTTAGACGCCTCCATCCTGGTCTTGAGTGCCAGTTTGATAGTTCTGATGGTAACCTCGGCCTGCCCATTAGACTGCGGGTGGGCTGGTGCCGAGAAGAAATTTTTGATTCCCAGTCCGCTACAGAAATTCGTGAACATCGGATTATCGAATTGCTTTCCGTTGTCAGAAACCAACGCTCTGGGGACTCCGAAGCGGCAAATTATAGACTTCCAAACGAAACTCTTGACCTTCTGAGCTGTGATCCTCGCCAGAGGTTCGGCTTCAGCCCACTTGGTGAAGTAGTCTACCGCGACCACGACGAATTTGCACTGGTCTACTCCTATTGGTAGGGGTCCTAGGATGTCCAAACCCCACTGTTGAAAGGGCCAAGGGCTGACCACCGGGGTGAGGAGTTCTGGTGGGCAGTGTGGCAAGTTCCCGTGAACCTGACAAGCTTGGCATTTCTTCACTATCTCTTTGGCGTCTTTGGACATGGTTGGCCAGAAGTAACCTTGCCGTAGGGCTTTGCTAGCTAATGTCTTTGCACCGATGTGATTGCCGCACATGCCTTCGTGGATTTCTCTTAGGATGTAGTTCGCTTCCGTTCCTGTCACACATTTCATTAAGGGAAAAGAAAAGCCTCTTTTGTATAGGTTACCTTGGATCAGTGTGAACCTTGCCGCCCTGGCCCTTAGTTTAGAGGCGCCCTTCGGGTCCTCTGGCAGTACTCCGTCCTGTAAGAAGGATATGATGGGGTCCATCCATGAAGCCTCTTCTTCAACTGGCATAGCCTGGGTTTCTGTGGCTGCTTCGTCGTCAGGCTGAATGCTGGGCCGTGCTAGGACTTCGATGGGCATCCACCCTGGTAAGTCTTTACTGCCGACAGTGGCCAGCTTGGCAAGGGCGTCTGCCCGCTGATTGGCTTCTCTGGGGATTTGGATGAGCTCGGCTGAGACGAATTTCCTCAGTAGTCTTTGCACATCTGTTAGGTATAGCGCCATCTTCTCGTCCCGGGCGGCATATTCTTCTTCGACTTGCCTGACTACCAGTTGCGAGTCACTATACACCACGATCTGTTGAGCTTCCATTGAAAGGGTCAGGTTCAGCCCGGCTATGAGGGCTTCGTACTCTGCTTCGTTGTTAGACGCCTGAAAGTCAAACCTCAAGGCATACTCTAGGTCATACCCCTCCGGTGATGTTAGGATGAGCCCGGCTCCACTTCCCTGCACATTTGAAGCCCCATCTACGCTTAATTTCCAGGTGGGAACGTCGGGAACATGGTCTTGGCTTTCTTCGTTTTCCTCGGGTGGGGAGGTAAACTCAGCGAGAAAGTCTGCCAGGACTTGTCCCTTGATGGCGGTCCTAGGCTTGAACTTGATATCAAATTCGCTAAGCTCCATCGCCCACTTCATCAACCGTCCCGAGGCTTCAGGTTTGTGCAGGACCTGCCTCATTGGTTGGTCCGTTAGGACTTCGATGGTGTGCGCCTGAAAATATGGTCTTAACCTCCGTGCGGCGACTAGCAGGGCCAGCACGAGCTTTTCCATCTTCGGGTATCTTTCTTCGGCGCCTAGGAGGGCTTTGCTGCAGAAGTAGACAGGCAGCTGGATCCGATCTTTGTCTCTAACCAGTGCGGCGCTGACCGAGAAGTCTGAGACTGCGAGGTAGAGTGTCAGAACTTCTCCCTCTTGAGGGCTTACCAGCACGGGTGTGGACGCCAGGTACACCTTTAGGGCTGGGAAAGCCTCTTCGCATTTCTCATCCCACTGAAAGGCTGCCTTAAGAACCTTGAAGAACGGCTGGCATTTATCGCTGGAGCGTGATACAAAGCTGTTGAGCGCAGCTACTCTCCCGGTTAGGCACTGGATTTCTCTGGTGGTAATGGGGGGCTTCATTTCGAGGACTGCTCTGACCTTTTCCGGGTTCGCCTCAATGCCTCGGCTGTTGACGATGAAGCCCAAAAACTTTCCAGCTGACACCCCGAAGGTGCATTTTGCGGGGTTCAGCTTCATTCGATACCTCCTCATGATCTCGAACGACTCCCTGAGGTGCTGAATGTGGGCCTCGGCTTTAAGCGATTTCACCAGCATATCATCTATATATACTTCCATGGTTGAGCCTAGTTTCTCTCTGAACATTCGATTAACCAACCTTTGGTAGGTGGCCCCCGCGTTCTTTAGTCCGAACGGCATCACTTGGTAGCAAAAGGTTCCCTGTTCTGTGACGAATGAGGTCTTCTCTTGGTCATTAGAGTTCATCCGGATTTGGTTGTTGCTTCAACTTTAAAAGTGTAAACCCAAGCGCAGGTTGAGCAGAGTAATATAATCTCGGAAGTCCGAGGTCGATCCCACGAGGAATTGTAACAAGGAACAATCACACAAACAACAAAAGTAATTTGAACGGAAAAGGATTTGTTTAGAAAGTTGTTGATTGGAGAAAAGTGATTTTTGGTAATTAAAACAGTAATAAATAAAATACTAGAGCATCAGGTACTCCCTCTCAACTTCATACAATAATAGTTAAAGACTCAAAGCTTGACTTGAAAGAGGAATTAAATGTCAGTTAACCCAATTAACAACTCAAGTGATAAATCCAATGGTTATAATCAAAAGACTACCAGGAACCTGAATAATCATTCAATCATATTATTTTATGAAATAATGTTAATCCTTCCAGCGTGGAATAACTAGTGATTTACACGCAGGGAAACTCAAGCAATTGATGTACGTGGCACAACAACTCAAGAATTTATACAGCATAAACACTTTGCTAAAATATTAGGAATTAAATTAACACAGTTCCATAAATCCTTAAGTACAAGAGTCAATAAAAATACCGTACTCCGTCGAGAGATTTTCTCCTAGCCCTAGCTTAGCCTTCTAGCCAGACATGGTAACGGATGCAGAAAATAGACTAAAAACAAAAAGAGAAGACCCTTTACAAGATTCTAGGTTCGTATTTATACAGTACAGTTGAAAGAAATTGCATCCCATTAGAACTCTAAATTCGGCAGCAGAGGTTTGACACGCGTCCGGACGCACCTCTCTCATCCGTCCGGACGCGTTCTCCAGAATGATCTTTGCTTCGTTTGTCAACTTTCTGCCAATCGCGTCCGGACGCGTATATTTACTCCGTCCAGACGCGTGTTCCAGTGTGATCCGTCCTGAGCTATGCTTCCTTTCTTCTCATAGTTTCACTCCAATTGTGCACTATTAACCTGCAAAACAACACAACTCATCTTTTATTCTCATAGCCTTAATCTTCAATTAAATCATCATAAATATCACACTTTCACAATAAAATGATCAATATTACCTCTGACAAATGTAATTATTAGACCTGAATCAGTTGTATCCTGAGAAGGCATCCATGAAGCTCAGGAGCTCGTGACTGGCTGTCGCGTCGACTATGAGGTCGATCCGAGGCAGTGGGAAACTGTCCTTTGGGCATGCTCGATTGAGGTCGGTAAAATCGATGCAGAGTCGCCACTTGCCGTTTACTTTCTTCACCAGAACGACGTTAGCTAGCCAGGTCGGGTAGTCGACTTCTCTGATGGCTTTGGCGCGCGATAGCTTGGCTACCTCTTCGTTGATCGCCTTTTGCCTGTCCGGCGCGAAACTTCTCCTCTTCTGCCTTACCGGCTTGCAGTTAGGATCTACGCTGAGATGGTGCACGATCACGGCGGGGTCTATCCCTTCCATGTCTTCTTGTTTCCAAGCGAAGGCGTCAGCATTTTCTTTTAGGAAGGAGATGAGTTTCTCCTTGATGACTGGTAACAGTGTGGAGCCTACGAAGACTACGTGCTCCGGGTCCTCACCCAGCTGCACTGGCTCCAACTGCTCCGAAGGGGAAGGTTGGGCTTCCACCTCATCCCTCATGTCCAAGTCCTCCAGCTGTACTGACTCCACCTCTTTTTGCCGCATGGAGGCTACGTAGCATTCCCTGGCGAGGCGTTGGTCTCCTTTCACCACCCCTACTCCACTTTCGGTTGGGAATTTCATCACCAAATGATACGCAGAGGGCACCACCTTAATGGAGTTGAGGGACGGCCTCCCCAACAGGACGTTGTAGGCAGACGGGGCGTCCACCACTAGGAAACGGGTGGTGGTGGTGACTTGGCAGGGCGGATCTCCTATGGTGAGGACCAGCGGTAGTGATCCGACTGGCAAAACTCTTTCTCCCGAGAACCCCAAGAGGTGGGTTTTCACGGGTTTCAGTCTCGACTTCTCTATTCCAAGCTTCTCGAAGGCCGCTAAGAAGATGATATCTGCCGAGCTGCCGTTATCGACTAGTACCCGATGTATGGTCTTGTTTGCTATGATTGCTTTTATGACCAAAGGGTCATCATGAGGGTGCTGGCACCCTTCTAGGTCCGCGTCCGAGAAGGTGATTTCTGCATCTCGACGGGGCACCTTGTTGACAGCATAAACCGTGAGGAAGTCTTCCGAGCGGGCCCTTCTGGCGTGGGCTCTCCGGGCCGAACTCAATTCACCACCGCCAGCGAAGCCCCCCGAGATGACTCGGATCTCTCCGATGGCTTGTTGATGTTGTGGTGGCTCGGCAGCAGCTTGGGCTTCTCGCCCTTGATTGTTCTGTGCTCTCTGCTCTCCTGCTATGTATTGGCGCAGATGGCCTCTCTGAATTAAGTATTCGATCTCCTTCTTCAACTGAATGCAATCGTTCGTCTCGTGGCCTGTGTCTTTATGGTAAGCGCAGTATTTGGTGGCGTCCCTCCTGTTGGGATCTGACTTCATCCGGGGTGGCCACCTTACGAACCTCTCGTTCTGCACCTCGTGAAGGACCTGGGCTATCGAGGTGACGAGGGGCGGGAGCCGTGCTGGCATATACCGCTGTTGTAGTTCTTGGAGAGGAGGTCCCAGACGGTCTCGAACGTTCCCTCTCCTTTTAGGAGAAGGCTCTCTTCCTCTTCTCGAGGAGCGATCCCTCCTCGGAGATCGGTCGCGTCTCTTCTCCTTCTTGGGGCTGTGATCCCTCCGTTTCTTCTCTCCGTCCGTCGTCACCATACTCCCCTTCAGGCGGAGGGCCTCTTCGCCGTTTATGTACTTCTCGGCTTTCGTCAATACCTCGGCCATAGTGGCTTGAGGATTCTTCGCAATCGAGAAGAGAAGGTCCTTGGACTGAACTCCGAGTCCTGACATGAAGGTAGTCAAGGCGAACTTGTCGTCCACGCTTTCTACTTTCAGGCACTCCTGGTTGAAGCTCTGCACGTAGCCTCGGAGGGATTCGTTGGGTCCCTGTTTGACGCTTAGTAGGTGGTAGGACGGCTTCCTATAAGTCCTTGCCCCAATGAAGTGGGACACGAACTGTATGGATAGTTCTCTGAAGGATGAGATCGACGCTGGTTGTATCCGGTTAAACCAGGCTATGGCTGACCCTTTGAGGGTGATGGCGAATGCCCGGCAGCGGATAGGATCCGGGTATCCTTGAAGCTCCATTTGATTTTTATACAGGTTTAGATGGTCAACGGGGTCTTTGGTCCCGTCAAATGCCTCTATCGAAGGGGTCCTGAATTTTTGAGGGAGGGGGAAATGGAGGACCTCTGGGGTGAACGGTGACTCCGTCTGCTGAACCAAGGCGTCCATGGTGTCGGGGGTTCGCCCCTTAACCACTTCTTTCATATTGCCTAGCTCCCGTTGGAGTTCACGGATTTCTTGCTCCCAGGCATTGTCATTTATATTCTGGGGGTGGGGCCTATCTTCTTGGTAGGCGGCCCTAGCCCTACTGTAAGCTTCATTGTCACGTTCTTCAGGATGTCTTCTTCGGTGGTTTTCGCCAGAATGGCTCCTCATGGAGCTCAGTTATCCCGTTGGGTGGAGCTTAGCGTTCTTGAAGCGGAGGAGCGTCGTCGTGCTCCTCTTGGAGGGGAGGTGGCTCTTGTCGAGCCGGGGGAAATCGGGGAAGAGGGAACTGATGAGTTTGTATCCAGTCCATCAGCTCCTGGTTTTGTTTCATCAGCTGTATTGTGGTTCTATGGTAAGTTTCTAGTTCGTTGAGAGGAGGGACGTTCGCCGCTGGGGGATGACCCTCAATGTCCTCCATGTGCGCCGGAAAGTTCTCCGGCAAGTTTGGGTGGCCTTGAGGATTGGCTGGAGCTTTACTCATATTCCGAGTGGAGACCATCAAGTATATAAGATTCACAAGAGAACGATGAAAACCGTTCCCACAGACGGCGCCAACTGATGGTTCCTCGGAAATCAATCTCCCAGGCCCGAGTTGATTAGGCCCTTCTAGGATCTTATGAGATGGGTTTCAGAGAAGTTGAAATTAAGCGATGACAAACAAGCAAATGTGAGTGGTTCACCCTAGCCAAAAGACTTGGGCTACGTCCACTGTAATGGAGGCTCTTGCTCCTGGGTTGTGTATATTGATTCCAACTGATTACAAAAGGATAATTGGCTCTGGGCCAACAACGATGCTCTCTACTGAGGCTGTCCTAGGGTTCTTGACGAAAATACCAGCTAGAAGACGGGGAAGAAGACCCAGGAATTCGATCCCCTTTCCTCCTTTTACTGTTCTATTTATATGGTGTCTGCTCCTAGGGTTTTGTTGTCCCTGCTGTTCTTTCATTGATCTTGTGGGGACCGTTCGTCCTTTCTCTGCGAGCCACTCTGACCGCCGGCGATTCTGTGCCCACGATCGCCTGGGCTCGTTCGACACTACCCCTCTGTTTCTGCAGGGAGTAACTCTGAGAAATCAGAGCCGGTTTCCTTTGTCCTTGGAGCACGTGGCGTAACAGGC